>OU343220.1:118663535-118745463 GCA_910596185.1 Chrysanthemum makinoi | reverse complement strand
ATGGGCTTCCTTCTAACATCTAAGCATAACTCTTTTGTCGATCTCTAGCCTTGAAGTCGCTGGACAATTTGTACAATCTTCTCGGTTGTTTCTTGACAAGTTCTGGTCCAGTGAGCTAGGCGCTCAACCGCCCAACAAGCGGGTGATCGACATTTCGACCATAAAGTGCCCTCGATGGAGCCGCTTGATGCTCGCGCGTGATAACTATTGTTGTAGAGAAATTCCATTAAAGGTTTATCCCAACCTTTTCCAAAGTCGATCACGCATGCTCGGCATGTCTTCCGTTTGGATAGTCCTTTCACTTTGGCCATCTTTGAGGATGATATGCGCGACTTATATCCAAACGAGTGCCTAAGGCCTTTTGAAGAGATTTCAGAGTGAAGTAAAACGACCGTCACGATCAGAAATGATGGAAATTGGTACTCCATGACGGGATACAATTTCCTTCGTGTATAGTTGAGCAAGGGTTTCCATTTCATCATTTTCTTTGATGGGTAGGAAATGAGCCGGATTTGGTAAGCACGATCAATGATAACCCAAATAGTGTCGCGAATATCTAGCGTACTTTGGTATTTTGGTTATGAAGTCCATATGATCTCTCCCACTTCCAAACTGGGAGTTCAGTTTGAACAATCCGAAGGTTTTTGACATTCTGCTTTGACTGAGAACAGTGAGAGACACTTCCAACGATTTACTTCAAATTTTTCATGTTCGCCACCAATAAAGCTTCGAGGTCTTGGTACATTTTGTCGATCCCTGATGAATGGAATATTTAGACTTGTGAGACTCATGCATAATGAGTTCTCAGATTCCTCCATAAAGTGGTATCCAACTTTTATCGCCAAACATAAGGTTCCATCCGATCTTTGCACAAAACCGCTCTCGCTTCCAAGATTCCAAAGATTTTCTCGTTGGGACGGTTTTCGTGTTCGCTTCAGCCAGCTTCAAGGATTTTGATGGAAGGGGTGACTAAATTGTCATTCCCAGGATCTTACTCAAGAGGTTTAGGTCCATCCTTCCACTAAGAGCATCAGCCACGACATTTGCTTTTCCTGTGATAACGGATTTCACGTCGAATCACTAAGCATTTCTAGCCATCGACGTTGTCGCATGTTTAACTCCTTTGATCGAGAATGTGTTGGAGAATTTATGGTCGGTAAACACCTGCACACTTGGGTTCCATATAGCTAATGTCTCCATATTTTGAGAGCTTAAAACCACGGCTCCCAATTCCAATTCATGGGTAGTGTAGTCTTCCTCATGAGTTTTGAGTTGTCGCTAAGCATAGCGATCACCTTGTTTCTTTGCATCAATACCGCATCTAACCCTAGGTGTGATGCATCACAAGAGACCACAAAATCTTTCACTCCATCTGTAAGGCTAAGATAGAGCTTCACAAAGTTTTTGTTTCAAGAGTTGAAAGGCTAACTCTTGTTTCTCACCCCAGTCAAAGTTCTTCTTTTTCTGGGTTAGTTCCGTTAGAGGTTTAGCGATTTTCAAAATCCTTCGATAAATCTTCGCATAACCCGCAAGACCCAAAATTGGCGTGATTCTCGGTAGGTAGTAGGGGATGACCAACTTGACAGCCATTTTGAAGGATCAACATGAAGACCATTACTATCTATCACGTGACCAAGGCATTGAACTTTTTGAATCCGTAAGTCGACTTGGAAAACTTAGCATACAGCTTCTTCTTCTTGAGTAGCTCTAGGTCGCTTTCAGTGTTCCACATGCTCTTCCTTATTACGGGAATAGATGAGAATGTCATCAATGAACACAATCACAAATTTGTCCAAGTAGGGTTTACACACCTTCATCAGTCCATAAACACCGCCGGTGCATTTGTCAAACCAAATGGCATCACTTGGAGTTCAGTGGCCATATCGTGGTTCTAAAGCGCTTAATATCCTCCTCTAACTCCGCTGATGATAAGCGTGATCCTGATCAATCTTTGAGTACTGATGTCCAATTCTCATTTTCCTGGCCATTCTCATATTCCATATTCATCATTTCATAACGGTTCATTCATGATTTTTGCATTTCACATTAAATGCATTTTATATTTAATAATTTTTATCGCGTGAGTTTTTATTTAGTATATTTAACCGCTACTTTCAAAAATGATCCCGAGGTATTTTTTTAAACTCACATTTAGTTTATAAAAACTATATTTTTAGTTTTCTTAGTGTTTCAAATTTATTTGGTATTTTAATCGTTAAAAATTTAATTATTACGTCGTTTTCTTAAAAATCTTACGATAATTATTTTATCACCCGATTTTCACAAGGAAAGTATTTTTACAATTTTCATCAACTCATTACATTGTATTTTGATCTAATAAAAAACTTACTTTTACCAAAGCCCCCTACCTACAATTCACTTACAATTTCTTTACAAAATTATACAAATAATACACAAATAACACAAGTTGCAAGGTTTTTAAAAAAAAAAATATATAATAGGAGACAACCCTCCCCCAAAACCGCCGGGAGGGTGAGTCTTAAATGTTGGTATGGTATTTGTCTCTAATAATTCATCTCTCATATATAAAGTCTTACTTGACAAAAATATCACATACATCTCATTTTTCTCAAGGTGTAAAAAACAAAATCCTCTCCTCTTCTTGACTCCATAGAACCGCCATAGAGAAGAACCAAAGAGATCAAAAATTTTGCAACTTCAAGTGTTTAATCAACCTAGATCATATCCTTTTCATGGTTTTGAAATAAAAACCAAGGGTATCTAAGTTTAATCCTTTGTTACCTACACCTCTTCACTTGCACTAGTAAGCATATTCTCATCATTTTTTATGTTTCCTTATCATTTTCATATACTTCCTTTCATTTTTGGAGCTTATATGCATGCTATGTAGTTTATACCATTTATTTCTTGATTTTTAAGTTTTATATATTTATTAGTCATCCTATAATTATTCCCAAGTTATTCTTTGGTCTTGATGGTGATTAGGAACCCATGACACCCTAAGAAGGTGTATGGTAGGATTAGATTAGCTTTGGAGTTGATTTGAAGGGATTAGAATAGGTTTTGTCCAATAAAAACTATTTTCAGAACTATATTTTACGTTCTGTCCTTAAAACGAATTTCTGGAAAAACCCACTGATGGTACGACAGTTTGGCCTTGATTTTTAGAAAATATACTTAAAAACGAATCCGTGGCCTTTTGAACGGAATAAAACGGACTTATAACGAAGAAGTTATGGATTTTACAAGTTTGACGACGAAATATATTATTTTTCAGAAATTTCAGCAACATGTTTTTAGTTTGTTCGGTCAAAAACGAGCCTTAAGCTTCACAAATTATTTCGACTTCTCAAAAATATATTAGTATACTTTGATACTAAGCTAAGGACATATAAAACGTAGAAAACGGATTTGAAACGACAAAGATATGCACTTTTCATAAACTTGCCGTAACTAATTTTCTGCACTCAATTAGCCAAAAATCACCATCTTTAACCCTTATTATCTTTGTGTCCGAGACCTTTTGGACGAAAACTCCTAACCGAACTTTTAGATATGGATACAAACTATCCAAACCGTCGATTTCGTTCTCTAACGATCAACGCATGTCGTTTACGCATTGTTTTCCAAAGCCATTTTGGTAATTTCATGATTTTTCCGACGACATTGTTTTGCGACGAAAAGTAGTAATTTCACCAAAAATCATTATAAAACCATTGTAGGATGACATTTTAACGTAAAAACATGTAAAGTCATTTTGAAGGGTCAAGACGTCAAAAGAGTATTTTTCGCCGACAGTGATATTTTCAAAACCCGAATGGTATAAATAACATAATGAAATGCATGCATATCATAACACCATAACTCATTACATATCATAACTCAAGTCATAACATTCATTTTAGGTTGCGGATAGTTTCCGAGCCTCATTTTCGTGCACATCATTTTGTTAGCATATTCATCACACCAGGTGAGTTCATACCCCACTTTTACTTGTTTAAATTCCTATAAACTATTTGGGGCGAGATACATGCTTATTTATCAAAACAATTAAACTTTATTGCCAAACAATATTACTTATACTTTAGACTTGGTGCTGTTATGATTAGACTTAAACAAACATCCCAATATTTATATGTTGGAAGGCCATTTATATGGATACAGCCCAACGTGAGTGTTGGAGGAACATCCCGCATTTATATGTCTAAGGCCATTTTAGGATACATCCCAACGTGAGCGTTGGAGGAACATCCCAACACAAGTTGTTGGAAGACCCTTGTGGTGACATTTATACTTTTAACTACTATGATGTATGCATTCATGATTGACATAATATATTTTGGCAATGGGTTGCAACATCGTGTTGCAAGTTTTGTGGGCTTAACTTGAACCAGCGATTTACAATGCCTTTTGCCGTGTGAACATTCTCAAAGTATTCCAAATCATTTTGTTACAAACTTATGAACTCACCAACCATTGTGTTGACACTTTTTAGCATGTTTATCTCAGTCTAAGGTGGTAGCATTTCATGAAGCTTTTGGGTCGCATGGCATACTTTGGAGTCTTGGGCTTTTAACAATTACCATTCGACATGTTGTGTAAACTCTTTATGTATTATCAAACTTTGTGATTTCTTGTGGTGTAAACTTTAACTTATTTATCGAATGGTAAACTTTTCAAAACGTTTCATTATAGAGGTCGTTTATCCATACTTTGTGCTATGACGTTATACCCCAATGACACTATCGTTCCGGGCGATTTTGGGGGTGTGAATTGGTATTCAAGCCTTGGTTATAGAGAACTAGGTTGCATTTTATTTCCTAGACTATAACCGCTCTCACGCCGATCCTTTCGCTTCCTATTGCCTTACACTTTCGTAAGTGCGTGTTTCTTAAGTATTCCTTCTAGAACCACCTCATTAGGTAACGTAGTTTCCTTGTACCAATAGGGGAGTCCCAAAATCTAGTTGAGTCATCAAAGATATGGAGTCAGAACCGAGCACTTATCTAACTTGATCTCGTGACGCTCTTGTTTGATGAGATGCCGAGGAGCTAAATAAGTGTTACTATAAAGCCGATAGATTTGATGATTTGCCCGAGAATGGGAGTTCTTTGAGGATATTTTGGGAACCGCCGGCCACCAAACCTCATCGTGACTTTAGCACCTAACGAATTTCCTATACACTGCGCACTCTTCCTAGATACCTACCCTAATTCCCTCCTTCATCGCTTTTAGAATCGGATGATAGACTGGCTACCTATGTAAGTAACACCAATCGCCGGACATGTATGTTGGTGGTATGTACGCATGGTGAAATGAGGCAATTATAATTATGGTGGCCAACATAATTATAAATGCGCCACAACTCGTGGACATATGCAACCACGCGATACGTGATCGTGTGGACACCTTAGGAACCAATTTGTGGCGTGGTATTATGTTTGAGGACGTATGTACACCGGAAATCAACCCGGTTCTTTCCCTGCGAGATAATGGCACCAAAGAGTAACACGCAGACGGGCCGAGGTGTACTCGGTATCAAGGGTGGAATGACGTGGGCGTGGGGTGTAGAGGGCGTAGCCATGCTTGGTAACAATGACAACAACATGAAACTCGACTACTATTGCCATCATCATCGCCAACAACTTCAAATATTGCTTCCCACTGTCACAAAGTTGGAAATCATATGAATAACTCTGAAACCACGGGAACGGAATGCGACACCAACAATGTAGCGGCAAGAACAACAACACCAACAACAACAACAAATGTAATTGGATGCACATATAAGGAATTTTCGGCATGCAAACCTGGAGTTTGATGGTATAGGAGTGCTGCTGGCATATACTCGATGGGTAGAGAAGACATGGAGGCGTGCGATCGACACGCCAATGTGCCGCCACATCGAGGGTGAAGTATGCCGCTGTTTGTTATCGAAAGGCATTGACATGGTGGAACACACGCCTACAGCTGGGGCAGAGAAGCAGCCTATAGGCATGACATGGGGCGTAGCGCGAGTTATTGGAAGAGAGTACTCGCCCGGACAATGAAATGCAGAAACGGGAAGATGAATTTTATCACCACTCTATGATAGGGGCTGGTCAATGCAGCCTACACACGATCGACCATGAGTTAGCTAGACTAGTTCCTCATATGGTACCCCCTGAATCCAAGAGAATCTCGAGGTACATATATGGTCTTGTCCCCGAAACTGGAACTGCGGAAACAACTGAGCCGCTACCATACAAAAAGTATGACTCGAGGGCGGAACCCGACAGACGAGATGGTTAGAAATGGTACTTTGAAGAGCAATGATAAGAGGAAGGAAAGTGGGTCGAAAGCAGATAGACTGGCAGCGCATTGAGGCAAGAGTTTTTGTGGCAACCTGGTAACGAACAAAGAGAGTATGCGCGGTATACACCCCAAATGTGCAATGTGCTTATCATCACCGAAGTCCAAGCCCTCCGCTATGTACAATATGCAATCACGAATCATTTTCAAGCCAAGAGAGCGTGCAAGACCAATAACAACGGCTAATGCATGGACAACATGAGAATAACCAAAAGACTTGCTACGAGTGCAACAAACCGAATCACTTCCGAATAATTGTCCTCGTTGAATAAGCCGATACAAGCTCATCTAGCCATGGCAATCAAGGAAATAACCCGAACCCCAGACTCAATATCACCCACCTCGAGGCCGAGCATTTTATATAGGGACCGAGGAAGCCCGCACGCGTGAATCGGTACGCTTCCTAGACCATTAAGTGATCCAATCGTATATTCAGATTCAACAGTCTCATTAGATAAGAAACCTAGACGCGTAAGTTTTGACATAAACACTTGACCATACACTTGATTTCGCGAACCTTAGGGTAGAACCTTATGTATCATCGATTGAATCGCGAGGACGCGATTCTTCTATCGGGGAAGAATGTCACAATTCTCATTTTCCGGTCATTCTCATATTCCATATTCATCATTTCATAACGGTTCATTCATGATTTTGCATTTCACATTAAATGCGTAATTTTTATATTTAATAATTTTTATCGCGTGAGTTTTTATTTAGTATATTTAACCCGTTACTTTCAAAAATGATCCCGAGGTATTTTTAAACTCACATTTAGTTTATAAAAACTATATTTTTAGTTTTCTTAGTGTTTCAAATTTATTTGGTATTTTAATCGTTAAAATTTAATTATTACGTCGTTTTCTTAAAAATCTTACGATAATTATTTTATCACCCGATTTTCACAAGGAAAGTATTTTTACAATTTTTATCAACTCATTACATTGTATTTTGATCTAATAAAAAAACTTACTTTTACCAAAAAGCCCCAATTACCTACAATTCACTTACAATTTCTTTACAAAATTATACAAATAATACACAAATAACACAAGTTGCAAGGTTTTTAAAAAAAAAAATATATATAATGGGAGACAACCCTCCCCAAAACCGCCAAGGGGAGGGTGAGTCTTAAATGTTGGTATGGTATTTGTCTCTAATAATTCATCTCATATACAAAGTCTTACTTGACAAAAATATCACATACATCTCATTTTTCTCAAGGTGTAAAACAAAATCTCTCCTCTTCTTGACTCCATAGAACCACACATAGAGAAGAACCAAAGAGATCAAAAATTTGCAACTTCAGTGTTTAATCAACCTAGATCATATCCTTTTCATGGTTTTGAAATAAAAACCAAGGGTATCTAAGTTTAATCCTTTGTTACCTACACCTCTTCACTTGCACTAGTAAGCATATTCTCATCATTTTTATGTTTCCTTATCATTTTCATATACTTCCTTTCATTTTTGGAGCTTATATGCATGCTATGTAGTTTATACCATTTATTTCTTGATTTTTAAGTTTTATATACTTATTAGTCATCCTATAATTATTCCCAAGTTATTCTTTGGTCTTGATGGTGATTAGGAACCCATGACACCCTAAGAAGGTGTATGGTAGGATTAGATTAGCTTTGGAGTTGATTTGAAGGTATTAGAATAGGTTTTGTCCGAGAAAAACTATTTTCAGAACTATATTTTACGTTCTGTCCTTAAAACGAATTTCTGGAAAAACCCACTGATGGTACGACAGTTTGGCCTTGATTTTTAGAAAATATACTAAAAAAACGAATCCGCGGCCTTTTGAACGAATAAAACGGACTTATAATTAAGAAGTTATGGATTTTACAAGTTTGACTACTAAATATATTATTTTTCAGAAATTTCAGCAACATGTTTTTAGTTTGTTCGGGTCAAAAACGAGCCTTAAGCTTCACAAATTATTTCGACTTCTCAGAAATATATTAGTATACTTTGATACTAGTAAGGACATATTAAACGTAGAAAACGGATTTAAAACGACAAAGATATGCACTTTTTCATAAACTTGCCGTAACTAATTTTCTGCACTCAATTAGCCAAAAATCACCATCTTTAACCCTTATTATCTTTGTGTCCGAGACCTTTTGGACGAAAACTCCGAATCGAAACTTTTAGATATGGATACAAACTATCAAAACCGTCGATTTCGCTCTCTAACCATCAACGGTACTGTTTATTATTGTTTTTCCAAAGCCATTTTTGGTAATTTCATGATTTTTCCAACTATTATTGTTTTGCTAATGAAAAGTAGTAATTTCACCAAAAATCATTATAAAACCATTGTAGGATGACATTTTGACGTAAAAACATGTAAGGTCATTTTTAGGGTCAAGACGCCAAAAGAGTATTTTTCGTCGACGCAGTGATATTTTCAAAACCGCGAAATGGTATAAATAACATACGAAATGCATGCATATCATAACACCATAACTCATTACATATCATAACTCAAGTCATAACATTCATTTTAGGTTGCGGATAGTTTCCAGCTCATTTTCGTGCACATCATTTTGTTAGCATATTCATCACACCAGGTGAGTTCATACCCCACTTTTACTTGTTTAAATTCCTATAAACTATTGGGGGTAGATACATAATGCTTATTTATCAAAACAATTAAACTTTATTGCCAAACAATATTACTATACTTTAGACTTGCGTGTTGGCGATTAGACTTAAACAAACATCCCAATATTTATATGTTGGAAGGCCATATTTGATACGTTTCAACGTGAAAGTTGAGGAACATCCCGGCATTTATATGTCTAAGGCCATTTTTATGGATACATCCCAACGTGAGCGTTGGAGGAACATCCCAACACAAGTTGTTGGAAGACCCTTGTGGTGACATTTATACTTTTAACTACTATGATGTATGCATTCATGATTGACATAATATATTTTGGCAATGGTTGTCAATACGTTAAAAGTTTTGTATGTAGGAACTTGGAACCTAGGATTTACAATGCCTTTGCTGTGTGAACATTCTCAAAGTATTCCAAATCATTTTGTTACAAACTTATGAACTCACCAACCATTGTGTTGACACTTTTTAGCATGTTTATCTCAGGTCTTAAGGTGGTAGCATTTCATGAAGCTTTTGGGTCGCATGGCATACTTTGGAGTCTTGGGCTTTTTAACAATTACCATTCTAACATGTTGTGTAAACTCTTTATGTATTATCAAACTTTGTGATTTCTTGTGGTGTAAACTTTAACTTATTTATCGAATGGTAAACTTTTCAAAACGCCTCAATATAGGTCGCTTTCAGATCCATACTTTGTGCTATGACGTTATACCCCAATGACACTATCGTTCCGCTGCGATATTTTGGGGGTGTGACACTTGACCCTTGCAGTTGGTCAAACAAATCATCAATCCTAGGCAATGGATAGCGATTTTTCACCGTCAGTTTGTTCAACTCTCGGTAATACAATACACTAAAGATCCGGTCCTTCTTCTTGACAAATAAGACCGGCGCTCCCAAGGCGAAGAACTCGGCCGAATGAATCCTTTTTCTGACGCTCTTGAAGTTGGTCGCATTCCTGTAGTTCGGAAAGTGCCAATCTATGTGCTCGTGTTACCCGGTGCCGCCCTCAAACTAGTTCGATTTGAATTCTACTTGCCGACTTGGGAAGGCCGTGCAAGTCTTCGGAAAGTCCCTAGCCACGGACGCCTTTTGTGCCGTCCGCTTCTCCTTCCTCATATCAGAAAAAAAAATGTGGCATCCTTTTTTTCTATGTACCGCTTAACGACGAGATGATGTTCAATCGTCTTACAATTACACCGAATGATTAGAGTTTCGCCATCGGAAGGAATGTGAACGACCTTCGCCACGAGATGATTCTTGACGATTCTTGGATAGCCAATCCATGCCAATGACAAGATCGCTACCGTTGGATAGCAGGTCTATATCGAATGGGTGATTTGATAAGGATAGGTTGCAACCTCGAAGGATAGTGTTAGTTCCTACTATTTTTCCATCGGCTAACTCTACTTCATAAGTGGTATCTAGGGTAGTTGGGGTGACTTTTAACAAAGGTGCAAACTTAGAAGCCAAATAAATCTTTCGCCCGAATCAAATAACACTTTAGCTAAATGATGGTGAGTGAAAACGCATGTCGAACGACGTCCGGTTCTCTTGTGCATCTCCATCTCCTAGTACATAAGCTCTTGCTCTAGCGGTGGTTGTGGTTGTTGTTGTTGTTGTTCCCCGCACGTTTGGGCATCTACTCTTGACATGTCCGTTTCTCCACATCCAAAGCAAGTTATCCCAATGGGTTGAAGGTTACTACCAAGAAGTGGCTTGGCAATCCTTGTGGGTATGGCCCACCTTGTTACACTTTCCACACTTAATGGTACAACGTCCCACATGATGCAAGTTGCATCGAGTGCACAAAGGGTGTGGTCCAAAGATAGCTCTTCCAAGAGGGGGTAGCAAAGATAACGCCAACTTCGCCTACCTGGTTGCTTTGTTGATTGTGGTGATTGTTTTGGTAGTATGAGTTGGGATTGTTGTTGCGGTGTTGATTGTGATCGCTATGCCTTGGTTGTTGTTACGGTTATTGTTGTGATGGAAAGAGATGTTGTGATGGTAGTTGTTGAAGTGTTGCCTGGCGGTCATCAAATTTCCTTTTGTTGTCATTATTGCCTTGCACGGATCCATGTTTCAAGACTTGATCCATGAGTTGGTAGGAAATTGTGATCACTTCCACCGGTCTTGGGCTTTGATGCAGAACATTTCCTCAATGCTCGGTAATCCCCCAATGAGATTTTCCAAAGAACTTGACATTATCGAAACCATGGAGCGGGCATAGAGCTTTCATTCTTTGGAAGCTTGAAGTAGGTTTTGAGATCATTGTTCTTAGTAGTCGATGGTAGAACTCATCTTCCGCCTTCTCTCGGTCCTTGGACGTCTTGCTTCATCATCAATTGCTTTAGTTCAGTCCAAGTGGTTTTGTAGGCTTCTTCCATGCCAATAGGTTGGGCATGAGCCTTCCACCAAGACAATGCATCTTCCAACAGAGTACCAAGAGTAAATTTCACCTTGCAATCTTCCTCGAAAGCAATCACTTAGAAGAAACACGCCGCATCTTTCAAACAAATGGATAAGGCCAACGACGCCTTCGCCTTTGAAGAAAGTAGGTTTGCAATTCATGAACTCCATATATCCACATTTGCGATTCACCACAGCCATTCCTGGCTTGATTTGGTGCTTCATTTGTTCGAAATGCCAAAGAAAGTTCTTGCTAAAAGCAAAGACCACTTTTGGTAACTAGCCTCCTAATTTCTTTTAGGGTCATCTCGTGAGTTTGAGTAGGGTAGAGGTAGTTCTTGTTCTTGCCATTTTCTAAAGACATACACCGATTGAATCATTCAAAATAATTGTGAATTATTATAAAAATGGTTTCATAATAGTCAAGATCATCACATTACATCAATAGAGTATAATCATCATAAGGAAGAATCACAATATGTTAGAACCACACAAGAGAATATATATAAATGATCACTTCGATTCACACAAACCGATAAATAAGAAAGATCATCATACATAAGAACATCATAAAGAAACAACAACCATAATGTCATAGGTCTATCATCCATACATAGTGATACGATAACCACACAATGTCACATAAATAGCTTGTTCGATAGTTTACAAAACATGCGAATACAAATCCTTTATTAGTGCCACAGCGCAAGCTAAAGTACTAGAAAACTAAGTAGATGAATCACCCATCTAGGTCGCCGGGTGCGCCCTCACTTGGCCACCGTAGGTCACGGACTACCGCCGTGTCATCCACCTCTATCTCATGCCTCCACCTCCTGCAGAAAGCAAAGAGCACGAGTCTCCATCATCGCCATCCTCTGATCACCGTCGCACACTCCTCCAACATCGCCTATGTCCAAAGAAATCTAATCTATCCGACCATCCTCTCCAAACATGTGAATCGCCCCCACTAGCTCTCTCACTCGGCACCAATCCTATCAAGCACTCTCCATCGTGGTCCTCCGCTAAGGAGCCTCCAACCTCATCCTCAATGTTCTATACGCACCAACGGAACCCATCAACGAATGCCACAACATCCCAGCTCGACCCTCGCCAGCAAAGACTCATGCAGCCTAACAATGGAATGGTATGATGAAGGGGTTCTCCCTGCATCGGGAGAAGCCCCGAAGATCAAACAGATGCTCTCCAAGCTCCATAGCTGGTGCACCCTCCTCCCACCTCCATCGACCATGACCCAAGCATCATGAAGGACCAACGCCCGCATCGACCTCCTATGGGCTCTCACCGGAGGTACCAAACACAACATGGTGATATGGGTCCCAATGCGGGTGAGAAAACGGACTCTCTCCCTAAGAGATATCACCGGATCAAGATGCATCACCGCGGTGATGATGCACGGTGGGGATGAAACCTGGATGGTGGTCCGATAGATGAAAGTGGTAGGAGGTGGTAGTGGTGAAACAAAGTGGTGTGGCGCAGTGCACCGATGGTGGAAAAGCAGAGGATGATGGTATGTCGAAGATGGAATTAAAGTGATGGGTGCCCTCACTGCTTCCCGAAGCGGTAATGCGATAAAGGTAGCACCATCCTCACTGTAACTGAATGGTTGGCCAATGAAAAGGTGCTCGTAGGGTTTGAGAACCCTAGCTCGCTTCGCTTCTGGCCAACGTAGCAGTGGTGTGGATGAAGAGAAGACACCGGAATCAAGGTGTGAGTGTGTCCGGGATACAATGTCGAAGGTGATAGCCACCGCTGTGACTCCGATATCGGTCATACGGGGACCAAAAAACGCGATGCTCTGCATGGTCGGGCGTGGTGATAACGACTTCACCCCTCCCAAGGGCCCAGCCTCGCAGACAGTAATGAGCCATGGCTGCGGGAGTAGAGGCAGAGGATTATAGTATCCTCCATCTCGTTCGGAGGTCAAGTCGATAGGATGAGTAGCACGACATGGTATCTGAACAACCTAAAAGAAAATGTGCATTTATAAGTATAAATAATGCCATGCAATAAATAAGATTTAGTTAGTCGCAAGATAATCACACGCAAATCTAAATGCCTAACTAAATGAAAGCTAGCATTATAAGTTTTATCATGCAAAGTTTTACTAGTCATGTATTATCGCCAAGTTTAATCTCATACGGGCAATCGGTATGCAAGTAGGCGCCGAGGACGTGAAGTGGTGGTGTAAAACGGTCCATTTGAAAACGTGGTTATAGTCCAATTTGTTTTAAAATACAAGTTGGTTCTCTATAACCTAGGCTCGATGTTAATCAGAACACCCCCAAAATCACAAGTGTGACGAAAGACTATTTGGGGGTATTACTTAGAGGATCATAGTCATAAGTTATAGAAAACGACTCTAAAGAGACGTTTTAATAAAAGTTGTTACCATTTCATAAATCTCAGTGTTTTGGAAATGCAAAAGGGAATACCACATGTTTTGAAATTACATAAAAGATAGTTTTAAACGCTAATTTAAATGATAACTTTAATTGAAAAACAACACCACTTCAAGCCCCATGACGCCCACCTACTTCATGATATTCTAATTAGTACCTGAGATGAACATGCTTAAAAAGATCAACAAAAGTTGAGTGATATTCATAGGTTTAAATAAATGGTTGAACACAAGTAAGAGATGATAATTGCTTCGAATACAATCACCATGGAAAAACATAGATTATTATTATGCACTAAGCTCATGACACCAAAGTAACTGCATACACCTACCATCGTAAGTAATAATATTGTTCCTCGGAGATGGAATTGCCAATTCCATAGTTAACCAAATATAGTGCTCGTTATTTCCGATAACCTAGTCGGGTCGTTAATTCCCATAGTACTCCACACATTCATGTCACTTCGCAAGTGATTAATGGTTCATGATGTAAGGGACTTATGTCAGGCAACTTAGGCTATAATAATAATGATGATCGCATACGCTTAAGAAAATACTTGTGTTCTAGTTTATAGCATGCACCTCTCGCGGGTTTGAAAGAAATAGGTAAAGGCGAGGCTATGAACTCACCTTAGCAAAGCAAAGATCCGAAAGTAGTAAAAGAGTCAAGTAAATGATGCACCGAAAATCACGCGACCTATAATTTGTATACCAATACTTTAATTAATACCTTTGTATTTTGACTTGATAACATTTATATACACCAAAAGTTTAAGTTATTTATGTGTATTGTTTATTATCGAACATGATTAACTTTGGCTCATGGAAGTGCTTAGTTATATATGTACAAATAAAAGCATCTAAACGAATGAGTCTTTGGTTTGTCATAACCGAAAGACGATGTACGGAAAATATCACATATAAATAGTAAACGTATTATAGAAGTGTCGTTTAAAGTAAATATATATATATATTTATATATAGCTAATATTTGTTAAGAAGAAAAGTATAAAAGTAATAGTTTTATTATAAAGTTTTAAATAAGAATAAATTACGTTGTAAAGTTGTAATAACTTTTTAGAAAATTTGGTATGACCTGTATATGCGTTTTAGTTATATGTAGTAATTGAGTGTTATAATGATTATTAACTCTTTGATATGAAAACAAGTGTTTGTTTAGACTAAATAAAATGTCCTAATGATTTAAAAAGCTAATTCTCGTTTATAGATATGGTTCGAAATATGTTTATAAAATATATCTAGTAGTTTAAGGTGGGTTATAAATAAACGAGTTTGAGAACAAGTAGATGATCGGGTCTTGAGCGAGACGCGAGACGGGCCAAGAAAACAAGTAGTCGTGACAAGATTGGAATGACGATTTGAGTTCATGTTGCGCTAAACCGTTTGTTAAAATTCATGTTAGTTTATACCTCCAAAATTTATATATCTGATTTTTACTTATGCGCCTCTACTTAATCCTTGGCCTGTTGGGCCCTCGGAACCCATTTGATAAAAATGATTTGTTTTGCAAGTCCAGTTGATATAACTATTTTTACAAAAGGCCTGAGTCCTATCTTGTGTCAAATACAAAAAAAATACATAGCGTGGCTTTACTAGTATTCAACCGAAAACAAAGACAAAACATTGGAAGTAGTTTGACCACTTAGTGTTTCGAACTCGAGATCTCCCGGGGTGAGGTGTCGCCCAACAGATAGCCATCAAGGTCATAAAGTGTCTTGCTCTTCTTCATAAGGTTTGAAAGTAAAGAAAACAGTGAGGAAGACTAGGCAGTTTCAACATCTTTCTTAAAATGAGTTAGTATATATGTACTTATGTGTAACTTATCTTTCTGAACTTAAAACCTTAACTGCTTATGAAAGAAAAAGGGGTGTACGGTTTGACAATATACTAAAAACACGAGGCCTAGACTTAACGACAATACATGGTTACTTGGTTAACGAGATGAGTAAGCTTTCGAGGGGCGTTTTTGTGATGAAAACAACAAGGGAAGCAACTAACAAAACTCGAACACAACTCAAATATTCATCCAGTACCTTTAACCCATCAACTATTTAGTTATTAACACCATCTTTTATGCTCCAAATATGACTTTGATGACAACTTTTAGCAAAAATCCAAAAGATACAAAATGAGCATATTATCAGGTTATTGTTATTGGTGTTTTGCCACAGTGGGTACAACCCTGCTTGGCCACTGACTCTTTACCCTAGTGGTTTTACTTGAGCCAGCCACCCTTAAATTAAGTCACTCCTAGGATGGGTTAGGCGAACAACAATTACCCATCGCGGTTTTGACCAAGTACACAAACAAGTAACCATGCTAGCACTTCCACAACCAAAACTTTCAAAAGACTTCATCATAGAAGACTACTAATGGTAACAACAATATGATTTCCGTAATTTGTGCAATACGCCGAATAACAAAACAAAGATTAACCCATTAAAACAAAAATGATCCGATTAGTGTTTATATTTTCTTTAACTTAACATCAAGACTAAGTCAAAATCACCAATACAAAGAATCAAAATAAATACTAAGCTAAGGAAGACATGGGAACCTTATAATGTGTCGATCGGAAGAGAAAACAATAAGTAGAAACAATCCCACCAAACCGAATCCACAGGAACCACAAGCGCTTCAACACTCTATCTAGTTTTAGATGTTGTGAGTTTGGCATCAACCGTGAACCTTTTGGGTTATATAAAGAGATGAAGATGGGTAGTTTGACTAGTACTCGGTGGGGTTGAGATATTTGTCTCCCTTTGAGCAACGCCGTGGTCTTCACGCGGCTCTGCCTCGCTCTTCGCTGGTGGTCCGCTGAGGCCTTGGTTTGTCGATTTGTTTTTCCACATAACAGGAGCCATTTTTCTTGTCATTCCAGGGTGTCGCTTATCTCCATTCAAAATGGTAGTAAGACCTTTGAAGGCGAGAGGTGCGCTTGGAGTTTTGTCAAAAGAAGGGATGAAAGAGCGCTGGTGTTTCGTGAACTAGAGAGAAAATGGAGGAGGCGGGGTATATGGTATGGTATGGGTAGGGTTTGTTTTATTTTATTTTTGTAAGTTATAGTTAGTTATTAGGGGTGTATTATTTAGGTAATAGGTGTATTTTGGTACTTCGTTGTTAACTCGTGAATGTATAACTTCAAACGGAAAGTTGTATTATTTATATTTCCGACACGCTATAAATAAACCTACATGATGATGAAATTTTAGATTTTTATTAGTTCGCTTATTTTCTCGCTTTTATTATATTGGTACTGTATGATGACTCGTAGAAGACAAGAAAATCTTTTTCAGTGAGACCTGATGAAATCAAGAAATATTAGGCATAATTAAATAAGACTACTCAGATAGGCATAAATTTTATGCAAGAAAATGAAATGTACATGCTAAAATGCTCAATTTAGATCAAATAATTTTGATAAACAGTCTAGTTCATAAATATGAAGATTTAAAATAGTGAAATTTTCCAGGTGGCTACATTTATCACAGTATGCTTATTTTGAAGAGGTTATGGCGTAACTCATCTCTCACATTACGCCGTAACTATTGCGTGACCTCAGTCCAACTCATCAAGATGTTACTACAGAACTCCTTCCTAAGATTACGCACGTAACTCCATTAGGTCAAAAGAGGTTCCACGCAAGCTGATACTCTACAGAACTATTGCATCACTTCTTACGACGAACTTGGTTTATTGAAGACTACGGCGAACCACTTATTAGGTTATGCCGAATCCAGTATCTAGTGTATTTACGGAGGTTACCGCGAACTCATATTTTGTTACGCCGCAACCCGCACTGCCTATAAATACCCCACCAATTCCAAAGATTTCTATCCATTCCATTCTACACACAATACCTCGAACGGGAAAAAGCTCTAGGAGGTCTGGAAGCATACGGAGATGTTTCCAAGGAGAAGTCACACCATTACGATAAGCTTTAGCGCTATATTTTACTTTCAATTCATGTATTTTGTACCTTTGAATATTGAATTGATGTGCATGATTAATATGAGCTGCTAAGCACCCTTTGGTGCTAGCCTAGTTATGATTCCTTAATTGTTTTGTTTGCGTTTACCTTTACTCCGTACAATTATTTCTAAGTGTATGCATGCATAGTTCTTTGGTAGTCACCTCGTTCTGGTAGTTTTGAATGGCAGAGAGGCCAATTGCCTAGGAGATATGACCAATTGACCCTAGGTGTTTTAGACTGAGACGGGAAAGGTAAGATATGATGTTGGGTTTTTGGTTCCTTGAATCATGAATTACTTTAAGTACTGGAACCACAGACTGGTTTGATATAACCACCTTACGTAAGAATGTAATCACGTGATAAAGATAACCACGCTAGTAGTAGTGTAACCACGGACAATATATTGTAACCACCGCTAGTGTTTTGTATAGTCGGCTTAGTTTATTGTATTAGATAAATATGGTAAAGATATTTATCTTGTAGGTTACGTATTGTATTATGTAAAGGAGTCCTTAGTCTATAAAAGGAGGTCCTAGGTTAGATTAGATATACATAAGTTTTATATCTAAAGGTCGATACACTTCAAGGTTGCAAAACCCTAATATCAAGAGTATTCAGATAATAAATAATATTGAGGTGTTGAATGTTAACTGCTCTTCTTCTTAAGGTTAAGTGTTAAATTCCGCATAATACTTAATAAGTTGTTATTCTAAGTCAGTTTCAATATTAGATCGCTTGCTCAACCGGGATCAACAAGTGGTATCGAGCTTGTGATCTAGAAACGAATCAAGAAGAGGTTAAGTTAAGTTTTGTTCAAGGAAGATAAAATTTCTGACGAAACTCACATGGTGATCGCCAAAGGTACCCATGCTCAAGCATGGTGAGTATCAGATCTGGAGAATGCGAATGAGGCAATACATTCGCATGATTGATTATGCTCTCCGATGTCGTTGAAAAGGGAGACACTCTTCCTAGGAAGGGTGAGGATGGTCAAGAGATATCTATTGTCAGTGAAATTGATAAAGCAAAAGGAAGTCGAGATCAAAGCTCAAGATTCTCCCATGGGAATACCTAATGACTATGCTTTGGATTTTGAACAATATGAATCGCTAAAGAGTTACCGGATGCTCTTGAGACAAGGTTTGCTAGTAATGAAGCTACTAAGAAGTCAAGAATGAATATGCTCAAGCATCAATTTGAAACCTTCACTGCTCTTAGTGGAGAAAAGATTGATGGTACATACAATAGACTTCAAAACTTATCGGCCAATCAAGTTTTAGATTTAAGGTTCTTCAAGAAGATATTAATTTGAAGTTCATTAGGAGTTTATCATTTGAATGGGCTATTCATACAATTGTGTGGAGAAATAAGGTGGACTTTGATAAAGATGACTCGACAATCTCTTCAAAAACTTGAAGGTTTATGAGTCTGAGAATAACTTTGCTAATGCATCTTCTGCTAATCAAAACATTGCTTTTGTATCCACTAATCACAAATGCCCACAAGATGTATCCATCGCTGCCTATGGTATAACCACGCTATTGCAAACAATACCATCAAGTAGTGATAATGTCGTGATGGTGCAATTTTGCTTTTCCGGGTGATTTAACTACTAGTGTTACTTGTGTTGAATCAAGATCCGATCAAATTGATCCTCATGATCCGAAGAGATTAATCTTCAATGGCAAATGGTAATGTTGACTCTCCAAGCAAGGAAGTTTTGAGGAGGATCGAAGACAAGTTAAGTATGATGAAGAGAGGAGGTTCGACAAAAGCAAGATGGAGTGTTAACCGCAGAAGAAGGGTCACTTTGCAAGGGAATGTCGAGCTCCTAAGAGGATTGAAAGTGTTAAGAAGATCAACAAGAGTCTGCCCTTCTTCGCATTGGTGGCTCAAGATGGTCTTGGTGATTATGATTGAGTGATCGACAAGAAGGACCCAATGCATCTTTTCTTGCTAGTGAAGCTTCAAAAGAGCATAACTTTGCTCTTATGGCTTATCATCTTCTCGTTCGATCCTCGAGGTATCTAATGAGTCTACTTGCTCTTTTAAATCATGTAATGATAACTTATAATCTCAAAAGGCTATCACCGGAGTATGAGGAAAGAAGTAGAAAGACTAACTATGGATAACTTAGGTTATAGAGTTGGTCCAGAGAGTGTGGAAGAGCTTAGATATCAGATAAATGTGAGTTTGAGATGTAGATAAGATCAATATATTAGGTGGTGAAATTGATCTTAAAAATAGAGATTAAAATGCTTAAAGAGAAACTTGAACTAGCAGAGAGTGAAAAACAAAAGGCCCTAGATGAAAAAGAAAAACATGTTGTTATGGTAGCTAAAACACAATTTGCTTCGACCGTTCATAAATCTATAGAGAGTCATCTAATGAAAAAGGGTTATGGGATAGATACAACAATATGCCACCACCCACTCTTATGCAACATGCACCACCTGCTAAAGAAATGTCATTTAGTAGTGAATTCAGCTTTAACAAACCTCGTTGAAGGAATAAATAAGACCAAAACACCTAAGATAAGTTATGATATCGCCATCTCGATGCTCCCATCATTAAAGATTGGGAATCGATTCGAGGAAGATAGTAAAGTATCAACACCGCCTGAAAAGTTAGAACCTCTTAAGAAAGTTGATACTAGACAACCTAACCTTGTACCTAGATTTGGAGCTCAAATAACTAAGAAAGTGGTAGAATACAAGGAAGTACCTAGGGAACAAATGAAAAGATATATACCAAGGGGCAATCAGAGAAACTTTAATGGCCTAATATCTAATAGGTTAGGTAATGAGTTTCAATGTGTCAAGAAAGCTTGTTATATTTGTGGTAGTTTTGAGCACTTACAGAGAAATTGTTATATAAACAGACCACAAGTGGAATCATGGAGGAGGGTAAATCACCAAAACTTTTCAAAGAAAACAAACTCTCATCCTAATAAAAACATGATTCCAACAAATGCTGTTAATGAGGAATGGGAATACAAAATCAATTGTCACCTTCCTAAATGGTTCCAACCACTGCTAAGCAAAGTGTAAACACGGCTAAGCAAAATCAAACCACCGATAAGCCAAAAATCACCACAGATAACAAAGAAGTTTTAAAAATTCCAAAGGTGATAAGCGATACGTTGGTTGGAAATCATTTTATGTCAGAAAGGCCTCACTAGTTGGCAATGGAAACCTAAGACCAAGGTTTTACATCATGTCAATTGTGCATCAATGGACCTAAACAAATTTTATTATATTGATGCACGTGGCGACCCAAGTCAAGTATTGGCTTGTCCACAAAAGGAACTAATATGTTTAATTTCATGTGTCGGGCAATCTACAAGATGAGCTAAAAGACAAAGGAGTTTTTGATAGTGGTTGCTCTGGGCACATGAGTTGGGATGGAAGCAACCCGAAGATTTTGAAGCTTTTGATGGAGGATATGTGGCATTTGGCAATGATCCAAAGGGAGGAAAGATACTTGGAAGAGGCACAATCAGAACAGGAATTTGGACTTTGAAAAAGTCTATTTGGTACAGGGACTTAAGTACAATCTATTCAGTGTTTCTCAAATGTGTGATAATAAAAAACGGGTACTTTTTGGTGAAACCGAGTGTGTGGTGTTGTCTCCTCGAGTTTAAGATGCCCGATGAGAAGTTTATACAACTTATGGTACCTAGGAAGGAAAATATATATTGTTTTGATCTTAAAGATGTAATTCCTAATAGGTCCTTAACTTGTTTGTTTGCTAAAGCATCCGTGGATGAGTCTAAGTTATGGCATAGAAGATTAGGTCACCTCAATTACAAAAACAATCAATAAACCGTTAAAGGAACTTAGTGAGAGGGTTACCTTCTAAGGTTTTTGAGTGTAAGGAACTGTGTGTGGCTTGTCAGAAAGGAAAACAACATAGCTTCTTGTAAGTCCAAAGTCAGCCAACACTATTTCACAACCATCGCTTATGCTTCATATGGACTTATTTGGACCTACTTTTGTCAAGAGTTTGAACCATAAGCATTATTGCCTAGTTATCACTGATGATTATAGTAGATTTTCGTTTACTTTTTGTCGCTAAGAGTGAAACTAGTGAAGTTCTCAAGAGTTTCATTACTAAGATAGAAAATATAGTAAATCATAAAGTCAAGATAATCAGATGTGATAATGGAACCGAAGTTTAAGAATGCCGTGGATGAATCGGTTTTGTGTAGATAAAGGTATAGAAAGACAGCTTAGTTGCTAGAACACCACAACAAAATGGTGTGGCTGAAAGGAAAAATAGAACACTAATTGAGGCCGCTAGGACTATGTTGTCAGAGTCTAAGTTACCAACTACCTTTAATGGTCGTAGGCACCGCATGTTATGCGAAGTAATAGTGGGTAGTTGTAACAAGACCCTATGAGTCAGTTACATGATAGGAAGCCAATGATTGCATTCCTAAAACCTTTTGGGTGTCCTGTTACTATATTGAATACCATAGACTACCTAGGCAAGTTTCAAGAAAAAGCCGATGATGGATACTTTTTAGGCTATTCATCAAATAGTAAAGCCTTTAGAGTATACAATAGGAGGACTAGAATTGTTGAAGAAAATCTACATGTTAAATTCAGTGAAAAGACTCCTAGTGTTGAGACCAAAGGACCGACCGGCCGCTTAACATTGATATGCTAACCAAGTCTATGAATTGAGCCTATCATTGCAGGAACTTCCAAATGTTGATGCAGTACTCAAAATTCCGGTATATTTCTAAGGAAGCTAATTCTCCTCAAGAGTTCTATCTATTTGAAAAGTGGAAAGCTAGTTCAGTCTCACCCATCATTGATAAGCAAGGTCCCACTGATGATGATGTCTTGAATATCGAGGCAATGGTGATCATCCTCAAGATAAGGATGAGTTATTGAAAGATAATTCAGTGTTGGTAGAAGAAATTGTAAAGAAGAAAAAGCATCGCAGTTACCGGATAAGCCAAACATAAGCACGGATATAGTTAATACAACCACTGCTAAGCCAACAACTTCTACCACTCATTACAAGTGAAATCCCTACCGTAGTAATGATAGTAGTACTTTCTTTGGACCACATGCAAAGCCATTACATGGTGAAGAGGAGTATCCACATGATCCTCGATATGCCTTGATTGAAATTGATACTCCTACTGATGATGAAGACATGGATGATTTCTTCAATGCTGATTTAACTAACTTGGAACTTGTCATTCATGAAAGTCCTGTTACCTCAACAAGGATTCACAAGATTCATCCCAAGGAACAAATACTTGGAAACTTGAATACTCCAGTTCAAACAAGAAGCAAGGTTAAGAACATCAACCCTTTCTCAACATGGGTTCTTTGCACGATCACTGCAAAAGAAACACTCATAAAGATTCAAAAATTGCCTGCTTGCTTGTTTTCTGCCTCAAAAGGAGCCCAAGAGAGTTGAAGAAGCATTATCTGAAGAAGGATGGGTAGAATCAATTCAAGAGGAGCTTCTTCACCAAACTTCAAGAGGTTTGGACATTGGTAGAACTTCCTAATGGTAAGAGGGCCATTGGGACAAAATGGGTGTTCGTAAACAAAAGGGATGAAAGAGGTATTGTGGTGAAACAAGTCAAGGCTGGTTGCTCATGATACACACAAACCGAAGGTTTGGATTATGATGAAGTGTTTGCTCCAGTTGCAAGAATTGAGGCTATTAGATTGTTTTAGCTTATGCTTCATTCAAAAATTTTGTTGTGTATCAAATGGATGTTAAAAGGGCATTTTTGTATGGCACAATTGATGAGGAGGTTTATGTTTGTCAACCTCCTGGTTTTGAAGATCCCGATCATCCCGACAAGGTCTACAGGGTGAGAAAGCTATGTATGGTTTGCATCAAGCTCCTAGGGGCATGGTATGAGTGCTCGCTCACTTATTTGATGGACAATGGGTTTAAAAGAGGACCGATTGATAAAATTTTTTTCATAAGGAAGCACAAAGATGATATTTTATTGGTTCAGTTTATGTAGATGACATCATCTTTGGCTCAACCAATAAAGAGCTATGCAAAGATTTTGAGCAACTTATGCATGATAAGTTGTATGAGTTCTATGGGAGAACCTACTTTTTTGGGCTGTGTTCAACAAAGGACTGATGGTGGTTCTCATTAGTCAAGATAAGTATGTAGCGATGTTTTGAAGAAGTTTGGGTTTCGTGATGTGAAGAGTTCTAGTACACCAATGGAGACTCGTAAACCATTGCACCGATGATGGAAGTACCGAGTTGATCGAAGTTGTACAGTCCATGATTGGCTCTTTGATGTATCTCACCGCATCTAGGCCGTATATTATGTTCTCGTGATGTGTGTGCAAGATTTCAAGTTACACCTAATTCATCACACATGAATGCTGTTAAGAGAATCTTTAGGTATCTTAAGGGTCATCCTAAATTGGGCCTTTGGTACTCACTCAAAGGATTCTCCTTTTGACTTGGTGGCCTACACGTATAGTGACTATGTGCTAGTTTGGATAGGAAGTCTACAACCGAGGTTGTCAGCTGGGAAGCAGACTTATTTCGGTAAAAAGCAAACTATTGTGGCAAATTCTACAACCAAGTTTAATATGTGGGCCGCCGCTAGTTGCCGTGGTCAAGTTCTATGGATTCTAATCAATTGCCGGACTTTGGGTACTTTATGCATACTAAGATTTACATTGATAATAACAAAGACAATATGCATCATTAAAAATTCTGTTTTACATTCTAGAACTAAACATATTGAGATAAGACATCATTTTATTAGAGATTGTAATGAGAAAAGGTTGATTCAAATGGTAAAAATCTATACCGATTTCAATGTTGTCATCTTCTCACCAAAGCTTTTGATGTGGGAGGTTTCAAAGATCTTGTTGTTAGTATTGGAATGATTAATCTCTAAATTCTCAAATTGTTTTGTACCGCTTGTATATGTATTGAACCTATTATGTAATCTTAGTTTTGCTATTTTTGTTTCTAACCACCGATAGTTTGTTTCTAACCATCGATAGTTTGGTTCAAACCAATGCTAGTTGTCCTGTTTTCACTAACCATTTTGCAGATACAAGAAAGATCATTACAGATGTAAAAGAAGTAATCAAGTTCATTGTTCATACATTCAAAACAGCTTTACGCTTACATGCTTACAATGCAACTTCAAGTGCAAATTAAAAGACTACTTCTATACATGATTTATTACTACTATACTTGCTCACATAGTTCTTTCCATGTCGGATATGCATTCGTGATATGCATGACCAAGATTTAATGGAAGAAGCTAAGGATCAAAATGGGAAGGATGGATTGATGAAAACGAAGATGATGACGATGACCACAATAGATGAAGCACGAAGGACATAGTCATATCATACTTGCATCTGCTGGTTTCACCAAAAGCATCATTCCATTTTCCTTTTTCCCTTCCCCCACGATATGAAAAGCACCACAACCTCGAAGCCGGTAGATCAAGAACCACCTCTCTGTTTGGGAGTGGGTGGTTTCTTGCTCGTGGTCTTGTTTGGGGTTGGATGATGAAGGTTGGGGTTTGAAGTTCTTCTTTGAGGAGTCATCGAGTCCTCACCGCATCACTTGATTCACCACACTATCATCTTCGATGATGGAAGAAATGGGGATTTTCTTGGTCTTGTTTCTGTGGAGGGAGGTAAAATTGCTATGGGTTAGTGTCTTCTTCCCGATGAGGATGAGGAGGTTGTTAGATCAACAACTTCTGGTTTATTCCAACTAGGGTTCCACATGGTGATTGGAGTTGATTGTGGATTTTGAAGTACTTAGGGTTTTGATGTTAATTGGTGTGTGCGTTATATGAGTTTTGGGTTCTTTTATAAGCGAGTAATGGGCTTTGGAAGTAAATGAGGCGTGTTAAATGTGGTTGAGGAGTTAATGAGATTCTTGGGTATTGGACTAATATTAATCCAAACAGTTGACCATATTGACTTACCCGTTCTAACCGCGGATATGTCATTTGGATCCCCGATGGCTTTTTCTAACCACCGATAACCATAACCTTCTTTCTCTCGTGGTTTGTTTTATGTTTTGACTTGCGTGAATGAAGGAATTGTGTACATAGGAGCGATGTGTTTGCCGCTTGGTTTGTAAAAAAAAAAATTGTGTAATCCTTCATATTTTTATGAGATCTCCTTTTCTTAACACATATTTGCTTTCTATAACTCTTGGAAGTTTGGTTGAAGTGCTACTTTCTAACCACGGATGGTTACTGTCTAAACGCGGATAGTTGTTATGCAACCGCTGATAGCGCTTAAGTTGGATACTGGGGTCAGCTGGTAACTTTGAAAAGTATATTATTTCCCCAAATCACGGATGGATCATTTCTTTGATCTTCAAACCACTTCTATTGGCGCTCTTATTAACCCTAATAACTTATCTTTGCATACTTCACAAAACCCACATCATAACCATCATTCATCACAATGGCTGAAAAGTTTTCCACTTCACATAACCTTGTTGCTATTCTCACAAAGAATGAACGATCTGAAGGGTTTCATCAAATGATTGATTTTCTTGTTCACGCCCTATTCACTATGCCTTAACTGTTACACCAACCATTTTAAAGCCTACATACATCAGCCGAGGAATGCTAAGCTTGAAAAGGTTGATGGAGTAGATGTGTTTCGCGACCTATGGATGAGAAGGCTATTTTCGCTTCGAGGAGATCATTAGGATGTTTTAAAGTTTGATGATGCTGATGGTGTTGATAATCTTTCAGATGTTGAGATTGTGACTGGTTTGGAAAGATTAGGTTATACCCACAGGTGATAAGGTACGATTTTTAAGTGTTTGTTTCAAAACAATGGAAGTTTCTTATTCACACCTTATTGATGTGTATGAGTAATAAGACCACAGGATTTAATGACTTTCCTTCCAAAATTGCTACCGCTATTATTTGTTTGTCTGATGGAAGAAAGTTCAATTGGTCTAAGATGATCTATGAGGGGTTGGTTCAAAACATTAGGAAAAAGGGTAAATATTATTTGTATCCTAGGTTTGTTCAGTTGATTGTGGAAAGTCAAATAGAGGAGCTCGTTGAGCATACCGGAGTATGAAGTAAATCATATGTTTTCTAAGGTTTTTGCACATATGAGGAATCAGCCACAAAATGTAAACATTATAGATGTTCATTTATTTCCTTATATGCTTACTTTGCCCACTGATCATGAGTTTGATGAGGATTCTGCACCAACCGAAACCATCGCCGATGCAACTCTAATCCCCGAGAGAATACCAGAATCGCCGATAGTGTATCTCAACCCATTTCTAGTCAATCTCAAACCACGGGATACAACCATTGTTTTCACTAGAGATTGAAGGGCACCGAGCTACCGTGCTAGTGCTAGTGGTGTTGCTCATGAGGTCGCTCACTGTGGTGAAGGTGACATGATTGGAAGGGCTTCCACTACCGATACATGCTTAGATGCGGGTCGATAGTGGAACCATAAATAAGACCCAACCTTTGGCAACCTCTAACGAGCGCCTTAGAACTTAACACTGTGTGGAGGAATCCCAGCCACTTGGCTAATACAGGTGCATAGACGCTCAGCTCGGTCCGATGCTATGTTTTCTATATCCAAGGATTCATTCCGAGCAGCTCACACGTACCGGGTGATGAGGATAGGTTGGAACCCCGATCATGAATTGACGGATTCGAGTTTGTACATGATGACTTTTCCCGAATCAACCTCTGGACCAGCTCACACTGTGTCGAAGTGGGGAGGATATTCTTGAACGCTTAAATGAATTGACGGCTAAATGTACCAAGATGGAGGAGACGATCTCTAATCTCAAGGAATTGGCTGGGTTTCATGAAAAGGATATTAGGCGCCAGCACGTGGTTTTGGTTTTGGAGAAGATGAAAAGGCCTCGCTTGCCGCTTACGGAAGCTACGAAAAAGAAGGTGGCCTCCCGCCTCGAATATGAAGGATGTATCCAAACGGAGGAGTGAAGGCATGAATTCGTGGGAGGTGTTAATGTATCTATGGAAGAAGATGTTGATAGTGGAGATCAAACATTTTTGGTATCCGAGCAAAGATGGGAATGAGGCGCCTTGAAAATGTGAAGAAAGTTGTAGAAGATGTAGTACAGAACACAAACACCGATGGTATGTCTGAAACCACGGTTAGTACACTTCTAACCACCGATGTCAGAATGCATATGGCAACTATAACCACTACAACTATACCTACTACAATCATACCCACTGCTATCATAACCACTTCCACTATTGTCACAACTCTATCTCAGACACCACCTAAGTCTAAAGAAGTTGAGAAAGAAGTTGCTAGTACATTGATAAATCTAAGCAAAAATTCATCTATTTCTACACTGCGGATATCAATCAACTAAACTAAACCCAAACCCGCAGGAAAACTTTAGTTATTGGTGAACCTCTCAAGAAGAAAGTGGTTCAACTGATGTTGGAAAAGGTAAAGGGGTCTAAAGCATTCGTGAGTTGAAGTTTAAATCTAAAGCGAACGAAGCTTTATGATGCGTAATATGGTTGTTCAAGAACAAGAAGCGAGAAGAGAAAAGAAAAGAAGGAAGCTAGAGGGTCAGAGAATGTTAGCTATATGGTATGAATCACAAAACTTTCTTCAAGCTTCTCAAAAAATACATGATGAATATATCGCACAAGAATGGAATTTATTGGATGATAAGGAAAAAGCTAGGATTTTGGGTGAATGGGCAAGGAAGGTTGGTAATGAAAGGAAGCAAGTTATAAGAAAGAAACCTCTTTCAATGGCAAAGATGAGGAATGTATTAATGAAAATTATTAAGAATTCAGTATTCATTTAAAATCTTAGTAAATGTTCATTTGAAAGAATTCTTGAGATTTATGAAAGATGTATGAAGATTAATCATGATGATTAATGTCCAATGAATCTCGAGAAGGAAGAAGAGTGGATTAAGAAGCATGATGAGTGGATGCAAAGTAAAGAAAGAGAAAATCTGAGATTCAAGAGACATCCGATTCTAAAAGATTGAAAGAAGTTGCAGATGTTAATCAAATTGTTTCTTATGAGTTTAAGCTTAATGATGGAAGTGAAGGAGTTTGGAAAATTCAAAGACTCAACAATGAAGTTTATGAGTATAATAAATTTTCACAAATGCTTCAATATTTTGAAAGGGATGATTTGATGAATCTTTGGAGACTTTACAAGAATAAGTTTGGTGAAGTATATCCAACTGATTATCATGAGAGACTGGTCTATTATAATTTGAAGATTTTATTTGAACCAACTCATGATGAACCCGAATGGAAAGGACTCTACAATGGTACAGTAACAAGATGGTTTTTATATCAAACTTGTGGAGTTCATGTTTTAACTGCTCCTGGAAAAGTTATTCACATGCTTGTAGAAGGTGATTATCCTCGCTTGAATAAGTATCCGTAAATTATTGTTCGTGATGTTGAAACCGGTATTATCAAGATGTTGTTACCCTATGATGGTCAAGCTTATGATTTGTTGAAGAAATATGAGACAATCCTTAAATCTCATAAGTGTTTGACTACATCCTCCATTTCGATGTTTTGAGTTAAAGGAAACTTGAGAATTCTGTTGGAATGTATCAAGTTTAGGGGAGGATTGGTGGGTTTTTGGTTCCTTGAATCATGAATTACTTTAAGAAATCGGAACCACTTTACATGTTTGATATAACCACGGACGTAAGAATGTAATCGCCGAGCAAAGATAACCACGCTAGTAGTAGTGTGTAACCACGGACAATATATTGTAACCACCGCTAGTGTTTTGTATAGTCGGCTTAGTTTATTGTATTAGATAAATATGGTAAAGATATTTATCTTGTAGGTTACGTATTGTATTATGTAAAGGAGTCCTTAGTCTATAAAAGGAGGTCCTAGGTTAGATTAGATATACATAAGTTTTATATCTAAAGGTCGATACACTTCAAGGTTGCAAAACCCTAATATTGTAAGAGTATTCGTATTAATAAATAATATTGAGGTGTTGAATGTTAATCGCTTCTTCTTCTTAAGGTTAAGTGTTAAATTCCGCATAATACTTAATAAGTTGTTATTCTAAGTCAGTTTCTATATTAGATCGTTTGCTCAACTGGGATCAACATATGACCAACTGACGACCCTTTCTACTTGTGCGATTTGACCAACTGATTACCTATCGTTTGGATGAACTTAAGAATTGGGGGTGTAGTGTCTAAGTTCCTAACTACCGCACTCACTATTTAGAATCTAGCATGTAGCGGTACTTAATGACTCGGCTTAGGGGACCAGAACAACAGGACTTATGACGGTGCTGATTTCTCCTGTGGTGGCATCTTTGTTGATAGGTTAGGCTGAATTGACCAAACGCCGCCCCTCTCTCAATTTGACCCCACCAAGTAATTGGAAGTAGGTAGACGAAACATAACTAGTTAGAGGATTGACTAGGTTAGCACCACTATTCCTCTATTGATTTCCTTTCTACCATTTAATTGCTTTTATATTCTGCATTAGTAGTTTAATTAATTAAAACCATATCAAACCATTAATATTTTGTGACAATTAGACTTAGTAATTATCCTAATAATACATAGCTCTTGGGATCTACCTAATGCTTTACCATTTACTACACTACACACGACCCGTACATCGCCTGTTAGTGCATTAGGGTAGACCATAGGTATAGCGAGACACTATAAATATTAAGACCTGGTCAGTAAAACCTGCATCAAAAGTTCTTATCAAAATCAAAGGCAACACAAAGTTAAAGATGATTCTTCATCAATGTCAAAGAATTTACAAAGTTTAAAGACTAGAGAACTTCACAACATTGGAACATCAAAGTCAAAAAGAAGTGTGAGCATGGTGGAGAAAGACGTGGAGACACCTATTCTAAAGAAGCTGACAAAAGGCAAACAACACCATTAAATGATCACAAAGCATGAAGGAACAAAGAATCAAGACTATTCTATATCAACACACTAAGTTCAAACTCAAGGAAAGTAAAGACCTAATCAAGTGGAGCATCTTGACCACCCCTTAGGGGGAGATTGTTAGCCTTAATAATAATTAATAGAAGTGATGGTCATTCACGTTTAGGAACTTTGTAACGTGTGTTAGATATCGTGATATAATAGTCAACGGGCTCGTGGATTGGGCTAAGCTAAATGGGTATTAGTTAAGTTAAGCTAGCCTTATTTAACTTATTATCCAATCCAACCCAATCCAAGCCCAAGCCCAAGCCCATAAGGGTGATATGTATGGAAGTATAAATACCCCTCAAATGGTCATTTGAGGGGTGTGCTTGAGTGTGTATGTTTGTTTTCTTTAAGAAATACAAGTTCTTGTTTTCATCTTTCTCTCTTAACCATACGTCCCATATATATATATATCATCAAGTCACCATCTTTCCATCTTTGTTTCTTATACTTTACGCATAACATAAGCTTGTGTTTCACGTGTATACTTGTGTGATAAAATGGTATACGTGATAAGGTTGAGAAAAACAAGGTCCTACAATTGGCATCGGAGCTAGGTTGTTATCTTTATTGATTTATGTTGGTTTTGTATAAGTTTTTAAACTGTTTTTAGTACTTATTTTGTTGGTCGATTTTTTTTTCGGATTATTGAGGTAAAACAGTTTATAACTTTTATGTGTCCTTTTGGTTTAAAAAGTCATATGGTCCTTACATGTTTACATCTGTCCTGTGTCAATCAATCGTTTGTCCAAACAGATTTACTCATTTTTAGACTACTTTTATTACCAAACCGTGAAGTATATGTGGTCAAGCCGTCAGATTCGTGAGGTCAAACAGGTAAAAAAGAAGCAGTTTTAATGCTTTTTCTGGGTAAATATGAATCTGGTCTAAATGTTGGTCGGAATACTCATCGAAAAAAAGGTCAAAGGGTCAAAACCCTAACCTTACGCCTAAGGACAATCTTACACGTAAGAACTTGCGAGTAAAAAATTTCTTACGCCTAAGAAGACTTTTACGCGTAAGAAACTTACGCATAAGCCTATGCTTACGCATAAACAAGACCAGGGTTACGCATAACTCGTCTTACGCATAAGCAACTGGGCTTACGCATAAGCAAGGGATACGAAAAAGTAGCTACGCGTAAGATTTTTTACGCATAAGAACTGATAAGAAGAAGAAGGCTTATGCGTAAACCATAAAGAAGACACGACCATACAACAAATACCAATTACCAATCTATCAATCGACCTCAGTTTCAATACATCATTGGTCCATGGTCTCTTTAGTTTCAGAAAACAAGAAGCATCGAAGCAATCACAACTTATCCGAATCAAAAATCTAACTCAAATCTAATATCAATCTTGACCAAGACTAGACTCAAATCAAAACTGAAAAACACACGATCTCATATTCGTTTCAATACTTTTTGCAATCTTTTTCAAGATTGTTTCAATTGAACCATCAATCCTCATTGATCCATGTTTGAAGCATAACTTCAATTATATCCGAATTAAAAGAATAGACTATTAACATATCTTGTTATAATCTTTTCTTTTGCTCGTTAAAATTAAAAGGAAAAACCGAATTACAACCTCACCCGAGACCCATTAGATAGGATCTAGAAGCCGTATCTTGTTACGTTGAGACGTTGTTGGTTGGTTGCATGTCTCAAAGATACGGCTTAGGAAAAAACGTATCTTCTTTATCTTTGAGACGTTGTTGGTTGGTTGCATGTCTCAAGATAACTTGTTGGGGCACATTATGAACTTGACAACGGTTATAAGCGATGTAAGGAGTTACGCTAGTGCTCACAAAGGTATAACCATCACTTTAAGGTGTTACGCTGTAGTGCTCGTGTCACACCGGCGTTGTGGATTGTTCAAGAATTTAGAACAAGCAGTAAGTCACAAAGTTGGGATGTTTACTTCCTTTTCAAGTCGGTCGTATCGGGTTTTCTCCATATGTGGTCATTACAATTAGCCGGTGAATCAAAAGGAGGTTCGTTTTAAGGTTGGTTTGAGAGACGTATTGAGAGTATTTTTGCGACATATTCTCACGGAATTTTGATCAAGCTAAGGCTTTAATATTGCATCAAGAAAAAGGTAATACGGCATGTACGCAACATTATGATGATTCCGATAGCTCGCAACCATCAGGAGGGAGAAGTTGGTATTTCATCTTCCTTGATTGGATTACGAAGGGAATTGTGCTTAAGACCGAAGAAGGAGAAGTAGTGTGTGTACATCGGGGCTTTTACCAACTTGGATGCAATACTAAGTGAGTTATGTTGTTTTGATGTTCCCGAATCCACAACCATTGTGCTACAATCAAGAGTTTACTTTCTCCTTGCGTGTTGGAAGAGAGTTGTCGGTTCATGAGGGAGCAGAAAAAGAAAAAAGGCTCACTAGTTAGGAGGGAGTAATAACCTAACTAGACGCCAGCTTGAAGTTCAGAGCTACAAGGATTTGTGCCGCGCCAAAGATCAAATGCCGAGATCGCCGGAAGGGAGAACTTCAAGTTTGCCTCAAGATCTAGACTACAGAGACTCTGTGCTTCAACAAAGTCAACATTGTTCATTACTATTGTAATTTACTTTGTTTTGTATTTATAGGTCTCATTGTAACCATTCACGTGTGACGATATCTTGGAGGGATATTGTTAGCCTCGCTTTTTTATAAAGATAACGTCACTTACGTGAATTGGACTAGATGCGTAGTATACTTTGCCGATAGGGTCTAGTATCGTTTAAGTGGCAAAGTAAAAGTTGTATGAGCCTATAAATACCCCTCATGACTCTCCATGAGGGGTGAGGTTAAGCATTTGGTTAGTGTAGTGTGTGTTTCATCAATAAAAGTATCATTTGTTTCTCCTCCCTCTCACTACTTTCTCTCACTAGAAGAGATGAATCTTTTCATCTTCTTCCACCAACCTAGGCCTCCTAAAACCACATAAATCATATGTTTTACGGTCCTACAAACAGGTCAACCCGTTAACCCGTTTAAGTATATAAGCCTTTAAAAATAAATTGTCTTATGTTGGATCTGGATTAAATGTATTTTGTTATGTACTTAATATGAGTGAATTACGACTCATATATCATTGAAATTGTCGTATAGTTATTTCTATGTTATTTTTATCATTTTTTAGATCCTTATATCGTTTTGCATTTAAACTAATTAAATCGACAAACCACCAACCTTATTCCTCGATTAACCTATTTACTTAAACAGGTTAAACGGGTCACAAACGGGTTACACGTGTTATGCAGGTACGGGTTAGGGTTGAGTTTCTTAACACGATTAATAAATGAGTCGTGTTTTTTGTAAAGGTTATATAAACCCGCCAACTCGAACAAGTCAACACGAACACGACTCGATTGTCGCCCCTAATTTTACTCTTAAAACAACATGCTGTATATAAATAGATGACATGTTAACAAAAATAGAAATAAAAAAACATTGTTTTGCCCGTATTATTAGGCTAGTCCCAATCGTGACCGGAGATGACCCAGGTCACCAGGTGCCACATCAGCTTTCTATCTCCTACCCGACATTACCAGTGATGCCACTGATGATTCCAAGTTTTTTATTTTTTTATTTATTTATTTATTTTTTTTTTAATTCGAATATTTTAAACATTAAATTTAAAATCATTAAAATTAAAAAAACATTAAAATACGAAATTAAAAAAACATTACAATACTTAAAAGAGTAAAGAGTGAAATGACACTATAGATACAACCCTACCAGTCACAAATTCAAATAGGAGCGGGATTATTTAAAATTCAAATTCAAATTCAAAATTCAAATTATAATAGGAGCGGGATTATTTAAAATTCAAATTCAAAATCACAGTCCACCAATTCACACACACAACTCACACAATTCACACACAAAAATGTCTTGCAAAGATTTTTCTCAGGAATTCTCAAGTCCACCAAAGTTGCCGGAAACAAGCTTTTCAACTTCACCACAGTTTCCTCCAACTACCTTTTCAACTTCAAAAGAAGTTGAAGTTTACTCAACACCATCGGAAAATGTCTTTCTGGCTCGTTAATGGCGAGTTTAATTCCCCTTCAAGTTCTGAAGGTTGGGTCTCAGATGATTCGTTTTTTCAAGTTTTATTTTTATCAGTATGCGTTGTAGTTTTTTATGTTTAAGCGTATTATGTATTTATGTTTTCAGTTAATTGTTCAAGTTTCAATTTGTGTTTTTCATCAGTATGAGTTTATGTTTGCATTCTTTTTTCCTCTGCTAACCTTTCAATATTTTATAAAATACATCACTTTCAAAATTATTTACCCTCTCCAAAAATAAAACTCAAGAAATAAAAAGAAAAAAAAAAAAAAAAAATCGGTCAGTTTTTAAACCGATTTTTTGAACATGGACCGATGTCACGCCCAACTCCACATCCATGATGGCCGACTCCAAGATCTGTCGAGGAACGAATTTTTTGATGCCCAAAAGATATTCACCCCACGATTGGGACTAGAGTTAGCGAATTTTTTGTTGGCGCCACTGTTGACTCTCCCATAATTACAGTATAAAAATCAAACCCCTTTTTTATACTTTTTCTTCATTACAACACTCACAACTCAAAAACACCCACAAATGGCAAATCAAGAAAGTAGTGAGTTACTGAGTCAACTCGTTGACTTAGTAAGACAATTTTCAAGCTTACCTGAGTGTAGAAATGTTGTAAGAGAGATGTATGTGAATCTTGTGAGAAGAATAAAGCTTTTGAATCCTTTGTTTGAGGAGCTGAAAGATAGTGATCAAAAGCTTGATGATTATGATGTTCAAGGGTTAAAGTGTTTGAAAAATAGTTTGACTTTTGGTTTTGAGGTTGTTAAATCAGTTAATGAAGGAAGTAAAACATTTCAGGTAGTACTAATTTTATTTTATTTTTTTGCTGAGATATATAAGTGGATGTTTTCGGCTTTTATTCGTTGTTACGGGTTTTGGTTTCTTTGAGAGGTTAATAGTTTCTTTGGTTTTCTGGTTATTAGGGGGGTGTTTAGTATTGTATTTGGAAGTGATAATGTGATATGGGATTATTAGGATAAGATAATAACAAAACGGGTGCGAGATATGGTGTTTGAATTTGCTTTTGTTGTTTAAATCACTTGCGCGAGTGTTGGAGAAATTTTGATTATTGATGATCTTACTAGTTACTAGTAAAGTTACCCCCTATATATTTAGATTACTAGAATTAGTTTTGTTGCGGCTACTCCTGTACGGATTATCCAAAACTAATTATTTGACCCCTAATCAGTTAGACAATCAGAATTAATTTCATCATATTCAAACACCAGGAACTGATTTCTGCGACTTGAAACGCGATAATAAATCACACACTTTCAAACTTTTTGCCAAACACCCAAAACGCCACTTGAACTAGAGGTTGTTGCAGTTCTTGGTTATTTTTAAAGATTCTTTTATACTATCCTTAAAGCTTATTCGTTGGTTTTGTCCATTTCAAAAACATATCCTTGCATGTTTTGGCATGCTAATATAGGAGTGTGATTATTATCAAATGTTGTTCTTATCCTTGTAACTCAAGTAATTCTCAACTTTCGTTGCAAAGAGAAATCAAAATTTGGGGTTATAACTAATATGGAAAGATACTATAGATGGAGTTAGATGCTCCTTATGTATTAACATTGATCGATTAAAAAAGTGGTTGGTTTGACTTTTAAAGTCAAATTAACACAGTTGTTGAGTTTAGACATTTGTACTTTTGATCAATTATGCTAACTTATATGAATTTTTGAATGTCACAGGCGCTGCATCTTGATAAAACCATTGAGAAGTTTCATGCAGCAACAAGTCAGATTGAAGAGGCATTATGCATAATTCATTATGATAGATTCGATATACCTCAAGAAGTTCAAGAGCAGGTAATTATGATGAGATAAGTCTTAACCCATATGGGAACTCTTTGGTGGTTTTTTGCATTGCATTTTGAAAGCAGTTATATCATTGTTGCTTTTCAAAGTCATCGATATGAGTTTCTAGTGTTTCCAAATAGCAGAACTGATTTTACGGCTATCACAACTTAAACAACATAAGCACATCCAAAAACTATCTTGTACAACCCATTATAGACTAAACTAGTATATCTTATCCTCTGAGTCTAGTTATTCACTATCACATAATCACTTTCCGTATGATCTTTTAGATACAGCTTGTGCATTCACAATTCAAAAGAGCGAAAGGACAAGCAGAGTCTCCTGATTTACAGCTTCAAACTGATTTAGCCATGATGAAAAGCGGAAAAGAACCTGACTCAGAAATGGTTAAAAGACTATCAGAAAAACTGCATCTTACGACTCTTAATGATCTAAGGAGGGAGTCACTTGCGATTCATGATTTGGTCATATCAACTGGCGGGGATCTTGAAAATACTTTTGAGACAATGTCGTTTATTCTTAAGAAGATAAATGATTTTGTGATGCTGGGAAATCCCCAACTTGATAATTCTGATAGTGTAAAGGGGTTTATGAGGCATAGATCTCCTGTTATTCCAGATGATTTTCGATGCCCCATATCGCTTGAATTGATGAAAGATCCTGTGATTGTCTCTACTGGTCAGGTATGTTAGCTGGCATTCTCTTATGTTTCATGTGTTTTAAAACAAGTTATTTATAGATTAAATTATTTTGGTATAGAACTCTGACATTGTAAAATGTGACTACATTTTTTGAAAAATGCTTAGACCTTTATGCGTACATGAATAAACGTTTGCTCCGCGTGAAATTGGATTATGGCCTGCCTAGCTTGGAATCAAACTCAAGACTGACATTCGGCCTGACCGAAATCCTAGTTAGGCTGGTTGAAAGCCTGGTCTTGGAACATGCCCAGTTATTACCTTATATGACTGGTTAGACATGAATGTTCGGTCCAGTGAGCTCATTATTCAACATTATATATACCATGCAGTATATAAGTATTGATTTTTGCAAACTAAACGGGTAAATGGATGCGGTTATCTCTTTTGAGGTTACCTGGGGAGGGTAAGTCTTTGACTTAAATGTACATGGCCTAACAAGGGTATCCACGTGACAGTTCCGAACCCTTTCCCTGGCCACTCTAAAATGTTTACCTAGTTATGTTCGAACCTGAGACCTCTTGTGAGGACATTACAACACCTGACCACTAGGCCACCTTGGTGATGGTTTAGTTTATGTAACTAGTTTGATTAAAGAATAAAAAAGACCAGACCTAGTTGGAACTGTTGGGCCTACATCAATCCCTCTTTTCAATTGAAAGAGCTGGCTCTTCTATGACCAAACCTGAAACGATTTTTTCCCTACAGCCTTGGTGCCTTTTTGCTGTTTTGGCATGTATGGGATCTAACTGAGTTAAGATCATGCTTTTACTACATGGGCCCAAATTGAATTACGATCATTCATTCACTATATTGCAGACGTATGAAAGGTCTTGTATTCAAAAGTGGCTAGATGCCGGACACAAAACCTGCCCCAAAACTCAGCAAACTTTACTACACACGGCTTTAACACCCAACTACGTATTAAAAAGTCTAATCGCTTTATGGTGCGAGAGTAACGGCGTAGAGCTGAGAAAATCACAAGGAACCTCCAAAACCATGAAAACCGGTTCAGAATGTGACCAAACCGCAATCCACACATTACTTGAAAAACTCACAAATGGGAACTCGGACGACCAACGAGCAGCTGTCGGTGAACTTCGATTACTGGCAAAAAGAAACACTGATAACAGGATATGCATCGCGGATTCTGGTGCCATACCACTCTTAGTAGAGTTATTATCTTCACGAGATAGCAGAACACAAGAACATGCAGTCACTGCACTTTTGAATTTGTCAATACATGAAGCCAATAAAGGAATCATTGTGAGCGTTGGAGCAATACCCGAGATAGTAGAGGTCTTGAAGAATGGAAGTATGGAGGCGCGAGAAAATGCAGCTGCAACCCTTTTTAGTTTGTCAGCAGTTGATGAAAATAAAGTTGCTATTGGAGCTGCTGGTGCCATACCTCCGCTTATTGAGTTGCTACAAAACGGAACTCCCAGAGGAAAAAAAGACGCTGCTACTGCCATTTTTAACCTTTGCATTTATCAAGGAAACAAGGTGAGGGCTGTGCGTGCAGGAGTCGTGACTCCATTAATGAAATTGGTTAAGGATGCTAGTGGTGGAATGATGGACGAATCTTTAGCGATTTTGGCGATAATTGCTGGTCATCGTGAAGGGAAGGTGGCAATTGCTCAAGCAGACCCCATCCCAGTTTTGGTTGAGGTGGTTCGGACTGGATCACCAAGGAACCGGGAAAATGGTGTGGCGATTTTGTGGTGGGTGTGCGCAGGTGATATTGAGTGTTTAAAGATTATGAAAGAAGTTGGAGGTGAGGAGGTGTTGAGAGAATTGTCAGAGAATGGAACCGATAGAGCCAAGCGCAAGGCCAGAAGTGTGTTGGAACTTATACAGAGAGTCCAAATTGCTGAACCCGTGGTTAACTTATGACATATTGGTGACAAAACCGCGGGCTTAGGACACGTTTATATTTACATGTATGTATGTGTGTATGTAAAAAATAGAATATTAGCAGTTCTTGAAATCGAAGTGTTTTGATAAAGTTTTAATTTATACCAAAATATATCAAGATGCTTCAGTAGTAAAAAATGATGGTTGATATGAGTTCATATAAGCGTTTAGCAGAAAGGTGTGTTTTGTGCTAATAAGCTTACTTCAGTCTTGCTAGCTAGTTGTTACTCAGTGTGATACCAATATCAGAAACAACAGCTTCATTGTCTTGCCGAGTTGTAATTCATGTATGAAAATTTTGTCAAATCATTCAATCATGTAAAACTTAGGATATATTACCGTCTTCATAAAAATGAGTTGCTTTTTTGTTCAAGTATAAGACCATTAATATCGATCAGTCCTCAGCGTTTAAATAGCAGATGGCGGTCGATTATATGGCCACACACACACAAACGAATTCAAAGAACCATAAATTGAATCCCAAATGGGGTATTCTTTGTTTATTCATAAACACAATATCATAAAAGACTCAACAAGTTAACAATGTCTAATACTTATTATTATTATTATTATTAATATTTTAACTGCAGATTTATTAAAAACTAGCAAGTTGCTAGAAAAGAATTACAAGCAAAGGGTACAAGGATTTTTCATCAAAATAACTCAATTTAGTTTAAAATTACAACGATTAGAACACCAATTAAAAAAAATTTGAACCAAGTCATTAAAAAGAAGTTCCCTACGCGGATTCGTAGCACCAAAAATCAATTGATTCCTGAAGCGCCAAATTAACCACCACTTCACATAACAAACACCTTCCAATATCTCTTTTAGCCGCTTAGAAAGCCGAGAGGAATTAAGCCATATAAGCCGATCATCATAAGAGGCCAAATCAATGTCTTCGAGCTCCCACCAACGCATAAGTTTCCTCCATAAATGACGAGCCATTGGACAGGAAAAGAAGACATGGGAACGGGATTCGACAGAGGCATGACAAAGAGGGCAAACAATAGTCGAAATATCAATACCTTTAAGGGAAAGATTCAATCGAGTAGGCACCTTATCCAAACGAACTCTCCAAGCAAACACATTAATCTTAATGGGTATGACTTTAACCCACCTTGTGGCCACCTCCTCCTCTGGAAGAATCGAATCATCAATAAGCTGGCGAATAGATTTTACAGAAAACTCACGTGTAGCATCTAACGACCAGACCCAACGGTCGGGGATATTTGTCAATATTAGACCATCCATGCGGGATAAAAGAGACCCGAGGAGGACGACGAAAACTATCAACCACATAAGCATGATTAATTTTTTCGACAACTGTTATTTGTTTGTAGTTATGCAAAGCATAAAGTCTCAGGAATTTAAGCTTTAACGCCAAATCATCTAACCAAGGATCCTCCCAAAACAAGGTGTTTAACCCATTGCCCACCTTTTTGCGAATTAAATCTAAAAGATTAATACCTTTTGTGTGAAGAACAGTAACCTCACGAATAATGTCTAACCAAGGAGAGCGTTTGGACAAAGAACTTGGAGAATTAAGAGCACCTTCTTCACCATAAATAGCTTTTATGAATCTCGTCCATAGACAAGAACCATGAGAAAAAAAATCGCCAAACCCATTTAAAGAGAAGAGCTCGATTTAGAGCATAGAAACTAGATACTCCGAGACCACCGTATTTCTTGGAAGCTAAGACCTTATTCCAACTAATCCAAGCCATTTTTCTTTCCGACCCGTCAACTCCATTAAAAAAGTTTCTTCTAATCGATTCCAAAATCTTTAATACTCCTGAAGGAACTTTTAAGATAAACATATGATATAAAGGAATGGATGTTAAAACCGATTTAATTAAAGTAAGTCGACTACCTATTGAAAGGGTTTTAAGCTTCCATTTGGATAAGCGAGAGGACACTTTAGCAACCACGTCATCCCACGATTTTATTCTAGACATCGCACCTCCAACCTTAACTCCAAGATGAACAAAAAGAGTGGTAAAAATTGAACAACCCATAGTTGTGGCTGCTGCTTCGACTTCTTCTGGACGAGTTCCAATTCCCATAAGTTTACTTTTATGAAAGTTTATTTTCAGACCCGAAGCCAAATGAAAACACTTCAAGACATTAACAAAGGTGCGTATATTTAAGGATTCACATTTACCAACGAAGATAACATCATCCGCAAAGAAAAGGTGAGAAAGTGTCAACGAGCTATCAACAGGAATACCCGAGAACAAACCTGCATTCGTAACTTTAGAAAAGGATAAATGCAAACTTTTCATTATCAAGATAAATAAAAAGGGAGACAAAGGATCCCCTTGTTTCAAACCCCTGTGAAATTGGAATTCTGATGTAGGGCTTCCATTGACAAGAACCGATCCCATGGCAAAGTTGAGACAACCATTTATCCATCCACACCACTTATCACCAAAACCAAACATCTTTAAAATATCTTGTAAGTAATCCCATCGTATTGAGTCGAAAGCCTTTTTGAAATAGACTTTAAAGACCATAGCTTTAAACTTCTTATGCTTGCACCACGAAAGAAGTTCATTAAGAATAAATGGACCGTCAAGAATTTGGCGGTTGGAAACAAAAGCTAATTGGACGTCACTAATAAGACCCGAGATGACAAAGCTAAGTCTATTAGCTAAAATCTTGGCAATAATTTTATAAAGGCTTCCAATCAAACTTATAGCAAGAAAATCCTTGACGAATTTTGCATCATGAATCTTAGGGATTAAAACAATGAAAGAAGAATTACATCCTGGGGGAAAAGTGCTTGAAGCAAAAAATTTCTTTACGGCTGCCACAATATCATGTTCTAAAAGCTTCCAATATCTACGAAAGAACTCAAAAGTGAAGCCGTCAGGACCAGGGGATTTATTCGTTCCATAATCCCAAACCGCACTCTTTATCTCCTCATTAGAGACGTTTCGTTCGAGATCAGCTTGTTGCTCCAAAGATAACCTATTAGTGAATTGATCGGCGAAGCAAATACGAGGAGAGACGGGCGAGGAGAATTGAGTAGAAAAGTATTTTAGGAATACACTCTTCACAGCCGACGAATCAACAATCCACTCGCGATCAACAAGGGTCCCACGAATACCTAACTGAGAACGTTTACTATTAAGAATACCATGAAAGAATTTTGTATTCTCATCACCTTCTACAGCCCAACGAACTTTAGATTTCTGAGCCGCTTCCAATGCGTCAATAGAATTAATGTCATTGAGTTCTTTCAACAACAAATATCTATCAGATAGAATCTCTTCATTACTACCGCCTTGGTCAAGAATTTTATCGATATCAGAAAGTTTGGATTGAATGGAGATCTTCGCCTTATAAGAGCTTTTCTTAGCATTTTTGGTCCATTGTTTAATGACAATTTTGAGAGCTTGAAGTTTCTTCTTTAAGTTAATCATACCATTCGAGTCAACAGTGGCTAAGCTCTTCCATGTATCCTCTACCATTTTGTAAAAGCCGTCCAAGCTAAACCAAGAGTGAAAAAATCTAAATGGAGTAGGACGATGATCCGATAGATATCTATCCAAGCAAAGAGCCGAAAGATACGGGAACGAAGCTAATAAGCCTTTAGAAACTAGAAATCTATCCAACTTACTCATCATATTGGCAGTCTTGTGGGCCCAAGTGTAAGCATAACCATCAAGAGGAAGGTCAATCAGACTTGCTAATGAAATAAAACTATTGAAAGCGTTAGCAGCTTGAACATTGACAACCGAACCATATCTTTCTTGTTCCGTTCTAACTTCATTAAAGTACCCCATGATCATACAATCTCCATCCCATATGTCTATTAGATGAAGGATGTAATCCCATAACACCCTCTTTTCTGTTAGATCTTAGGGAGCATAAACAGAAATGATAAAGAGTTTAGAAGACGAAGGAACCCATGTAACCATAATAGCCAAGAAATTATCAGACGTTGTAACGTTATCTTTGACAAACAAATTAGGCTCCCAAACACATAAAATACCCCCTGAGTTGCCTAATGAAGAACTAAGAGCATAATCAAAAGAAGAATTACCCTACAACGTCTTAATAGTAACCGACTCAATGCTTTCCATTTTAGTTTCCTAAAGAAATACAAAATTAACATGATGTTTCATACACAACTCCTTTACCCACCCTTTTTTGGCCTTATGACCAAGTCCTTGAATGTTTAAGGACAAAAAATTCATTTGACAACGTTGCATTCTCTTTGTGAGTCGATAATGACTTCAATGTTCCGCATACACCCTTCCATATTGTAGCCCATAGTTTGACCTACCTTAACTAACTCATCCATCAATTGCAAGATTGAACCACATGTGGGAACCCTCTTCGAGCAAACACTATTATTCGATGAAAATTTTCCTATGGGAACAACCTCCTCAAGCTTGTTTGATGTAGAACTAACATGCTCATTTACCTCTTTACTTGTAGCCCTGTTTACCTTTTTGTTCACCTCCTCCATGTTAATCACACTTGGTGTAAAACCAGGTGGATATTTCAATTCGTCAGTCGTTTCTCTTGTTCAGGATATCATATAAATTAAAAGGGTCCTCGGATAAAACTCTCTCCTTATCAGGCATTAGGTTGTTGTGGTTTTTATCATAAAGTAAGTCGTTATTGTGCATACAACTTGATTCTGAGACCCTCTCAACATCATTATCTGTTGTGACTTTATCGCCAGAGTGTGACCCGTCGTCTTCCCCATCTTCTTCATCATCAGATGACTCACATTCAAAAGAAGCATTACAAATAAACGGATCCCAGGCTTCCATTTCCTTTGCACGAACCCAATACACTGAACTTTCACAATGACTTTAAAACGTTCAGCAATTATCTCGTCGAGCTTAGTTTTCACACACAAACGCTTACAAAATAAAGATTTTTTAGCTAAACCCCCCCATTCAACAAGGTCACCCCATTTAGATGCCACTTTAGCAAAAGTATTACGGGTCCACACTTTTAGAGGCAAGCCTTCGAGAGAAATCCAAACGACTCTCTCATCACTAATGAAAGAGTTACAAGCTGGTTTTAGGGAGGAGAACCACGACCCCACACCTGTATGATTCAAAAGTTTCTCCTTGGCAGAGATAGAGATCGTTTCAATAAGGACCCATAAGCCTCCCAAATATGTGAGTGACAAGTTCTGAAAACCCTCATTTTCCATAATAACATATAGATTAGGCATGGCTGTGATATCTCTTAATTTACCCATAAGAGACAAGCTAAAATCTCTATCTGAAATACACGAGTCATCAAGAAACAAAGAATGAAGAACCTCATCAGACATGACGTTATTCATTTTGCCCGATTTAAGAATAGAGACATAAGAACTTGGTAAATTTCTCTCATTTGCATTAGTGGGATGAGAAGGAGCAGAAGGTTTATGTTCTCTATGAAAACGGTCAACATTTGCATAAAGATGGAAGCTCCCAATCCAAATGGTGCACAAGTTCGTGACAAGATGATCAATATTATCAACCTTAATAAACCGGACGAAAGCAAATCGCTTACCTGCTTTTGATTTCTTATAAGCAATGAAAGCATCCACAACGACTCCATAATCATTACACACCTTCCAAAGATCGCGATCCGTAAGTGATCAGGGAAGTTAGTCACGAAAATTGATTGTGAGATTGATTGGGTTTGATCCTCCTTAGATCTATAAGACTTCCAATTGCCATCCCCCATAATGAATAATCAAACTGAAATCCAAGAAACAGAAAATGAAACCCTAGGAGAAGAACCCCTAAATCGAATTAGGGCTTAAAAGAACACCTTAAATCATTAAATGGTTGGGGAGGTTAATTTGATGGTGGTAACAATGTCTAATACTTATAGTTTCTTAATTCTAAACATAGATATTTGTTGGAATCACTCCTAAACCTATTTCAAGTGTTAGTGATTCATATGTAATAGTTAGCTTAATATGGCCTTTATGTTTGTAATTAGCCTTAGGCTTATGTAGAAGGCCCATAAGCCTAGGCCCAAGTCCAATAAGGAAAGGAAGGGACTAGGAGTATTGCCCTAGCTCCCTCTCCTATATATACCTTGTAATAACCCTCACTTGAGGGTTGGTTGTTCAATTTATTCTCTCATTCACTCTCTACGCATAACCGGTCTTATTCATATGTGTGTGTGTGTTTGATTATTGTTCAATCGATCTATCTCTTCTCTATTTCTACATGTTGATGCTTGTGTTACATATATGGTGACCTAACAGTAGTATCATTCGCCAAATAGTTGGGTGAACATATTTGTTTTTGAAGCTTTTGGTTTGTGGTCGTACGCGTAAAAAGGGTTTCAACTTTGTCACGCTTAAAAATTGATTTTTTACACTTTTTAATCCAAGATTCTTGTCCTTTCAACGTTTTTAGGTGTTAAACTATCTGTTTTTGGCAAAAAGTTTCAAACTTTACGCGTGGATCATAGTTTTTTAAGCTAGGTTTTATACTTGGTTCTTCTTCTACGCATAACTGTTTTCTAAGCTTTGGATCATCAAGTTTCACACTTTTGTGTTATTTTGGTGATATTGAAGCTATTTCATCACAGAAATCTGGTTTGGAAACATCATTTGGCAAAAATCACTTTTGGCTAATTCTTACGCGTAAGAAAACCCTAATCTTACGCGTAACTTTTCCTTGGTTTGATCTTCAGTTTTTGTGGTTTACTCCGTGTTTTCTTGCTTGGATAAGCCTGCAAACACGTCGACTTTGGATATCTTTTGCACTGTGATAGTGTAAAAGATCATTTGGGCAAAACCCTAAAATTACGCATAAGCATAAGCTTACACGTAGAATTTTTTACGCATAAGATTTATCTTACGCCTAAGCTTTGTCTTACGCATAAGTCAATCCTACGCCTAAGTTTTCTACGCCCAACTTCTTGTTTACGCATAACTTTAGTGTTTTCTCCTTACTTACGCGTAAGCTAATCCTACACGTAACTATTGTCGTTATGCCGTATCTTGGTGTTTTTGCATAAGTGTTACTTGGCTTTTCTGTGATTTCTACGCCTAAGGATACTTCATCAACAACGGTTCATTCGACTACAAAGATCCATTTAACAACACAAGTTTTCAACATGTCACAACCACCATACTCTAACTATTTCCCCTACACTTATAATCAACTACAACAACAACAACTAAGTCCACAACATCAACAATTTAATCATCAACAACAAATTTATCAACAACAATTTAATCAACAACATACTCCACAACTTGCAGCAATTCCACAACCTCATATGATTCAACCACCACCAACTCTTCAAGTACAACCTTACACAAACTTCTATAATCAACATCCATCCAGGAACACTATGAAGGAACCGTCATGGTTTGGCAAGATGTGTGAAGCCTTAAGTAGCCAACAATCAATTCATGAAGCTGGCTCACTTGATAGACCTCCAATGCTCACTCCCGGAAATTATGATCAATGGGTGATAAGGTTCTTTAGGTTTTGTGATCTAAAGAAGCCACATGGAAATTTCTTAAAGAAGGTCATTATGGAAGGTCCCTTTCAGATGCCTACTACTGTCACACCCGCAGATCCAGATTCCAATCCACCAAGAGATGCTGTAACCAACATTGCAACTATTTCAGACCTCACTGTTGATCAACTTCTACATTTTGAAGCTGATGAACTTGCAATGCAATACATCCTATTAGGACTACCCAATCCAATCCTTCGAAGTGTTGATGCTCAAAAGACTGCAAAAGCAATGTGGGAACATATTCATCTTCTTATGGAAGGCACATCACTCAATCAGGAAGATATGGAGTCCAAAATCTACTTGGCTTATGAACACTTCATGATTGAACCAGGAGAGACATTAGAGTCATATCATCATCGCTTTTCAGACATCATCAATGATTTGGACAAACACAATATCATCATGCCACGAATTGCTGTCAACACTAAGTTCCTAAGTATGTCAATAAAGATAACAACCTAGCTCCGATGCCAATTGTAGGACCTTGTTTTTCTCAACCTTATCACGTATACCATTTTATCACACAAGTATACACGTGAAACACAAGCTTATGTTATGCGTAAAGTATAAGAAACAAAGATGGAAAGATGGTGACTTGATGATATGTATATGGGGTGTATGGTTAAGAGAGAAAGATGAAAACAAGAACTTGTATTTCTTAAAGAAAACACACACATACACACTCAAGCACACCCCTCAAATGACCATTTGAGGGGTATTTATACTTCCATACATATCACCCTTATGCGCTTGGGCTTGGGCTTGGATTGGGTTGGATTGGATAATAAGTTAAATAAGGCTAGCTTAACTTAACTAATACCCATTTAGCTTAGCCCAATCCACGAGCCCGTTGACTATTATATCCACATTGGGAAGAAATTGAACCTGTTGAGCTTCAAAAGCCAGAAAACAAGCTAAAACCATCAATCAAAGAACCCCCTACCTTAGAACTAAAAGATCTCCCGAGTCACCTGGAATACGCCTTCCTTCAAGGAGAGGACCAACTCCCTGTCATCATAAGCTCTTCGCTAACCACTAACCAGAAAGAGAAGCTCTTGGAAGTTTTAAAAGAGTACAAAGGAGTGATCGCGTGCAGTGTTGCCGACATTAAGGGAATTGATTCTACATTCTATACTAACAAAATCCTCATGGAAGAAGATTACAAACCAACCGTTCAACCGCAAAGACGGGTTAACCCTAATATCAAGGAGGTAGTGAAAAAGGAGGTCATCAAGCTTCTTGACGCAGGTATCATCTACCCCATATCAGATAGCCCATGGGTCAGCCCGGTCCAAGTGGTTCCAAAAAAGGGAGGAATGACGGTTGTAAAGAATGAAAAGGGTGAGTTGGTGCCGCAAAGAACAGTTATTGGTTGGCGTGTCGTATTGACTACGTAAAGTTGAATGATGCCACCGGAAAGATCATTTTCCTCGCCATTCATTGACCAAATGCTCGAAAGGTTAGCGGGCATGAATACTACTGTTTCCTTGACTCCGGCTTTTCGGATATTTTCAAATTCCCATTGCCCCTCAAGATCAGAAAAGACTACATTTACATGCCCATACGGGGCGTTTGCCTACAGCGAATGCCCTTCGGGTTATGTAACGCACCGCCACCTTCACGATGTATGATGGCTATATTCCATGAATTAATTGAAGACAGCATGGAAGTTTTCATGGATGATTTCTCGGTATTTGAAAATTCCTTCGACCTTTGTCTTTCCAACCTTAGGAAGATGTTGAAACGGTGCGAAGAAACTAATTTGGTTCTAAATTGGGAAAAATGTCATTTCATGGTGAAAGAAGGAATTGTCCTAGGACATAAAGTTTCTGGAAATGGAATTGAGGTCGATAGAGCAAAAATTGAAGAAATTTCCAAACTCCCCTATCCTACCACCGTCAAAGCCATTCGCAGCTTCCTAGGTCATGCGGGCTTTTATCGAAGGTTTATTAAAGACTTCTCGAGAATTTCACGCCAATGACACAACTTCTGGTTAAGGATGCCCTTTTGATTTTTTTCGGAGAATGCAAGGAAGCATTCAACCAATTAAAGAAGGATCTTACTCAGGCACCTATAATGGTCACCCCTGATTGGTCTCAACCATTCGAAATCATGTGTGATGCGAGTGATTATCTGTAGGGCGCCGTGCTTGGCAAAGGAAGAGAAGCATTTCCAACCAATCTACTATGCTAGCAAAACCATGAATGTGGCACAAGAAAATTACACAACTACCGAGAAAGAGATTTTAGCGTGGTTTTGCTTTCGACAAGTTCAAAGATCTCGTTCTTTCTAAGACTGTGCTTTCACACCGATCACTCGCCTGCGCTATTTGTTCTCCAAGCAAGATGCAAAACCCCGACTAATTAGGTGGATTCTATTACTTCAAGAGTTCGACATTGAAATACGAGATAAAAAGGGGGCTGAAAATCTTCTTTGCCGATCATCTGTCACGCGTTTGGAAAACCCGATCTTGAGGAACTCGATCATACCGAGATTCGCGACTCTTTCCTAGGAAGCGACTAATGGCAATTAAGGAGATTGAGCCGTGGTATGCAGACTATGCTAATTATCTGTCTAGTAGAGTTTTGCCAAACTACATGACCAAGCAAGATAAGAGGAAATTCTTCACTACGCTAAAACATTATCGAATGAGCCCTTCCTATTCGCATATGCCCCGATCAAATTATTCGACGTTGCGTCGGAAGGAGATTGATCGAGTTTTGAAGGAATGTCATGCGGGACCATCTGGAGGACATCACGGTGTAAATGTCACGGCACGAAAGGTTTTCGATGCCGGGTTCTACTGGCCTACTATTTTTCGAGACGTTAAAAGATTAGTTCAAACATGTGATGCATGCCAACGATCGGGAAACATCTCGCGAAGGGATGAATCACCTCAGAATTATATCCAAGTCTGCGAAATATTCGATGTTTGGGGCATAGACTTCATGGGACCCTTTCCATCATCCGGAGGAAATGAATACATACTCGTAGCTATTGATTATGTATCAAAATGGGTGGAGGCTCAAGCTCTTAGAACTAATGATGCGAGGGTAGTTATTTATTTTCTTAAAAAACTCTTCGCACGATTCGGGATCCCCAAGGCATTGATCAGTGATAGAGGAACCCACTTTTGCAATGCTCAAATGGAGAAGGTAATGAAGAAGTACGGTGTTCCACATAGATTCTCTACCGCATATCATCCTCAGACGAATGGACAAGTAGAAAACACGAATAGGGCATTGAAACAGATACTTGAAAAAATGGTCCACCAGAATAGAAAAGATTGGGCATTTAAACTGGATGAGGCACTCGGCATTTAGAAGCTGCTACAAAACACCTATCGAACAACCCCCTTTCGCTTAGTATACGGGAAGGCGTGCCACCTTCCTATTGAACTTGAGAAAAAAGAATATTGGGCACTTAAGGCTTGTAATATGGATTATTCGAGGTTGGGTCAAATAGATTCATGTTTCAAGAATTGGATGAACTAAATTTGGAACCATATGAATCGTCGATCACATACAAAGAAAGGGCAAAGAAATGGCATGATCAACGAATAAAGAATCCTAAAGAGTTTTTGGAAGGAGATAAGGTGCACTTGTATAATTCAAGACTCGGTTATTTCGGAAAACTCAAATCGAGGTGGTATGGACCTTTTCGTAAAAGCGATGAGCAATGGAGCGGTAGTACTACTAGACCACGGGTGGGGAATTTACCGTAAATGGACAACGTGTGAAACATTATCAGTTAGATAATAATGACATGGTGAACGATGAAGATATTGTTTTAGAAGAAGAAGACGGTAATGAAGTCACGTGAGGGCACGACTACGAGTCTAGCTACAAGACTCTTAAATAAAGAAAAGCGCCGTGGGAGGCAACCCATGCTTAATTGTTTGCTTGTTAGTGTCATATATCTTTTATTAATTGCTTATTCTCATGTTTAAATTTGTAAAAATGCTTTATTTTGTTTTAACCTCGTCTTAATTGCATATAAAGGTATTTTACATGAAGGATAAGTGTAGGGAGGATTACACACGTTTTCAAAAGAAACGTAAACATGAGAATAACAATTCATTAAAAGATATATATGTGTGTTTGTTCGAGTCAAATGCTTGTATCGAGTCATAATGGATGTTTTGCAGGAAATTTTTCCAGATTCTAAAGATATAAATTTTTCATAATTTTTTCCAGAAAATCGCAGACCAGTTTTGTCGGGATAACTGACGGCCAGATTGCAACTGACGGCGTCAGAAGGAGTAAAACATCGATTACTTTTCTCGTTTTCTCGAGCTACTTATAAATTTTTGGAATTTTCAGGTCTTAATTTTCCGAAATTCGTAAACATCAATTCCACAAGCATTATATCCTAGTTTAAATCGAGTCTTATGTATATTATTACCGCCGATTTTACGCGAAGGTTTCGTTTGTTTTCTTCGAATGTGCAGGTTTAATTTATCAAGAAGAAGAAACAAAAGATTGGAAGGAGCTTTTCACGCACACATTCTTCTTGGAAAGGATTTAACCACTACTTCACACACGGATCCTACCGAGCTAATCGGGGAGTACTAGTTTCTTTCGTTTTTAATTACCTTCCATTATCATAACTTTGATACTTTCAGGAAACATTGGGGACAATGTTCAGTTTAAGTGTAGGGAGGGAAAATAAAACGGGAACTTTGAAACTATGCTTATCCTTGATTATTTGCTTTGTCTAAGTGTATTTGTGTAATAAACCATGAGAAAATGTCGGTTACGGTAATTTTGGCACCAAATTTTTAATTTTCCATGACATATAGGAGTGGGCCATTAGTTTTAACAAAAGCGTCTCACGGATAGGAAGTTGCATGACTAGCACAAAAACCCTTTACCACCTAAATTCCACCCAAAATGTGAGGATCGCCCTTAGATTAGTAGGAATTAAAGCATTCATCTTTAATGCTTAGAGTGTGAACCGGTAGTATATTAGATTCTAGAACTTGTTTTGTGATGCATTCCGAGATCGCTAGTAAGACTACACTTGTGTAGTTAGGAATAACTAAATGATAAGAGGCATTAGGATAACTGATTCGTTCCAAACGGTCAGGTTTATTACACAAATCAACCACTTGTGAATGGTCAACCATAATAAAAGTCAAACAGTCTAAAACCAATGCAATATCCCTTGGAATTTAGTGGATTCCCGGATCGTTAAGTCCCACGGAGGTTGAATGGTGTTTGAAAACGTTCAGATGTCGAATGATCACTAAGGATAATGATCTGTAAGGATTTTGGTTTATAATTACACTAATGATTGATTGGAATGGTAATTGGATACAGAATTATAAAGCACAACAATCAGATTAAACAAACGTAAATACGTACGTTTATTAAATTTTACGTAAACATACAAAATAAAACGTAAATATAAAAGAATAAAACACCTATGGATATGAAAATGATATTTTTACAATCCTAATAATAAAAGAAAATTATTGGAAAATTAAAATTATTTTTATAACTATTTATTTAATTATTATTAATTAAAAACTATTTTTAACTATTTAATAATAATCTAAAATATAAGAAAATATGAAATAAAGCTAGAAAAGTGAAATTATGACTTAGAAAAATCTAAAATATGATAAAACTAATTTTAAAACTGAAAATATATTTTTTATGCTTTTTATTTATTTATTATTAATTAATTAATACTTATTAACTATTTTAAATTCTAATAAATACTAAACAAACTAAGAAAATTCTGAAATTTTTTTCTATAAATATCTTATGATGACAGAAAGCTAAGAAAATTATAAAAACAGAAAGTGCTTAATAATAAGCTGAAAAATAAAATTAAAAAGATAATTTATATTAAATAAACGCTATCACTATTTTTAAAATGATGTTTTTGTGTTTTTTTTTATAAACCTATTATACTACTGATAATAAGCAACTTTAATAAAAACAAAAATTTTGAAACTTAAAAATAAGCAGTTTGTAAGCTGAAAAGCTTAACAGTTTATGTTTATGGCTTATTTTGATTTTTTTAAGCTCAAACAAGCTTCACAGTTGGAACCAAAGTTAAAATAAGATGTAAATAAGCTAAGAGTACTCAAATTAAGCTAAAAAGCACAAAGGACTACACTGATAAGCTTAAAATAAGCTAATAAGCAATTACTCTAATCCTATAAACCAAACAGGCCTGCAGTCAAACTTATAAGCAATTTAAGCTTATGAAATAAGCTGAAAAGCTCAAAATTAAGACTGAAGTAGCAAGATGGGTTGGTGGGCTTTCTAAAAAGTCCAAGCTCACACACTGGGGTTGACTAATAAGCTTATGACAAGCTTATGAAAAAGCTTGTAAACACTGACTATTCAGTTTACACAGGAAATGGGACAACTTAAAAGCTACAAGCAGCCCTACCAAATAAGCTAGAAAATGTGAAATAAACACTGGACCTATGAGATGGGTGGGTGAGCTACATAAAAAGCTAAAATACACAAGCTGGGACTCACTAATGAGCTTTTTATGAGCTTGTGAAAAAGACTCACTCAACTGTGTACAGGGCACTTTCTCAGAAAAGTGTTCAAAATAAGCAAAGAAATAAGCAGTTTAACTAGCTATCTAAAAATTATAAAAAATACTATGATTAAGATTAGCAACTAAATATTATAAACCTAAAAGCACAGATTTTAAAAGCTAATATTAAGTCCTATAAAAAATTATTTAGTTTATTCAAAAACTACTAAACTGAAAATTTTGACTTTTTAAGTTAAACACTAAAGTTGACTTAAATTAACTTATGATTGATCCTACTCACTGATTATGTTATAATAAGCTATGTTAAGATGAAATTAAGCTAGATTAACAAGTTCTAAGTAACTGTGATGATTTTACACTCTAAATCCTAACAGTTAACAACTTAAGTGAGATTAAAAGTGATTTTGACTTTTTAACAAACAAGGATTGGTTTTTATGGTTGCAATGAGTTATTAGGCACTAATGTGACATGAAACAACAAGCAATGCAACAGATAGCCTCTAACACATGTAACACAATGAATCCAAACAACACTTTAACTATCTGATTTTGTGATTTTCAAAGGATTTCACAGAATAAGACCATGCAACTGATTCAAGGCCTTATATTATCACTTAATGAGACTATAGAAGCATTAAACAACAAAAATAACAACATAAAACTCAAGAATGATAATTATGCTTATTATGACTGTCAAATTAAAAATTTTAACAACTACAAATTCTAATGAACAAGCAACTTGTTTTATTGTTTAATTTTACTTAACTACAACTTAGAAACATAAAAACACAAAGATTTGAGCTAATAAATGACTTAAGCATTGAAATGCTAAAATGGAGTAAAAAGCTTACAAGATGAAATCCAAGTGAAAACTAAGAACCAAGAACTGAAAACACTTCCTATAGCTTCCCAAGAAGCTCCTAAACCAAGGGCAATCCAAGATTCACCCCGCTCCAATTGTGATTATCTTCTCCATTGATTTTTTTGATTTTCCAACTATTTTCAAGTATTTTTGGTATTTTTTTCTTTTTGATACTAAATTGACTTTTATGGTTTCTAAAATCTTAGAAAAGCTTTAATAGGAGCTTATGTGAGCTTATGAGTCCATAACAACAACTAATAATAACATTAGGCTAACATGAGATTTTGAACTTGAAAATTTGCATAAACTTGAAATGAGACTGAAAATTGAAATTGCTTATTGAAAAAGATTTACAATACACTGAAATTGATAAAAGACTTGAAAGCTTTAAATTACACTGGAATTTGAAAATTAACTAAAACGACATAACATAAATTAAATTACACTAGATATGTCTTCACATTGCTTCTCTTCTACTTTATATTGATCTTTTTAAGCTTTGTCGACATCTCTGAGACTTTCCCACTTCATTTCAACCATTGGATCCTTTGAATTCATCGAAGCTGTCCATTTGTCATTTTTGGCCAAAAGTATTTGGCGGTTTTTGCAATTAAAGAAGTTTGGGTGTTTGTGGAGGTGTTAGGGGAGTGGGTAGGCATTGGAAAGGTGGTGGTGAGGTGGTAGAAGCAAGTGGTGGAAACCACAGTGGTTTCGGTTTTTGGCGGGGGTGTGAGGAGAAGAACAGTGATGGTGGGTTTGACCGGGTTTGACCCGTTATTATTAATAAAGCGAGGGGTTCAAAATGGATATTGGCAGGGCCAAAAGGATTTTGGGACCGCTCAGGGGTCATGGGTTCAAGGGTCAAGGTTCAAGTGGATTGGGCTTGGGTTTGCATTTGGGCCAGCTGGGTTGGGTTTGCATTTGGGCCAGCTGGGTTGGGTTTGTGTTAATAATAACAAAGGGTCCGGTTTGGTTTGTAGTTAATACACAAGGACCAAAGTTGCAATTTCTCCAAAGTTGAGGGGCTGAATTAGCAACTTTTCCAAAGTTAACACAAGGACTAATTATGCCATATATGAATAGTACAAGGGTAATATTTGATAATTTTCCATTTTTAAATATCCGAGGACTATTTTTGACATTTTTCAAAGTTGAGGGACCAAAGATGTCATTTTGCAATTTTAAACTTCAAGGACCAAATTTGACAACTCATGAATCCCTAGGGACTTTAAATAACATTTTTCATTATTTTGATTTATTTTGATTTACCAGGGACTATTTTTGACAACTTTTGAAACTTGGGGGACTAAAACTGCCAATTATGCAAACTTGATACGTTTTTCATCCGATTTTGGTATTTTTGCATTTAAAACACATAAAACACTTATTTGTGATATTTTTATCATTTTGATGCGTTTCTGAGTGTTTTCAGATGTTTTTGCAGTCTAAAAGGTACAAAAATGATGAGTATTTGCATACTCATCAATCCCCCATACTAAACTATTGCTAGTCCCTAGCAATCTTTTATGAAAATTTAATGGATTTCATCTCTTTACCAAAAGCCATTACTTCTGGAGTAGCCAATTGTTTCAGTTCAAGTAAGAACCTTGGTACAATGATAACCAAATGATTTTGAGCAAATCATAAGCTTTCAACTGATTTGATTTGTCTTTACCGTAAGCCGTTTGCTTCGGACTAGCCAACTCTTAGATAAAATATCTATATTATCTTTGGTGAGTCGATTACCAATTATGGTTTTCCAACAGCCTTTACCACAAGCCATAAACTTGCGGGCTAGCCAACTCTTCACTAATTAAAGATATGGTGAGGTGAACACCATACAATTTTGGGCAAATTGCAAGCCATAAACGGATTTGAGATATCTTTACCAAGAGCCGTTTGCTCCTGGATTAGCCAATCCTTTTATTTGTTAGACATGGCGATCGATAACCGTAAGCTGAGTAAGTGCAAAACACTTCAAAAAAAAAATTTGGCCAAAAATTGGGGAATTGGGTGGTATAATTACATGATAAAATTCGTGAGAATTCCCCCCCACACTAGAAATGAATATTGCCCTCAATATTCAAAGTACCGGCGGTTATGCCGAAACATAGAACGTAAAAGGGAAATACTACGGCCATTATTTTATTTTTGATATATACACATTTTATTTTTATTTTTTATTTTTTATTTTTTTTATATGAAAACTTATATACAACAGCCGGGGCAACTCCCCCACACTAGGGTGGTAGAAAGTAGAAAGAAGTCAGAAATATGGGTGAAAACCCATATGGTGTGCTACTGTTTTTGATTCCCGAGTCGCTAGCTTGACTCGATCCCTGCATTCATTGGTTCATGGGGAAAGTTTGTAGATCCGGGACAACCATGGGTGGAATGTCCTCTCCAAAATAGTGCTTCAATCGATGACCATTCACTTTAAAATTAGGACCATCGGGTTGAGATAACTCAATGGTTCCATAAGGAAATACTTTAGTGATGGTGAATGGTCCGGACCAGCGGGATTTTAGTTTTCCCGAGAAAATCTTCAATCTTGAATTGAAAAGAAGGACTCGATCACCGACGTTGAAAAAGCGGTTCTTGATTTTGGAGTCATGAATCTTCTTTGTCTTTTGTTTGTAGATCAAAGAGTTCTCGTATGCTTGATCACGGAGTTCATTTTATTCATTCATTTGAACCGGTGATCACCAAATTGTCTGAATATCGAAGTTGGCATGTTTCAAGGCCCAGTATGCTTTGTGCTCAAGCTCAATCGGCAGATGACACGCCTTTCCGTACACTAGCTTGTATGGAGTACACCGATGGGTGTTTTATAAGCTGTACGGAAGGCCCAAAGTGCGTCATCTAGCTTATCCGACCGGAGGCACGGTTTTCGCCTCTGTCCTTTCCGAATTCTTTTATACCTCGGTTGGAAACTTCCACTTGCCCACTTGTTTGGGGGTGGTACGCAGTAGAGAGACGGTGAGTTACACCATACTTTTGCATGACTCTATCAAACTGGTCATTGCAGAAATGCGTACCACGATCACTGATTATAGCTCGTGGAGTTCCAAACCTAGCAAAAAGAGATTTTAAGAATTTCACAACAACTCGGGCATCATTGGTGGGTAAAGCTTTTGCTTCAACCCATTTTGACAAATAGTCAACAGCCACAAGTATGTATTTGTTTTCTCGAGATGATGGAAATGGCCCCATAAAGTCAATGCCCCAGATGTCAAAAATCTCACATACTTGAATGGCGTTTTGCGGCATTTCATTTCTTTGTGAGATATTTCCGTGACGTTGACAAGCGTCACAGGTTTTGACAAATTCGTGGGCATCCTTGTAAATCGTGGGCCAATAAAATCCGGAATCAAACACCTTCTTGGCGGTGTAGTTTGGACTATGATGGCCCCCGCTGGGTCCAGCATGGCAAGCTTTGAGAATGTCCATAGCTTCCTGTCCATAAACACACCGCCGGATGACTTGATCCGCACAGATTTTGAATAAGTAGGGGTCGTCCCGGAAGTAATGTTTAACATCCTTGAAGAATTTGTTCTTCTATTGGGTCGACATTCCTTTCACTATGAAGTTACCCGCATGGTAATTTGCTAAGTCAGCAAACCATGGGGTAGTAGAGTTTCCACGAAAAGTAACCGCATTGAGTGTCTCGAGAGGAAATGTTTCATTTATTTCCTTTTTTTCGAAAACATCTTGGTGTGGGTTTTCTAATCGGGACAGATGATCAGCAGCTAGGTTCTCAGCTCCTTTTTTATCACGTATAATGATATCAAATTCTTGCAAGAGGAGAACCCAACGGAGCAATCTCGGCTTTGCATCTTGTTTTGCAAAGAGATATTTGAGAGCCGAGTGATCCGTATACACCACGCATTTGGTCAAGATTAAGTACGGCCGAAATTTCTCAAACGCATACACCACGGCTAGTAGCTCTTTTTCTGTGGTGGTGTAATGGGTTTGAGCCTCGTTCATAGTTTTACTTGTAATGGATAGGCTGAAAATGCTTGGTTAAACGTTGCCCCAGACTGCACCGATAGCAAAATCACTTGCATCGCACATGAGCTCAAAAGGCAAATCCCGGTCGGGAGCAACGAGAATGGGTGCTTCAGTAAGCTTTTTCTTTAATGTTTCAAAAGCTTTGATGCACTCACGTGAGAAGATAAAAGGAGCATCTTTTTCAAGAAGATGGGTCATAGGCCGGGCGATTTTAGAAAAATCTTGTATGAATCTGCGATAAAAACCGACATGACCTAAAAACTCCTAATACCTTTGACGGTAGTAGGATGAGGCAGTTTAGCAATAACATCGACTTTTGTTCTATCGACCTCAATCCCGCTTTTTGAAATCTTATGGCCAAGGACTATGCCTTCTTTGACCATAAAGTGCTCTTCTCCCAATTTAGACAAAGATTGGTGTCTTCACACCGTTTTAGCATTTTTTCTAAATGGGAGAGACATGTTTGAAATGAGTCCCCAATGACCGAGAAGTCATCCATAAACACCTCCATTGTTTCCCGATCATGTCGTGGAAAATTGCCATCATACATCGTTGGAGCGTGCCAGGAGCATTACATAGGCCAAAAGGCATACGTCTATAGGCAAAAGTTCCGTATGGGCAGGTGAATGTGGTCTTTTCTTGATCCCGTGGATCAATGGGGATCTGAAAATAACCCAAGAAACCATCCAAGAAACAATAGTATTCGTTCCCTGCTAATCTCTCAAGCATTTGGTCCATGAAGGGTAGAGGAAAATGGTCTTTTCTGGTGGCGTCATTCAACTTACGATAGTCAATGCAAACACGCCATCCCGTAACCAATCGAGTTGGAATTAACCCGTTATCTTCATTTGTGACAACAGTAATGCCACCCTTTTAGGAACACGAGTGAATTGGCTAACCCAAGGACTATCGAGATCGGGTAAATTAAACCGCATCAAGAAGTTTGATAACCTCCCTGTTTGATAACCTCATGAATCTTAGGATTCACCCTTCTCGATGTTGAATCTGCTGGTTTGAAGTCATCCTCCATCAAGATTTTGTGAGTACAAAACTCGTGGTTGATACCCTTAATGTCGGAGAGTTTCCAAGCAATTGCTTGCTTGTGTGACTTCAAGACCTTTATGAGAGCAGCTTTTCATCTTTATTCAAATCTCGAGCAATAATGACGGGTAATTTATCATCACCCTCAAGAAATGCATACTCGAGATGAGGTGGTAAGTCCTTAAGTTTAACCTCAGGAAATTCTTCGCTTTTCTCAACGACTTGACTTCCTTATTATGAAGCTCGACGGGAGGGAGTGATGATGGATCATCATTGAGCAACTTCTCGATGAGAAGAATATCTCCCTCGATGTCGATAGGAGCGTGATCAATTTCCCATGAAACCGAATCACTAGACAAGTATGCTTCAATCTCTTCCAAGATGAAGTCACTTTCCTCAAACGGAGTGAGAGAAGGAGTCGAATTGCCAATGATGGGTTAAGATGAATGAGTGAGATTATCACTCGAAGAATTATGAATATAACCGAGAACTTCTTGAGAGTACTCTTCAGAAGCAACATCAATGATATCTATTCGGTTAACCGATTCAGAATCATAGTTTGCGGAGTACCTCGAAGTTTGATCAAGGTTAAAGGTGACAGCTTCATTACCCACACGTAATGTGATTTCTTGCTCAAATACATCAATGAGAGCACGGCCCGTTCTCAGGAATCCTCGTCCAACAATGAGAGGAACCCGTGGGTCAGCATCGAAATCAACAACTACAAAGTCAGCTGGAAAATGGAACTTTCCTACTTTTACAAATACATCCTCGGCAATGCCAAGTGGACGGGATATTGTACGATCTGCAAGCTCAAGAGTCATGCATGTAGGAGTAAGGTCCGGAAGAGAAAGTTTCTTCCATACTGAATGAGGCATCAGGTTAATGCTTGCACCAAGATCGGCTAAGGCAAAGCATTCAACCATCCCTGGAAATACACAAGGTAAGAGAAATTTTCCAGGATCTCCAAGCTTTTTGGGAAGCTTCTTTAACAAACACTGCTGAGCGTTCTCGTTCAGAGGAGTTTTAGCCATTTCAAACAGCTTTTTCTTGTTGCTTAACATGTGTTTGAGAGTCGATGCAAACTTGGGCATCAAGCATGATAGCATCCGCAAAGCTTATGTCAAAATGTAGTTCTTGGAAAATTTGAAAAATTTGTCCATTTGATGACTGGCTTTTCGCGGAGCTTTTGCTCATTCAAACGTGATGGGTAAGGAATAGAAGATTTGGATTTGAGATTTTCAACGGAGCTACGGAGGTTCAAAAACAACTCCCGGATTGGATTTGGGTTTCGGAAAACTTGAGGATGGACATTATTGGTACCTCCGTTATTAGTAGGAAGTTCCTTGTCCTTTGTCGCCTCGGGTTCACTTTCCTACTACCATTCGGGAGAGAAGAAGAAGAGGTAGTAGGAATAGCGGGTCCATCGTATGATACACCACTTCTGGTTGTGATCGCCTTTGCATCGCGCCTCGGGTTAGCGATCGTGTTGCTCGGAAGTTTTCCTGAGCCCGAGGGTTGATCATTTAAAGATTTCTTAATGTCGAAATCTGGCTAACCAACAACCTGTTCATTTCATCTTGGGATTTCATGAATTGCTTCAATAGCTCATCAGATGATGGTCCAGTTGGAACAATGGCTTGAGTTTGATTAGGAAATTTCTGGCCTCTATTGTTCGGATTAGGGCCTTGATTTTGAAAATTTCCTTGGTTAGGATTCATATTCCCATGAAATTGATTCCCTCGATTGAAATTGTTTTGATTAAAGTTTCCTTGATGTTGGAAACCTTGATTTGGTCCAGGATAGAAATTACCTTGGTTTTGATAACCTTGGTTCATTCTAGGTTGGTTCTGATTTCGGTTTTGTATGTTAGGATTCTGGTTAAAACCGGGTGGTCCCTGATAAGTATTAGCACGGTAGTTTGGTTCATTTTGAGGACGGTATTGATTACCTCCTCGATGTGAAGTACCGGCTATAGCATTGGCTTCAAACGGACTACCATCGGTGGCAGTACAGTTGTAGTATGCATGAGGGCCACCATAAGTGACACAGACCTCGACTTTCTTCACTTCACCATGTGATGGTTCTCGTGTGAAAGTGACTTTCTTTTGGTTAGCAAGAACCAAAGCTTGAATAGCATCCGTGAGTTTGTCAATCTTAGCATCGGTGCTAGATGTACTCACGTGAGATGAAGTAGAAGGTCCTGCATTAGACTGATATGTCTTTGTTCGTAAATGGGCGGACCTGGGACTTGTTTTCAATGATTTGCAAGGCTTCTTTTGTGGTCTTGCTCAGGAAATTACCTCCCGCGGAGGCATTTAAAGAGTCTTGGTCAGCTTGGCTCAGACCATTGTAGAAAGTATCCATTTGCATTAACTCGGAAAAACCATGATGCGGACACTTTCGAAGCAACTCTTTGTAACGATCCCATGCCTCACCGAATGATTCATCAAATCTTTGAGCAAATTTCATTATCTCATTCTTAAGACTTGTAGTTCGGGATGGAGGATAGAATTCGTTAACAAACTTAGTGACTAAATCCTCCCATGTCTCAATGGAACGAGGGGGTTGTTTCTCAAGCCAATTCCGGGCTTGTCCCTCTAGAGAGAATGGGAACAGAAGAAGCTTAATTGCTTCATGTGGGACATTTTTGTATTTGATGGTCGATGCAATCTTATTGAACCATCGAATATGTGCATGAGGGTCGTCCGCTCAAAACCATAAAATTGGCTTTGGGTTACAAGATTAAGCAACCCGGTTATGAGCTCGAAGGTATCGACCACGATGGCGGGACAACAATGGCATCTCCGTAACCCTCGATGGGTGCTTGGAGAAGCTTTTTCATCGGTTTATCTTCGCCATTACGCAGGGGTTGGTGGTGCTAGACGTTCCTCGCCACGGCTGAGGAGCAGAACGTCCTCTACGTTTACGTGGAATACTTGCAAGCTCTGAAAGTGGACTGGTGGAGCTGGAAGAACGAGTGTGCATGCACTAAGTTTAAAAATCAGTTTTCAAAAACAAATGCGAGGCAAAACGACAAGTGAACTTAAACCAATAATCACAAATGAAATGGCTTCTTTAAAAAAGGTACACCAAATCACAAGGACACAAAGGGAAGTTTTGATCTTTAAGATTGGGAACTTATTAATGTTCACACCCCCAGTTGGTAGGTGTTCTGCCTTGGTTTGCGGTGGTTGATTTTTATGTATTTATTAAGTAACAATAAAAAGACGTAGGTATGGATTTGTGCTAAGGGTTTAAAAACTTTTGAACAATATTTTTGGTATCGTCTCGTTTAACCAAATCGTACCTCTTTAAGAATCACCTTAAAGAAAATACAAGATAGGAAACGTTACGATTGTTTTGTTGTTTTATATTTTGTTTGGTGTTGCTTAACAGTTTAGGAAAAGTGTTAATGAACTTTTTGATTTTGATAACTTTACAAAAAAAACTGTTTACAAAAGGTGGTATATGTGCAATTATGGGTCTAAAAATGTTTAAAACACGCTTACAGCCTCCCCGGCAGCGGCGCCAAAATTTGATTCGTTCCAAACGGTCAGGTTTATTACACAAATCAACCACTTGTGAATGGTCAACCGTAATAAAAGTCAAACAGTCTAAAACCAATGCAATATTCCTTGGAATTTAGTGGATTCCCGGATCGTTAAGTCCCACGGAGGTTGAATGGTGTTTGAAAACGTTCAGATGTCGAATGATCACTAAGGATAATGATCTGTAAGGATCTTGGTTTATAATTACACTCTATGATTGATTGGAATGGTAATTGGATACAAAATTATAAAGCACAACAATCAGATTAAACAAACGTAAATACGTACGTTTATTAAATTTTACGTAAACGTACAAAATAAAACGTAAATATAAAAGAATAAAACACCTATGGATATGAAAATGATATTTTTACAATCCTAATAATAAAAGAAAATTATTGGAAAATTAAAATTATTTTTATAACTATTTATTTAATTATTATTAATTAAAAACTATTTTTAACTATTTAATAATAATCTAAAATATAAGAAAATATGAAATAAAGCTAGAAAAGTGAAATTATGACTTAGAAAAATCTAAAATATTATAAAACTAATTTTAAAACTGAAAATATATTTTTTATGCTTTTTATTTATTTATTATTAATTAATTAATACTTATTAACTATTTTAAATTCTAATAAATACTAAACAAACTAAGAAAATTCTGAAATTTTTTCTATAAATATCTTATGATGACAGAAAGCTAAGAAAATTATAAAAACAGAAAGTGCTTAATAATAAGCTGAAAAAGAAAATTAAAAAGATAATTTATATTAAATAAACGCTATCACTATTTTTAAAATGATGTTTTTGTGTTTTTTTATTTTATAAACCTATTATACTACTGATAATAAGCAACTTTAATAAAAAAAAAATTTTGAAACTTAAAATAAGCAACTTGTAAGCTGAAAAGCTTAACAGTTTATGTTTATGGCTTATTTTGATTTTTTTTTAAGCTCAAACAAGCTTCACAGTTGGAACCAAAGTTAAAATAAGATGTAAATAAGCTAAGAGTACTCAAATTAAGCTAAAAAGCACAAAGGAATACACTGATAAGCTTTAAATAAGCAAAGAAGCAATTACACTAAACCTACTATCCAAACAGGCCTGCAGTCAAACTTATAAGCAATTTAAGCTTATGAAATAAGCTGAAAAGCTCAAAATTAAGACTGAAGTAGCAAGATGGGTTGGTGGGCTTTCTAAAAAGTCCAAGCTCACACACTGGGGTTGACTAATAAGCTTATGACAAGCTTATGAAAAAGCTTGTAAACACTGACTATTCAGTTTACACAGGAAATGGGACAACTTAAAAGCTACAAGCAGCCCTACCAAATAAGCTAGAAAATGTGAAATAAACACTGGACCTATGAGATGGGTGGGTGAGCTACATAAAAAGCTAAAATACACAAGCTGGGACTCACTAATGAGCTTTTTATGAGCTTGTGAAAAAGACTCACTCAACTGTGTACAGGGCACTTTCTCAGAAAAGTGTTCAAAATAAGCAATAAAATAAGCAGTTTAACTAGCTATCTAAAAATTATAAAAAATACTATGATTAAGATTAGCAACTAAATATTATAAACCTAAAAGCACAGATTTTAAAAGCTAATATTAAGTCCTATAAAAAATTATTTAGTTTATTCAAAAACTACTAAACTGAAAATTTTGACTTTTTAAGTTAAACACTAAAGTTGACTTAAATTAACTTATGATTGATCCTACTCACTGATTATGTTATAATAAGCTATGTTAAGATGAAATTAAGCTAGATTAACAAGTTCTAAGTAACTGTGATGATTTTTACACTCTAAATCCTAACAGTTAACAACTTAAGTGAGATTAAAAGTGATTTTGACTTTTTAACAAACAAGGACTGGTTTTTATGGTTGCAATGAGTTATTAGGCACTAATGTGACATGAAACAACAAGCAATAACACAGATAGCCTCTAACACATGTAACACAATGAATCCAAACAACACTTTAACTATCTGATTTTGTGATTTTCAAAGGATTTCACAGAATAAGACCATGCAACTGATTCAAGGCCTTATATTATCACTTAATGAGACTATAGAAGCATTAAACAACAAAAATAACAACATAAAACTCAAGAATGATAATTATGCTTATTATGACTGTCAAATTAAAATTTTTAACAACTACAAATTCTAATGAACAAGCAACTTGTTTTATTGTTTAATTTTACTTAACTACAACATAGAAACATAAAAACACAAAGATTTAAGCTAATAAATGACTTAAACAGTGAAATGCTAAAATAGAGTAAAAAGCTTACAAGATGAAATCTAAGTGAAAAACGAGAACCAAGAACTGAAAACACTTCCTATAGCTTCCCAAGAAGCTCCTAAACCCAAGGGCAATCCAGTATTCACCCTGCTCCAGCTGTGATTATCTTCTCCATTGATTTTTTTGATTTTCCAACTATTTTCTAGTATTTTTGGTATTTTTTTTCTTTTTGATACTAAATTGACTTTTATGGTTTCTAAAAGCTTAGAAAAGCTTTAATAGGAGCTTATGTGAGCTTATGAGTCCATAACAACAACTAATAATAACATTAGGCTAACATGAGATTTTGAACTTGAAAATTTGCATAAACTTGAAATGAGAATGAAAATTGAAATTGCTTACTGAAAAAGATTTACAATACACTGAAATTGATAAAAACAGTACTTGAAAGCTTGAAATTACACTGGAACTTGAAAATTAACTAAAACGACATAACATAAATTAAATTACACTAGATATGTCTTCACATTGCTTCTCTTCTACTTTATATTGATCTTTTTAAGCTTTGTCGACATCTCTGAGACTTTCCCACTTCATTTCAACCATTGGATCTTTTGAATTCATCAGAACTGTCCATTTATCATTTTTGGCGCCAAAAAGTATTTGGGTAGGTTTTTGCAATTAAAGAAGTTTGGGTGTTTGTGGAGGTGTTAGGGGAGTGGGTAGACAGCTGGAAAGGTGGTGGTGAGGTGGTAGAAGCAAGTGGTGGAAACCACGGTGGTTTCTGGTTTTGGCGGGACGGGAGGGAGAAGAACAGTTGATGGTGGGTTTGACCGGGGTTTGACCCCGTTATTATTAATAAGGCAGGGGTTCAAAATGGATATTGGCAGGGCCAAAAAGGATTTTGGACTGGCTCAAAGGTCATGGGTTCAAGGGTCAAGGTTCAAGTGGATTGGGCTTGGGTTTGCATTTGGGCCAGCTGGGTTGGGTTTGCATTTGGGCTAGCTGGGTTGGGTTTGTGTTAATAATAACAAAGGGTCCGGTTTGGTTTAGTAGTTAATACACAATGACCAAAGTTGCAATTTCTCCAAAGTTGAGGGGCTGAATTAGCAACTTTTCCAAAGTTAACACAAGGACTAATTATGCCATATATGAATAGTACAAGGGTAATATTTGATAATTTTCCATTTTTAAATATCCGAGGACTATTTTTGACATTTTCAAAGTTGAGGGACCAAAGTTGTCATTTTGCAATTTTAAACTTCAAGGACCAAATTTGACAACTCATGAATCCCTAGGGACTTTAAATAACATTTTCATTATTTTGATTTATTTTGATTTACCATGGACTATTTTTGACAACTTTTGAAACTTGGGGGACTAAAACTGCCAATTATGCAAACTTGATACGTTTTTCATCTGATTTTGGTATTTTTGCATTTAAAACACATAAAACACTTATTTGTGATATTTTTATCATTTTGATGCGTTTCTGAGTGTTTTCAGATGTTTTTGCAGTCTAAAAGGTACAAAAATGATGAGTATTTGCATACTCATCAATAACCCTTGTTTGATACCCGTAATATAATTACTTCTTCCACATCGGTTGAGTAATTCCCCCACACCCTTTGCGTTGTACTCATCTTTAGTACACGATACCCCTAGTTAACCCCTCAGAGCCTATCCTTTTCCCAGTTCTCGTGATGTTTTGGTTTTTCCTAGGAATATCAATGAAGAGCATTGTTTACACCTCACCCCCAAATATACACCCAAATCGCCTTAGCCTACCCTTTATGCACTCACTTTTAGTGCATTATTATTTTCACCCTAAACCCTTAGTTCAATTATCTGGTTGCTTGCATGAGTTGCTAAGTCGAGTCATATCCTTTGTACACAGTTTTGGGACGATTGGGATTCATGGGAAAAGTTAAAGTTTATGAAATAACGGGAAGGGAACGTTAAATTCAAATTCCCTTTGTTTGCATAATAATGTACCCCAAGTGTTTTTGATCTCTTCAATTCGGGTCAAATTAGTATTAGAGTAATAAAAACTCAAGTGTAGGGATGTGCCTATAAATCCCTATCATTTTGATGTTACCGTAGAGGATGGTAGAGTAAAAGTGTATGAAAAAAAAAATTCGAAAAAAAAATTAATTAGAAAAAGAGAAAAGAAAAAAAAATAGAGTGAAAAAAAAAAAAACATACGGGCTACTATCCTACATCTATCCTTTAAATTTATGTTTGTTTGTTTCAGTCAGCTAGAGTTTAGAGTGTCAGTCTTGGCTTTAGCAACTGTTCTTCGTATACTTGCAACATAGAGATTTTTGACTTGCCACCACTAAATAGCCTATCCCACCAAACCCCTTTGTTTCCCTACCGTAAGCCTAACATTACAACCCTTTAAAGACCTCTTTGATAGTCTTTCCTAGGTGCTTACGCCAAAGCGATGGAGGTTTGATCTGGTCTCAAGCCTATGGTAATCTATGTACTAGGACCGGTTAATGTGTGTTTATCTTCCATTTCCAATTTGTTATATTTCATATACACCAGAGAGATGTGAGTATCCAAACACCCCATGTGAGGTGCTAGTATGTAATTTCCGTGCTTGTTATGACTTTTGCGGGGCTTATATGTGTTGTGGACTATTTTAAACCAATGTTCCATGACCCCTAACTTATAAATTAATTGGCTAAAAGCACATTTGCTTGAGGACAAGCAAATACCAAGTGTAGGGATATTTGATAAGGTTTTAAAATGTACCTTTTTAAGGGGTCATTTAAGCCCTTATTTGTTCACTTTGGTATCCGTTATTACTTAATATCGTTCCTTTTCACTTTTTAGGTCTCTTGAAGGCAAAATCCTGGAATGGCACTTATTTGGACTAAAAAAGGCGCGAATATACGAAGAAAATGGCCAAAGTCGAATCGAGACACTCAAAGCTGATTGAAAACATAAGGTGACAAGCGACTGCTATCTGACGCCGTCCGAGGATTTTGTGGCGACAGTAACCCAAAACTCTTATTTTCAAGTGACGACGCGTCCGGCTTGTAAAAGAGTAGGCGTCGCAACTCGACGGCCTAGATGCAATCCACGGCCGAGGCTGAAGAGGGGAGTCACATGCACAAGGTGACGCCGTCGCAAGTCTAACGTGGCCAAGACGAAACCCTAATGACGGCGAACCGACGGCGTCACAAAACATAAGGTGACGCCGTCGCATGTGTAATCTTATATATAGAATCCGATTTTTCAGTATTTGTGTGTAGTCTTTTGGAGTAAAAAACCTAGAACCGAACCAAGGTTGTCTTGTACAGTATTTTAGGGTTCCAAATCCTATCTTACATCAAGATAAGTTCTTTACTTCATTAATACAATTATGTCTTTGATTATTTGTGTGTATGCTTGCATGTTCTCCATGTCCGGCTAATTTATTTGTGTGTTTGCTTAGGGAATATGAAACTTAATTATTGATTATTGATTGGTTGTCTCTTATCTTAGTTGATTAATGATCTAGAAATGCGATAGGTCATTAGTGTGTACTTAATGCTTGATTAAATCTTTGTGAACCTTAGAATATAACTCTTGAGTAGTTGTAAGCTAAACCATCCAAAGAGTGCCTTAGAGTAAGAGTTTATTATCCCTAGTGGTTTTGTAGACGAGACCCTTTGGTAAGTTCAAAGAGTTAGGGAACATACGCAAACCCTACAACCTTAGAACACCGCAAGTAAATAAGAATAAGGGCGTGACAATTCAACCACCAATAGGAGATAATTAAGGAGTAGTAAAACCTAAGTAAACACATTTTTAAACTATCATACGAGCACACAATAATTAGACATAGACTACATACACCTTAGATTAGATACTTAGATAAGTAGAGTAATCGGTAGCAATACCAACCCCCAAATCCAAACCCGAGATTCGTACCTTTCAATTTCCTAAAAACATAAAAAGATAAAAATAATCTTCCTCAACCCCAACCTTAGCGTAGTAACTTCTTACTAGCATTCCTATTCCCTAGAGAACGATATCAATACCCGTGGCTTACCTTAATACTACACTACAACGATTAGGTTCCATGCCTAGGGTGTTATAAACTTGCTTTCAAGAAAAGAAAGTTTCCTTGACCCCGAACGACGCGTGTAGCGTTATCATTTATAAACATGGTGAATCAATCATAACGATTCAAAAGTTTTCTTTCAAACCAAATCAAAATGGATATGTACCGAATCTTGCTGATTACAAACCTAAGTTTTCACACAGAACATTGATGAGTGTGTAAATACTCATCATTTTTAGTCAAATCTGAACTGCAAAACGTTTAAAAATGCTCAAAAAGGCATCAAAATACTGAAAATATTCCAAAATTGCATTTTATATGTTTCAGATGCAAAATGTTTAAAATCAGATGAAAAATGAGCAATGTTTGCATAATTGGCGCTTTCAGTTCCCCAAGTTTCAAAAGTTGTCAGAAATAGTCCCACGAGCACTTAATTTAAAGAAAAATCACCAAAGGTCCTTTTAAAATCATAAGTTGTTAAAATTAGTCCTTTGGTGAAAAATGTCAAAAGTTTTGAGAAATTACAAGTTTGGTCCTCTAAGTTTAAAAATTGGCAAAAATGGCCCTTGGAAAATTGAAATGTCAAGTTTGGTCCTTGTATTATTAGAGCTTGTCACTTTTAGTCCCTTGGAGCAACTTTGCAGATTTGGCAGTTTTGGTCCCTTGAATTTCAGAAATTACACAAAGGTCCTTGTTATTAATACCCTTAACACCCTTGGACCCTTGTCACAAACCAATTGTGACCCTGCCAAACCATTTGGACCCTTCCTTTTTGACCCCTTCCCTTTATAATATTAAACCACGGTCAAATGAAGTCAAACCCTCACGGGTTTCCCTCCATCATCATCACCTACACCCCACACTCCACCTGCAATACTCCACTCTCCATCATCACCCTCTATACTACCTCCACCTCACCCCAAGCCAAGAAACATTTAAAGCTTCTCTAACCTAACACTCAACCTCCAACTGGCAAATTACCATTTTGGCGCCAAAATGCATCAAACGGCCCAGATCATTTCAAGTAATCCAATGGCTATGAAAGCTGCTGGGATATGTTCAGAGAAGAGAGAGAAGATGTTTGGATATAAAAAGGAAGCAAGGAAAGGAAGAAGAGGAGTAGCACTTAGTTTTATTTCAAAAATATATGTCGTTTTTCAAATTCTTAGTCTTAATTAGATTTTTAGTTGTATTTTCAAGTTTCATTGTATCAAAGTAAGTTGTTTTCAGATTGTATTGCAACTGTTATCAAGTATCAATTCAAGCTTTTGTTCACATTTCATATTTTATGTCAATCAAGCAATTTTCAATTTCAAAATCTGATATTAAAGTTTCAAATAGCTTATTTATAAGCTCAAATAAGCTTATGCAAGCTCCTCATAGCTTTTTGTAAGCTTGTATTCAAGTTTTAAGCTACTTTGGATTTTGGTCAACATAAGTCAAACTGGGGCAAAAATGATGCAGAAATGGATATGGGTTGATGCAGCATGGATTTGGGTTGATAATAAGCTAGGTTAGGGTTTGGGATAGGTTAGTTGATCTTGTGTACTTTGGCAAGCCATCGTGGCTAAGGACCAAGTGTAAGTCATTTTCAAGATATATTGCATAATCTGTATATGTGGCTTAGAATAGTTTAATTCATGGTAATTAGTTGTATTTAGGTTAAGTTAACTCAGTTTGATCAATAATGCAGGCTAGATTAGTAGTTAGGTTAGTTTAATTTGCAAATCAATGTTTTAAAAAGGTGTTTGGATCAGCTGCATATACTGATCTTGAGGTTCACTCAGTGGTAGAAACTTGTTGTGTTAGGTTTGTTTAGCTCATTTACTCTTAAATCTGTCTTAATATTGCACTTGCAGACCTCAAAAGTCAAAATCAACATAAATCTGTATAACTAGCTTATCTTTGAGATTTTGTAAAAGCAAAATCTTGTTCTGTGTTTAGAAATCTGTAAAATAGCCTAATATAGTTTTATTTCACCTTATTACATCAATCTCAGTCCTTAAAATCAGTTGCAAAGTTCATTAAAGTCAAACCTTTCAAAACTGTTAAAAGTCAAAAACATGAAATTCCAGTTTTGAGCCCAACTGAGAGGATTTTTCTTGAACTCATTTCTGGAACAAATTCAGTGAAACTTGGTATTTTTAAAACTTCAACTAGTCTAGTTTATTTATATCATTTTTGTGGATTTTTGTCAATTTTTCTAAAACTTCAAAAGGCTTGTGAATGTGGGCTTATATGCCCTGTGCACCCAAGAACTGAACTGCACAGGTTTTGTGCAGTTCTTGCAGTCCTCGCACAAAGCTCCTAAGAGCTTATCTAGGTCTTGTTTTTGGTTTGTAAGCACCTAGCCAGGTCTAGTTTATGTTCCAACATTTGTTTTCTAGTTTCAGCTTATTTTAAGTGCTTATTCTTAGGCTGCAAGTAGTACCCTCAAACTGTTCTTAGCACTTATTCTCAATTCACCAAATCATAGCAGTTTGTAATTCAGTGGTATAGGATAGTTGTTTCTTGTTGCATTTGAGTACTTTTAGCTTATTATAGCTTCTGTGCAAGTTTGGTGCTTATTGGTGTTCATTGGCTCATTCTAAGTGCTTATTTTTAAGTACTTTACACTGCAGTTGCATAATCCTACACACAACCCTCTGTTTTTATATTTTTCTCAGCTTTAGTATATTATTTTAGACTTATCTTGAATTTTTCAGAATTTTCTAGGTCAGTTTGGTATTTTTCTTCATTTTAATTAGTTTTTAAGCATTTTTAATTAGCATTAAATACAATTAATTAAGAAAAGTTTCAAAAAAATAATTTTTCATTTTTCTTAAGTTAAGATAAATATAAAAAGTCAAAAAAATATTTTTCCAGATTTTTCTTAGTTAAATTTGTATTTTTAAGCAATTTAAGTAGTTTTAAATAGTTTTTAATTCCTAGAAAATACAAAAATAATCAGAAAAATACAAAAATAGTTTTGAAAATTCTCTTTTGTTATTTTAGGTTTTTCCAAGTCATAATTTCATTTTTCTAGCTTTATTTCATATTTTCTTGTATTTTAGGTTAATATTTAATAAGTAAAATTAGTTTTTAATTAATAATAATTAGATAAATAGTAATAAAAATAATTTTCTTTTTCTAAAAATTTTCTTTTATCATTAGGATTGTAAAAATGTCATTTTCATATTTTTAGGATTTATATTGTTTAAGTTTTACATTTTCTTTTGTACGTCGCGTAGTTTTTAATTTAAGTTTTATAAAAGAAAAATCAAAAACATCATTTTGCAAATAGTGATAGCGTTTATTTAATATAGTTTATCTTTTTAATTTTCTTTAATTTGCATTTAAGCCCCTGTAATTTGTTTACTTTTTCTTTAGTTATAATCATTTAAAACTCTTTTCCGTTCAAATCTCTCGATCACTATTCGTTTGGTGATTCATCGCACAGCTCGCTGGGACATAACGACCCGGGGAAACACTATACTCCCCTGATCTTCATTGCATTCGTGTCTGAGCTGTTTTAAGTTTCTTACGGTCGGCCATTCACAAGTGGCTTGCTTGTGTGAAAAACTTGACGTTTAGCACGAATCAAATTTTGGCGCCCCGGGAGTCTGGCTGATTATCTTCCGTTTAGCAGATTAGTAATTTGAATATTCACTCTTTGTTCATACCATCCATCTATCTATATCTATATATTTTCTTATAAAAATCAAAAACCCAAAACATCCAAAACGTATAAAACACAAAAATATTTTCCTTTTGTTTCTATATATGTATCAAAGATAAAAATACAAAAAGAATTGTCGTTTTCTTTGTTTAATAATAACAACATAAAAGATTACCACCCACACCAAACCAAGGCAAAGGTACTACCTAACTGGGGTACGACCATAATAAGTTCCCGAACCAAAGATTTAAAACTTGCCTTTGTGTCCTTGTGATTGGTGTACCTTTTTCAAAGAAGCCATTCATCTTGTGATTATTGGTTTAAGTTCACTGTTGTTTTGCCTCGATTTTGTTTTAATTGGATTTGTTGTTTTATCTACTTATCAGAACCAGAAAACCTAAAAAGATTCTTCTCACCCCATTTTCATAAAATATCTTCATAATTCCTATTCCTTTCCTTAGCTCTGAGGTCTCCCAGAGTTAACTCTAGTGTATGCGCACTCGCTCTTCTAGATCTGTGAGCCCATTTCGTGAGCTTGTCAAGATTTCAAGAAGGCGTGTCCAGACTTCTCGCTCCATCAGTCGGATCTGAGATCCGGGCTGCTCACACTACTTCTGTTATCATGGCGGAAGAACGCCCTATGTGTGAGCTTCTCCGGCACACCATCGACGGGTATGGAGATGCTATCGTTATCCCAACCATTGTGGCTGAAAATTTTGAACTCAAAACCGGGTTACTGAATCTTGTAACCTCAAGTCAATTCTATGGTTTTGAGCCGGATGATCCTCATGCTCATATTCGATGGTTTAACAAGATTGCATCTACCATCAAATACAAGAATGTCCCTACTGATGATGTTAAGCTTCTTCTGTTCCCATTTTCTCTTGAGGGGCAAGCCCGGATTTGGCTTGAAAAACAACCCCCTCAGTCAATTGATACATGGGAAGACCTGGTGAAGAAATTTGTGAATGAATTCTATCCACCTTCCAAAACCACGAGTCTTAAAAATGAAATCATCAAGTTCACTCAAAAATTTGATGAATCCTTCAATGAATCGTGGGATCGTTTTAAGGAATTGCTTCGCAAATGTCCTCACCACGGTTTCTTCGAGTTGATGCAACTCGATACTTTCTATAATGGAGTGAGTCAATCTGATCAAGATTCTCTCAATTCTTCCGCTGGAGGAAATTTCTTGAGCAAAACTGTCAAAGAAGCTTTAGCGATCATTGAAAACAAGTCTAAAGTCCGCACTGCACGAAGCAAGCTGGTTGTTTCCCAAGTCAGTGTTGGTCCCTCTTCTTCATCGCCCGTGAGTCAATCTAGCACCGATGCTAAGATTGACAAACTCACGGAAGCCATTCAAGCTTTGGTTCTCTCCAACCAAAAGAAAGTCTCTTTTCCACAAACTTCACCTCCTGATGAAGTTAAGAAAGTGGAAGTCTGTGTTACTTGTGGTGGCCCCCATGCTTATTACAACTGTATGGCCAACGATGGTAACCCTTTTGAAGCTAATGCTGTGGGCGGGATTTCTAATCCAGGAGGCAACCAATATCGTGCTCCTATAGACCCGAACCACCATCCTAACCACTACCCGGACCTCCGGTTTCAACCAAAACCGTAATCAAAATCAGAATAGACCAAACCAAGGTTTTCAAAACCAAGGTAATTTTAGTCCAAACAACGGTTTTCAAAATCAAAATCAAAATTTCCAACACCAAGGAAATTTCAATAGAAACCAAGGTCAGGGAAATTTCAACCCAGGGTATTTTCATGCCAATAATCAAGGAAATTTTCAAGGCCCTAATCCTAACAATAGAGGCCAGAATTTTCCTGTGCAAAATCAAGCCATTGTTCCAACTGGACCATCATCTGATGAGTTGTTGAAACAATTCATGAAATCCCAAGAGGAAATGAATAGGTTGTTGGTTAGCCAGATTTCTGACATTAAGAAGTCTTTTAATGATCGACCCTCGGCTCGGTACTTTACCTAGCAACACGATCGCTAATCCGAGGGGCGATGCAAAGGCGATCACAACCAGAAGTGGTACTTCATATGCTGGACCCGCTATTCCTACTATCTCTTCTTCTTCTCTCCCAAGGTAGGAAAGTGAACTCAGGCGACAAAGGACAAGGAACTTCCTACTAATAACGGAAGTACCAAGAATGTCCATCCTCAAGTTGTCCCGAAAACCAAACTGAGTTGTTTTGAACCTCCGCTTGGTGACCCCAAATCCAAAACTTCTATTCCTTACCCCTCACGCTACATGAGCAAAAGGTCGCGAAAAGCGGTCATCAAATGGAAAAATTCTTTCAAATTTTCCAAGAACTTCATTTTGACATAAGCTTTGCGGATGCCATCATGCTAATGCCCAAGTTTGCATCAAACTCAAACACATGTTGAGCAATAAGGAAAAGCTGTTTGAAATGGCTAAAACTCTTTTGAACGAGAACTGCCAAATTGTTTCGTTAAAGAAGCTTCCCAGAAGCTTGGAGATCCCGAAAAAATTCTTCCTTGTGTTTTTCCCGGATGATTGAATGCTTTGCCCTTGCGATCTTGGTGCAAGCATCAATCGATGCCTTATTCAAGATATGGAAGAAACTTTCTTCGGAACTCATTCCTACTGCAGCATGACTCTTGAGCTTGCAGATCGTTCTATATCTCGTCCTCTTGGCATCGCCAAGGATGTATTTGTGAAAGGTAGGTTCCATTTTCCATTCTGACTTTTGTGGTTGTTGATTTCGATGCCGATCCCGGGTTCCCTCATTGTTGGACGAGGATTCTCGAGAACGGGCCGCGGCTCCTATTGATGTATTTGAGCAAGAAATCACGCTACGTGTGGGTAATGAAGCTGCCACTTTAACCTTGATCAAACTTCGAGGTACCTCAAATTATGATATCGAATCATTAATCGAGTCGATTTAATTGATATTGCTTCAGAGGAGTACTCTCAAGAGTTTCTTAGTTATCTTCATAATTTCGTGAGTGGAGGTTCCACCACATCTTCTCAACCAATCATTGCCGACTCTTCCCCCTCTCTCACTCCGTTTGAGGGAGGTGACTTCCTTCTGGATGAGATCGATGAATTTTTTGTTATGATGAATCAATTCCTACTGGAATTGATGGTGTTTATGATTCGGAAGGAGATATTCTTTATCTTGAGCAATTGCTTAATGAAGATCCATTACCTTCACTCTCTCCGAAAGAAATCACAAATGAGGAAATCAAATCAGTACAAACATCTACTCAAGAATTTCCCGAGGTTGAACTTAAGGACCTACCTCCTCATCTCGAGTATGCAATCTTGGAGGGTGATGATAAATTACCCGTCATAATTGCTAAAGACTTAACCGAGGAGGAGAAGATGCTCTCATAAAGGTCTTGAAGTCACACAAGCAAGCAATTGCTTGGAAACTCTTCGACATTAAGGGTATCAACCCTGAGTTTTGTACTCACAAAATCTTAATGGAGGAAGACTTCAAACCAGCAAATCCAACATCGAGAAGGGTGAATCCTAAGATTCATGAGGTTATCAAACAAGAGGTTCTCAAACTTCTTGATGCCGGTTTAATTTACCCGATCTCGATAGTCCTTGGGTTAGCCCAATTCATTGCGTTCCTAAAAAGGGTGGCATAACTGTTGTCACGAATGAAGATAACGAGTTAATTCCGACTCGATTGGTTACGGGATGGCGTGTGTGTATTGACTATCGCAAGTTAAACGAAGCCACCGTAAAGACCATTTTCCTCTACCCTTCATGGACCAGATGCTTGAGAGATTAGCATGGAACGAATACTATTGTTTCCTTGATGGTTTCTCGGGTTACTTTCAGATCCCCATTGATCCGGCGGACCAAGAAACCACATTCACCGCCCATACGGAACTTTTGCCTACTGCACGCATGCCTTTTGGCTTATGTAATGCCCCCGCACGCTCCAACGATGTATGATGGCCATTTTCCACGACATGATCGGGAAACAATGGAGGTGTTTATGGATGACTTCTCGGTCATTGGGGACTCGTTTCATACATGTCTCTCCCATTTAGAAAAAATGCTTCAAAGGTGTGAAGACACCAATCTTTGTCTAAATTGGGAGAAGAGCCACTTTATGGTCAAAGAAGGCATAGTCCTTGGCCATAAGATTTCCAAAAACGGGATTGAGGTAGATAGAGCAAAAGTCGATGTTATTGCTAAATTGCCTCATCCTACTACCGCCAAAGGTATTAGGAGTTTTCTAGGTCATGCCGGGTTTTATCGTAGATTCATTCAAGATTTTCTAAAATCGCTCGGCCTATGACCCATCTTCTGAAAAGATGCTCCTTTTATCTTCTCTCCCGAGTGCATCGCTTTTGAAACACTAAAGAAAAGCTACGGAAGCACCCATTCTAGTTGCCCCGACCGATTTACCCTTTGAGCTCATGTGCGATGCAAGTGATTTTGCTATCGGTGCAGTCTTGGGGCAACGCAAAACCAAGCATTTTCAGCCTATCCACTACGCAAGTAAGACTATGAATGAAGCTCAAACCCATTACACCACTACAGAAAAAGAATTATTAGCTGTGGTGTATGCGTTTGAAGAAGTTTCGCCATACCTTATCTTGACCAAATGCGTGGTGTATACGGATCACTCGGCTCTCAAATATCTCTTTACAAAACAAGATGCAAAGCGAGATTGCTCCTTGGGTTCTCCTCCCACAAGAATTTGATATCATTATACGTGATAAAAAGGAGCTGAGAACCCGTCATTGATCATCTATCCCGTCTAGAAAACCCTCACCAGGATGTGTTTGAGAAAAAGAAAATAAACGAAACATTTCTCCTCGAAACAATCAATGTGGTTTCTTTTCGTGGAGACTCTTCTACCCCATGGTTTGTTGACTTTGCAAATTACCATGCGGGAAACTTTGTGGTGAAAGGGATGTCGTCCCAACAGAAAAGTAAATTCTTTAAAGATGTGAAACATTATTCGGGACGACCCTACTTGTTCAAAATTTGTGCGGATCAAGTCATCAGCGATGTGTATGGTCGTGAAGCCAATGATATTCTTAAGGCTTGCCATTCGACTCCATGGGGGACATCATAGCCCCAACTACACCGCCAAGAAGGTGTTTGATTTCGGATTCTATTGGCCCACGATTTACAAGGATGCCCATGAATTTGTCAAAACCTGTGACGCTTGTCAACGCACGGGAATATCCACAAAGAAATGAAATGCCGCGAAACCATTCAAGTGTGTGTGAGATTTTGACATATTGGGCATTGACTTTATGGGGCCATTTCCTTCTTCTCGCGGAAACAAATACATACTGCGGGCCGTTGACTACTTGTCAAAATGGGTTGAAGCTAAAGCTTTACCTACCAACGATGCCCGAGTTGTTGTAAAATTCTTAAAATCTCTTTTTGCTAGGTTTGGAACTCCACGAGCCATAATCAGTGATCGTGGTACGCATTTTTGGAATGACCAGTTTGATAGAGTCATGCAAAAGTATGGTGTAACTCACCGTCTCTCTACTACGTACCACCCCCAAACAAGTGGGCAAGTGGAAGTTTCCAACCGGGGATTAAAGAATTCTGGAGAGGACGGTTGGCTTAAAACCGTGCTCTTGGTCGATAAGCTAGATGACGACTGGGCCTTCCGTGCACAGCTTATAAAACACCCATCGGGTGCACTCCATACAAGCTTAATTATGGAAAGGCGTGTCATCTACCGGTTGAGCTCGAGCACAAGGCATACTAGGCCTTGAAACATGCCAACTTTGATATTCAGATACGGTGATCACCGGAAAGTTCAAATGAATGAATTAAATGAACTCGTGATCAAGCATACGAGAACTCTTTGATCTACAAACAAAAGACAAAGAAGATTCATGACTCAAAAATCAAGAACCGCGTTTTCAACTTCTTTTCAATTCAAGATTGAAGATTTTCTCGGGAAAATTAAAATCCCGCTGGTCTGGACCATTTACCATCACTAAAGTGTTTCCGTATGGAACCATTGAGTTATCTCAACCCGATGGTCCAAACTTTAAGGTGAATGGTCATCGGTTGAAGCATTATTTTGGAGAGGACATTCCTCTCCCGTGATTGTCCGGATCTTCAAACTTTCCCCATGAACCAATGAATGCGGGGGTCGAGTCAAGCTAGCGACTCGGGAATCAAAAATAAGAGCATGCCATATGGGTTTTCACCTATATTTTTGACTTCTTTCTATTTTCTACCACCCTAGTGTGGGGATTGCCCCACATGTTGTGTGTATATATAAGTGTTTCAAAAAAAAAAAAAATCTTTCAAATAATGGTAGTAGTATTTCCCTTTACGTTTCGGCCGCATAACGCGGTACTTTGAATATTGAGGGCAATATTCAATTCTAGTGTGGGGGGGAATTCTCACAAATTTTATCATGTAATTATACCACCTAATCCCCCATTTTGGCCAAAATTTTTTTGGAGTAAGTGTTTGCACTTACTCAATTGGTTATCGATCCACCATGTCTAATAAACAAAAGGATTGGCTAATCCAAGAGCAAACGGCTCTTGGTAAAGATATCTCAAATCCGTTGGCGGCTTGCAATTTGCCCAAAATTGTATGGTATTCAAACTCACCATATCCTAAAAAGTGAAGAGTTGGCTAGCCCGCAAGTTTATGGCTTGTCGTAGGCGTGGAAAACCATAATTGGTAATTAACTCACCAAAGATAATATTGATAATTTATCTAAGAGTTGGCTAGTGAGCAAACGCTTCGTAAAGACAAATCAAATCGTTGGAAGCTGGTGGTTTGCTCAAAATCACATGGTTATCTGTTGTACCATGGTTCTTACTTGAATCAAAACATTTGGCTACCTTAAGTAATGGCTTTTGGTAAAGAGATTCAAATCCATTAAGATTTTCTCAAAAGATTGCTAGGGACTAGCAATAGTTTAGTGCTGGGATTGATGAGTGTAAATACTCATCATTTTTACCAAATCGAATCAGAAAACGTTTAAAATGCTCGAAGCATCAAAATATCAAAATATTCCAAAATTGCATTTTATATGTTTCAAGATGCAAATGTTTAAATCAGATGAAAAATGAGCTAAGTTTGCATAATTGGCAGTTTCATTCCCCCAAGTTTCAAAAGTTGTCAGAAATAGTCCCTGAGCACTTAATTTAAAAGAAAAATCACCAAAGGTCCTTTTAAAATCATAAGTTGTCAAAATTAGTCCTTTGGTGAAAAATGTCAAAAGTTTTGAGAAATTACAAGTTTGGTCCTCCAAGTTTAAAAATTGGCAAAAATGGCCCTTGGAAAATTGAAAATGTCAAGTTTGGTCCTTGTATTATTGGAGCTTCAATTTTAGTCCCTTGACAACTTTGCAGATTTGAGTTTTGGTCCTTGAATTTCAGAAATTACACAAAAGGTCCTTGTTATTAATACCACTTACACCTTGGACCCTTGTCACAAACCAATTGTGACCCCTGCCAAACCCATTTGGACCCTTCCCATTTGACCCTTCCTTTATAATATTAAACCCCGGTCAAATGAGGTCAAACCCTCACGGGTTTCCCTCCATCATCATCCCCTACACCCACCCAGCTCACACCCGCAATACTCCACTCTCCATCATCACACCCTACTACTACCCTCCACCTCACCCCAAGCCAAGAAACATTTAAAGCTTCTCTAACCTAACACTCAACCTCCAACTGGCAAATTACCATTTTGGCGCAAAATGCATCAAGCGGCCAGATCATTTTCAAGTAATCCAATGGCTATAGCTGGCAGGATATGTAGGAAGAGAGAAGATGTTTGGATATAAAAAGGAAGCAAGGAAAGGAAGAAGAGGAGTAGCACTTAGTTTTATTTCAAAAATATATGTCGTTTTTCAAATTCTTAGTCTTAATTAGATTTTTAGTTGTATTTTCAAGTTTCATTGTATCAAAGTAAGTTGTTTAGGTGTATTACCATTTTTATCAAGTATCAATTCAAGCTTTTGTTCACATTTCATATTTTATGTCAACATTTGCAATTTTCAATTTCAAAATCTGATATTAAAGTTTCAAATAGCTTATTTATAAGCTCAAATAAGCTTATTCAAGCTCCTCATAGCTTTTTGTAAGCTTGTATTCAAGTTTTAAGCTACTTTGGATTTTGGTCAACATAATTAAAACTGGGGCAAAAATGATGCAGAAATGGATATGGGTTGATGCAGCATGGATTTGGGTTGATAATAAGCTAGGTTAGGGTTTGGGATAGGTTAGTTGATCTTGTGTACTTTGGCAAGCCACTGTGGCTAAGGACCAAGTGTAAGTCATTTTCAAGATATATTGCATAATCTGTATATGTGGCTTAGAATAGTTTAATTCTGTTAATTAGTTGTATTTAGGTTAAGTTAACTCAATTTGATCAATAATGCAGGCTAGATCAGTAGTTAGGTTAGTTTAATTTGCAAATCAATGTTTTAAAAGAGTGTTTGGATCAGTTGCATATCACGATCTTGAGGTTCACTCAGTGGTAGAAACTTGTTGTGTTAGGTTTGTTTAGCTCATTTACTCTTAAATCTGTCTTAATATTGCACTTGCAGACCTCAAAAGTCAAATCACATAAATCTGTCATAACTAAGCTTCTATTTGAGATTTTGTAAAATCAAAATCTTGTTCGTGTTTAGAAATCTGTAAAATAGCTAATATAGTTTTATTTCACCTTATTACATCAATCGGTCCTTAAAATCATTTGCAAAGTTCATTAAAGTCAAACCTTTCAAAGCGTTAAAAGTCAAAAACATGAAATTCCAGTTTTTGAGCCCAACGAGAGGATTTTTCTTGAACTCATTTCTGGAACAAATTCAGTGAAACTTGGTATTTTTAAAACTTCAACTGGTCTAGTTTATTTATATCATTTTTGTGGATTTTTTTCAATTTTCTAAAACTTCAAAAGGCTTGTGAATGTGGGCTTATATGCCTTACATTACCCAGAAGCTGAGCTGCACAGGGTTTTGTGCAGTTCTTGCAATCCTCGCACAAAGCTCCTAAGAGCTTATCTAGGTCTTGTTTTGGTTTTGTAAGCACCTAGCCCGGAGTCTAGTTATGTTCAACATTTGTTTCTAGTTTTCAGCTTATTTAAGTGCTTATTCTTAGGGTACTGAAGTAGTACCCTCAAACTGTTCTTAGCACTTATTCTCAATTCACCAAATCATT
>OU343220.1:118526430-118663435 GCA_910596185.1 Chrysanthemum makinoi | reverse complement strand
CTTTCCACTCCCCTTATCCTCACCTCCACCCAAACTCCAAATAGCATTAAATGCTTCTTCAATATCACACTCAAACACCCCGTGGCTTATTTATGTTTTAAGGCCAAAAATAGATCAAACGGCCAAGATCATTTTTATACATCCAATGGTTGAGATTAATGATGGGAAATGATCGAGGAGAGAGAAGACACATGGTGCATAAAAGGAAGAAGAAACAAGAAAAGGAGTAGATTTTTTAGTTTAAAATTTCCCTTATATGTCGTTTTTATAAATGTCTTAGTTTAACTTAAAAGTTGTAATATTTTGGTTCTATGTATTAAACTCAAAGTGTTTTATCATTATTATCCTTTTTTAAGTATAAATTCAAAGTTCTCTTATGATTCCAAGTTTTTTATGCCAATGTTGAATATTTCACTTTCTATTTCCTACATTCAAGCTTCAAATAGTTTCTTTCCATGTTCAAATAAACATAAAAAGCTTATAGCTTTTATAAGATTACTTTTAAGTTTTAAGCAATTTTGGTTTTGGTCAACTAAAGTCAAATTGAGCTCATTTGGTCTTGGAAATGGATAATGGGTGAAGCGATCTTTGGATTCTTGGTTCGGAGCTATTGGGTTGGTTTATATAGGATAGAGTTCTTTGGTTGATTGATTTCAAGCCATAGTGGCTAAGGACCAATTGTGAGTAATTTTCAAGTTCCATTGCATAATCTTTAATTGCAGTTACAAATAGTTTAAATCTATTTATTAAGTTGTATTCAAGTTAGTTAAACCTGCTTGATCAATAGCATTAGTTAGTTTAGCGCTTGGTCTAATTTTATTTGCAAATCAATGTTTTAAGTGGTGTTTTGGATTTGCTAAAATGTATTTGAGGTTAGTTCGGTGGTAGAGATCCATTGTTTCATGCTTGTTAAGTTCATTTGAACTCATTCTGTAATCATATTGTGTCCGCAAACAACCAAAGTTAAAAATCTCATATCAATCGCCTTAAATTACTTCATGTTGAGATTTTGCAAAATCAAAGTCTTGTTTTGTGTTTCAAAATCATAGGTATAACTTGCAGTAGTGTCATTTCATCTTATAACATCAAGATCAGTTCACAAATTGATTGCAAAATTCATAAAAGTCAACTGATCAAATCTGTTTCAAAAGTCAATAAGTAGAAAATCCAGTTTTGAGCCCTGCAGCATGATTTTTCATTGATTCGTCTTTGGGCCAAACTTAGTGAAATTGTAGGTTTTAAAACTTCAAATGGTCTATTTCATTATTATCATTTTTGTAGAATTTTGTCAATTTTTTATAAGCTTCAAATGAGCTTGTCCATTTGGTTGAAAAATGCCCCAATGACAAGGTATAAGTCACGTCGCCGGTTTCCAGCTCTTCAGAGAGCTGGCACAAGCTCACAAGAGCTTGTCCAGGGCTCAAATTTGGTTCATAAGTAGTTAGCCAGGTCTAGTATAGGATCCTTTATCTGTTATTTGATTTCTAGCTTATTTGGTAGCTTATTCTAGGCTCCAGTGAGCACTTCAAATCGCTTGTGCATAACCTCACATCATCAAATCTGTGTAGATTGCAATTCAGAGGTTTAAGCTTGTTGTAACTTGTTGAATTTTGGTAATTTTATATTAGAGTTTCGCTTTTCAGTTTGGTAGCCTTTGGTTTCATTTGCTTATTATAAGTGCTTATTTATAAGCACTTGTGATCAAGTTTCTTCACTTCAACCTTGTTTTATATTTTTCCTAGATTCTAAATATTATTTTAGGCTTATCTTGAATTTTTTAGATTTTTCCAAGTCATTTTGCTATTTTTCTTGATTTAAAAAGCAGTTTTTAAGTCTTTTAAATAGCATTTAATACAATTAATTCGAAAAGTTTCAAAAATAATTTTCCATTTTTATTAAGTTAAGATAAATATAAAGTCAAAAATATTTTTCAGATTTTTCTTAGTTAAATTTGTATTTTTAAGTAATTTAAGTAGTTTTTAATAGTTTTAATTAATAGAAAATAAAAAATAATCGAAAAAATACAAAAAATAGTTTTGAAAATTCTCTTTTGTTATTTTAGATTTTTCCAAGTCATAATTTTATTTTTCTAGTTTTATTTCATATTTTCTTGTATTTTAGGCTATTATTAAATAGTTAAAAATAGTTTTTAATTAATAATAATTAGATAAATAGTTATAAAAATAATTTTCTTTTTCTATAAATTTTATTTTATCATTAGGTTTGTAAAAATGTCATTTTCACATTTTTAGGATTTATATTGCTTTAGTTTCACATTTTCTTTAGTACGTCACGTAGTTTTAAATTCAAGTTTTATAAAAACATAAAATCAAAAACATCATTTTGCAAATAGTGATAGCGTTTATTTAATATTTTTTATCTTTTTAATTTCCTTTAATTTGCATTTAAGCCCCCGTAATTTGTTTGCTTTTTCTGTAGTTATAATAATTCAAAACCTCTTTTCCGTTCAAATCTCTCGATCACTATACGCTTGGTGATTCATCGCATAGCTCATTTGGACATAAATCCAGGAAACACTATACTCTCCAGATCTTCATTGCATTCGGTTCAGTGTTTTAAGTTTAACTGCATTACAAGTGAATTCCTTGAAGTGGTAGAACGTGTCGAAACGCTTGTTTGGGGCGAATCGATGACCGGATCCTCGGTTTTTTTCTAAGTTGTGACAGTAATACGGTAGCATTTCAAACGATTCTAATGGTTAACCTCTTAACAATTGTAACCCATAATCCTTCCCTCTCCATGCTTGTTGGTAAGATATAGATGTTTTATATTGTGCCATGATATCTTTTTGTATATCTCTCCCTTTCAAATCACGGCTACCATCTTCTAATTTATCTTTCATAATATGAGCAATAACTTTTTTGTTTGCATTTCGATGGTTAGGATATTTTTGGGTTCTGGGACACGTGTGAATATCATTCATGCTTGTAATTTGAAAAACAACCATTGGCCAAGCGTCTGGCATTAATATACCATGCAAATTGTGCATAATGGACGCATTTTATGTTGTAAGTTTTAGGGTTAGTTTTTTCGAAACAAATTCATAACCATCTTGTAAAGCTTTCAACCTGTATGCCAAGTTTAATTCCTACAGTTAAAAACCTTATTGATTTTTACTTCAGTTTTTTTGTTATAATCCTTTGTAGGCAAAGGTTTTGGCGTGTAAAGTGGTGGTTCAGGAACTTCAGGATATGGTCAAAATTTGGCCATTTATGGTTACCGGGGTGTTGGGTTTTATTTATTTCATCAAAGCAATCATTTTCATCATCTTTGTTATCCGATAGAAAAGCATATGATGACCCTGGTTTTGTAAAATTTGCCTCATCTTTATAACCTGAGCCATCATCTTCTTGTTCGTCATTTGAAGGAAATGAAAATGATGACCCCGGTTTTGTGAAGTTTGCCTCATCTTTATAGTCTGAGTCATCATCTTCCGTTCGTTATCAGAACTAAAGCGAATGATGACCCTGGTTTTGTGAAATTTGGTTCATCTTTATAGTTATAGTCATTGTTTTGAAAATCATTTGATGGGCCGATGTTTTCTTCTACCATTGGAGGGAAAAAGTATAAAACTCGGCACTTGCCGAAGTTGAACCAAAACTTGTTGTTTCTTCCATTATTTTAGTTTTGGAAACATACAAGTGTACAAGTTCAGCAGGAGACTCTAAACCACATTGAACAAAAAAGTTTACCTCGTTGTCGATCGTAACATCAGGTCGAAGTCGCTGAAGGGACTTTCACATTTAAATTTACTCGGGCATTTTGCTTCAATTTAAACTTATTCACCACCATATCAACTAACCCTGAATATGTTATATCGTGATCCATAATCACACCGCGCTTTATTTCACCATAATGTAACATACATTTGAATTTATGTAAATTCAAGGCCATTTTCTTTTTGTAAGTATTGTGGAGATGTATATACATTCAATTTTCGTGGAAGTGTTATTTATAGCATAATATTAGGATGTGTGTTTGCAAAAAGTAATTAACATGTGTCATATTTCGTGTATAATATTATGAGATAAAAAATTTGTTTTCGTGACAAGTCAAACTAATGTCATATTTCTTGTATACCAGTCACATCTTTGTCTCTATAAGGGCCCTGAGTAGTCTCTATCATGTCATATTTCGTGTATACAATTATGTGATCAATAGAAAGTTTATTTACTAGTCACATCACGATCTATAAAGTTTTCGACAAGTCATTATTCATGTCATATTTCGTGTATAATATTATGTGATAAAATAAAGCATGTATACCGTCATCTTTGTCTCTATAAGGGCCCCAGTAGTCTCTATCAAGTCATATTTTGTGTATACAACTATGTGATCAAAAGAAAGTTTATTTACACAAATCTGTGTCTATAAAGTTTATATGACAAGTCTTTTCTTATATTTCGTGTATAATATTATGTGATAAAACAAAAGCTTGTATACCATCATCTTTGTCTCTATAAGGCCCAGTAATTCTACATCGTATAAGTACGTGTATACAATTATGTGATCAACAAAAGAACCCTAAACCCTAAACCATAAACCCTAAACCCTAAACCATAAACCCTAAACCTTAAACCCTAAACCCTAAACCCTAAACCATAAACCCTAAACCCTAACCCCTAAACCCTAAACCCTAAACCCTAACTGTGGGGGTTGAAGGTTCTGCTCATTGTTCATTAGGCCCAACAAAGAATCAATAATTCTTCTAACATTGTCGGACTAAGCAACTTTTAGGATTTAATGTTTAATGGTATAATTTTTTTCATGTATCGTACTTTATATTTTTATTTCGATGTAGTATTTCACTTTGGTAGTGTAATGAATAAAAGTTCGTATTATATGTAGAACTCTAGCATTTTATATGAATGTAAGAAGGAACAACTGAATTTCATTCAATAAAACCATAATGTAGCATAACGTGACATTGCAAGCTAAACATAACCAGACTTAGTCACTAGTCAAATAATTTTTTTGAACATGAAGGTTTATCTTGTTTTTTCTTCTTGAAACCCTCCTTTTTGCATTCCTCGGGCACAACAAGTGGGGATAACTCCACAAGTGATACGTACACATGTAGTTGGTTTTCTTGAAATTGAGTATACGTTAGTATACGTTAGGGTCTCGATTGCATCAACTCATAGTTGAGTCTGAATCAAGACTACAGTTTGGTTTCTTTAAATAAAAAAAGGTTGGGGAGTTTTCATAATAACCTAAACAATTGGTTAAGATTATTTTCAATTGATTGACGAAAAAGTTTCAGTAATCAACTGGATCTACACAAGCAACTATACCACCTACAAACTTTCTTCCATGTGGTGAAGTGAAACTTCCATAATGGTGTAGTCGGACTTTGAATGTCATCTCTTGACCTATAGAAGGATTTAACAAAAGATAAAAAGATGTAATTTTTTTGAATACAACAACGTGGTTTATATAATGTGACCCACTAACGTATCTAATGTTTGTATACCAATAACATCTTTGTCTCTATAAGGTAGTTGAGTAGTCTCTATTCATGTCATATTTCGTGTATATTATTATGTGATAAAAAAAAGCTTATTTACTAGTCACATCTGTGTCTCTATAAAGTCTCTAACAAGTCATATTCATGTCATATTTCGTGTATAATATTATGTGATAAAAAAAAGTTTAGTTACTAGTCACATATTTCTCTGTATAAAGTTTCTGACATGCCATATTCATGTCAGATTTAGTGTGTAATAGCATGTGTATGTGTAAATTTTACGAAATATGACACAGAAACGACAAGTGTATGACACGGTTTTATCCCTATTTAAGGCTTACTTTGTCATTCAAGGCTTACTTTGTCATTCAAAATCATTTACTAATTTATCCATTGTCATCAAAATAAAATGTCGGACAACATACCCTTCGACCTGCAAGTTGATATCATGAATAGACTTCCAGTTAAGTCATTACTACAATTTCATAGCGTGTGTCAAAGAGATGGAGGTCTTCAATAGACTTTTCCAACTTCATCCGTAGCTACGGCTTCGTGTCATATATGTGTTGTTTTAATTTAACATATATGCAAGGTAATGTAGGTTTTATGTTTTCAGTTAATGGAAGTTTAGCTTTCACGCACCTAGATACAACTCTTCATCTTCCAACTCTTAAGCCAATAGCTACTACGAAGGTGTGCGGTGCTTTTCATATGGTTCAAATATGATGGTCGTTATTTGGAACCCATCAATAAAACAATCTATAGGGGTATTAGTCCCTAGTTTCTTGAATCAACCTGATTCACCAAAAATGGTCATCGGTTTTGGTGTACGTCCTGGCAATTTAGACCTAACAATTTTAAAATTAATTACCCGTTATACGGTGATGGGCCATGGTGCGTGTCGGTGTATACCTTGAGTTCGAGACTGACGGAACCATATTGAAAATGACCTTTTGCCTCGAGAAGGGATTAGACTAAAAGGTGCTGGCAGTAGTGGGTGGTAAAATTTTACGGCTTGGTTATGAAAATTTCTTTTCAATGATGGTATTTTGTACAAACGCTATATGGTAGTTTCATTTGATTTGGTTAGTCACCAATTTACCGCGTAGGCATACGGAAGAGATAAGACGCATGGTTAGGCCTCCATTCCATATATCCGCTACGAGAACTCTATCGTAATTTCGGGAGTTTCCTAGCGATGGGTACAAAGTTATATGTGCATGGTGTTAGAAATTGATGGTGGTATTGTATCATCGTACATGTGATGCATTCCATCCCATACAATAGAATGTGGTAAAATTAGTTGGGTTTACTAAGGATGATGAACCAATTATTGAAGCTAAGATCGACCAAAGAATAGCTTTCGCTACAAGTTATGCGGCGAGCTTCGGTGTTTTTAAGACATGGGTATTAGGCGAATGGTGGTTTTTTCATTGGCCCATATAAAGAATCACTAATTCTTCTTAATGAACCAAATCATACCATCGTGGTTTAGTTTTAGTATTTTTTTCTTGAGCGATCTCGTTGTATTATGAATGTTTAATTTTTTTCCCCATCAATGAAGTGTTTGTTTTCCAAATTATGTGCTTGTAGTGAAGAAACAAATAATACGATTAATGAACATTTGTATTTTTATTTGAAAAACATATTATGGGCTAACATTCATTCCAACATAGTTTAAGAAAAACATATTATTAAGACAATCTTAAATCATACATGACACATATTGAGTGATTATGACTATGAATACCAATGATTCTTTCATATGTATTTATGGCGTTCATCTGCTTTAGCATCCTCATTTTGAAAGTGTTGTTGTTCCGCATTTCAACCATTTGATCACAAGTGTAATCCGCTTGAGTTATGTTCTTGTTTCCGTCTTCATTGTCACTAGTGTATTCTGTTATCTCATGCTCCATCATTTCTGCCAAAGTAGCATTTGGCAATATATATTTTTCAACATTAAAATCGACACCGCCATGGTCAATGTAGATTTCCAAGTTGCCTAGCTGCCTGAAAATATCAAACATTATGCATATCATAGTTGTTTCTTAGTTTTACGGTGCTTGAAATGCCAGTGTGTGGTACTTCATAATAAAGAGCATGAATATTCCTATCAACGATGTTAAACAAATATTGCTTGAGCTCTTCTAGCTTCATTCTTGGAATGTTGATGTTCATCTTCCAACCATTTACATACGTTGGTTTTCCGCCATAGCAAACCAATTGACCCTTGTTGTGAACAGGAAAATTGAAAATGGTTTGTGTATATGGTGCAGTAGGTTTATTTTTTTTTATCATACCAACGTTTAAAGCGTACACGCACTTCCAATTTGTTTTTTCTCTGAACCATTTCATGTATATAACGGACACGCTCTTGACACTTTAGTTTTGTTTCTTACGAAATTACACGCAAATGATTCTTCCATAGAACCATCATTTGGAATCAAATTTGTGCTTAAATCTGTCGGATGCTCACACACAAAAATTTGGAGTACATCCACAACTTTTGCGATGTCGTACATAACATCAATGTCATAATCATTTTCAATTACTTTCATCCCCATTAAAGTTTGGTTTTGTGGCAATGCGTAATATAGAAAGTTGACCTTTGTTGGTAATTTTCTCTCTAGATACTTAACCATATATCGAAAACCAAATTCTGGAACATTGATATTCATGTTTGAACCATCTTGATATGTCATTGGGTTAAGTGTAAAGTGTCCATTGTAGTTGATAGTGAATTGTAATGTAGTATTGTTAGATGTTGACATTTGATGAGTTAAAGAAGGAAGAATGTGTATATATATATATAATTATTAAAATTTGTCATACAATTATTGAATGTTGTCATATTTCGTGTAAACATATATGTGATTTTTAGAAAGTCATAGACTTGTCAAATACATGTCCCTAGTTGCTACCGACCAGGCCTAAAAGTTGTCATACAATTATTGAATGTTGTCATATTTCGTGTAAACATGTATGTGAGTTATAGAAAGTCATAGACTTGTCAAATACATGTCCCTAGTTTTTCTAGACCCTAAAAAGTTGTCATACAATTATTGAATGTTGTCATATTTCGTGTAAACATGTATGTGAGTTATAGAAAGTCATAGACTTGTCAAATACATGTCCCTAGTTGCTTACTGACAGGCATAAAAAGTTGTCATACAATTATTGAATGTTGTCATATTTCGTGTAAACATGTATGTGAGTTATAGAAAGTCATAGACTTTTCAAATACATGTCCCTAGTTGCTTACTGACAGGCCTAAAAAGTTGTTGTCATATTTCGTGTAAACATGTATGTGAGTTATAGACAATTTTGCATGTCCCTGTAATATTACTGACATGTGTAAAAGTTTTCGTATAATTATTAAAACATGACAAAAAGTTGTCATATTTCGTGTAAAATACTATGTGATATAGACCCTATATATACCACATCTAAAAAGAATTTTAACAAACATAAGAATTAACCAAAAACTATATACTAACATACATCTACCCAACAAACATACAAATGTCGGCTAATTTCCATAAATTCAAATGTAAATTACATTTCAATGGCAAAGAAAGTGGTGTCATTATGTACAGTGACATCACTTACTCATTAATGGTTGAAATGTTGGTGAACAAATTGAGTTGGATGCTATCGCTTCTCGATTGTCGTTTAGGCTAAGCCATCAGATACAGCGACGAGATTAAAGACAAAAAACGCGTTACTTTATTTGTTACGCTTCGATGGTATAATACATTTGTACATTGATCGGCCGAGGGAAAATGCAAGTACAATAGCCACACAAGGATAATACCGGTCCAGCGGGTATTCTTCAAATGGCCAAGCTCCAAAAATACAGAGATTAGGGAAGGAGGCCCGTAAATGCCAATGCCCAAGAGTATGTCGGAGAATAGAGGAGGATGCATCAGAAGATGATCATTTTGGCGTGGCCCGGCTAAGCCGCTTGGCTATCTAGATGCTTTTGGGATCAGGTTAGATGCTTGTTTAGGCGATATCAAAACCTTTTGTAAAAAGGGAAGCTTGAACTGGTTGTAGCCGTCATCAAGTCTTGTACACCAAATTTGCTTGGTGACCTAACAGTGACACTCAAAGATCCATCAGGAACAATGTCTGGTACAATTCATCACAAAGTACTAGAAGATGATAAGGGTTACGTCAAGTCTATCGATTGTCGGTCTTTGTTTTGATACTAAATAACGTCTCAGTGTTCACACCAAAACCACATAACCATTACCTTAACATCACTTTGAAAAACATCCTTGAGGTTTACCACAAGGATACCGTTTATCAGTGATGTTTAAATTGGAGTTTTGTTTTTAATTTGTATCATCTTTATCTTGTATTTCTTTATGTTTTTATTTAACCTATCTACTAGACTTTCTTTTTTAATTTGTATCATCTTTATGTTGTATTTTTTTATGTTTTTATTTAACCCATCTAATGTTTTCATTAAACTCATCTACAAAACTTTAGTTATCGACGACATAACTTGTGATACATAACATACACAAAATTTCATTAGGTAACCGTATATCAAAATACATATACAAACGGTCAACTAATCATATCTACATCCGCTGGTATTCTTCAACCATAGATAAAAAATATATATACAAACATTCAACTAAATATATCCACACCGCTAGTATTCACAACGGGTATCATAAAAATGATGAGCCATAACAAATCTAAACTCCTTAAAAACTGAAGGGTTCTTAACAACCGGTGGTGGGATCCTACCTGTATAAAATTGTAGCATAAGCTAACATACAACTACTCCACAATCCTTATCATTTGATTGCGCAGAGCCGAAACCATTTTGAATCATTATAAGAGAATGAGAAGTTAAAATGTTGGCGTCGTTAACGCCAAAATATCCTTGGATCTCAGTAAACTTTTATTTAAGACTTTAGTCCATGCAACAATATGTTTCGCAACTTATCCGACCTCTGTCACTATGCATCGAGTCAAAAAGTGAAATATGAGAATTAGGAAGATCTACGACACCTAAAACCCAGTGATTGCCTTCGACATGGAACGGCATATACACCTACAAATATATAATCATTAGCTTACATACAATTAAATACCTTATTAAAATACTAAGCGATTAAAATCATTAAACAAAAATACTTACCACTTGTACCTCATCCCAGGAAGGGTGCGGTGTCCTCCCACTTATCGTTCCCTGTAATGCACTATCAATCACAAGTAAGAAGACGAAGTGTCCGGAGAATACGATGCAAGTGTTGATTTCGCTCTTGTCCAGCCAACACCATTTGGCCTCTTACGAATAGAAGCTGGTCCATGCATTCATATGCTAATTCATATCAAAAAAATATTAAAATTATTACTAACCATTCTATAAAAAAAATATTCAAATACATTATAAACATGTAATAATAAACTTACATCGATCGCAAGCCAACCATTAGTTGGGACCTTGGAACAAAAAGGGAGCAATTCATGCAAAAAATTGTCTCACACGCAAACCATCACATACACATGACAATGTATATGGGTTTAGGGTTTCTCAGGAAAGTATTTAAGTCATCATATAATGTACGAGTAACCTAAATAGACAAAAGTAATATCAATAATAAGTTGTTAATCATTGTTAAAAAAAATATTCACGTAGTTTTATGATTACCTTAGTAGGGTCAACGTTATAAAACGAAATGTACTCTCCACTATAATTTTCGTAAAAACTCAACGGATCCCCTCTTCTTCATCATCAAACCTATGTCTTCTTCATCAATAGCTTTTCCAAGATCTAACGGGCTAATATTTCTTTGAAATGGCATTATCCTTACACCTACAGCCGTTTATTGGGATAGGTAGTAAATGCGGCAAACGACCCCACGGGCTCAACAAATAACGTCCAGGACGAACTTCTCTCCTCCTCCGATTCATAGCACTAACACGGAACAAATATACATGTAACTATTATAGTAGAAAAAGGAAAAAAAGATATATACTTATGTGGGTCATAAATTTACCGACAGCGGAACAAATCCTTGTTGCGCATTGTTACCGACCAGGCAAATCCTTGTTGTGGCATAGGCGTCCTAGAGTTAGGAGTCGGCTCGTCGTATACATCGTGCCCACTGTGGCGACGGTGGCGAGACACACCGTCAAAGAAGAACTACTGGGGGGTTAGGAAACCCCCATCTCTGGACCCGACCTGCCAAATACCTACATACAATATTACCATGTTTAGTAATTTTTAAACAAATGAATAAATTATATACATGCCGTTGGTAAATTTCCATGCTGCGTTCGGGTACCACTATATCCAGCTCCATCTGCCGCGAAACCCTGTACAATATTAGTATGTTTAGTAATTTTTAAAACAAATGATTAGAACAACAAATGAGAAGAAAATATACCGTGCGTTGGGTACCACTAAATCCACTCGGATGGCCGAAACCCTACATACAATATTAGTATGTTTAGTAATTTTTAAAACAAATGATTAGGACCAACAAAAATGAAAAGAAAATATACCGTCCGTTCGAGTACCACTATATCCAGCTCCGGTGCCGAAACCCTACGTAAAAAATATTAGTATGTTTAGTAATTTTTAAAACAAATGATTAGGAACAACAAAAATGAAAAGAAATATACGTCGCGTTAGGGTACCACTAAATCCACTCAGCTGGCGAAACCCTACATACAATATTAGTATGTTTAGTAATTTTTAAAACAAATGATTAGGAAAAAAAATGAAAAGAAAATATAGGCGTTGGGTACCACTAAATCCACTCAATGGCCAAAACCATACAATATTAGTATGTTTAGTAATTTTAAAACAAATGATTAGGAACAAAAAAATTGCAAATAAAACAAACCTGCGCATCGGGAACCAATTACCTCCAGTTCATCGGCCCGAAACCCGCATACGATATTAGTATGTTTAGCAATTTTTAAAACAAATGATTAGGAACAAAAAAGGAATGCAAATAAAACATACACAATTCGGGAACCAATTACCTCCATTCCATGGGCCAGAAACCCGCATACGATATTAGTATGTTGTAATTTTTAAAACAAATGATTATGAACAAAAAAAACCAATAAAATACACTGCGCGTTAGGGAACCCATAACCTCCACTTCCATCCGGCCGAAACCACATACAATATTAGTATGTTTAGTAATTTTAAAACAAATAAGTAGCAACAAAAATTATACAAATATACCGCGTTGGGAAACCACTAAATCCACTAAAGAAACCAAATATTTTTTGGAACATTGTGTCGTGTTCCTTAATCTTGGCATCCCGAGCCTTTGTCAAATCCTCTAGTTCCGTCAAATGACGATAAATGAATTCGGAACATCGTCCGCGGCTATATTGGTCGAAGTGGGGGTATTGGTGGTGGTTCAATACTACGCCCCTCAAAAAATGGCATGCTATCACGGAACCAACCCTTTTCGGACTCATATGCATCGGTACAAGTCTTAATGTAGGTTCCGCTACCTAAAATTTATATAACAACAAATACGAATATTGTTATGAATCACTAAAAACTGAATGACATGATTAAATAACAACTCACCAATAAACTATCCAGGTAACAACGTTTAAAGGCGGCAGCCAAGCACACACTCTCGGATGGAGCTCGTGACGATTAAAAAAATCAAGTGCCTTGTCTAGATAAATCTCCAAAATCCACGCATAAAAAATAATTGGTTAATTACTTTAACATTATATATATACATAAACAACAAAAACTAAAATTATATATATATACATACCTTAAAGGCCCATGTAAAGCCCGATCGTATACTTAGGGTTCTTTACCTACCGTCGGCGTCGAGGCGGTGGTCGTGGCTTCACAAAAAGCTTCAAGACGTGAACCTCTGCACCAACTAACTGACGTACAATGTCGCCACAGCGTCGAACCCCAAGGATATATGTTCCAAGCATCAAGATTATCTAATAAAGCCATGCACCATGGGGGGACTACGTAATTAACCTTGTGGCCTAACAACACCATCTCCAACAACCCTAGCAAACTAACACGAACGGCATCGATATCGACAAGCTTATCAAAGGCATCGCTTGAAATAAATTCATTCAACAGATCAAATTATCGAACATCCATCATAAATTGAGTCAAAAACACGTCTCCTAAGAGGAGTAGGTTGATCTTTATATTTGTCTTGAAAATCAACCCCAAATCTCAAGCCAGTTACTAAACAAAACTCCTCTCTACCAAATCTCAACTCAAAATCTCCTACACGATACCTCAATGGAACGACTTCCGTGTCTCCTGGTTGAGGTTCAACTTGACATAAACTCATATAATGTAATAAAATACATGACTCTCGCATTTGTTCTATGTCAAACATCCATCCGAAACACGTCTGCCTAAACAATACTTCCTTATTGGTATTCGCAATTTTTTTTAAGGTAATGAACCAATCTAAGCTTACTTCTACAGGTAAGGTCAACGGCAAAATCCTAAAACAACAATTAATAACCGTATATATTATTAACTACACAATAAGCATAAAACACCAAATAATGACATCGGAAGAAAAATAAATATTTACCGGAACAACAAGTGCCATATTAACAAACAAACACGTTCACACCTAACCACTACCACCACCGAACCACCCAAGAATGACAACCACAGCACACCACCACTGACAAACCACCACCAACAACCACCAACCACCAACGCCACCTCACCCCAACAACACACCACCACTACAGCCAAACCACCACCAACAACACAACCACCACCAACTGTCGCGCCACTACCAACTGCCACCACCAACTGCCGCACCACCTACAGCAAACCACCACCAACAGCCGGCACCACCACCAACAGACACAACACCACCACCAACAGCCTACAACACCAACAACACCACCTCCAACTGTGATTCACCACAACCCACCACCACAACACACAACACCAGGGGCAAAAAACAAAGAAGATTTTTGCAAGTTTGAGAAGAGAGAACACTAAAAACACCTACTCCATTATCACTACAAATGAATACCCAAATGAATTCTACGCTGCAAGTAATCCAACACATCTTGCAGTTAAAGCCGAGTAGTCATTCTGATATGTGCTAAAACACATATAATTTCATTATCAAAACTGACCCAAAATAACCAAGAAAGTGCCGTTTATTGCTAATATTTGATGGTTTCTTGAGTTTGTGCTTGTGCAGTCCGGATATGTCAAAACACGCAAAAGAAAGCCAAAACCGAAGAAAACCGAGCACGAGAGAAAGAAGAATGCTAAAGCTGAGCCGGAAGGTCAGAATTGTGCATTTTTGAAGATTTATATTCTGAGTGGATTACTTTTGAAAGATTTGATCAAAGTTTGCAGAATTGTCAGAAATAGTCCCTGAACTTTCAGTTATTGGCAGAATATACCCTCAAGTTTCAGAATTGGCAAAATCAACCCTTGGTTTATTGGAGATTGACAAAATTGACCCTTGGATTACATTTTCAGTTTTACATGTTTGGTCCCTGAAATTTCAGCATGCACACTTTTGGTCCTTGAAATAACACATGGGTCCAAAGTATATCCTAAATCCAAATCCAATGACAAGCCCAAAAATACCCATCCTATACCCGGTCCATTACCCAAACCCGTCCAATATTTAACCCAGGTCAACTCCCACTTAAACCGTCACAAATAATCAAAATATATTAAAAAACCCAAAAACCAAACGCGCCTAAATTTCCCCCCAAACCCAGAACACCCATGAACCCTAAAACACCCTTGCATCAATTGGCCAAATTCACTACAATTAAGGGTACTTTCGTACTATTACCTGACACACTGACACACGGAATGCCAGCGTGGCAATCCGTGTGTCATTCCTTGCAATCCCCTGATTCCTATTGGCACGGAGATACGTGGTGTAAGTAATCCAAGGGTCAAGATAAGATGGGATTTGATCAATGGTGATAAACGACTCAAAAGAAGCACAAATTACAACTTCTGGATCCTTCCTTGGCCTCAAGCTCAAGTATAAAAAGACCTCTTCATTCACGTTGGAAGAAACCTTTTATTTTTTCTTAATTCAGTAGCTTAAATTGTATTTTCTATTCAATTTTTAATTCAGTTTTAAATTCCAGCTTTTGTAATACCTTACTTGTACTCAACTTTTATATTTTAATAAAATTCAGTTTTAGCTTATTATCATTGTTCAAGTTTTAATGTTTTCAATTCAGTTTAGTACTTATGTTTGATTCATATTATTGCTCTTAAAATTTATTTGCGACTTATTCTCATCAATAAACCAAAAAAATAAAAATAAAAAAATCAGAAAAAATAGTTGAAAAAAAAAAACTTTCAATCTATCTCTAAGCTTGTAAAAAGCTATTGCTACTGTTCTATTTAGCTCATTTAAGCTTTCAATTGCTTATTGTGAGCTTTCTCTTGTTTCAATCATTAAATTCATTCAAAAACCAAATTCAGTCAATAAAAAATCAACTTGTCTGAAATTGGAGTGGTAATGGATCGGTTTCTTTGAAATGGATATGGAAATGGGTTGAATCAGAATTAGTTTGGGTTAAGAATATGATTAGAATAGTTGTTCATGATCTCAGTTACAAGCCATAGTGGCTAGGACCACATGTAAGTTCATTTCTCAATTGAATTGTTGCATAATATGTTTCTGTTGTGCTTAATTGTTGTTTCTGCAATTTTTAGTTCTTATTCAAAAGCTAGAATATAGTTTTTTACTATCATTGACTAGATTAGAGTATAGGCTAGAATAAGTTGCATAATAGCTTGAGTTAGAATTTACTTTGGATCGAGTGGATAAGTCGAGATAGAGGTTCAAGCAGAAGTAGATTTAGGTTGCATTAGTTTGATTTAGCATCACTTAGTCAATTTCAGTCACTCATTTGCACATTAAATCAGCTAAAAGTCAAAATTGCATTTTAACAGATTTAATTTCATATTTAGTTTGAATCAGTTGTTAAAATTAAGCATATAGGTGTAGAATTTAATAACATGGCTTGCATCAATAATTTTTCATCATAAAACATCTATTTGAGTTCACAAATTACTCTCAAAATTCATCTTGGTCAAAATTGCAAATCTGATTAAAAAGTCAAAAGTGAAGAAAGTGGTTTTTGCAAAACTTTGTTGAATTTTCCGATTCATTTTGGTTCAAATTAAGTGATATTTTGGTATTTTATAGTTCAGTTGGTCAAGTGTTGAAAACAGATTTTTGTGAAATTTTTGGAAGCTTTTATAAGGTCTAAATCAGCTGCTTCATAAGTTTGTTTTTCCCCTGTTCACAATCAGCATTTATTGATTGTGAACAGGCCAACTGCGAGCCTTGCCGCAAGGGCTCATTCTAGATAGTTATGGCCTGAAATTTGGTTTAACTGTTCTTTGCTAGGTCCTTTAGAGGATCGATATGCTCAAGTGTTGAGTTCCAAGTAGGATAGATAGCTTATTTTAAGCTTGAATTGAGCACCTCATATTTGCACTTATTTGATTTGGCACTCATAAGCTTGTTGCTTGATATTCTGTGGTATAGCTCAGTTGTTTTAAGTTGATTTCACTCAGTTTTAGCTTAATTTAGATCCTAGTAGCTTCTGGTTTTTAATTATAGCTTGTAGCTTATTTTAAGTAGCTTATAATTAAGCAGTTTCACTATAGCTCTCATTTCCAGTGTTCCAAAATATATTTTATCATTTTTCCTAGATTTACAATAATATTTTAGAATTTTCCTGAATTTTTCATAATTTTTCATCACTGTTTGTTATTTTTCTTATTTTAAATTAGTTTTTAAGACTTTTTAATTCCCTTTTCATACAATTAATTCAGAAAAGCTTCAAAAAAATAAGTTTTCAATTTTCATAGATTAAGAAAAATATAAAAAGCAAAAAAATAATTTTTCCTGATTTTTCTTAGTTTAATTTGTAATTTTTAACATTTAAATTAGTTTAAAATTAGTTTTTAATTCAAATAAATTCTAGAAAAATCATAAAAATTAGTTTAATTCTTAATTAAGTTTTAAATATCATTTTTAGTTTAAAAGTAATTTTAGATCATTTTTAGGACTTAGATTAGACGTAGTTCATTTAATTCGCGTTTCATTAATTACGTTTTATTCCCCGTAGTGTAATTTTCCTTAATTGCTTTCCCATTTTCCGTAGTTTAGATCATTATCAAAAATCCAAAACCTCGAGCATTTTAATAACAAACCAATAACGACGTTGCCCATTCACACCTCGTTGGGAAACGACTCGGATTTCCTAATCCGTATCACTATCACTCACGGGTTTTGATTCATTATCCTTTTTCCTAGAGGGATTTTAAATCATTCCTTGTGGTTATTTTTGATATCGATATTGTGGTTTTATCCATACACACATACCCCTAAGCCTACTTCGAGCATATCACATTCACAAAAATTTTGCAGGTTATTTTTTGCTCATTCCCAATGTTAGGAGAGAGGGTTTATTTTGCAAATGTGAGAGAACAGGCGTTTTTCTTCGTGTGTCAGTCGGTGTCCCCACATAAAGTCGAATTTATTTACTTGCAATTTAGAGGCGATTTGCTTTTTTTTTTTTTTTAATTACGCACGTTAATTTAATGGGGTAGCGACACGTGTCCAATAAGTATTTCTGCACAAGTTTGTAGCGAAATGGGTGGCCTCTTTTGATATAGGAAAAAAAGAGGTCCTCTGCAGGACAACGAAGTCTCTGCAGGGCCTTCCAAGTAATTTTCACTTTCTCAAATGCCTCAAAGGTACAAGTGAGGTTACATTATATGCCTCAAGATTTTTCTTTTTTTCAAAATGTCTCAGGAGAAAAGTCACCCAAGATAAGTGAGGGGCGACTCCTACAAAATTGTGACACGTGTCTCACTCATGTACATGTTTTTGACACGTGTCACAATTTTATAATAGTAGCCCCCACATACCTGAAACGACATTCACCTTAAAACATTTTGAGAAATAAAAGAATTTAGAGTGTATAAAAGAACCATACTTGTATCTTTAAAGCATTTGGGGAATTACCTCTAAATTTTATATTTCGTACATCTGTAATCTCACTAAGGGAGGAGGGAGTGGTCTCGGGTAAGGGATTAGGGTACCCTTACCCGAGCGGTAACACCGCCGCCACCACCTAGGGTACCAAAATCGGGTATAAAAATCGGTATGTGGCCAGAGCTTGGGAAGTGTTTGCATTTGAAAAAAATGGAACGTTGGGAGGGTGTAACGGCTAGTAGGCCACAAATAAAAAAAAAATCCCCTTTAAAACCAAACCATTTCAACTCATTTTTTCAAAATAAAAATACACAAACCACAAATAAAAACACACATTAATCTTTTAAAAACTCAAAACCATGGATCCAAGAAGAGGTAAAAAAAACTTTCACCTCGCGTCAAGGTCGGTCTCTGTCACAATTCTCAATTTTTGATCATTTCTCAAAACCATTCATGTTTCACAATTTCATCATTTATCGTAAACTTGGTTTACTTGTTCCAAATTCGCGTAACCCTAAAGGTTTAGCGGCGAATTCATGATCATATCATCACGAACATTTCATATGGACTAAGATTAGTCTACATTTCAATTGCATCATTTGCATCTCATTAGTTCATTCATGACATTTCATTTCACATTTAACGCGTAATTTTTATATTAAATAAACGTTATCGCGTGAGTTATTATTTTAATATTTAATCCGTTACTTTCAAAAATGATCCCGATGTATTTTTAAACTTACATTTAGTTTATAAAACTATATTTTGAGTTTAACTAGTGTTTTGAATTTATTTCGTATATAAATCGTTAAAGTTATATTATTACGACGTTTTTCTTAAAAACTACTCGATAATTATTTTATCACTCAAATTTCACAAGTAATGTATTTTTACAAATTTTATAAAATCATTATACTCTATTTTGATCTATTAAAAATTTACTTGTACCAAAAAGTTACCATTTACCTTACAAGTATTATTAACTACATACATTTACTTACATGTTTCTTACAAATTATACAAGTATCTATACAACAATTATTAAAAAGAAAAAAAAAAATTGAGAAACACAATCCCATATCCGCCCTATGGGGATGTATCATAAAATTTGTACTCAAAGTCTTATTTGTATATATTTACACTCAAACTTCATTCATTATATTCACTATCCAATAATTCAAGATACTCAAAATTTCTTTTCTCTCTTCTTGTTTCTCTCCATAACCGGTTCTATCAAGAGCTACAAGGGATCACAAAGTTTTTCAAGTCCAAGTTTATAACAATCTAGATAATACTCTTTATTAGGTTTTGAAATAAAAACCTAGGGTGTTTAGGTTAATCCTTGGTTCTAATCACCTCATCATATTCACTTGTAAGCATGTTTCTTTCATTTTCATGTTTCCTTATCATTTCATATTCATCTTTTCATTTTTGGAGCAACATGCAAGACTTGTGTTGTTTATACCATTTTACATGATTTTTTTAGAGTTTATATATACAAAGTCATCCTATAATTATTCCCTTGGTATATATTGGTCTTGATGATGATTAGGAACCCATGACACCCTAAGAAGGTGTATGGTAGGATTAGATTAGCTTTGGAGTTGATTTGAAGGGATTGGAATAGGTTTAGTACAATAAAAACTATTTTCGACAAGTATTAACAAGGGTCTGTCCTTAAAATCATTTTCTGGAAAATCCGAATATAGACACAACTTTTGGCCTTGATATTTAGAAAATATACTTTAAAACGAATCCATGGCCGCTTGAACGGATAAAAACGGAGTTATAAGAAGAGGAATGAATTTTTCAAGTTGGTGACGAAATATATAATTATCCTGAAATTTCAGCAAACTATTTTAGTTTTGTACGAGTCAAAAACAAGTCCTAAGCTTTACAAATTATTTCGACTTATCAAAAATATATTAGTATACTTTGATCTGAGAAGCTAAGGACGTATTATACGTAGAAAACGGATTTGAAACGACGAATATATGCACGTTTTTATAAAATTGACATTGTCAGAACTATTATTTTCTTCAAAAACTATATTATTTTTCGATACAGTGTTACGGTAAATTTGAAACGACCATGTTGGAGGCATTTTTAACCATGATGTGGAACTTTTTGGAAGGAAATGTCTTCTAGTAAAATCAAGTTCACCGAGCATATTTTTCAAAACGACAAGCCGTTTGTATAGCGGAGTTGTAGTAAATTATTTATGGATGTTTAAACTTGGCCGAAACTCACTTTTTACATAACAATTAGCCAAAATCACCATCTTTAACCCTTATTATCTTTATGTTAGAGACCTTTATGACGAAAACTCCTGAACTGAAACTTCTAGATTTCGATACAAACTTTCCAAAACCGTCGGGTTCGTTTCCTAACGATTGACGTACACCATTTTCACGACTAGTTTTTGAAGCCATTTTATCAATTTCAAGAAATTTTCAACGACAATATTTTGCGGCGAAAAGTTAAAATTTCACTATAAAACATTAATAAGCTATTGTAGGATGACATTTTGACGTAAATACTTGTAAAGTATTTTATTATATGACGGGATGTCATAAACATATTTTGACGATAAACATTATTTCCAAAACATACAAGTGGTATGAATATCATATGGAGTTGCATGCACATCATTGTATCACACTAACACGCATTCACGACAACATATCATAACTCAAGTCATGACATTCATTTAGGTCGCGGATAGTCTCCGAGCCTCATTTTAGTGCACTTCATTTTGTTAGCATATCAATCACACCAGGTGAGTTCGTAGCCCCTACTTTTACTTGCTTTCATAACTGTTTTGGGGGAGATACATGCTTAAACTATTTTAATTTACTTTCACAAGTACTCTAAACTTTTACATACTATTGTGAGTTTCATAACCCCTACTTTTATACATTTTCAATTACTTTTGGGGGAGATACATGCTCAAACTATTTTCATTCACTATCACAAGTACTCTAAACTTTGACATACTACTGTGAGTTCATACCCCGCTTTTACTCGTTTAAATTCTAGAAACTATTTGGGGGAGATACATGCTCAAACTATTTTCATTTACTTTCACAAATATTCTAAACTTTGACATACTACTGTGAGATCATACCCCGCTTTTACTTGTTTAAATTCTTACAAACTCTTTGGGGGAGATACATGCTTAAATACTGGTTTCACTCTTGCGAATACTCAAACTATTTATACAATTGTGTTACACTATACTTCTTATACACTTTGGACATTGTGTGTGGTTTATTGCGATATGTGCCTTAATGTGTTAAACTTGCTTTCAATTATGCTTCAACATACATACTTTAGCAATGGTTAACTCTGCTTGGGAGCCGGCAGAGAGGTATTGATAGTACTTATGGTGACGCCCCACCCTTGTGTCCTTGATGACGCGACCTGGGGTGAATATAATCTGTTATTCAAGTTATTCAATGCAACACAACAAACAAGTTAGACTCGACAAACAAGTTAGACTTCGTCATTGAGGTTGGATTGGCGTCATGATTCTTTGCATTAAGTTTATGTATATATCGTATGCACCTATGTCCTACTTGCAAACAAGATTGACAATTCTATATTTTGGCAATGGATTGTAAACACACAGGTTGCAAGTTTTGTATGGGCGGAACTTGGAACTAAGTGGATTTACAAGGCCTTTCTTTGCATCAACATTTCTTATAGACTTTTTTTCAAATCATTTTCAGCAAACTCTACGAACTCACCAACCTTGTGTGACACTTTTAGCATGTTTTATCTCAGGTAACTAAGGCATTCACTTCATGGCATGCATTTGGACATATCATAGAGTCGTGGTGACGACCGCGTCGCACTATGGGATTTATGCATTTTAAAACATCGTTTGGCTTGTAACAAACTTATTTCCGCACAAGTTGATTTTTGTTATTTGGGACCTACATTTTGTAAACTTTGATTGTTTTAATAAATCAAACGATGTGTTTTCCAAACGACACTTTAGGTCGTTCGATATAATTGTAACTTTGATGCTATGACAGTCCTCCCCAAGGTATTCAATTCAAATGCAAAACAGGTAATTTGGGGGTGTGACAGATTGGTATCTGAGCATCGGTTATAGAGAACTAGGTTGCATCATTGACCCTAGACTATAACCACATCATCATAGCATCTCATCATATCATTATAAGTGCACGTTCTTTATACATGCGGACTTATGACTCAACACCAAACATCATATGAGTCGATTAGTCCAAGCATTGCATAGTTACTCCTAAATTATACATAGCCTGATCACCTATGTCTAATTCAGGAAGAATCATGCAATGAAGGGAGTAGTACTCTCATATGTGTAAGCAATTCCGTAATCAAGCCAAATTTTTAAAAGACTTTCTTCAAACCACTTGTTTCCAGTTTGATCCGAAGCGGTGATTCTTGTTTGATGAGTTGCAAAGATCGAGCTAGAAACAAGTCTTTACTAAACCGATTTAGCCTAATCGTATGACAGTTCTTGTTTGATGAGTTGTGGGATTAAGTAAAATCGGTTACCAAAAAGTCTTTTAAGAATTTTGCTTGAGAATGGGAAAGCTTGTCTCATCGAGCCTAATCATAAGAAAGCATGTATTTAGGATGGGAATTGCTCACGATGGCACAGAGCGTATCTTGTGAGACGAGTAACTCATATACACAAGCATAAACTTTTAGAACCCTTGTCGAGGTTCGAACCATAGTATCATCGATTGAATCACGAGGACGTGATTCCTCTGACATGGGAAGAATGTCACAATTCTCAATTTTTGATCATTTCTCAAAACCATTCATGTTTCACAATTTCATCATTTATCGTAAACTTGGTTTACTTGTTCCAAATTCGCGTAACCCTAAAGGTTTAGCGGCGAATTCATGATCATATCATCACGAACATTTCATATGGACTAAGATTAGTCTACATTTCAATTGCATCATTTGCATCTCATTAGTTCATTCATGACATTTCATTTCACATTTAACGCGTAATTTTTATATTAAATAAACGTTATCGCGTGAGTTATTATTTTAATATTTAATCCGTTACTTTCAAAAATGATCCCGATGTATTTTTAAACTTACATTTAGTTATAAAAACTATATTTTGAGTTTAACTAGTGTTTTGAATTTATTTCGTATATAAATCGTTAAAGTTATATTATTACGACGTTTTCTTAAAAACTACTCGATAATTATTTTATCACTCAAATTTCACAAGGAATGTATTTTTACAAATTTTATAAAATCATTATACTCTATTTTGATCTATTAAAAATTTACTTGTACCAAAAAGTTACCATTTACCTTACAAGTATTATTAACTACATACATTTACTTACATGTTTCTTACAAATTATACAAGTATCTATACAACAATTATTAAAAAGAAAAAAAAATAAAATTGAGAAACACAATCCCCCATATCCGGCCCTATGGGGGATGTATCATAAAATTTGTACTCAAAGTCTTATTTGTATATATTTACACTCAAACTTCATTCATTATATTCACTATCCAATAATTCAAGATACTCAAAATTTCTTTTCTCTCTTCTTTACTTTCTTTCTCCATAACGGTTCTATCAAGAGCTACAAGGGATCACAAAGTTTTTCAAGTCCAAGTTTATAACAATCTAGATAATACTCTTTATTAGGTTTTGAAATAAAACCTAGGGTGTTTAGGTTAATCCTTGGTTCTAATCACCTCATCATATTCACTTGTAAGCATGTTTCTTTCATTTTCATGTTTCCTTATCATTTCATATTCATCTTTTCATTTTTGGAGCAACATGCAAGACTTGTGTTGTTTATACCATTTTACATGATTTTTTAGAGTTTATATATACAAAGTCATCCTATAATTATTCCCTTGGTATATATTGGTCTTGATGATGATTAGGAACCCATGACACCCTAAGAAGGTGTATGGTAGGATTAGATTAGCTTTGGAGTTGATTTGAAGGATTGGAATAGGTTTAGTACAATAAAAACTATTTTCGACAAGTATTAACAAGGGTCTGTCCTTAAAATCATTTTCTGGAAAATCCGAATATAGACACAACTTTTGGCCTTGATATTTAGAAAATATACTTTAAAACGAATCCGTGGCCGCTTGAACGGATTAAAACGGAGTTATAACGAAGGAGGAATGAATTTTTCAAGTTGGTGACGAAATATATAATTATCCTGAAATTTCAGCAAACTATTTTAGTTTTGTACGAGTCAAAAATGAGTCCTAAGCTTTACAAATTATTTGACTTATCAAAATATATTAGTATACTTTGATACGAAGCTAAGGACGTATTATACGTAGAAAACAGATTTGAAACGACAATATATGCGTTTTTATAAAATTGCCGTAACTATTATTTTCAGAAAAACTATATTATTTTTACGATACAAGTGTTACGGTAGCTGAAACGACCATGTTGGAGGCTGTTTTTAACCATGATGTGGAACTTTTTGGAACGAAATGTCTTCTAGTAAAATCAAGTCACCGAGCATATTTTTCAAACGACAAGGTTTGTATAGCGGAGTTATAATAAATTATTTATGGATGTTTAAACTTGGCCGAAACTCACTTTTACACAACAATTAGACAAAATCACCATCTTTAACCCTTATTATCTTTATGTTAGAGACCTTTATGTCGAAAACTCTGACTGAAACTTCTAGATTTCGATACAAACTTTCCAAAACCGTCGGGTTCGTTTCCTAACGATCGACGTACACCATTTTCGACTAGTTTTGAAGCCATTTTTATCAATTTCAAGAAATTTTCAACGACAATATTTTGCGGCGAAAAGTTAAAATTTCACTATAAAACATTAATAAGCTATTGTAGGATGACATTTTGACGTAAATACTTGTAAAGTATTTTATTATATGACGGGATGTCATAAACATATTTTGACGATAAACATTATTTCCAAAACATACAAGTGGTATGAATATCATATGGGTTGCATCACATCATTGTATCACACTAGCACGCATTCACGACAACATATCATAACTCAAGTCATGACATTCATTTAGGTCGCGGATAGTCTCCGAGCCTCATTTTAGTGCACTTCATTTTGTTAGCATATCAATCACACCAGGTGAGTTCGTAGCCCCTACTTTTACTTGCTTTCATAACTGTTTTGGGGGAGATACATGCTTAAACTATTTTAATTTACTTTCACAAGTACTCTAAACTTTTACATACTATTGTGAGTTTCATAACCCCTACTTTTATACATTTTCAATTACTTTTGGGGGAGATACATGCTCAAACTATTTTCATTCACTATCACAAGTACTCTAAACTTTGACATACCTCTTGTGAGTTCAATACCCCAGCTTTTACTCGTTTAAATTCTAGAAACTATTTGGGGGAGATACATGCTCAAACTATTTTCATTTACTTTCACAAATATTCTAAACTTTGACATACTACTGTGAGATCATACCCCGCTTTTACTTGTTTAAATTCTTACAAACTCTTTGGGGGAGATACATGCTTAAATACTGGTTTCACTCTTGCGAATACTCAAACTATTTATACAATTGTGTTACACTATACTTCTTATACACTTTGGACATTGTGTGTGGTTTATTGCGATATGTGCCTTAATGTGTTAAACTTGCTTTCAATTATGCTTCAACATACATACTTTAGCAACTGGTTGTAACTCCTGCTGGGGCCGGCGGAGAGGTATTGATAGTACTATCGGCCGACGCCCCTCACTGTGTCCGATGACGCGACCTGGGGTGAATATAATCTATTATTCAAGTTATTCAATGCAACACAACAAACAAGTTAGACTCGACAAACAAGTTAGACTTCGTCGTGAGGTTCAGTTAGTGATTCTTTGCATTAAGTTTATGTATATATCGTATGCACCTATGTCCTACTTGCAAACAAGATTGACAATTCTATATTTTGGCAATGGATTGTAAACACACAGGTTGCAAGTTTTGTATGGGCGGAACTTGGAACTGAGTGGATTTACAAGGCCTTTGCTGCATCAACATTTCTTATAGACTTTTTCAAATCATTTTCACCAAACTCTATGAACTCACCAACCTTTGTGTTGACACTTTTAGCATGTTTTATCTCAGGTAACTAAGGCATTCACTACATGGCATGCATGTGGACATATCATAGAGTCGTGGTGACGACGCACATGGGATTTATGCATTTTAAAACATCGTTTGGCTTGTAATAAACTTATTTCGCTAAAGTTGATTTTGTTATTTGGGACCTACATTTTGTAAACTTTGATTGTTTTAATAAATCAAACGATGTGTTTTAAACGAAACTTTAGGTCGTTCGATATAAGCAGAATTTGATGCTATGACAGTCCTCCCCAAGGTATTCAATTCCGCTGCAAAACAGGTAATTTGGGGGTGTGACAGTCTCAACCATCCCCGAATCAACCACAACAAACTCCGTTAGGATTTAGCCAATTTTATTCTCAACCATCCCCGAATCAATTTTACGTTCCACAACCCCAATCTCCACAATTTTACCAATATAATATGGGTCCTCCTCAAATGAATCCACAACACTACAACATCACTACTACAAGCGAGTTCTCCCCGTTCGAAAACATTGATGAAGACGTAGAGTACGTGCCGCACAACCACTACCAAACGAAGAAGACGAAGATGAGGAAGTTCAAGAAGTCGATCCGAGAGGGAAGAAACAAGCATTAGGGAGGAGGCCCTTGAACTTTGGTCACTGCAAAGAGGAGGCTTTGGCGAAAGCATGGATTCAAATCTCGAATGTGGTGTTGTCGATTACGAACAAAGTCCGACGGTTTTGGAAACGGATTCTCAAGCATTACGAGGCAACTATGGGTTCGAGTTCACGAACTTTTCATTCGTTGAATACCAAGTGAAAAACCATGGGTATTTTCACGGCTACTACCTCAATGATTTACAAGCTATATTTTTTATTTTACATAATCTATACTTTTTATTTTACATAATCTATACTTTATTATTTACAATTACATTATTTTTTTTAAGCTATACTTTTTATTATTTTGTATATAATGTAGAAACGTGCTAAGGCTAGTGGGTGCAACTTCTTGGGCGTGGTGAGGCAATTTGAGTCCGATACTACTACTGACAAAAAAAGACAATTTACTCATACCTTGGCGTGGGAGGTTGTCAGAGGTAATGACAAATGGATGGAGCAAGAATGTTTTCAAGATATTAAGGTCGCGATAAGCAACTCTTCAAAAAGGAAGTTCGGGGAGTATGAATCGGCAAGCAACACCGTTCCCGACATGAATGAAGACCCACATCCCTCCTTTCATCAAGAAAGATGAAAAAGAAGCAAGTATCCTCGTCGATCTAAAGTATGCGGATGAAATCAACTGTACATGTATGAAAAGAAGACAGAATATTTGGAAGAAAAACGCGAGAAGGATGCGTTGGCAAAACAATTGTTTGCTACACAAATCGAGGGGGCGAAGTTCAAGAATGCACAACGGGAGATGAAGTATTTTTTGGAGCCGCGTGATCACATTCGCGATCCCGCTATGTTGGAATTTGTTCTTAACAAAAACGTGAACTGCAGCCAAAATGGATGGGCTTGCAATTTTTAAGTTGTAGTTTCAACTTGTTTTAATTTCAACTTATGTAATGTTTTTTTTTTTTTTTAAGTTGTAGTTTTTTTAAGTATTATGTAATGTTTTTTAATGAAATGGTATGTTTTATTTTAAATATTGTATGTGATTTTATGTATGAAAAAAAGAAAAAATCGAATAGGTGACCACTCCATCCACTTAGGGTAGTGTTAGGGTAAAATTGGGTAGTTTTGAGTTGGAAGGTTTTTATTGGATAGAGCTGATGTGGCACCTAAGGTATTAAGTGACCACTCCCTCCTCCCTAACAGGGTACAAAGTAAGTACAATTGATTTTCATGGTCTCCAATGCCCCACCGACAAAGCACCATTGATGTTCGTTCTTTGTTTAATTTAAGAGAAATGATACATGGACCTAAACTTTTACCTAAAACCAGCGATATTATCCTGATGAGTTGTAAAATAAATGAGTCCCTGTCTGCAACCATTAGGATGCTGACACTTGATTTTAGGTCTAAGTTTAGGCGTCCATATATCATTTCTCTTAATTTAAAAGTAGGACCTAATTAACTTATTTAATACACCAAGTTAAATATAATTAGGTGAATTGCATAGTTAGGGCTAAAAATACCATATGTACTATTTCGTATAAGCTTTTTCAATTTGTAAACCATTTATTACATACTAGAAGGGTACCCGCGCAATGCAGCGGCGGGTACCCGGTTTTTGTTTGGGAAGATGGTGATCTCGTGAGATGGGGAGTGAGATATTGAGTATTTTGCTTGTGGTTGTGTTGTTGATTGTAGGTTGTTTGTGGGTATTTATATCCATAAGTTGTGTATAGATTAAAGCGTGAATTAAAATGTATTAATGATTAGGCGTTTTTTTCTAAATTATATTGTAGTTTTCTTTTTTCATTAAACATGTTTAATGGAAGATATTTGTTACGAATTAGGCTATTTAAGACATTCAAATGAAATTCAGACAATTCAAATCTCATTGACTAATGACTCTTTAATTTTTTATTAAGGAAATGTTTTTTGTCTTAATTTTTTAAGACTTCTTATATTAGAAAGTTTCAAATGTTTTATATATTAGTATAGATATAGATAATCTTAAAAGTAATTTGGTTATTTCTTTCATATTCATCTTCATCTTCTATATCTCAATTCTGGCCAAACACCATAAATTTCGGCTAAGAAACCCAATTTCTGACAAAAATAAAACACATAAAAATCAAAAATCAAAACACAAAACGTTAGAATAATGAAGTGTTGCATCATGAAATTTAGGCCTACAATATTCCTTAATTCGCATTTCAAGAAGGGCATAGCCGCATAGACATAAGATAAATCAACAAAGATGAACCTGTAATAATCGAAAGAGACCGGGAATAGACATAAGATCACCACCTAGTACCTTTAGCCCAAAGTCCACCGTGCGGCTAATAAAATGTTTAATAAAAAAAGATTAGATACACAGCTCCAAGAAAATAAAGTGATAAAACATTCATAACAACCAAAGTATAGGGATACCTTCTTCATCAAAGATACAATGACATTGGAAAAACATGGGAAACTTAGGACGAGAGGCTTTAATGTTACCCTTGGAACAACAAAAACTTGTAAAAAAATCTACCAAAAAGAATTTTAATGCAAACTGTGAATAAGACACAAAAGATAATTGCGTCTGCTTCTACGAGGGGTTTATGAGCCATTTGCCACAGTTTCGTACCTGTTTTAAATTAATGATGTGTGGTGGTAGTGGTGTCGATAGCCGGAAGTGGTGGTGGTTTTGGCGGCCGATGGTGGTGGTGATGGCTGGTGAAGAAGACAAGGGATATTATTGTCTATTAATGTGAGAAAGAAGAGTTAATTAAGCATAATGAGTCAAAACGATGATGTATAATGAGTGGTTTAAAAATTAGGAAAACATAATGAGTTATATGGGTTAGTAGATGTAACTTGATTACTAGGGCTAAGCAAAGGTCCAAAACCAAACCGACCCGAGAACCGATTTCGTGAAAAACATGAACTGAAATGAACCGAATATGATTGGTTCGGTTCAGTTTTGTGTCGGTTCGGTTCGGTTAAGGTGTGTTTAGGTGTGTTTTTGTCGGTTTTGGGTCGAACCGAACCGACCCAAAACCAAAAATTAGAAAAACATGAAACCGAGACCGAACTGAAGGGATGTCGAGTCTGGCCGGTTTGGTCAGTATTGTTAGTCTGGTTCAATTTTCGGCCGTCCATGCTCAGCCCTAGCAGATAGTGTATTCTTAGCTTTTACTCTAATATATGCTTTCAAAAGTGCAAAATTGCGTATATATCCAACTTAAACTTATTATTGCATATATCATCCAACTTAAAATTGCATATGCAATCAACATAAACTTATATATCCAACTTAAAACTGCATATACAATCAACATGAACTTATAATTGCATATATCTCATTCATAAATCTTAAATATGTCATATATATCTAAATAACTATTTACTATAAATTTACAACTCTAAAATACATGACAATTATAATTATAAAAAAAAATTCCTTTAAATTACTCTTTTTATTTATTTATAACTTTTTAGCGGTAATATATCCTATTGTAAACATACTTAAGTTATTATACAAATATAATAGTCATGAAATCTATAATGAGTATGTTCTTGTGTTCATATTATATATGAGATAAAGTGATTTTTTGTAAGGTTAAATATTGTCTTCATATATTGTTTTTGTTCATCTAGTTTATTATGAACCTCGTGACATCATAACCTTGAAACAAGTGTTGTTGTTGCTATTTTTAAGATTACAATTACCACAATTTAAATTTTAAATTATATTAGATAATTATGTGGATATATATATATATATATATATATATATATATATATATATATATATATATATATATAGAAAACTAGAAGGGGGGGTGAATAGTTTTATCGATTAAAACTTGGTTTTAAACTATTTAGATCGACTTATGTCAATCTATTTAAACATGTGTGTTGGATGTTGATAGACAAGTGTTAGCCTCGCTCTTTTATAAAGATAACGTCACTTACGCATAAGCCTTAAAATTTGTTTACTATGTCGAAGGGTTGGGTCACAATTTGTTTTCAGTCGGGCAGTTCTGTGATGCAGATTTAGAGGTTGCATTTAGGAGAAATGCATGCTTCGTTAGAAACTTGGATGGCACTGATATTTTAACTGGGAATCGTGATACAAACTTGTGTGCTATCGACATAAACCAAATGGCCTCTTCATCACCAATATGTCATATGACACGAGCATCTAGAACAAAGTCCTGGTTGTGGCATAGAAGGCTATCCCATCTCAATTTCGACACTATCAACAAACTTGCCAAAGACAACATCGTCAACGGACTTCCAAAGTTCAAATACACCAAGGATCACTTATGTCCATCATGTGAACAAGGAAAAAGCAAAAGAGCATCATATAAACCCAAATCCGTACCTAGTTCGGAAGCAAAGTTGCATATGTTGCACATGGACTTATGTGGCCCAATGAGAGTTGAAAGCATTAATGGGAAAAAGTATATTCTTGTCATTGTTGATGATTATTCAAGATATACATGGGTTAAGTTTCTGAGGTCAAAAGAAGAAGCACCAGGCACCATCATCACCTTTCTGAAACGTATTTAAGTACTTCTTTAAACTCCAGTAAGGGTAGTAAGAACAGACAACGACACATAATTTACTAATAAGGAGTTAAGAGATTATTTTGAAAATGTTGGAATCACACATCAGACATCAATTGTTAGAACTCCACAGCAGAATGGGGTAGTTAAAAGAAGAAATCGAACTCTTGTGGAAGCTGCTCGCACAATGCTAATTTATTCTAGTCCACCGTTATTTCTATGGGCTGATACTGTTGCCATTGCTTGTTTCACTCAGAACCGATCCCTAATCCATCCAAGATTCAATAAAACCCCATATGAGCTAGTGAACAACAGAAAACCTGATATCTGTTACCTTCTCGTGTTTGGCGCTTTGTGCTATCCAACGAACGACAGAGAAGATCTAGGAAAAATGAAAGCTAAAGGTGATATTGGAATCTTCATTGGATACTCAGAAAACTCGAGGGCATTCAGGGTGTATAACAGAAGAACTAGGAAGATAATGGAGACGATGAATGTGAATTTTGACGAACTTTCACAGATGGCTTCTGAGAGACTCGCTCTAGAACCCGCGCTGAATCCGATGGATTCTAATCAAAACAGATTAGAACCGCACAAACCCAGACTTCTGGACACATCAGTTCAGGACTCATACAACAAAGAGCTCCATCAACTTTTGCTGACACACCTCATGAACAAGAATGGGAGAATTTCTTCGAGTTAATGTTCGATGAATACTATGGTGGAACTTTGACAAATGCATCAAACCATCATTCTGCTGCACCCGCTCAACATCATCCACCACCACCAACAGAAGATGCATCTACCATGGTCGAAACCAATGCACCAACTCCATCAACGTCATCTACATCGGCTTCTGCAAATCCTATTCTTGAAACAGTTTTACCAGCAGTTGATGAGCAAAACCATAAAATATCATTTCAAGAAGAATATTCACAAAACCAGAACGATGCAACGTTAGATGAAGATTTATTTGAAAACCCGTTTGCTACGGAATCAGCTGAATCATCTTCAAGCTTACAAGAACTATCTAACTCGCATACGTTTAACCAACGGTATCCTTTTACTCTGAAGTGGACAAAAGACCATCCAATTGAACAAATTATTGGTGAACCTTCACGGCCAATTCAGACGAGACGCCAACTTGCCACAGATTGCGACTTATGCATTTACCTTTGCTCAATTAGCAATATTGAACCGAAGAACATTCGGGAGGCAATGGCAGACAATGCATGGATATAAGCAATGCAGGAGGAACTTCTCCAATACCGTCTACATGACTCTTGGGATTTGGTTCCAAGACAATTGACATTCGCGTCATTGATCTCAAATGGTTATGGAAGAACAAAAGGGATGAATAAATGACTGTAATTCGGAATAAAGCTCGTCTTGTGGCCAAAGGATACAGACAGGAAGAAGGAATAGATTTTGAAGAGTCATTCTTGCCGGTAGCTAGACTTGAAGTAGTCAGGATATTCTTAGCCTATGCAGCTCACAAAAACATCACGGTTTATCAGATGGACATTAAGACCGCGTTATTGAATGAAACACTGAAAGAAGAAGTGTACGTGAGCCAGCCAGAAGGCTTCATAGACATGGAACATCCAGACTACGTCTACAAACTCAAAAAAGCAATCTATGGTTTGAAACAAGCTCCGAGAGCGTGGTATGATGAACTGTCCTCTTTATTGATAAAAAACAATTTCACCAAAGGAACGGTTGATCCTACCTTGTTTACAAGAAAACACAACAATGACATTTGATTGTTCAGATTTACGTGGACGACATTATTTTTGGGTCCACTAATCCGAATCTTTCAAAACAATTTGAAAATCTCATGAAAAGAAAATTTGAAATGTCCATGATGGGGGAACTAAAATTTTTTATTGGTTTACAAATTCATCAATCCCCTCATGGAATTTTTATTAATCAATCTAAATATACAATTGAGATTTTGAAAAATCATGGTATGGATAATTGTGATTCGGTCGGTACACCAATGGTAACTTCACCAAAAATTGGAGCCGATTTATATGGGAAACCCATCGATGCGAAGAAATATCGGAGCATGATTGGTTCTCTCATGTACCTCACTGCTTGTCGACCCGATATTCATTTCTTTTTGCGTTTGCTTATTAGCACGGTTTGAGGCAAAGCCTACCGAACTGCACCTCAAAGAGGTTAAACGGATCTTTCGGTACCTGAAGACTTCCATTCACATGGGACTTTGGTATCCGAAGGAATCCGGATTTGATCTAATAGATTTTTCAGATGCGGACCACGCAGGTGATCAAGTTATAGCAAAAAGTACATCAGGAGGAGCACAATTTTTGGGTGAAAAGTTAGTAAGCTGGTCTTCAAAGAAACAAGATTGAACTGCACTTTCAACCGCTGAAGCTGAGTATGTGTCTCTATCTGCGTGTTGTGCTCAAGTTCTATGGATGAGAACACAACTCACAGATTATGGCTTTACTTTCGATAAAATACCTATGTATTGTGACTCGAAAAGTGCCATAGCCATATCGTGCAATCCTATTCATCACTCGAAGACAAAGCACATTCGTGTCTGCTACCACTTCATCAAAGAGCACGTAGAAGAGGGTATTGTTGAATTATTCTACGTGAAGACAGATTACCAACTCGCCGATCTATTTTCTAAAGCCTTTCCAAAAGAAAGGTTTAACGATTTAGTTCGACGAATTGGAATGCGAAGCCTAACCCTGAGGAGTTAGAACGTCTTCTCGAATCTTCTTGAAAATAATTTTCCAAAAAGCTTCGCTGTAAATATTTTTGAAAAACCAAATACAAAATTTGAAAAGCCAACAAAAGCAAAATATAAAAATATAAAACTTTCAAAAAATACAAAAACAATATAAAATCAAAAATCCAAAAATATTCTTCTCACGACATGTCTCTTGTATAATCGATATTATGTACGTTTCTAGAAATGTCATTCAACAATGATACGGACATGTACATATGCTTGACCGAGAGTTCTTTAAATGTTTTCTAAAACATGTCGTTTCTTAAAATTTCTTTCAAAATGGCTTTCGTATTCTTCTGTACGAAAGTCAGACTAAAATGATAACTTTTGATTATTTCAAATCAAAACTCGTTTTCAAAAGAAAATTGAGTGTACGCTTCAGTGCACTACATTTAAAACTGGTGAGAAATCATCATCATCTTGAGCACCTTTTCAAGATTTTTCAAAATCTTTCAAAATATTTTGTGCTCAAGATAACTCCCTCCAAAACCCTTTATTGAATATGCCTTATTAACGGGGGAGTATAAAACCAAAATGTTCCAAAATTCATGCTTAAATCAAATCCGTTTGTCTCCCCAAAAGATTCTAAAATGTTGTTTAATCCGTTGATATCAAAAATATCACGAACATGCTATTTTTGAGGGGGAGAAGACGTGATTAAAATGTGATCAAAAAGTTTAATGATTGTTGTTTGAATCTCATAAGAGCTCGACTCAGTCGGAACCAATGAATTGACGAGAAATCTAAGTCAGGAAATGTACCATCTCGAGAAACTTTCTATGGACTTGACCCGGACGGGTAATAATTTCAAGCTAGTTCTCTAGTGATGTAAAAGTGTCTCGAATCGGTCTTGTTCATTTAAAGTCGATCAATTCAAAAAGTGCGAACTCTATCCTCACTGTGCAAATTTAAGTTAAAACAATATAAGCACATGTGAAGAGGGAGTGTTTCTGAAAATACTAAACTCTCAAGGTTTTAACAAAACATGTTTTATATTCACAAACACTTTGAGAGATTTTCAAGAAAAAAGGTTTTATGGCAACATAGGATAGTCATGGAGTTATAAGGTGAATAAGGATAGGAAAATCCGTCCTATGATCCGCTAGAGCCGGAGGGATCTACCCAAGGACATCACCAATAGTTTAGAAGTAGAAGTCCTTAGTTATGATTGAAAAAAAGGAGTAATTTGAGAAAGGAGAAAGAAGCGGTTGAAGAATTAAAAAGAAAAGTAAAGAAAGGGTGAAAAGAAATAGCCCTCCATAATCAATCTTAGGGCAGAAAACGGGTTCAATTCATATGCTACTGGTTGTCACTTAGATGACACTGGTATTGAAGACAAAGACGTCATGGACCCAGTGACGCACTGCACCTAAACTTCTAGCCACTCAATTCCTCTTAAAAGGATTTGTTTCATTCTCACTGGGAACCCTACATAATCTATCGACTTTCTTTTAGAGATCGTTGGTATTGAAGAAGGAGACCTTCTCCCTAGTCTCCACTTAGGAAAACCAAAATGCACTAATTGACTCTAGAGCCACGAGATTCATAAAAAGATCTCTTAGGAACACTTGACATTTCATCTCTTGTTGTTCAACAATAAGAACACAAGTGATACATTCCAGAGTCCTATGTAGATCTTAGCAATCTGCCAGAACATTTATGAGAGGATTCACAAATGTGATCCTCAGTGATTGAATGGAAATTCCTGCCAGGGTCAACATCAAACAACCCTGACAGCAGGTCACTTCGGTAATTCTTTATGGGTTACGCTTAGTGTGTCTCAAACGGTCTACAGTCGTGAAGTGACGCTTCGGTGTACTTCAGCGACTCACCTAAATTGTGGATGTACTTCGGTATATCGTGTTAGCCTTCTTGAGGGCCTCCAGTTCAGGAACAGCCTTTGTAAGAATTAGAGATGTGTTTTCACGCTATGCTGTTAACACCCTTGACATTCGAACCTGTAAGTGCTGGAAATCCCGCTAAGGAGATTCCTTTCACGAATCAAATCCTAAAGATGAGGGTCGTTACTTGAACATTCAATGTAATGCCAACTGTCCCTTATGGGATTAGGACGGCTGATTCGCCCGACCAAGGTGAATGGAATCAAGACATTCATCAGTATAACAATCGTAGTGGTCAATTCTTTAAGAAAAGTCCACAATGATCGATTGGTATTTATCACTAACATATTCATGCAGGTACTGATGACTGTTCCTTGGAGGAGAGACCGCACCATCTTCCCATGCGCATACCAACAACATCTCATGAAATTTCTCAAAGGGAACGCAAAGTTAAAGATGATTCTTCGTCAATGTCAAAGAATCTACAAAGTTCAAAGACTCGAGAACTTCATCATTGGAAACTCAAAGTCATAAAGAAGTGTGAGCATGGTAAAGAAAGACGTGGAGACACCTATCCCAAAGAAGTTGACAAACGGTGGACAACACCATTAACTGATCACAAAGCATGAAGGAACAAAGAATCAAGACTATTCTATATCTACACACAAAGTTCAAGCTCAAGGAGAGTAAAGATCAAATCAAGTGGAGCATCTTTTGAATGACCACCCCTTAGGGGGAGATTATTAGCCTTAATAATAATTAATAGAAGTGATGGTCATTCACGTTTAGGAACTTTGTAATGTGTCTTAGATATCGTGATAGAATAGTCAACGGGCTCGTGGATTGGGCAAATCTAAATAGCTAATAGTTATGTTAAGCTAGCCTTATGTAAGTTATTATCCAATCCAAGCCCAAGCCCAAGCCCATAAGGGCATTTGTATGAAAGTATATATACCCCTCAAATGGTCATTTGAGGGGTGTGCTTGAGTGTGTTTAGTGTGTGTTTTCTTTATAGTATATCAAGTTTTCTTCTCATCTTTCTTTCTCTACACATACGATTTATACATATTTCAAGTCACCACTTTCCTTTCTTCTTAATCTTTACGCATAAGATTAGTGCTTGTGTTTTACGTGTATACTCATGTGATGAGTTAGTATACGTGATAAGGTTGATAGAAAAACAAGGTCCTACAACAAGCATATAGAAATATGTAATGAAAAGATAAAGAGTAAGAAGCACAAAACCACAACGCGAGTATTTATAGTGGTTCGGCTACAAGGACACCTTCCTTGCCCTACTCCACTCCTCGAGTCGCCTACTCGAGAATTTATAATCACTACACAACACCAACTCCTTGTGGCATAGAAACCTTCACAACGTTGCCTACTCTTTATCCGGTATAAGGCTAGATACCGGGTTCTTCCACGAGGTAGAACAAAACCTATCACAACGTCGCATACCCTTTATCCGGTACTAGGCTAGATACCGAGTTCCATTACAATGGAGGAACTACTACCCAACACTACACAAAGCCTATCCCTAGGAGATCCACTCCTTATAAAACATCAACAAGGATATCAATTCCTTTGACCCAATACTAATCTATCCTGTATATCGAACACACCATATCGAATGTTCACCTTAGGCACCTTTCACTAATGCCTTTGACTCGATCTCTAGGCACCCTTCACTAATGCCTTGTGACTTGACTTCTAGGAACCCTTCACTAATGCCTTTAGCCTTGACTTCCAAGCACCCTTCACTAGTGCTTTCAATACGGACGTTCAACACCTTTCACTAATGTCTTCGTCTTGACCCTTTAGACATCTTTCACTTACGTCTTCGACGCTACACTTCTAATGAGAAAGAAAAGAACTGTCAATAAGAGAACCTCAGTAGTCTTGATGATAACGAAGTATGGGAACTCATGGACTTGAGCTTGCTCGACTTTAAAATGTGGCGATCTCGCCTTTAAGAGGAATCTAGAGAATCACACAAAAACAAAACTACATACATAGATCACTTGGATCTGAGGTTAGAGAGTTTATAACTCAAAGATAAAATATATGTGAAAGGGGTTGAGAAACAATGAAGAAATGGCTCACTATTTATAGAGGAAAAATGGCTACTGTTCCACGAATCCCTCACTTGAGGGATCCGTCCAGTGTATTACTGGGGATCCGTGGGACGCTCCCTTTTGCCCATGGGTTTTGGGTCATGGTTATGGATCATGGGTATCCAAGTAGATACAATGTATCTACAAGATGCCATGCATCTAGTCCATGGGTCATGGGTTAAATCCATGGGTCATAGATAATACCCATTCATGAGTTATGCATGATGTCATGCAATGGGTTATGGGTTATGCTCCATGGGTATGGGTCATGGACTTTGGGTTATACCCAACTACATTCAATGTATTTGGTCAATGAGTCAAATACTTAAGTTTCTACCCATTTATATTACCCATTATAATACATACTAGTTATGTATATATTTACCCAATATGTAAACACTAGTTGTTGTACATATGTATTACCAATTCATAAAATCACTTATACTTGTTTTAGTGTTTTATGTGAAAACGTAAGTGTGTTAGTAAACTATTGACTCAAACTATTTACGTATTTTATTTGTTTCGTTAAAATGATTTTACGTTTGTTATCGAAAAAAACATTAGAAGATCGTAAAATATAAATAAATGTTTTACGCTTATTTATATATATATATATATATATATATATATATATATATATATATATATATATATATATATATATATATATATATATATATATATATATATATATATATATATATGGAAGGGATCTAGTAAGAAGATTAATTAAAATAAGAAGGGTAAGAAGTAATTCTAGCCACACAATTTGAATAAGGAGAGAAAATTTGAAGGGACATGCATCCACTTTTTAGGTGCATCTAAAAATATGTGGTTGTGGTTTCTTCTTATCCTTCTTATTTTAATTATTCTTCTTATTTGATCCTAACTATATATATATATATATATATATATATATATATATATATATATATATATATTAGGGTTATTGTTAGGATTTAGTAAATCCAGTTATTAAAGTGTCGGTCACCTCAAGTATATGTAATCGTTAGAAAGCTCGTAGTCGTAGTTATTTAAAGTTAAGTAGTATTTAGTTAAGTAACACCGTGGAGGACGGACGGGTCTTTACCCACTGTATGCCTGATCCACAGCCCGTTAGGTGGCGTTTTATGTAAGACTATAAATACTCTCTACCTCCCAAGGTAGAGAGTTGGAGCTCATAATAAGATTTTCACTTTCTCTCACTAAGTTCCCAAACCTCTAACTATTTCTCTCTCTAAAACATCTTTGTGTACGCCTCTTGTGATCATGGTTTGATGTGTTTGTGAAATCCAATATGTTACAAATGGTATCAAGAGCCATGGTTTGATCATCTCTCTTACATATCCTTGGATTTCTAGTGGTTTTAGATGGTTTTTGAGTTTGAGAAACTTTAGTGGTTTTTGCATCATTTGGATCATTTCTTGTGTTAAATTTTGAATTTTGAGAGTAATTTTGTGTTTAGAATCATTGTATGTGCTTGGGTTTTGATTTGGAAAGCTTGAATCACTGTGGTTGGCCTTGTTTTGGATTGAAAAGTGTGTTTTTGAAGTTTTTCTACCTAGCGACTTGAGTCTCGGAGTTGTTTTCATCATAGCGACTTGCTTTGTTAATTTCCAGCGAGTTGTAGTTGAAGTAGTAGCGACTTGAGCCTAGCGACTTGTCTATTGAGACAAGCCGACAAACAATACAAGTTAGTGGAAGTCCCACTTCGGCTAGCGACTTGTCTCTATTGTTTCTAGTGACTTCTTCTTATTGATCTTAGCGAGTTGACTCTTAGCGACTTGGATACTTAGCGAGTTGCTCTTTAGCGACTTATCTGCTTAGCGATTTGGTGCTTTAGCGACCTGTGTTCAGCGACTTGTGCTTAGCGACTTGATTCACAGCGACTTGAGGTTTAGCGAGTTGCTACTTAGCGACTTGGTGCTTAGCGACTTAGTTCAAGGATTTTTAGCGAATTGGTTGAACTTTTGTTTCTAATACGGTTTTCTCTTGATTTAGTAAAATTCCGTGAAAGAATCTATTTCTCGGTTTAATCATAGAGTTATAAAATCCCGTGAAATCTTTAAACATGTCTACCAACGTACCTACAATCATCTCCACTGTTGCCGAGGATGTTCAAGCAGCGGTTCGAGATACTCGTCCACCCATGCTTGACAAACGACTACGACTCTTGGGCTCAACGAATCAGATTGTACTATCTTAGAAAGGAAAATGGGGTCAACATTCTCAAATCAATTGATGGAGGACCTTATCAGATTGAGACTACAAGAGACATAATTGATACTGCTGCAGATGGAACCATGATCTTTGGATTGGATAGACCAAAGACGTATGATGAGCTCAGTGATAAGGAGAAAAAGATATTCGATCTCGATATCGGGCTTCAAACATTATACTTCGGGTCTTCCAAAAGACATCTACAAGCTTATCAATCACAACAGAAGCCAAGGTGTTTGGGATAATGTCAAAATGCTTCTCTCGGGTTCAGAATTAACCAAAGAAGACAGAGAATCACAGCTGTATGATGAATTTGAGCACTTTAAGATAAAACTAGAAGAGAGTATCTATGAATATTACGTGAGATTCCACAAGCTTGTGAATGATATGAGGAATATCAAAATGACTATGCCAAACATTCAGCTGAACTCAAAGTTTGTGAACAACATGAATCCTGAATGGCACAAGTTTGTCACCTTTGTGAAGCTAACCAAAGGATTGAATAACACAAACTATGAGCAACTATATGCCTTCCTTCTTCAGAATGAGAGACATGCTATGTTTGAGAAAAGGATTCTTGAGCAGTTCAAATCTAAGCAGGGAGAAACCAGTTCGTCAAATGACTCAAAAGCCTTCTACACCAATGTTGGTATTACTACCAAAGCTTCTCAAGTCATACCCATGGGTAATGGTAATCACAAACTCATTCCCGATCTGAGGTTCAAGCAAGCGATGTCGATCATGGGACACTTCATTAATCAACTGGATCTTATGGTTAAACAAAACTTGACCTTCAGTCCACATACCAGCAGATCTCCACACTAACAATGAGATCGAAGCGCATCCAATCTACACAATCATCTTTGTTGTCAGAGATGGAAAGATTATGGGGCAACCAGTTCAAGGAAGACGATATGAAAAAGGGATGGTTGGAGCAAGGTTATGGTAATCTTTGGAGTAGGTGGAGGATATGCAGCAAATCAAAATAGGGGAAGGAATGGGAAGCAAGCACAAGCAAAGCCGATCAAGTGCTACAACTGTGGTGGTGATGGACATATAGCTAGAAACTGCACATCCCCAAAACGCTCACAAAATGCAGAGTACTTCAGAGATAAGATGTTACTTGTGCAAGCTCAGGACAATGGAGCTGTGTTGGAAATCAAAGACTCAGATATTGCTAATATGGGCAATGATAATATTGTCCCATATGATCAATATGTGACCCAATGTGAGAATGCGATTGAACCAAGTAATGTATCTAATGTAGTCAATGATGAATATATCTTTGATGAATACACTGCTAGTGTTCCTAATGATTCTGCCATCTCTGAACTTAATGCCTATAAAGGACAAGTTGCCATTTATGAACAACGTGCTAAGTTTGAGTTAACTACCCGTGAGCAAGAGATGGATGACCAAATGCGTACAATTATTAGAAAAAGTAATTTTAGGGAAGAAATACTTAAACAAGAGTTAGATTCCTTAAAAGAAAAGCTTAACAAAACGGCTAAGCAAAAACAAGAACTTCAAGAAAATGTGAAAGTGCTTGAACAGGAATTTAATGCCAAGGAATCAAAACTCTTAAATGAATTTTCCATCCTAAAAACTTTGAAAAACAAACTTGAAAACAAATTGTACATACAAGGAAACACCATTCAGATTGCTCACATGATCACTAAGCATAGAGTTCTAAGTGACAAACATAGTGTTGCGTTAGTTGATGAACCTAACCCTAAGGCGTGTAATAAAGCTAGAAAAGCACATAAGGTAATCTATGATGGCAATGAAATCCTTAAGCCTAGACGAAACCTAGTTGGCTGAGAATCTGAGGAAGATAAACAGTAAGAAGAAGTAACTAGAAAGAAATTGGATGAAAAGCTTAAGAGCCCTTTATTCATAGAAAAGAAAATCAACTATAAAACACCCAACTATGCTAAGGATAACTGGATTGCCTTTAACAAGTTTTGACCTCAAACAAAGTTGACCCCTGAACATGTGTTTTGGAAAAAGGACATGGACATGAAAAAAGCAGATGAGTTTGTTGAAAAGAATCCCCCTTGTAGGAGAATGCTTCCTGCCACGGTTTATCCCCCCCAATACCCCAATGCATTTAGCTCCTAGATCTATTCCCACTAAAAGCAAGACATTAATCACCAATATGTAATTTTTCAATTATTTGTTGATTTTGAGAAAACTTGTAAGAAAAGGATCACACCCACTGGGATAACTGAAGGGGAAAGGGGTTTTGAGCAAACTAAAGAATGCTATTTAACTGTGGTCATGCCTTTCTTTAAACAATTAAAAGGTCAATTTGAGAGTCTTAAAAAGGGATGGATTCAGATATTAAAGAAATGGAAAAGGAATTTGATGCAATGATTGTTGAGGTTAGTAACCATGGCGAGAATTAAAATATAATGAGATTGAGAGGAAGAACTTGCATACCTTGAATGAGAATCTTATTTTTGAATGTATTACTCAAGATGTGTTTTACACTGCCACGAATTGTTCCATTAATGCCTCTCAATTTCATGAATTATCTGTTGCTCTGAAAGTCTCCCATGATCGTGTCATTGAGCTTGAAAAACTAACTCTAAACTGCATGATAAAGTTGAACAGGATGATCATGATAACTTGGTGAAATAGTTTTCTAAATTGGAAGTTGAGCATCTTGCTTTACAATTAAAATATCAACATCTAAAATAAAATGTTAAAACCTCAAATATCAAGACATCCTTGGATGCTCCTGAATTTGATGCAGTTTTTGAAATTAGCAAACGTGATGAACAGATTCTAGCTCATTGTAACACGATCAGAAAATTGAGAACCCAAATTTCACAATTAAAGGGTGAAAAGAACAATGTGACAGGCTCCCAAATGCCTCTTCCTTTAGATTCTCAGAGTTCTCAGACTTTTCATCTTCAAAACTTGGTTAATGTTTTACAAAAGGAAAATGAGAGTTTTCTAGAAGAAAATGAAAAGGTTAAACAACACTTTAAAGAGTTATATGATTCAATGAAAGTCACTCGTGACAAGAACAACGAAAAAATAACGTCTTTACAAAAGGAAATTGAGAATCTGAAGAGTTAGGAAAAAGGGAAAATGCCACTTGTCTTTAATGAGAATGTTGCATCAAAGTCATCTGCAGACTGCAAATATACTGTGACTGTCAAATATATTCCTCCTCATCTTAAGAATAACGAACTTGCATTTCATAATTATCTTGCTCGTCTTAAGGATAGTCTTGAATGTCTTCGTGAGATTGTAGAAGAGGACTTCATAAATAAGCTACTTGATGGTGAAATTAGATTTGCTTGCATTCAGGCCAAACGATCTCGAGAGATGTTAGAATGTTTAATAGCAACATGTCCTAATTCTTAGGTGCGAAAGATAAAGCTGTGATGCCTTGTTCCATGCCTAGTGCTAAGTATACAAACCATTTGATGCCCAGTATTAAGAAAGTGAATTTCAATGTGCCTTCAAGTAGTTCAGATCCCTGCACTTCTAGTTCAGGAATGCAAAAGTAGCAAAACCAACTAATGTTCCAATTCCCTCTACAGAGGAGTAAGTGACACCAAAGCAAGCGGGTCAAAGCCTCAAGGCAACATAAAGAATGATAGAACCTTGCGTGCTAGGAATGTTGATGGAAGAAAGTAGAAGATCACCTTAGGGAGAATTTGAATAAAACGAATCGTGTTGATTCTAGTGTTAGCTCTTAGCTACTGTAATTTATGCGAATTACGCTACTTTTGGCAAAACATGTAATGATGATTGCGTGGTTTACATTTACTAATCTTGAATGTGGTGTGAATGATTTGATTAATGCTGTTAAATGCCCAGTTAAAAATGTTAATGTTAAAAATCAAGCTAAGAAGGCTAAAAGGCAATGGCGAAAGAAAGTTAGAAAACAGTGGAAACCCACAGGAAAGAAATTTAGTAATATAAGTTATCAATGGATACCTCTTGGTAAGATTAGTGAGTCGTGCCCTAAATTTTCTAAGTCAATTCCCACTAGAAAATGGATGCCTCTTGGTAGAACTATTCCTTTAAGAAGTGAACATACTTTGAATAGGTCAAATACGGACACTAGCATGCATCTATTTCGATGAGTCCATTGTTTCTACCTCGATGTGGGTGTTCCAATCACATTTACTAACCATATGGAACCAATTCTTGCATGGGGATCCCAATTATCCACTTATCCATTCTTGTGCGTGTTCAACTGCGCAGATCGTTCAAATCGCTTACGTGGTACTTGGACTCAGGCTCCAAGCATATGCCGAGACGGTCGCGGCTAATGAACTTCGTGAATAAATTCATCGAAGCTGTGAGATTCGGAAAGCATCATTTTGGTGCTATTATGGGTTATGGAGATTACGAGGTTGGAGATAGTGTGATTTCCAGGGTATATTATGTTGAAGGTCTTGGACATAATCTATTTTCGATTGGACAATTTTGTGACTCAGATTTAGAAGTGGCCATCAGAAAACATACTTGCTTTGTTAGAGATCTTGATGGTGTGGAACTTCTGAGAGGAACTCGTGGTTCAAACCTATACACCATCTCTATCGAAGATATGATGAAATCTTCTCCCTTCTGCTTGCTATCAAAGGCTTCCAAAACTAAGTCATGGCTATGGCACCGTCGTCTCAATCACTTGAACTTTGGTACCATAAACAATCTTTTCCGAAAGGACTTAGTAAGAGGATTACCCAGATTAAAGTATGAAAAAGATCATCTCTGTTCAACTTGCCAATTGGGAAAAAGCACGAAATATGTCCACAAACCAAAACCCACAAACTCAGTAATGGAAGTTCTTCATACCCTTCATATGGATTTGTGCGGACCAATGAGAGTGCAAACAATAAATGGGAAGAAATACATTCTAGTCGTTGTTGATGACTACTCTCGATTCACTTGGGTAAAGTTTTTGAGGACAAAGGATGAAATTCCAGATGTCATCATCAAACTTATCAAACAGCTTCATGTTCGACTCAATAATACTGTAAGAATTGTTTGAACAGACAATGGCACAAAGTTTGTTAACAAAGACTTAATTCAGTTTTATGAAAGTGTTGGAATCAGTCATCAAAGAAGTGTTCCACAAACTCCTCAATAGAACGGTGTAGTTGAAAGACGAAATCGAACTCTTGTGGAAGCCGCAAGAACAATGCTAATTTATTCAAAGGTTCCAATGTTTCTATGGGCTGAAGCCATTGCCACTGCTTGCTACACCCAAAATCGTTCTCTTATTCATACCTCTCATGGAAAAACTCCATATGAACTTGTCCACAATCGAAAACCTGATCTATCATACCTTCGTGTGTTTGGTGCTTTTTGTTACCCAACTAATGACGGTCAAGATTTAGGTAAACTAAAAGCTAAAGCGGACATTGGAGTATTTGTAGGATATGCACCAAACAGAAAAGGATACCGAATCTACAACAAGAGAACCCGAAATATCATGGAAACAATTCACGTTATGTTCGATGAGTTGACCGGTCAAATGGCTCCAGGACAATCCAGTTTTGGACCCGCATTTCAACCTTCATCATGTAGTCCTATCGGTTCTACTCCTGTCTCTAATTCCTCACCAAAGAACTCCTTATGTACCTCCTTCAGAAGATGATTTGAAGAAATTATTTGATCCAATGTTTGATGAACACTATGTACCAAGTGCTAATGATATGAGTTCCATCAAGAGGCGCTCCTATCCCATCAATGAAGTTAACTCTTCAGTTTCAATGTCATTAAGTCAAGAAGCGCTGCTTCAGATCACTCGTCTCATCAACAAATCATCAATCATCGAATGTACATCATGGAATTGTTTCTGGTACCAATGATGGAGATAATCCCTTTGCCACTCCTGAAGATTCCCCATTTGAATACATATTTGCTCGAATCATCATCGGAGAAATCGACTCTGCTATTTCTGTTCCTTAACAACAACCACATGAACACCTTAGAAAATGGACACATGATCACCCATAGGACAACATCATTGGAAACCCTTCTCGTTCAGTATCCACTCGTCGACAACTTGCAACCGATGCCTTATGGTACTTCTTCAACTCAGTACTATCAAAGATCGAACCAAAAGACATTAAAACTGCTATGAATGAAGACAGCTGGTTCAATGCCATGCAAGAAGAAATTCATGAGTTTGATCGACTAGAGGTATGGGAACTAGTACACACCGGCGTGCTATTATCATTGCTCTAAAGTGGATCTTCAAAGTAAAACTTGATGAGCATGGTGATGTATTAAAGAACAAGGCTCGATTGGTTGCCAAAGGATACCGCCAAGAGGAGGGTATTGACTTTGAAGAATCATTTGCTCCTGTTGCTCGTATCGAGGCAATCAGAATCTTCTTGGCTAATGCCGCAAGTAAGAACATGGTAGTCTATCGGATGGATGTAAAACGCTTTTCTTAACGGTAACCTTAAAAGTCGTATACGTCGACCAACCTGAAGTCTTTGTGAATCCAGAGCATCCTACACACATCTATCGTTTGAAGAAGGCTCTTTACGGTTTGAAGCAAGCTCCAAGGGCATGGTATAATACCCTATCAAAGTTTCTTCTATCTCGGATTCACCAAAGGGCAGATTGATCCGACATTGTTCACCGAAAAGTCGAGCAAACATTTAATTCACGTTCAAATATATGTTGATGATATTATTTTTGCCTTGACTGACCCCAGTGAATGTGACCGTTTTTCAAATGAAATGGGTTCCAAATTTCAAATGTCAATGATAGGACAAATGTCATTTTTCTTGGGATTAAAAATTTCACTAAGTCCCGGAGGCATCTTTATAAATCAATCTAAATATGCAAATGAGATTTTAAAGAAATTTGGATTTGATTCCTGTGACCCTGTTGACACTCCTATGATAGAGCGTACTAAACTGGATGAGGATCACTCAAGGATCATGGTAGACCAAACGAAATATCGTAGTATGATTGGATCCCGATGTATCTCACCCGATGAGACGGACATTACATTTGTTTGCATGTGTGCTAGATATCGGGCTAAGCCTACCAAAAAGCACCTTGAAGTGGTTAAACGGGTCTTTCGGTATCTTCAAGGAACCATCAATATGGGACTTTGGTACCGAAGGACACCGTATGTCACTAACACCTATGTAGATGCGATCATGCGGGATGTCAAGATACACGTCGATGCGTCACGGAGGTGCTCGCTTTTGGGTGATAAACTTGTGAGCTGGTCTTCAAAGAAACAAATGAGTACTTCTATTTCCTCTACAAAATCTGAATACATAGCCATGTCATCTTGTTGTGCTCAAATCCTATGGATGAGATCCCAATTATCGAACTATGGCTTTGAATTCAACAAAATCCTCTCATCTTTGTGATAATAAAAGTGCTATTGCTCTCTCATGCAACAACGTTCAACATTCAAGAGCAAAGCACATCGATATTCGACATCACTTCATCGAGAACAAGTAGAAGCGGTGTGGTGGAACTCTATTTTGTGAGGACGAGAATATCAATTGGAACATCTTCACCAAAGCTCTTCCTAAAGAATGTTTTGAGTTTATCCTTCCACGACTAAAATGTTTACAACCGGAAACACTCAAACGTCTTCAAGAGGAAGACGAGGAGTAAAGGTCTTTCTTCATCTATCTCTTGTAAATATTTATTCGAAAAGCAAAATACAAAATTACAAAACCTTTAAAAAGAAAATAGAAAAATATAAAACGTTCAAAAATCCATAAAAATTTGAAAATCTTGAAAAATTTCAAAAAAAAAAAATAAAAAAATACTGTCTGTTTGTTATATTTTTTTCGATTCGATTATATCTATGGTCTTTGTGCTGTCATTCAAAGAATGACACGGGTCTTTAGATATTGTTCGAATGTTTAAAAAAATAAGTTTTTTTTGAAGTAACCCGCTTTTCAAAGAAAGAACAGAGCCATGCTTTATCTTAAATCTTCAAACCTCATGCTCTGATTCTAAAAACAAATGTTTGTCGTCAAAAGGATAAATGTTTCCTTTCAAATATTTTTCCTTCAATTGATTCTTCTGAAAAATATTTGTCATCAAATGAAAACAAAATTGCTTTGAAAATACTTCGAACACTATCTTTGAAAATCATCCGGGCCTTTCATGTGTCAAAATATCTATCCTTCAATCAACAACATATGTCATTGATTGATGGGGAGAATGATTTCAAATCAAAAAGAGTATTTTTCAAACAATTAGCACGTAATCGAGAAAGGTCTACTCTTGAAAAATCAAAAAGAACAATGTTTTACAATATTGTGTACAATTGGTACAAGACATTTGTTATTATTATGTTTTCAAAAGATACTCAAGCATGTTTAATATTTGGAGTCTAAAGTCTCAAACTTGATCCTTATCGGTTAAATGTTTCTCATAATCAAGTCACATCTCCCCTCAAAAGCTTTCAAAATCAATTTAAATCTTCAGAGATCACAAATCTCAAATGATTTGAAAATTGTGATCGGGGGAGAATTTGTGATTTAAATTGGATTTAAACTGATAATTCGATTAATGGTCTTCATAAGTACTTGCAAGCTATCCTCCCCACATGTGCCAAACGATTTTAAATTTTCCATGCACATGTTGAGGGGGAGCATCCTTTTAAACCACAAAGAATTGAAACGTGATTGATTTGTATCTAAGTACAGGTTCCTTCTAATATGTGCAAAACTCTTTCAAACCTCGAGGTACATATTGAGGGGAGCAAATTTATGAAAACCTCATCCTTCCTCAATATGCTTTAGCTACTTGATTTGATCAGGGAAGTGATGTTGATATGTTTTAGAAAATGGTAATCAAAGAAGTTAATTCTTCCTCTTGCCTCCGTGTGCCAAAATGATTTCAAGCACATGATGCACATGTTGAGGGGGAGCTCTGTTTCTAAAAATATCAAAAACAATTCAGGTACAAAATGCTTTGATAATATATCACAAGTATCTGAATTGATTTTCAAATGGTTTTCAATTGGTTCCAATGGCAGATGAATAATACCAAATAGACCGATAAAATTTACTTTATCCATGGTGATATAAGGATGATAAGGTTAGGTATTTGTTCCCATGATCCGCCAGAGCCGGAGGGATCTACCCAGGGACAATCCACTAGATAGTGTAGAGTCCTTAGGTATGATGAAAAAAAGGAGAAAAGTGCGGACTGAGACAGAGCTAGTACTGGAATAAACCCAACAAGGTTCTAGTTATGAAATATCGGTAAGCACTTAATGGGTTAAAGAATGAAAAAGAATTGAATGAGAAAAGGGTGCAAACAAATAGCCCTCCATTTATTCAACCTTAGGGCAGAAACCGGGTTCAATACATATGCTACTGGTGGTTACTAAGGTAACACTGGTATTGAAGACAAGACGTCATGGACCCAGTGACGCACTGCACTAAACTTCCCAAGCTACTCAAGTTCCTCTTAAAAGGGCTTGTTTCACTCTCACGGGGAACCGACATTATCTATCGACTTTCTCTGAGAGATTGTTGATATTGAAGAAGGAGACCCTCTCCCTAGTCTCCGATATAGGAAACCAAATGTGCACTATTGAGTCTAGAGCCACGAGATCATCTAATAAATCTCATTAGGACACTGTCTATGAAGACTCTCTGTTTCACACAATGTGGAAAGTGAGAATATATCTTTAGAGTCCTACGCATTATCCTTGTGGTATTGCGGAACATCCGAGTAATATGCAAACATATTCACAATGAAGATGGAAAGCCTTCTGGAGCCAACATCAAACAAGCTCCTGGTGGGTGGCATGTGAGATCTATCCTATAGATCAACCATGTGACAACTGAACAGAAATAATGGGGCGAGTAATAACTATGATTTAATCCTGGTTCAGGTTATGGATTGATGGATACCTTTGAAAAACCGGTGGTTGTGCTTTAAAACTCTTTTCTTTAGCACATCGATTGTATACTCATATTTCAAAATAAAAGGTGTTTATGATTGATAATTGATTTTCATTAAAACCTTCGTTGTATTGCTAAAACAATTTCTATTGAGCGGTACATGATTGTTTTTCAAATCTCTTTTTATCAATCAGTGAATCTCATATTCGCTGGTTCACTCACTCCGTGTTGTCTTCTTTGAGACGTTCCGGTTTGAGAACGGCTAGAACAGCTAAGAAACCCTGTCAAGGAGATTCTTGAATTATACGATCACAGGCGGTACTTATGCGATCAACGGGGAACCGTGGGCGGGCCGTGTACCTCAATTCAACGAAAGTGATCAAAGACACTTTCGCGGCGCTTTATTCTAACTTGTTGTATGCGAGTACGACGCCCGACGTTTGGGTGGCTTAATGAAGCGGTCAATCCATAGCCGCATGCTCACTCAACACATTCATTTCTAAAGTAATCATGATAAGTGCATCAATGACTCTGATATTTTCACTCCATGCTTACGCTCACGCGGCGCCAATATCATGAATCAATGAAAGCTTTTGCTACTCTGATGAGAAGATATCATGATCCAGAATGTGAGCATGTCGGTCCAAAAAGTCACAACATTACATAATACCAACACCACAAAGGACGAGTCAGAGATTTATGGTAGCTGATGATCTCAAAGCTGGCTCAAAACTCATTATCACGTGGATCAGTTAAAGACCTCCACTAGAATTATCCAAACATGCGGAAAATGAAGAATCAAAGACTACGAGCTACTGAGCAAAGAACTTAATCGAGAATCCAAGAACAATCTAATGTTATATCTATTTGTATTCATTGTAATTTGAGGTGGCCTCCCTTAGGGGGAGATTGTTAGGATTTAGTAAATCCAGTTATTAAAGTGTCGGTCACCTCAAGTATATGTAATCGTTAGAAAGCTCGTAGTCGTAGTTATTTAAAGTTAAGTAGTATTTAGTTAAGTAACACCGTGGAAGACGGACGGGTCTTTACCCACTGTATGCCTGATCCACAGCCCGTTAGGTGGCGTTTTATGTAAGACTATAAATAATCTCTACCTCCCAAGGTAGAGAGTTGGAGCTCATAATAAGACTTTCACTTTCTCTCACTAAGTTCCCAAACCTCTAACTATTTCTCTCTCTAAAACATCTTTGTGTACGCCTCTTGTGATCATGGTTTGATGTGTTTGTGAAATCCAATATGTTACAGTTATAATAAAAAGTATTTTAAAATAAAAAGTCTATGAAAACGAATTTTGGTGCATCACAGTTATAAAGTTTTTAAGTCACTGAATCACAGTTATAAGTTTTAGTGCATCACAGTTACTGTATCACATTTATAAAACGTTACTGCATCACATCACAGTCATTAAGTTACTGCATCACATTGTAAGTCACTGAAGGTTTGGAAATGATATATATCTAAAATTACAAAGGTTTAGAAATAATATATATGCAATTAGGGGTGTCATGAACCCCGACCCGACCCGAACCCGAAGATGGTTTTTTCGGGTCGGGTTAATCGGGTCCAAAATTATATTCGGATCAATCGGTCAACCAGAATTGACCCAGGTTCTAAACAAGGTTGGGTTCGAGTATAATATACGTCTCTTACTCCGGTTCAGGTCAACCCAAGTGACTTGAGTTTTTTCTTCTTCTTTTTTTTTTTTTTTTTTTTTTTTTTTTTTTTTTCCTAGTTTTTATGTAAACACCAAATTATTATAATTTTTAAACGACCTAAACCCGAACCCAGCCGACTCTACCTGAATTGACCTGAACACGAATTGAACCAACCCGAGTTCTAAACAGGGCCGGGTTCGAGTACGTTTTTTTTTAGCCTTAACCCGAATTGATCCAAACCCGATCTGGCCAACCCGAATAACACCCCTATATGCAATTAGTAGTTTAAATTAGATATCTATGTAATTTTTGAGCTTTAGAAATAGTATATATGTAATTTTAAATTTAAGTTGGATATATATATATATATATATATATATATATATATATATATATATATATATATATATATATATATATATATATATATATATATATATATAGGTTTGGGTTATTATGAAAAGTTTCTTATAATGAAAAGAATGAGAAGGCATGTGGAGGTAACATGTGTCACCTTTGCCACATCATCATGCCACATCACCATACCCGCTGACCCCAACCCCCTTTTTTTCGCCAAAAATTTTTTGGGCAATTTTTTTTCCGCCAAAATTTTTTTGCATCACGCAGTTATAAAGTTGCGATCACAATCATGCTTTTAGTGCATTAATGTTATAAATTATCGCATCACAGTTATAAAGTTACTGCATCACAATCATGATTTTAGTGCATTAATGTTATAACCTTGATTTTAGTGCATCATAGTTGATGCACTTAACTATTAAATATGATGCAGTAACTTATAATAAAGAAGCACCAAAACTTATTAGTGCATTAAGGTTATAAGTTACTGCGTCAAAATTAATATGATGCAGTAACTTATAATAAAGAAGCACCAAAACTTATTAGTGCATTAAGGTTATAAGTTACTGCGTCAAAATTATGATTTTAGTGCATTAAGGTTATAAATTACTGCATCACAGTTATAAAGTTACTGTATCACAATCATGATTTTAGTGCATTTAATGTTATAACCTTGATTTTAGTGCATCATAGTTGATGCTTGAACTATTAACTATGATGCAAGTAACTTATAATAAAGATGCACCAAAACTTATTAGTGCATTAAGGTTATAAGTTCGCATCACGGTTATAAATTTCTTGTATCATAATCATGATTTTAGTGCATTAAGGTTATAAATTACCGCATCACAATTATGATTGTAATGCGATATTTTTATAACTCTGTGATGCGATAATAAATTTCGGCGGGGAAAAAAAAATTTACTTAAAAAAAAGTTTTTGGCGGAAAAAATTTTTTTGGGGGTGGGGGTTTCGGTGGGTGGGTGGGGAGGTGGGGTGACACATGTCACATGACATGGCATGGCGATGTGGCAAATGTGACACATGTCACCTACATGCTTTCTCATTCTTTTCATTATAAGAAACTTTTTTCATACTATATATATATATATATATATATATATATATATATATATATATATATATATATATATATATATATATATATATATATATATATATATATATATATATATATATATATATATATTTATATATATATATATGACACCCCTAAAAAGGCTCAGCGGAAGTTTACAAGTATTGGGGTGCAATTAAATTGATATCACAACATAAGCATAGAACAACTGATTTTCATAAATAAACTTTTATTTCATTTTTGAAACCAATGTTTACAATATTGATTAGTACGAAAAATGGCCCATTATCAAAATGTGGTCCTAATACATAAATCAGAGTCGTCTATGAACATGCCATGCTTTTGCCTTGCGCCTCCAAAGATAAACTATCACTTCAAAATATGAAAATACATGCTAAAAAGTGTCAACACGAGGTTGGTGAGTTCATAAGTTTTAATTTGTAAAAGTTTTATGGACAACAAGATTTAATATTTAATTTATTTCATTATGTAACCAGTCCACTCGGTCATGTTACCAGTTCACTCGGCAATGTGACCCGTTCATTCGGTCATGTATGTACATATCAAATGCAACCAGTACAATCGGTCATGTGACGATTCACTTTCGGTCATGCGGCATAATAGTTTCAAATACTTGTGTCCATATGTAAAAGCATGCATTAACTTTACACTAGAATGCATCTAAGTAATCAAGTAATTGGCAAGTAAACACATAATGCATTCAGGTCATTCAAGACATAGTTTTAGTAAACAATTCACTTGTTCAGGTAAAATCAACATTTAGTTTAAGTAAAAACGAGCATGTATTCTCCCCCAAAACAGTTATGAAAACAAGTAAAAGCAGGGGCTATGAAACTCACCTTGGCAATGTGCAATATGAAGTCGAAAGGGAATTAAATCAAGGAGTGATAGTGCACGGCATTCGACACGCAACCTAATTAAGTACGGCATATTTAGTCTTCATGTTTAAGACTCGATAAAGTTTAACTAACTTTATAAATTTTAAATGTTAATGTTGTTGTTGCTTATATGACATCATTTATCTTAAAATGATTTACAAATATTTTGGTGGATTTCGGCTTAGGAGGGTATGACATGGAAGGAATCTCGAAGAAGGAATTGAGACTTTGGTTTAATGATGACCAAATGATAATACTTGTAAGGGTACACGCAGAAGAGATATCAAGGATGAACAAGACTTCGGTTTGTGATAATCGAATGACGATGTACGAAATGTATGTACATTTATTAGGACATTATCGGACTAAGAGGTTATCATGAATGGATATATATATATATATATATATGTGTGTGTGTGTGTGTGTGTGTGTATGTGTGTGTGTGTGTGTATGTATGTATAGAGAGATATATTTTTATGTTATTACAAAAATTTACAATAAGTATATCTAGCAAATGGTTTAAGTATACTTTTGTAATTTGATTACCAAAGTAAGCTTCGTGATACATTTCATGTGTCTCTAACACTTGTTTAAATGTATTTATTTTAAAAGAATGTTTAGATATTAACTTAAATTAAATCAAGCTTGTAAGTGTCATCATAATTATTCTCGTTGCTTTTGAAAATATAATATGGGTTATAAAATATATTTGTCGGGGTTCGGGTAGGTATGTATTGGAAATATATCATGTAGAGTCTTAATAAACCTTTCCCAAATATTAATATGTCTCAAAAAATTTTATACAATCGCCTTATATATATTAGAGAATATAAGTTTTCATGAAATATATCTTGTTTGTGAATTTGAAAGTAATAATATGTTTATGACCCGAATGTGTTTTCCATTTATCCGGTTTGCCTAGATTGTCAAGAGTTGTAAAAATTGGATTTATAACCTGAGTTTCTATTAATTAAAAATCTATGTACTATTAACCTTTTATAGGAAAAATTGTGTCTCGGTCTTTTAAGTTGTCACGATAGTTGATGGTTATTTGTTTTGAAACCGATACGTCATGTCGTTTGTTATTTGTTGGCAATAATAAAAGTTAATTGATTATCGAGTCGTTACGTTGCAAATGAAGTCGGAGTGCGAGTCGTAAATGATTTAATTTTCTTACTGATGGCTCGGGAAGCATGGCCAAACGCCCTGGCTGGCTTGTGATCTGCTAAACGGGCTCATAATGAAACAGATGGGCCTCACAGCCCAATTAGCTCCCAAAATAAGTTAAGACTTGCTCAAAGCCCAACTTCCATCTTAGTTGGGAAAGTATTGTGTCACTGACACTATTTGATACGAGGGAAAGAATCTAAATGTCATGAAATCTGGAAAAAAAAGAGTGAACATTTTCGAGGCTTTTCCAAGTATTTTGTGACTATACCTCGGTCTAGTGCTTAGCTTGGTAGGATATCCCATGTGACTCAAGGAATAACGAACACACCCTAGAGTCCTTTGAGTTGAACTAATGAATACCAAACGCACCCTGCTGGCCCCGAACGGGCTGTGTAGCCCTTGTGTACACACAACCACATACTCTAAGCAGCTCGTGGTCAAACTGAGATCAACAAGCAATTCTAGACTAGCTAAGCTCTCGACACTCTTTTTGTATTCTTGGTCGATCTAAAGAAAAGAAACAAATGCTACAGATGACTTCTTGCAGGTACGGAATTGGACTAGCAAGACAACAATGACTTTTACGTTTTCATTTGATTAGTGACCAGTGATAGATGAGTACTACCCGGGAGCACATGACTCGTCACCTAGTGGCTTAGGATGATATGAACTAAAAACGAAACGAGCAAGACCAATGCCCCTCGACTAGCTGTGGTCTCACAGCTGAGGGGTCACCAAGATGGGTCAAGAAACATGAACTTAAAGTAAGATGCTAGAACATAAGTTGGGAGAACAGGGAACTAGTCGAAACCATATAGGCCAAGGGTACAATTATTAATTCAGAAGGTTTTTAAGTTTTTCTAATCTCTGTTTCTCACCACAATTAAACGCAACAATAACAACAACAATTTAACAACCCCTAGTTCATATTAGTTATTTCGTTGACCGGTTACACATAAAAAAAAGACTATAACTTAACAAGTTATTAATCAAAATAAATCCTTACAATGATGATGGGGAAATCCGAATGGAGGGGAAAACCAACAAGAATACAAATAGAACTCGAACACTTCTTGGCTTCCAAAACTCGTTTACGAGATAATTAACACTTGAATTGGGTAAATTACCACTCGAATTTACAAAGCCCAAATTCAATTTTTAAAAGCCCTTACTTTACAAACCCTAATTTTTTTTGTGATTATGTACGAAAAATGTGAGAAACCAGTAACAAAAATCGGCCCTATTTATAGAGGAGGAAGGGAAAAGAGTCTTGATTCTTCCATGGTCTAGCTTGTAGGAGTCTCCTATTCCTGGCTGATATCACTCTCTCCTAGCCGCGCCTCAAGGTGACAGTGATGGCTATGTGGTTAGCCTGAGTATTTAGAGAAGGGTGATAAGGATGGTTATGGAAGTTGACTTTAAAGAGAAGAGGAAAGCACCTATTTTGGTGTTTGTCTCCCTGGTTTGTGTCGACAAAAGAGAGAGAAGAAGGAGCAGATAATGAACGTGGGAGAGAGAGAGAGAGGGATATGAGTTATCTCTTTTGTTTTATTATACAAACAGTACAATCGGTACCCCGTGTTTTGTCGAATCCTCTAGTAAACGTACCTTCCCGGTACTTGAGAAATATATAAATTATATTTTTGGAAACGATTTCATAAACGTAATAATATGACATTCTTGTTATGTTTAAATTTGATTATAACTGTTTGCCGTTATTAATTTGGTGTCAGTATGCGTGCGGTGCCGTGACTTTTTAAATTCACGAGATAACCTCTCGTTTTCTTCCGTAAATTATCCTTGAATGATAAAATGTGTATACTTTATTTATCTCATTATTTATTTTTTTTAGTTTTGTATGCTACTGCGCTGCAGTATGCGGAATAACTTCTCAAAACGATGGATTTAGCTTATGTATGCTTAAATTTTAACTTGGATAATAATAAATTTCACATTTATTATACAGATACTTAGTGGAAAAATATCGTGTGTGCGGTGTCTTATTTCTAAGGAAACGAGATGACCTCTCGTTATTAAATTTTAGATATTGGCATTCTGTCAGAAAATAATTGATTTAAATTTTCTGACATAATAAATATTAGTATAATAATCCAAAATTTTACGGGTTGTTATAGTCTACCCACCTTACAGGAGATCCATCCCAGATATCAGTTTACATTACCCGATAGGGTGTCGGGAAAAAAGTGATGGTATTTGGAACAAGTTTTGAGTTTTCCTAGGTTGTTCTAGGGTTTCCCCTTTGGGTATGGGTACCTAGGTGTTATGCCAGCAGCACATCCTCTATTTGAGGTGCCATGATTTTTTAGGATAGGTTCATTGGGTGAAGGTTCCAAGTTTTGTTGTTATGAGGTTTCACTATTTTGTTAGTGTGGGCACCTCTAACTTCTCAAGGTCTCATCAAAACGTACCCATTTCTGGCGTTTCATGATTCTAAAGTATATGGGTTGATTCTTAAGGGATGAAGAAACATTTGTTTTCGAATTTCTCTTTCGACTAAATGTTTATACAAGTTTGACTAAGACCAGATTTCAAAATCGATAGTTGTGTAAAAATGACACGTTTTCACAAGATTTTTAAAACTGTTTCTTAATTATGGTATGTATGCGAGAAATTTTGTGAAACTCTTAGTGTTTCGGCATCTTGTCTCATTTTAACGAGGGATTTGGAAAGTATTATTGTTGGACTTTAAAGGGGAATCCTCCAATTTGGAAACTATATTGTAGCAAGGATATGTACCAGGATATAACATTTACCCATAGCTACAAGTAGGGTCTAGTTGTCTAAGTTGGGTAGGATTGGAGGTTTAATGGTTGGTGAATCTCATTGTTTTCTATGGTTTTAGGCGGAGGTGTAGGATACATTCCTAGGTTAGGCTTAGTCACCAAGGAGGACATTGGTGATTTCTGTTTATGAGGTATTAACTTAAAACGTTTTTCGGGGGAGTAAGTAACCAATAGAGTGGTTCTAGAATACTTTTCAAAGTATTAAGAAACACTTTATTTTTGTGAGGTAGTAGTGAAATTGTAGTTTACTTTATGGTGAAATGGTAAGGTGGTAATTTGGTTTGTAGGATAATTCATGAAGCAATTCATAAGGTATTTTGATTATAATGGTTTGTGGGATAATCGGAAATGGTTCGCATGGCAACTCTTTTATTTAGTTTATAGGAGGGTAACAAGGTAGGCACTGTTATTCTTAAGAGGCAGGTGGAGTTTCTAGGTATCAAACTTTCAAGGTAAAATTTTCAAGTTTTGTGGGATTATAGGTCATTTATCGTGTCTTTCTAGATTTTGTCAGGGGTTTATTGTATCTTTCTCATAGGTGCTATCGGAAGGTTGCTCCTAGAATGGTTTGATTCGTCCATGGAATGTAAAGTTTGGGGTAAGAGCGACTATAACATAACCCGATTGTGACATGGAAATATTCTATATAGGAAGAGAATAATGTGATGCCAGTGAGTGGCTTACGGTTAAGGAATGCCAGTGAATGGCTTGTGATTAAGGAATGCCAGTGAGTGGCTTGTGATTAAGGAATGCTAGTGAGTGGCTTGTAATTAAGGAATGCCAGTGAATGGCTTGTTACATGTTTATTCAAATACTAACATTAATCAAATTTTACTGGACGTAACGCTATTGTAACTATCCTAAGTATTGCAAAATTCACCTCTGAGTCGGACATAGGTGATCAGGCTATGTCTCATTGTCCCTGGTTGAATATAGGTAATCAATCTATATTTAACCGAGGTTCAATGAATTTTGAAACACTTAGCTTAGTTACGCTAGTAATATGTCCAAATAATTTTAAAGGTTGTCTTGAAGGATTAGAACAATTATTCTCTTTATGTGAGGGAAAGGTGCAGTGCTGTGATACGTAAATATATGTATAGGGGAGATAATTATAACCTATAATGAAATTAGGTGAGCAGTGATAAAACATGTATCTTATCAAGTATGATCTCAACAGGATCTTAAGTGAGGCATCAGCTCGGCACGCAGGCACGTGTCGGTCATAGGGTTAAGTTTTTGTAAAAGTGGTTATAGTCTAGGTTTTAAAAATACTCAGTTCTCTATAACCTAGACTCTGATACCAATCTGTGACACCCCCAAAATGGCTCAGCAGAAGCTTACAAGTATTGGGGTGCTACTAAATTGATATCACAACATAAGCATAGAACAACTTATTTTCATAAATAAAGTTTTATTCATTTTTGAAACCAATGTTTACATTATTGATTAGTACGAAAAATGGCCCATTATCAAAATGTGGTCCCAATACATAAATCAGAGTCGTCTATGACCATGCCATGCTTTTGCCTTGTGCCTCCAAAGATAAACTATCACTTCAAAACCTGAAAATACATGCTAAAAAGTGTCAACACGAGGTTGGTGAGTTCATAGGTTTTAATTTGTAAAAGTTTTATGGACCACAAGATTTAGTATTTAATTCATTTCATTATGTGACCAGTCCACTCGGTCATGTTACCAGTTCACTCGGCAATGTGACCCGTTCATTCGGTTATGTATGTACATAGCAAATGCAACCAGTACAATCGGTCATGTGACCAGTTCACTCGGTCATGCAGGCATAACAGTTTCAAATACTTGTGTCCATATGTAAAAGCATGCATTAACTTTACACTAGAATGCATCTAAGTAATCAAGTAATTGGCAAGTAAACACATAATGCATTATCATTCGGCATAGTTTTAGTAAACAATTCACTTGTTCAGGTAAAATCAACATTTAGTTTAAGTAAAACGAGCATGTATTCTCCCCAAAAAGGTTATGAAAACAAGTAAAAGTAGGGGCTATGAAACTCACCTTGGCAATGTGCAATATGAAGTCGAAAGGGAATTAAATCAAGGAGTGATAGTGCACGGCATCCGACACGCAACCTAATTAAGTATGGCATATTTAGTCTTCATGTTTAAGACTCGATAAAGTTTAACTAACTTTATAAATTTTTAATGTTTATGTTGTTGTTGCTTATGTGACATCATTTATCTTAAAATGATTTACAAAGATTTTGGTGGATTTCGGCTTAGGAGGGTATGACATGGAAGGAATCTCGAAGAAGGAATTGCGACTTTGGTTTAATGATGACCAAATGATAATACTTGGAAGGGTACACGCAGAAGAGATATCAAGGATGAACAAGACTTCAGTTTGTGATAATCGAATGACGATGTACGAAATGTATGTGCATCTATTAAGACGTTATCGGACTAAGAGGATATCATGAATGGAGATATGTATATATATATATATATATATATAAATATATATATATAGAGATATATAGATAAATATATATATATATATATATATATATATATATATGTGTGTGTGTGTGTGTGTGTGTGTGTGTGTGTGTATAGAGAGATATATTTTATGTTATTACAAAAATTTACAATAAATATATCTAGCAAATGGTTTAAGTATATTTTTTTTAATTTGATTACCAAAGTAAGCTTCGTGATCCATTTCATGTGTCTCTAACACTTGTTTAAATGTATTTATTTTAAAAGAATGTTTAGATATTAACTTAAATTAAATCAAGCTTGTAAGTGTCATCATATATATTCTCGTTGCTTTTGAAAATATAATATGGGTTATAAAATATATTTTTCGGGGTTCGGGTAGGTTTGTATTGGAAATATATCATGTAGAGTCTTAATAAACATTTTCCAAATATTAATATGTCTCAAAAATTTTATATAATTCGCCTTATATATATATTAGAGAATATAAGTTTTCATGAAATATATCTTGTTTGTGAATTTGAAAGTAATAATATGTTTATGACCCGAATGTGTTCTCTATTTATCCGGTTTGCATAGATATCAAGAGTTGTAAAATTGGATTTATAACTTGAGTTTCTATTAATTAAAAATCTATGTTCTATTAACCTTTTATAAGCAAAATTGTGTCTTGGTCTTTTAAGTTGTCACGATAGTTAATGGTTACCTGTTTTAATATGTATGTTTTGAAATCGATACTTCATGTCGTTTGTTATTTCTTGGCAATAATAAATGTTAATTGGTTATCGAGTCGTTATGTTAAAAATGAAATCGGAGTGCGAGTCGTAAATGATTTAATTTCCTTACTGATGACTTGGGAAGTATGGCCAAATGTCCTGGCGGGCTTGTGATTGCTAAACGAACTCTTAATGAAATAGATTAGTCTCACAGCCCAATTAGCTTCCAAACTAAGTTAAGACTTGCTCAAAGCCCAGTTTCCATCTTAGTTGGGAAGGGATTGTGTCACTGACACTATTTGATGAGAGGGAAAAGAATCTAAGCGCCATGAAATCTGGAAAAAGGAGTGGACATTATCGAGGCTTTTCCAAGTATTTTGTGACTATACCTCGTTCTAGTGTTTAGCTGGGTAGGATATCCTATGTGACTCAAGGAATAACGAACACACCCTAAAGTCCTTTGAGTTGAACTAATGAATACCAAACGCACCCTGCTGGCCCCGAACGGGCTGTGTAGCCCTTGTGTACACACAACCACATACTCTAAGCAGCTCGTGGTCAAACTGAGATCAACAAGCAATTCTAGACTAGCTAAGCTCTCGACACTCTTTTTGTATTCTTGGTCGATCAAAAGAAAAGAAACAAATGCTACGGATGACTTCCTGTAGGTACGGAATTGGACTAGCAAGACAACAATGACTTTTACGTTTTCATTTGATTAGTGAACAGTGATAGATGAGTACTACCCGGGAGCACATGACTCGTCACCTAGTGGCTTAGGATGATATGAACTAAACACGAAACGAGCAGGACCAATGCCCCTCGACTAGCTGTGTTCTCACAGCCGAGGGGTCACCAAGATGGGTCAAGAAACGTGAACTTAAATTAAGATGCTAGAACATAAGTCGGGAGAACAGGGAACAAGTCGAAACCATATAAGCCAAGGGTACAATTATTAATTCAGAAGGTTTTTAAGTTTTCTAATCTCTGTTTTTCACCACAGTTAAACGCAACAATAACAACAACAATTTAACAACCCCAAGTTCATATTAGTTATTTCTTTGATGGGTTACACATAAAAAAAGACTATAACTTAACAAGTTAATAATCAAAATAAATCCTTACAATGATGATGGGGAAATCCGAATGGAGGGGAAAACCAACAAGAATACAAATAGAACTCGAACACTTCTTGGCTTCCAAAACTCGTTTACGAGATAATTAACACTTGAATTGGGTAAATTACCACTCGAATTTACAAAGCCCCAATTCAATTTTTAAAAGCCCTAACTTTACAAACCCTATTTTTTTGTGTGATTATGTACGAAAAATGTGAGAAACCTGCAACAAAAATCGGCCCTATTTATAGAGGAGGAAAGGGAAAGGAGTCTTGATTCTTCCATGGTCTAGCTTGTAGGAGTCTCCTGTTCCTGGCTGCTGTTACTCTCTCCTAGCCGCGCCTCAAGGTGACAGTGATGGCTATGTGGTTAGCCTGAATATTTAGATAAGGGTGATAAGGATGGTTATGGAAGTTGACTTTAAAGAGAAGAGGAAAGCACCTATTTTGGTGTTTGTCTCCCTGGTTTGTGTCGACAAAAGAGAGAGAAGAAGGAGCAGATAATGAACGTGGGAGAGAGAGAGGGATATGAGTTATCTCTTTTGTTTTATTATACAAACAGTACAATCGGTACCCAGTGTTTTGTCGAATCCTCGAGTAAACGTACCTTCCCGGTACTCGAGAAATATAGAAATTATATTTTTGGAAACGATTTCATAAACGTAATAATATGACATTCTTATTATGTTGAAGTTTGATTATAACTGTTTGCCATTATTAATTTGGTGTCAGTATGCGTGCGGTGCCGTGACTTTCTAAATTCACGAGATAACCTCTCGTTTTCTTCCGTAAATTATCATTGAATGATAAAATGTGTATACTTTACTTATCTCATTATTTATTTTTTTAGTTTTGTATGCTACTGCGCTGCAATATGCGGAATAACTTCTCGAAATGATGGATTAAGCTTATGTATGCTTAAATTTTAACTTGGATAATAATAAATTTCACATTTATTATACAGATACTTAGTGGACTAATATCGTGTGTGCGGTGTCTTATTTCTAAGGAAACGAGATGACCTCTCGTTTTTAAATTTTAGATACTGGCATTCTGTCAGAAAATAATTGATTTAAATTTTCTGACGTAATAAATATTAGTATAATAATCCGAAATTTTACGGGTTGTTATAATATATATAAAAGACAAATATCCGTAAAAAGATAAAAAGATTTTTTTATAAAAAAAGTTCTCGAAAAATTACCAAAAAATTTCACAAGATCGGGTATGATGGTGCATGAAAAAGTTGTGAAAAACTTTTTTCTAAAAGTGGATATTTTTTCCGAAAAAAAATTATGAAAAAATACGTTCGCATTTTAAATCGTTTTTTTTGTGCATCAAAAATTGGTTTTTGCACCCAACTTCTTTTGACTTTTTTCATCAAAATAACATTGCGCATTTAACTAAAACAAGTTGAAAATTTTGTGCATCAAAATTTTTTTGCTCATCAAAATTCGTTTTGTGCATTAAAAAAACGTATCAAAACTCAAAATTATAAAAAATGTTTTCACAAAACTTTTATGCACCAACATACCTGATCTTGTGGATTTTTTTTGGAATTTTTAGAGAATTTAAAAAAATAAACAAATCTTTTTATTTTTTTTACGGATATTTGTCTTTTTATTTTAACTTTACCCTATATGTGTGTATATATATATATATATATATATATATATATATAGAGAGAGAGAGAGAGAGTGTGTTATTTTACATACAAAACTTTTATCACATACCAAAAGACTTATCCCCACTCTGAATCTAAAGAGAAATCAATTGTTGAGATTAAAAGCATTTTATTATTTCACATATTTTTTATAATTTAAATATCTTTTAAACCGTTAATCGTTAAGCAAAAATAATTACACATTCGCGACGAGCATTTAATTGTCTTTCTATAGACGGGCAGTTTGATATACTTTCGAAAAAAGAAAAAAGATCATTTTTTTCACGTTTTTTCGTTTTATTTTTGAATCCGAGATTTGCATGAAAAAATCACATGTGATTAAACACTAATTTGAATATCACATGTGATATTTAGTGTTAAATTACATATGATATGTAATATCACATATGATATTAGTGTCAAGTCGCATATGATATATTATCATATGTGATTTAAAACTAATATCACATGTGATATTCAAATTTATCATATGTTATTTAACACTAATATCACATGTGGTATATTCAAATTTATCATATGTAATTTAACACTAATATCACATGTGATACTCAAATTAGTGTTTAATCACATGTGATTTTTTTCATGAAAATTTCAGTAACGAAAAAAAATAAAAAAAACGAAAAATATGTAAAAAAAAAAACGTGAAAAACACGAAAAAAAAAATTGTCGAAAGTATATATCAAAGTGCCTATCTATAGAAAGATAATTAAATCCTTGTCGTAATGGTATTTTTTTTAGATTAACGATTAACGGTTTGAAAGATATTAATATTTGAAAAAAAAATAAAAATAAATGAAAGTGGGTTTTTAAAATTGTTATGATTAATCTCATCAATTAAATCAAATAAAAATGAAAGGAAGATAAAAGGTAAAGATTAATCCCTTGGTATGTAAGTGGTTTTTGTCCTCAAATGATCTTAAATCATGTGTGTATATATATATATATATATATGCAATTGTTAACTTTATAAGAACTAGCTAGTTATAATATTATCATTTTAAGAATGGGGAGTTGAATATAAAGGATATGAAGGTATAACATTCCACCATAGATATTCCGTATGTAAGATAGAATGAGTTTACAGCATATATGTTCTCATTGTGGTAGCTACATTTACATACTTACTCAATAAGGCTAGCTTTAAATAAGTGTCGGATTGGTGTAGCGCAACCCCTATATTTTAGGCGAACCCGATACATGATCCTACACAAAATGTTTGTAAGCTAGGGACATGCCAAAATTTTGCTTTCCACGATTGCCAAACTTTCAATACTCTGATTTCTTGATGCAACTAAATTATAGTAGATGTTTCAAAAGAGAAATATGCATCCGTGTCACCCAAGATGCTACTTATTTCCATGTTATGCACTTTTGTAGCAATTACTAAATCCATGTTTCTTTATAATATCAACCCTTTGTTCTTACACTTTTCACTAATATATTTAACGGATAATTAGGCTGTTGCGCGTTGCAGCAGAATCAATTTAAGTTTAAGTTATTTTCAGTATACGTTGTGGCAAAGGCAATTTATGGTATCTTAATTTGATGGTCATAATATTTGTTCTTGCATTCTCGCATTTTGTTGGACATTACAATAATTCTATTATCAAAGTGCTATACATAGTGTAAAAAAATGAATCCTCACTTTACATTTAACATATTGTTTTAAAATGTCTTACATTTATCACGTACAAAGAATTGTACCATGAAATTGTTCCAAACAGATCCAAGGACCCGTAAATACATCAACATCCATATCAAACATTTTCCAGCAGCCTTTGAAGTAAAGTTTCACAGCAAACCCTAATACTCATCCTCTAACTCGGTATCCGAAACCTTAGATTCACCAGTATCTTTTGCCTTTTGAACTAACATTCGTACGAACCTCCTCTTCTTCTTCAGCCCTTTTTTCTGCACCAGATGCCTATCATTTCACTCCAAAGTCTTGTTAGAATGCATTTTTCAGCACCCGAACTATCATTTGCAACATATTGATGTGCAATCTAGCATGGCTGCAAAGTCAAAAGTTGCCCCGCCAAAATGCATATAATCTCACTTTTTCCTAAAGTCCAAAAAACATTTAAAGTTTATCATCAGAGCCTCTTACATTACCCTTTCATACATAAAAAATCTTTAACAAAACTATTTTAATAGTACATAAAAAAACATCACTTATGACTACGACCACAACTTATAAAGTGGTAAAAAAATGGAGGCTCATATATGTAAGAGTGTATATACGCCACAGATGCATTAATATGAATGGCCCGTCAAGATGCGCTTATTCTCAAACATTGACTACTACCACGAAACATACAATAGAACACACATAGTCTCACAATCACCCTCTCTCTCTCTCTCTCTCTCTCTCTCTCTCTCTCTCTCTCACACACACACACATAAACTGATTTTGTAGATGATGATCCGATTGCACACGTGTTCTTGAGGTGTATGTGTCTAAGACACATGATTATGTATTTAAGACATGTATAATTCAAGCTATAAAGTAAAACAATGACATTTTCATCCAAAGTTATACCCAAACATGTATTATCGTCGTTTAAAGTAAACCAAAGGAGGAAAGAAAGGGAAAAAAATCAAAACAACTTCATTTAGGAGCAGCAATAAATGGAATCGTTTCTCACAATAAAAAAAAATGTTGTTCGCCCGCACAACTGACCTGATTGTATCCTATTTCGAGTCTATGCTAAATCAGTAGTTTCATCTACAATGATAGTTTTACCGCATAATGTATTAGCAAATGGTAAGCAGATATGCGAGGAAACTTATAATAGGCGCATTAAGTCCTAAAACAACTGCTTTGAGTATCTAGTTGCAGCTGACCTGTACAACTCGATCCCCTATAACCTGTACAACAAAAGTGTTACCTGAGACATATTTCAATTACTATTCAGAATACGCACGACATGTATAAGTGATATAATAACATTACTATGAGAATGTTGGAAGAAATCGATATAAGCGTTTTATGGGAAGCATGCAAGGAGAGTTATTGTCACAAAAAAGCTCGAATTACGATTTTCATGTCACATATCATTTCTTTGGAAGCATCGTATCGACATTTATATCGATTTCCTCCACTCTGAAGTAAGACGGTAGCATTAAGGTGACACCATGAATAAGTTAACATCATACATCACTGCGAAAGACGCGTAGAAAAATCAACTAAAAAGTAGGATAATCTTAAAGGCAATCCGAAATTAACTTTACAAGGAAATCAATAAATAATATACCTCAACAAAGACATCTAGTAAGGGACACCAAACCATAGTGTCTGGTTGTGAAAACCCTCCTTCTAGCATTAGCATAACCTTTATATCAATTTCTTACATATTTCTTACACGAACGTCATTATATGTTGTTGACATTGTTAATACAAATAAATCGTAAAAACGTTTGTTTATATTAAGCGATCTCGTTATGTTTTGTTGATAACAAATATAAAGTTATCATAAGTAAAATTATAAGAATACATGTTATTTTGCAAATTATATACATTCGGTCATTTACATAAAATGTTGTAATAAATAAATTGTTGTAATATAATATGTAATAGGATGGGTAATATCTAATACCCATGACCCATAACATGGATCTAATCCATAACCCATGACCCATTGCATGACATCATGCATGAAGTCATGTTGGGTATTATTCGTGACCCATGACCCACTGTCCATGACCCATGACCCAAGACCCACAACCCATTGTCTAGATACATTGTATCTTGTTGGGTACCCATGACCCAAAGTCCATGACCCATGGGTCATAACCCATAACCCATAACCCGGTTTGCAACCCAAAATCCAAACTGTTCTGACCCAGACTGTTGGATCCCTGGTTTTGCACTAGCCGGATCCCTTAAGTGAGGGATCTGCCAGAAACGTGGGACAGATGGCTTTTGTGCCTATAAATAGTGAGCCATTTCTTCATTGTTTCTCACCCTTCTTCTTACAACTCTCTCATATATTATTTCACTCTCCTAACCTTTGATCATTTGATCATTCTAGTAGTTCTTCTATCTTTTGTTGTGATTCTCATGTAGGTCCTTCACAAAGGCGAGATCACGCTATACTACAAGTCATACAAGAAAAGGGTCCTTGATTGATTTGTCCATCCACAAGATTTCTGTAGCAAGATCTTGTAATTCATATTTCACATAGTTGTTGTGTAATAGTTGTGTAAAGGTTTAGTTCTACCTCATGGAAGAACTCGGTATTTAGCTTTGTACCGGAAAAAATGTAAGCGAAGTTGTGAGGATTCTCCGCCAAGTTGAAGGAGCTTGTTGACATAGTGCTTGAACTCTCGAGTGGGGTACTCGGGGAGTGGAGTAGGGCAAGGAAGGTGTCCTTGTAGCCGAACCACTATAAATCACTTGTGTCGCTACTTTCTATCCTTTTACTTTATTTTCTTTCTTTACTTAGTTTACTTATTGTTTCATACTATTTATCCATCCATACGAATTCACATAAGATCGAATCTAAATCTTTGAAACTTAAATTAAAATCGGTAAAACTATTCAACCCCCTTTCTAGTTTTCCACAATTGGCATTAAGAGTAAGGTTTACAAAAGTTTTATACTAAATTGTATTTTAAAAACTTTTTGATCACAATGAGTTTGGAAAATTATAGAGAAAGGCAATCTATGCAACGACCTCCACACTTGAAACTAATAGTTTTATTTATTGGGAAAATAGATTTGAAACTTATGTGAATTCAAAAGAAATTGATCTTTGGTATATTATTGTTGAAGGTGATTTTCAAGCAACTATAAAAGATGATAAAACCGGCAATGAAGAAAAAATTTCTCATGATCGTCTCACCGACGACCAAAAGAAAAAGCTTTTCATAAATAGTGAGGCAAAAATGGTTTTATACAATGCCTTATCTAAAAAGGAATTTGAAAGAATTTCTATGCATAAAACTTCTAAAGAAATTTAGAACTCTTTGGTTGTAATCGAATATGAGATAGACATAATGATAATTTGGATTAATAAACTTATCTCGATGTGAAAAATAGGGTATGGGACCCTAAGATACTGTCTAAGTCGGACTACAAACGAATTAGTGTTTTTCTCCAAAAGTCTACCTCTTAAAATACAGAAAAATCGAATTCTATATATAGATTTACAATCGCGACAGCGTCACCTTTTGCATGGGACGCCGTCAGCTCGCCGTCATTAGGGTTTCGTCTGGGCCAAGTCATCGATGGGACGACATCACCTTAGAGTTGTGACGCCGTCGGTCTTGAGTTGGGACGTCGTCTTGATTCTAGATATGGGTCGTCTGGGAATTATGAAAACTATGAGTGACGCCCTCCATCTTTAAAGCGTGACGCCGTCAGGTTATGTGATCGGAATTTCCACGGAGCATCGCGTGCATGTTTTGATCAAGTCTTCATAGAGGACGGCGTCGCTTCTTTAGATGGGGACGCCGTCAATGTTGATCAGTCTTAAGTGGCTTTGATCTTGACTTTGCCATTTTCTTCATGTGTTTTCTCCTTTTCGTCCAAATGTGCTTCATTCTAGTATTTTGCTTCCAAAAGACCTAAAAGTAAAAGGAACGAAATTAAGCATAGAACGGATATAAATGTGTCGAAATAGGGCTTAAATGACCCCTAAAAGCGTACGTTTTAAATCCTTATCAAATATCCTTACACTTGGTATTTGTTTTTCCTCAAGCAAATGTGCTTTTGACCAATCAATTTATAAGTTAGGGGGCATGAAGCACTGGTTTAAAATAGTTTACAACAAGTAAAAGCACCACAATATTTATAACAAGCACGGAAATTATATACTAGCACCTCACAAGTGGTGTTTGGATTCTCTCATCTCTCGGGTTTATATGAAATATAATACGAATGGAAATGGAAGATAAACACTCATTCCCTGGCATAGTGCATAGATTACCATAAGCTTGAGACTAGATCAAACCTCCACTGCTTTGGCGTAAGCACCTAGAAACAACTATCTAAGAGGTCTTTACAAGGGTTGTAACATTAGGCTTAGGGTAGGGAAACAAAGGGTTTTGCTGGATAGGGGATATTTAGTGGTGGCAAGTCAAAAATCTTATGTTACAAGCATGAAAAGTGTGGCGTTGCTAAGCCAAGACTCGACTCACTAAACTAGATAACTTGAAACAAAAAAAACATAAATTTAAAAACATAAACATAAAGATAGATGTAGGATGGTAGCCCGTATGTTTTTCTTCATTTGTTTCATTTTTTTGAACACTCTCTTTTTTTTCATACCTTTTTACTCTACCATCCTCTACGATAACATCAAAATATAAGGGATTTATAGGAGCATCCCTACACTTGAGTTTTTATTTCTCTAACACTAATTGTCCCAATTTGAAAAGATCAAAACACTTGGAGTATTTAATTACGTAGACAAATGGAATTTGAATTTATCATTCTTTCCCGTTACTCCATAAAATATTATTTTTTACCCATGAGTCCTAATCGTCCCAAAACTGTGTACAAAAGATATGACTCGACTTAGAAACCATGCAAGTAACTAGATATTTGAACTAAGGGTTTAGTAATGATAACAATAATGCACCAAAGATGAGTGCATACAAGGTAGTCTAGGGCAATTTGGGTGTACATTTGGGGGTGGATTGTAAACAATGCTCTTCATTGATATTTAGGAAAACCGAAACATCACGAGAACCGCGAAAAGGATAGGCTCTGAGGGGTATCGTGTACTAAAGATTAGTACATCGCAAGGGCATCGTGTACAGGTTTCAAACAATGGTTATCCTAATGCCTCTTATCACTTGCGATGTACTCATCTTTAGTACACACCCTTGCGATGTACTCATCGTTAGTACACGATGCCCCTATAGTTAACCCCTCAGAGCCTATCCTTTTCGCGGTTTTCCTGATGTTTCGGTTTTTCGGAATATCAATGAAGAGCATTGTTTACAATCCACCCCCAAATATACACCCAAATCGCCTTAGCCTACCTTGTATGCACTCATCTTTAGTGCATTTTTTTTATCATTACTAAACCCTTAGTTCAAATATCTAGTTACTTGCATGGTTTCTAAGTCGAGTCATATCTTTTGTACACAGTTTTGGGACGATTGGGACTCATGGATAAAAAGTAATATTTTATGGAGTAACGGGAAAGAACGATAAATTCAAATTCTCTTTTTCTACATAACTAAATACTCCAAGTGTTTTGATCTTTTCAAATCGGGTCAATTAGTGTTAGAGAAATAAAAGATAAGTGTAGGGATGCTCCTATAAATCCCTTATATTTTGATGTTATCGTAGAGGATGGTAGAGTAAAAAGGTATACAAAAAATTCAAAAAAAGAGAATGTTCAAAAAAATAAAAAAAAATAAATAAAAAATAAAAAAAAAGAGGAAAAACATACGGGCTACCATCCTACATCTATCTTTATGTTTATGTTTTTGAATTTATGTTTGTTTTGTTTCAAGTTATCTAGTTTAGTGAGTTGAGTCTTGGCTTGGCTTAGCAGAGCCACGCTTTACATGCTTGTAACATAAGATTTTTGACTTGCCACCACTAAATATCCCCTATCCAACAAAACCTTTTGTTTCCCTACCCCTAAGCCTAACGTTACAACCCTTGTAAAGACCTCTTAGATATTTGTTCCTAGGTGCTTACGCTAAAGCGGTGGAGGTTTCTATTCTTCAAGCTTATGGTAATCTATGTACTATGCCAGGTAATGAGTGTTTATCTTCCATTTCCATTCATATTATATTTCATATAAACCCGAGAGATGAGAGAATCCAAACACCATTTGAGAGGTGCTAGTATATAATTTACGTGCTTGTTATGACTATTGTGGCGCTTTTACTTGTTGTAAACTATTTTAAACCAATGCTTCATGTCCCCTAACTTATAAATTGATTGGTCAAAAGCACATTTGCTTGAGGACAAGCAAATACCAAGTGTAGGGATATTTGATAAGGATTTAAAACATATGCTTTTAGGGGGTCATTTAAGCCCTATTTCGACACATTTTATATCCGTTACTACTTAATTTCGTTCCTTTTTACTTTTCAGGTCTTTTGGAAGCAAAATGCTGGAATGAAGCACATTTGGATGAAAAGGATCAAATACATAAAGAAAATGGCAAAGTTAAGATCGAAGCCACTCAAGAATGATCAGCAGAACCTGACGGTGTCCCATCCAAAGGGCGACACCGTCTCTCTATGAAGAATTGATCAAAACATGCACGCGACGGCTCAGTGAAATTTCGGTCATATAACCGACGGCGCACGCTTTAAATATGGAGGGCGCCACAACACGCTCCAGACGGCCAGATCTAGAATCAAGATGACGCCTAAAGACCGACGCCGCAACTCTAAAGTGACATCGTCCCATCGATGACTTGGCCAGATGAAACCCATGATGAGGAATGACGGCGTCCCATGCAAAAGGTGACGCCGTTGCGATTGTAAATCTATATATAGAATTTGATTTTTCTGTATTTGAAGAGGTAGAACTTTGGAGAGCAAACCCTAACTCAGTAGTAGTCCGACTTGGACAATATTTTAGGGTCCCGTACCCTATTTTACACATCGAGATAAGTTTGTTAATCCAATTTATCATTATTTCTATCCCATATTCGATTGATTGTGTGTATTCTTGCTTGTCTATCATGTCTAGCTAAATTACTTGTGTGTTTGCTTAGATCTATGAAACCTAGTTATTGATTATTGTTAGGTTGTTTCTTGTCTTAATTGAAATTGGCTTAGGAGTGCAACTAGGCATCTTCGTTGTATTTAATGCTTGAGTATGCTTTATGATGATATGGTTCATGGATGAAATAGCTTAGGCTTGCCAACTCCATTTGTCATATACGAGAGATAACCTAAAAGAACTAGGGACCACGCATACCCTACGACCTTTAGGAACACAACGCGTTAAGATAAAGGACGTGACAACTCAACTAACCAATAAAAGATAACTAGGGAGTAATAGTATCTAAGTGAACACATCTTTAATCATCATACGAGCACACCTCAATTAGACATAGCTACCCGTAGTAATTAGATAATTAGATAATTAGTTAAAGTAGAGTAATCGGTAGAAGTGCCACCCCCAAAACCAATTGCCCCGAGATTTTTACATTAGCTTTCTGAAAAACCAAAACAAAGATAAATAAAGAGAATCATCCTCAACCCCACCTTCTCGTCATATATTTCTTACTAGCATTCCTATTCCCCTAGAGAATGATATCAATCTGAAAGGCTTACCCCATACTACACTACAACGATTAGGTTCACTGCCTAGGAGGTTGAAAAACTTGCTCGAAGAAAAGGAAGTTTCCTTGACCCCGAACGCGCCTTCCGCGCGCATCAAATACCATTAGCATCACAAAAAGCTCCGAATTGCACTTCATTATCAAATTCCCGACCATGATCCGTTCGTATTGACACAATAGGACTTCCTAGTTATCTTTTGATTTTCTTACTTAAGATTTCAAAGTAATCGAACGTTTCAGATTTATTCTTAAAAAATTTAGTTCATGTATACATAGAGTAATCATCCACTATAACCAAGGTATAGAAGTTGACTCTCAACTTTGGATAGCGGATGGACCAAATAAATTCATATGTAGTAATTCTAGACACTTAGTTTTAGAAACCATATTTTTAGCTTTTGGACTAGCATGGACTTGTTTTCCTATGTTACAAGCATCACAAAAATGATGTTCGAATTTTAGTTTCGGTAGGTTTCTTACTAGTTCTTTAGATGATAGCGATTGAAGAAGTCACAATTGGCGTGACCCAATCTTCGATGCCATAAGGTCAATGTATCATCCATAGAAGTAAGACAAAGCTTGTCTTTTAGTTCAATTCCAATTTTAATAACACATACTCCATTTTTTCTAATGCCTCTTCCTATAGTAATACCATTTTTCAAGATTTTACTACTGGTTTCGCTAAAAAGCACACTGCACTTTTTATCACATATTTGACCTATACTTAGTAGATTAAAGTTTAGGTTTTCTACGTGACACACGACGTTAATGGTCAAGGATTTTGTGAGAGATTGTACCTTTACCGATGATTTTGCTCTTGCTATTTCCGAACACCACATTTCCTCCATTGAAGGATTCGTATATGGAGAACAATGACTTATTACCGGTCATATGTCTTGTACACCCACTATCCTTGATCCATTCATCCAGATCCAAGTCAACCTTTAGGCATACCTAAGAAAACAATTAACTCAAAAGTTTGGTCCCCATTTGTTCATGGGTCCATTAGTGTTATACATTTCATTCATATGAGGCATATATGAAAACGGTAAAAAAGCATTCCAAGGTGTATAGTTTTGAAATGGGAAACCGTTTTGTCTATTAGGATTTCATCCCATTTGATGAGGGTTACTTCTAGGATAAATATTTTTTGGCCTTCTTATAATTGTGTTCGGTTTAGAAAATGATGGACCTTTGTTTTTCATAAAGCTTTGACCTTATTTTATAGGAGGTGATTGTTTGACATTTCTAACAGTAACATGGGTTGGTTTCTTTTTGTTGACAATAACAAAATCGGTTCTAGAGGAAGTGGTTGCGTTATTTCTACCGTTTACTATTGCAGGTCCACGGATCCCTAAATTAACACTAGCCGGATCCTTTTTCAAGGGATCCTTCGGATCCGTAACTACAGTAGATGGTTTTTCAATTGCTTTAACGAATTGTGTTTCCTTAATCTCACTAGTTGACGCAATGTGTTCCTGAATACCTAGACTTTTTGATTATTACCCGTTTTGACACTATCAAGTATTTTATCAAGGTAATTAGTACTTAGTCTAGCAATCTTAGAATCAAGATGATCAACTAACGTTTGAAGTTCTACACAAAGCTTGCATTCGCTAGTTACTTCTTTTTCCCTTTTCAAATCTCTTTAATTTATCTTTAAGTTCAAGAACTTCCTTTTCTAAAAGTTCATTTTTATTTTTCAAAATCTTGTTTTTGTTAATCACCTTGAGACTAATTTTGCAAAGCTTATCATATTCAAGATGTAAGGATTCATCATCTAACGATGAACTACTATAATATAGAGAGTCGGAAAATACCTCGTTGGAGTCTTTTGCCATGAGAAAAATTTCTTCCTTCTCTTCCTCACTCATTCCCCACGAAGTAATAATAGTATTAAAGCTAGCAAAAGAATTATCAATACTATCCTCATCCAATATTGAAAATTGTTCATATTGTTGAACAAATAAATCAATTTTGTTGTTTTTAACTTGTTGATTTCCTTGGTGTGTTCATACGACCTTTAGGAATACAACGCGTTAAGATAAAGGACATAACAACTCAACCGACTAATAAAAGATAACTAGGGAGTAATAGTATCTAGGTGAACACATCTTTAATCATCATACGAGCACACCTCAATTAGACAAAGCTACCCGTAGTAACTAGATAATTAGATAATAAGATAAAGTAGAGTAATCGGTATAAGTACCACCCCCAAACCAATTAACCCGAGATTTTACCTTAGCTTTCTAAAAAACCATAAAAAAGATTAAAAAAAAAAAAGAGTCATCATCAACCCCACCTTCTCGTCATATATTTCTTACTAGCATTCCTATTCCCCTAGAGAGTGATATCAATCCCTGAGGCTTACCCCATACTACACTACAACGATTAGGTTCACTGCCTAGGAGGTTGAAAAACTTGCTCGAAGAAAAGGAAGTTTCCTTTAACCCCGAACGCGCCTTCCGCGCGCATCAATTATCAAATATTCCCCCATTTGAACTCTACTTGCCCTCAACTAGACCTTATTAGAAGAATTTCTAAAAAGATATTCCCCATTACGTAGAAGATATAAGTTTAAAAATCCCTTATGCTAGAATAAATCAAAGCCGAACACCTCACGAAATGGGAACAAAACACTCAAATTCTCTCAACTAGTCTAAGTGTCAATTTCGGGGTGATCACTCAAAGCACAGTCATAGCATGTATTATATCATAAGTTTGGCGGTTACATAAATCTCCACCACTAGAGTTAAGGACTAAACAATTCTTGAAGGCAATACGGGTAGACACAACATGGGTTAAGGGTGAAATGTAATTACTAATGTGTCACGGCAAAGTGGACAAAATCAATGATACATGACCAAATTCATGGCCAAGACACCAAAGATTGCTCGCTTCATCACCTAGACACGCTTCATGACTAAAGGGTAGGATAAGACATGGGAAATAATTGGTGTAAAATAAAAGTAACAAAGCAAATAGACTTAGCCTATAACCAAATTGTCACCGCCTACCGTTCATCCAAAGTTCAGGCTTTAAGGTGAAGAAACCGGATCATGATATACCAAGTAGATGTGCCATTAGCGGATGTCATGATGTGCACATTACATGTTCTTCAACTATTGGTGCAATAATTACCAATTCAATTCTTCAAATGTGACCGAGGTGGCCTCCTTGATGCTTAATCTTTGACGAGCTCCAATCATAGTGCTTATAACATTGCACTTTACAATAATCAATAAACTACTATTTTTGTTTTTGAATCATAACTAAACATAACATCCCCCCACTTAAGATGAACATATAATGAGAATCTGGGGGGGGGGGGGTCTTCAATGATCTTCAAATATAAGTCTTTGATGAAAGCATGATTTAAGAACCTCTCTACTTGAACCTCGAACTTAGGCAAACAATGATTTCCTGATCACAGATTAAGACTACACGGTAGGCTAAGGCAAATGGGTGCAATGAAACAATATATATTGGGTGAACAAAATGAAAGGAATGGCTCATACAAATGTATTTAGGGGTATCTTGCACTAAAGGTGAGTGCAACAAAAGGGTTTAACACGGGGGTCGAAAAGTCGAGGTGACTAATCGATAGACACACAATGATGGGCTATTTGGGTGATAATCCTAAAAATATTGCCTTCTCAAACTGATTATTCCATATACATTAAGCAAACTCAACATACCTCATCTATGGTCTCGAAATGATGCAAAGGCCAAGTTCTAAAGTTTACAAGCTACTGGCACACTCATAATTTGGTGGATTTGGTTAAATAAGTGGAAACGGATAAGGCTAAACTCATCATAAAATATCAAGGCTTATAATGTGCTCGGCTAAGGTCTAATCTAGTTAGGTTAAGAAAAACATGTCAAAATTTTAAAAATGGCATAATTTTTCAAAATAAATTAGAAAAACGAGGGCAATTAAGTTCAAGTAATAATTCTACTCCCGTCCCCCCACTTGAGATGTACAAAGTCCCTTTGTACTAAACGTTAAATAAAGGTGAAGAGAATGTAGAATTAGAACTTCCCTGAAATTTGCTCTTAAAAAGAAAGAAGGCCCACGAAGATAATCGTGCCTTCGCTTAAGCATCCACGAGCAAACTTCATTCCCTGAAATCACACTAACCAACAAGCATAATTCTAAAAAGAAAAAGAAAAACAAAAAGAAATCTAATTCACTTTCGTAGGAATCACGTTGCATTTAGCATATGCAACAAGCCTTTTAAACCACTTGGTGTCCCAAGTGGACGAGTGTAGTCTCGTGAGGGCTTACAGGGAACATACCTACAAAATTCATTTAAAAACTAATACAAGGTTATCGTGTTAATATAGGAAAAATTATAACTGCAGGATAATTACTACGTAACCCAGAAGAGGAGTTACGCCATAATTGTGGTAAAACCTGGAAATTTTCTAACGGAGAATAGCTACGGCATAACCATAGAATGAGATTACGCCGTAATGGTTTATGTCTTGGAGAGAATCGTCACTGAGGATATGTTACGGCGTAACCATGAGGGTGAGTTACACCGTAACTGTTGGACAGAATAGGTCCCCGTTTTAGTCACTTGTGAATTCATCTCCAATTCCTGCAAAAAAAAGTTAAAAACACGAAAACCAACAAAAAATGAAATAAAAGAAATAAAAAGGATAATTCGGGTTGTCTCCCGAAAGAGCACTTTTCGTTACTACCGAGTCTTTAAGTTAGACTCAAAGCCATGGGACTTTATGGTAGCCTTTGAAATTGTCCAACTTCTTCCATATCTTTCATCAAGTTGTGTCTGACCCATGCAACATTAGTAGCGGTGCGGAGAAACTCCTTTGTCTCAATCTTCCGAATCTTGGAAAACTTTTCGTCCGACCCCAAGTGGTACTTTGTAATCTCAAATGTTTTAGCTATAATTGGTGGCGGCCTTTTGTACGGAATACCAAGAAGTTTGCACCTCCGTTGTTCGTATGCCTCATCATCTGGGTCAGTGAACCCGTCTTGACCTTGTAGTTCAAGGTAGTCCATAATTCCATTAATGTCATCATCATCGGACTCAGTTCCCTTAAACCACTTGTCATCTTGTAATTCTTCAATAAGCACACGCTTGCATTCTTCTTTTTCGTTACCCCATGTATCTTTTCTATCCTCATTCATCACTTCACTAGTATCGTTGGGAATCTCTTCACTTGGGTCTTCTTCACTCATGCACCATTTCCAAAAAATTTCCTTAGTGGAAGCATCTACTTTTCCATACTTGATTTTAACCCAATTGTCAAATCCCAACTTATCTAACCAAGGTAACTCCGTTCTCTCATCTTCATTGTTTGAGGTCCACAAAAATTCGTCATCCCCAACTCTAGCTATGCTACTCCCCCCATTACAGTCATCGTGAAACAGGTTACAAGAAGCCCGAAATACTTCACCAAAGGTCTTTATCTTCTCACACCAATGCTTCTGAGCTGTCTTGTCGTTGGTGTTGCTTGAGGGATCGTCCTTGCATGAGGTATCATCTTTGATTGACTTTTCATCCATGGACTCTCTCTGTTGGAGACAATGTTCTTTGTAGTCGAGCCTTAGCTTCCTTAGTAGACCTGCATTAATAATAGCATCCCCGAATTTTATCATATACCAATCATGAAAAGATAGAGTTCCGAACTTGACATCGTGTCTTTCTAGCTCATGGGGGCATGTCCATTCTTCACCCTTCATATTTCCACCCCCATTACAATACTTGCGAAATGGATTGCATGTAGGCCATGATCGTGTGGATTCATCTTCCACGATCATTATTGGATTGCAACAGTGCTTAATAGGGGGTTCCTCTATGTCCTCGATCAACCTTTCATCATCGTTTGTTGTAGACCACATGTACTTGTTATTTTTAACCCTTTCTTTGTCGTCTCCTCTATCGCAAATGTCATTATGAGGGTTACACGAGGCCCAAAGGTCGTACCACTTATCATTGTCTACTGGTATTGCCTTGCACCAGTGGTACTTCTTCTTGGATGAGGATTTTCAGACCATGTCCATATTACCGGACCACCCATTAATGACATGCGTTCCTGATTCATCCAATTCAATAAATCTGTCGGACCAAGTATCCCAGTTACGCCATAATTCGGATGTGGGGTTATGGCGTAACTGGCTTCTGTTAGCACTTCCAGCATCATTTTACTGCACCATGCTAGAATTATCGTTAGACGCATCGTTTTCAGAAAAAATAGCTTTGCATATTATTGGTTTGCTTTCTTGTGCTTCATTCCTTCTTTGCACTTCATTGCTAAGTTTACCAATCATGGTTTCCAGATTTTATAGTGATTCATCATGACTAAAAAGGCTCTTGTTTGTATTTTCTTGGAAATTCTTTAGCCATTCCTCCTGCTCCTTTTGTCTCTTAGTTGAGTCTTCAAGCTACTTGTTGACCGTATCCTCTAGATTAGGTCTTCTTTCCCCGAAAGGCCCACAGTTATAATATGCTGGAGGTCCTCCATGATAACCTTTCCCGTTTCCATTTGCCCCTTGAAACGGTCTATTTATTTCACCATATTTCACTTCTTCAACTTTACCATCATTGTTAATAAGAGGACAATTATTGGTGAGATGTCCTCTACCACAGCTTCCACATCCTACTTGGATAGCGTGAACACTTTCCTTGAGCTTAAGCATATTACGACCAAGATTTTCAAGCTTGTTTGTAATGGCGGAAATACCCTCAAGATTTCCGCCTAGGCTTCTTTGGCTTCCTTGATCATGCCATTTTTGAGAATGATCAGCCATTTTTTGAATGGCTTCAATGGCAAGAGTAGGGGTCATCCACGGAATTGGTCCCTGATAGTCCAGCATTTGTCTTGTAGCCACGTTGATACCTTTGTAGAAAATGTTGACCTTTTGCTGGTTGTTTAGGTCATGAGTGGGACACTTGTAAAGAAGATCATTATATCTATCCCAAGCTTGATACAACTTTTCATCGCCTTTTTGCTTAAAATTATGGATCTTCATGAGTTGATTTGATATCTTCGAAGGAGGACAATATCTTTGAATGAAATGTTTCTTTTTAGGAGAGTCCATGTATACTGCATTGAAGGGCAATCTATAAATCCATCTTCTTGCATTCTTGATAAGTGTTTATGGGGAATACTAGGAGCATAACCGCGTCATGAGAAACTGTTAGGAATTAGAAATTCCGGGTATTAAAGAGTCGGTCACCTCAAGTATATGTAATCATTAGAAAGCTCGTAGTCATAGTTATTTTAAGTTAAGTAGTATTTAGTTAAGTAACACCGTGGAGGACGGACGGATCTTTACCCATTGTATGCCCGATCCACGACCCGTTGTGTGGCGATTTATGTAAGACTATAAATACTCTCTACCTCCCAAGGTAGAGAGTTGGAGCTCATAATAATATCTTTCACTTTCTCTCACTAAGTTCCCTAAACCTCTAACTTTCTCTCTCTAGAATTCCATCTATATGCTACTTTGTGTTATGGTTTGATGTGTATGTGAAAAGTTATATCTTACAATTGGTATCAAGAGCCATGGTTAGATCATATCTTGCACATCTTTGGATTTCTAGTGGTTTTAGGTGGTTTTGAGTTTGAAAAAGTTTAGTGGTTTTTGCATCATTTGGTTGATTTCTTGTGTTAAAGTTTGATTTTGTTAGTACTTTTATGTTTAGAATCATCACAAGTGTTTAGGTTTTCATTTGGTTAGCTTGAATCATCTTGGTTGGGTTGTTTTTGGATTGAAAAGTGATGTTTATGTGGTTTTTCATGCTAGCGACTTACTTCACGGATTAGTTTCTTCGTAGCGACTTGCTTTACAAATTTTGTAGCGAGTTACGCTGATTTAAACCTAGCGACTTAGATCTAGCGATCAATACAAGTAGTGGACTCTCCACTACGGTAGCTTACTTGGTGATAGCGACTTGGTCAGTAGCGAGTTGCTCTTTAGCGACTTGTATCTTTAGCGACTTGAGTAGCTTAATTCTGCCAAAATTTTGCTAGCGACTTGAGGCTTAGCGAGTTACTACTTAGCGACTTGCATTTGTCTAGCTACTTGGGACTCTAGCGACTTAGTGGTGTAGCGAATTAAACGTTAGCGACTTAGTGCATTATCTTCTAGCGACTTGAGTGTTTGTTTACGGTTTTCTCTTGATTTAGTAAAATCCGTGAAAGAATCTATTTCCCGGTTTAATCATAGAGTTATAAAATCCGTATAATCGTGTAAACATGTCTACCAACGTTCCTACTATCATCTCCATCGCTGTTAGGATGTTCAAGCGGTGGTTCGGATACTCGTCCACCCATGCTTGTGAGTGACTACCGATTCTTGGGCTCAACGAATCGATTTATTGCCTTGGAAAGGAAAATGGTGTCAACATTCTCAAATCCATTGATGAAGGACCATATCGAGTTGAGGCGACTAGAGACATACTTGATACTAATGAAGATGGTACTCGATTTACGGAATGGACAGACCTAAAATGTATGATGAGCTTGATGATAAGGAGAAAAAAGAGATTCGATGCAGATATCGGGGCTTCAAACATTGTTCTTCAAGGTCTTCCTAAAGACATCTACAAGCTGATCAATCATAACACTGATGCAAAGGCGGTATGGGATAATGTTAAGATGCTTCTCTCGAGTTCGAATTAACTATGGAAGACAGAGAATCCCAACTCTATGACGAATTTGAACACTTCAAGATGAAACCGGATGAGAGTGTCTATGAGTACTATGTGAGATTTCATAAGTTAGTGAATGACATGAGGAACATCAGAATGACTATGCCTAACATTCATTTGAACTCAAAATTTGTGAACAACATGAATCCCGAATGGCACAAGTTTGTCACCTCTGTGAAGCTCACTAAAGGATTGAAGAATACAAACTATGAGCAACTCTATGCCTTCCTCCTTCGGAATGAGAGACATGCTATGTTTGAAAAATTGATTCTCAATCAGTTCAAAACCAACCAGGGAGAGACAAGCTCGTCTAATGACTCAACCGCCTTCTACTCAAACATCGGAATCACAACCAAAGCATCACAAGTCATACCCATGGGTAATGGTAATCACAAACTCATTCCTGATCCTATGTTCAAACAAGCGATCTTTGATGCACACGTGGGTAACTTCATTAATCAACTAGCTCTTCAGATTAGTCAAAACATGAATTCTCTCCCACAAACCAACAACAACCTCGAGCGACATCTAACCCACACAATCAAGCCACTGTTAAAGATGGAAGGATCGTGGTGCAACCAGCTCAGGAAAGACAAGTATGATCGTGGAAGAGGTGGAGTGGTAGAGGTTATGTTGTTAACCCAGTCGAGGAAGGAATGGTAACCAAGGTCAAGCTAAGCCAATCAAATGTTATAACTGTGGTGGTGAGGGACACATTGCAAGGAACTGCACATCTCCAAAGCGTCCACGGAATCTTGATTACTTGAGATAAGATCTGCGGTACAAGCTCGGGACAATGGTGCTGCTTTGGATGAAGAGGAATTGTTGTTTCTAGCTGAGGGCAATGCCAAGACCTATGATGCGGATGTGGATGAGCGCCTATTCGGAGATAGGTCACAATCATCCGAATGCCTTTCAAGTCGCTGATTGTGATGCATACGACTCTGATGTGGATGATGGACCTACGGCACACACAATTTTTATGGCCAGCATTTCTCCAATGGTCTCTCCCAATGTCTCTTCTTCACCACTAAGTGGCCCATCCAAAGACAAACTCATCTCAGAGGTATTAAAACTATACGATGATGTTGATGTGCAAAAGATGCATGACAAAGTACATTCAACTGAAACTATTGAATCAAATATTGAAAATATGGGTAATATCAATATTGTCCCATATGATCAATATGTGAAACAAAGTGAAAGTGAAGTTGTACCAAGTGATGCATCTTCTGCAGACAACAATGACTATGTTTTTGATGAATACACTGCATGTGCCCCTCGATGATTCTCGTAATTTCAACTAAATGCCTATAAAGAGCGTGTTGCTATTTATGAAAAACGTGCAAAATTTGAGTTGACCACTCGTGGCGGAAATGGATGACCAAGTGCGTACAGTCATTAGAAAAGTAATTTTAGAGAAGAAGTATTGAAACAAGAATTAAATTCCTTGCAAGAAAACTTTCTAAAACAGCTAAGCAAAAACAAGAACTTCAAGAAAATGTGAAAATGCTTAAGCAAGAATTTAATGCAAAGGAATCAAAACTCTTGAGAGATTTTTCTAATCTGAAAACTTTGAAAAACAAACTTGAAAACAAGTTGTACAAACAAGGAAACACCATTGAATCGCCACATGGTCACTAAACATAGAGTCCTAAGCGATAAGCATAGCATTCCCATTATTGATAAACCCAACCCCGAGTCATTAAAGATAGCTAGAAATGCTCAAAGGTGATCTATGATGGCAATGAAATTCTTAAACCTAGACGAAACCTAGTTGCTTGAGTGCAGGAGGAAGATAAGAAATCGGATGAAGTCACTAGGGAAAGGATGAACAAAAAATTAGATGATCCTAAATGCAAAGAGAGAAAAAATAATTATCACTCCCCATGACTACAAGAAGGAAAACTGGATTTCCTTGAACATGTTTAAGCCTCGAATTGTTGACTCGAACAAGTTTTCGGAAAAGGATTTAGATAAGCGTAAAGTGAAAATATTGTTGAAACAAACCCTCCCCTATGGAAAATGCCTAGAGCGATTGTGTATCCTCCTAATACACCAATGCATCTTGTTCCTAGGAAAATTGCCACTAAAAGCAAGACCTTAATTAGCCAATATGTTATATTTCAACTATTTGTTGATTTTGAGAAAACTTGCAAGAAAAGGATCACACCCATTGGTATAACGGAAGGAGAAAGGGGTTTTGAGCAAATGAAAGAATGTTATTTAACTGAGGTCATGCCTTTCTTTAAACTTATGAAAGATCACTTTGAGAGTCTTAAAAAGGGGATAGAAACCGATATTAAAGGAATGGAAAAGGAATTTGATGCAATGGTAGTTGAAGTTAGTGATTATGGGCGTGCACTAAAATATAATGAGATTGAGAGGAAGAACTTGCATACCTTAAATGAGACTCTTATAACTGAATGTGTTGCTCAAGATATCTTTTTCATTGCTTCAAATTGCTCTATTAATGCTTCCAAATTTCATGAACTATCTGTGGCCCTGAAAGTCTCCCATGATCGTGTCATTGAGCTTGAAAAACTAATTCTAAACTAAACGAGAAAATTGAACTGGATGATCACGACAATTTGGTTATACATTTTTCTAAACTGAAGTTGAGCATTTTAATTTACAACTAAAATATCAACATCTTAAAGAAAATGTTAAAACTTCAAATATCAAGACATCCTCGGATGCTCCGAGTTTGATGCAGTTTTCAAATTAACAAACGTGATGAATGTGATTCAAGCTCATTGCAACACGATCAGAAAGTTGAAAGCCCAAATCTCTCAATTAAAGGGTCAAGCGAACAATATGACAGGCTCCCAAATGCCTCCTCCTTTAGATTCTTAGAATTCTCAAACTTTTCATCTTCAAAACTTAGTTAATGCCTTACAAAAGGAAAACGAGAGTTTTCTAGAAGAAAATGAAAAAGTTAAACGACATTTTAAAGAGTTATATGATTCAATAAAAGTCACCCTTGACCAAAACAACGAAAAAATAACGTCTTTACAAAAGGAAATTGAGAATCGAGAAGTCGTGGAAATGGGAAACCGCCACTTGTTTTCAATAAGAATGTTGTCTCAAAGTCACCCTTAGATCTGCAAATACACTGACGATGCTTAAATATATTCCTCCTCATCTTAGGAATAATGAACATGCTTTTCATGAATCTTGTGCTCACCTTAAGGATAGTCTAGAATGTCTCCGTGAGATTGTCGAAGAGGATTTCATTAACAAACCTCTTGATAGTGAAATTAGGTTTGCTTGCCTCCATGCCAAACGATCTCAAGAGTTGCTAGAATGTGTAATTGCAACATGTCCCAAATCCTTAACCTTAGGTGCAAAAGGCAAAGCTGTGATGCCTTGTTCTATGCCTAGTGCCAAGCAGGAAATCCGTTCTATGCCCATTCTTAAGAAAGGAAACACTAATGTGCCTTCAAGTAGTTCAGATTCCGGATATGTTAGTGCTAAGAAAGTGAACTTTAGTGTGCTCGCAAAAAGCTCAAATCACGCAGTCTTTAAAGTATACACTAATGTGCCTTCTAGTACTTCGCGTGATCCTTGCACATCAAGTTGAGGAATGCAAAAATTAGATCAACCAACTAATGTTCCCATTCCCTCTACAGAGTAATCGCTGACTTTAAAGCAAGCGGTCAAAGTCTCAAGACAATACAAGGAATGATAGGACCTTGCAAGCTAAGAATGTGCATTGGAAGAGAGTAGAAGACCAATCTAGGAACTTTAAGCTTGAGTTGAATAAAGCGAATCGTGTTGATTCTAGTATTAGCCTTAGGCGCATCTTGTAATTAATTCAATTACATACTATGCAAAACCTTGTAATGATGTCTGCTTGATTACATTTGCTAATCATGAATGTGGTGTGAATGCTTTGTCTAATCTTGTCAAATGCCCAGTTAAAATTGTTAATGCTAATAATCGTGCAAATAAGGCAACAAGGCAAAAGCGAAAGATTTTAGAAAACAATTGGAAACCACGGGAAGAACTTTTATAAAGATAGGTTATTATTGGATACCTTTTGGCCATAAGAATAATCAGGTTTGTTCTCAAACTGCTAAGATTATGCCCACTAGAAAATGGATGCCTATTGGTAGAACTATTCCCTTAAGAAGTAAACATACTTTGAATAGGTCAAATCTGAGACCAACATTGCATCTATTCCCAATGATTCCATTGCTTCTACCGATATGGATGTTTCTATTTCGATGTGGGTGTTCCATTCTTGTTACTAACCAAGTGGAACCCATTCTTGCATGGAGATCCCAATTATCCAATTATCCATTCTTGTGCGTGTTCAATGCGGATCGTTCAAATCGTTACGTGGTACACGGACTCGGTCATTTCCAAGCATATGACCGGAGCCGTGCATGGCTCTGATGAACCGTGAGCAAATTCATCGGGACTGTTAGATTCGGTAATGATCATTTTGGTGCAATTATGGGTTATGGTGATTATGTTGTTGGTGATAGTGTTATCTCTAGAGTATACTATGTGGAAGGTCTTGGTCATAATCTGTTCTCTGTTGGTCAATTCTGATTGATCTAGAAGTAGCCTTGAGAAAACATACCTGCTTCGTTAGAGAACTTGATGGTAAGGAACTTTTAAAGGAACTGTGGTTCAAATCTTTACACCATCTCTCTAGAAGATATGATGAAGTCTTCTCCAATTTGCTTGCTGTCAAAGGCTTCAAAACAAAGTCATGGTTATGGCATCGACGTCTCAATCACTTGAACTTCGGCACCATCAATGATCTCTCCCGAAAGGACTTAGTTGTAGGTTTACCTCGACTAAAGTATGAAAAGGATCATCTTTGTTCAACATGTCAATTGGGAAAAAGCAAGAAGTATGCCCATAAACCCAAACCTACTAACTCTGTCACCGAAGTTCTTCATACAATTCATATGGATTTATGTGGACCAATGAGAGTGCAGAATATCTTTGGGAAGAAATATGTGTTAGTTGTGGTTGATGATTACTCTAGATTCAACTGGGTCAAGTTCTTAAGGACAAAGGATGAAACTCCTGATATCATCATCAAACTCATCAAGCAGTACGAGGTTCGACTTAACAAAACGGTGAATTATCGGACGAACAATGGGCCCAGTTTGTTAACAAACAACTTAGTGAATTCTATGAAAGCATTGGAATCGGCCATCAAAGAAGTGTTCCACGAACTCCTCAACGAGCGGTGTAGTTGAAAGCGAAATCGAACTCTTGTAGAAGTCGCTAGAACTATGCTTATTTACTCAAAGGTTCCAATGTTTCTCCGGTCAAGCTATTGCCCTTGCATGCTACACACAAAATCGTTCCTGATTCACTTTGTTCATGGAAAGACACCATATGAACTTGTCCACAACAGAAAACCTAATCTCTCTTTCCTTCGTGTGTTTGGTGCATTGTGTTATCCAACTAATGAGGGTCAAGACTTAAGGAAACTTAGGGCTAAAGCTGACATTGGAGTATTTGTAGGATATGCACCAAACAAAAGGGATACCGAATCTATAACAAAAGAACCCGAAATATCATGGAAACCATTCAAGTTACGTTTGATGAGTGACGGTCAAATGGCTCCTGGACAATCATTTCGGGACCCACTTCAAAACAGTCCCATTGGTTCATCTCTTGTTCCAAACTCTTCTCAAGAAACTCCATATGTACCTCCATCCGAAGATGATTTAAAGAAATTGTTTGATCCTATGTTTGATGAACTTTATGATTCAAGTACTAATGAGGTGTTGATCCCTACAAGAGATGCTCATATTCCTGTGAATGAAGTCAATCCCTCAGTCTCAATATCTTTAAGTCAAGAAGCACCTCCTGCTGATCCTTGATCTCATCAACAAATCATCATTCTTCAAATGTACATCATGGAATGTTTCGCATCAATGATGAAGTTAATCCCTTTGCTACTCACGAAGATGCTCCATTTGAAAACATATTTGCTACTCCTGAATCATCATCAGAACCATCTTCTTGGGAGACATCGACTCGGCTACCTCGGTTCCTCAACAACTACCACATGAACACCTTAGAAAATGGACTCACGATCATCCATTAGACAACATCATTGGAAATTCCTCTCGTCCAGTATCAACTGGAAACAACTTGCAACGATGCCTTATGGTGTTTCTTCAACTCCGTACTATCTAAGATCGAACCAAAAGATGTTAAAACCGCCATGAATGAAGATATTTGGTTCAATGCCATGCAAGAAGAAATTCATGAGTTTGATCGACTAGATTTATGGGAGTTAGTACCGCTCCAGACGTGCTATGATTATTGCTCTTAAATGGATCTTCAAAGTGAAACTTGATGAGCATGGTGATGTGTTGAAAAACAAGGCTCGATTAGTTGCTAAAGGATATCGTCAAGAGGAGGGTATAGACTTTAAAGAATCTTTTGCTCCATTTGCTCGAATGAGGCAATCAGAATCTTTTCGGCTAATCTGCTAGTAAGAACATGGTAGTCTATCGGATGGATGTGAAGGCGGCATTTAATCCGGAGATCTTAAAGAAGTCGTCGCCACCAACCTTGAAGGATTTGTGAATCAAGAGCATCCTACTCGCGTTTATCGTCGAAGAAGGCTCTTTACGGTTTAAAGCAAGCTCCAAGGTCATGGTATGATACGCTAACAAAGTTTCTTCTATCAACGGATTTAAAGGAGCGATTGATCCTACATTGTTCACCGAAGTCGCAAACATTTAACTCATGTTCAAATTTATGTTGATGATATTATTTTTGCCTCGTCAGACCCAATGGAATGTGATCGTTTTTCTAATGAAATGAGTTCAAGTTTCAAATGTCAATGATGGGACAAATGTCATTTTTCTTGGGATTACAAATTTCACAAAGTCCCCGAGGCATTTTTATTAATCAATCTAAATATGCATGAGAGATTTAAAGAAATTTGGATTTGATTCAAGTGACCCTGTTGACACCCCATGATTGATCGAACCAAACTAGATGAGGACCACTCGGGGATCATGATTGACCAAACGAAATATCGTAGTATGATTGGATCCACGATGTACCTCACACTAGTAGACCGGACATCTTGTTATTTGTTTGCATGTGTGCTAGATACCAGGCTAAGCCTACTAAAAAGCACCTTGAAGCGGTTAAGCGGGTCTTTCGGTATCTCCAAGGAACCATCAATATGGGACTATGGTACGAAGGACAGGTATGTCACTAACGGCCTATCAGATGCGATCATGCGGGTTGTCAAGATACCGCGTCGAAGTACATCGGAGGTGCTCAGGTTTTGGGTGATAAGCTTGTGAGTTGGTCTTCAAAGAAGCAAATGAGTACTTCTATTCCTCTCTGAGGTGAATACATAGCCATGTCATCTTGTTGTGCTCAAATCTTATGGATGAGATCTCAATTATCGACTATGGCTTTATTCAACAAAATCCTCTGTATAATAAAAGTGCTATTGCTCTCTCATGCAACAACGTTCAACACTCAAGAGCAAAGCATATCGACATTCGACATCATTTCATCAGGGGAACAAGTGGAAAAAGGTGTGGTGGAACTATATTTTGTGAGGTCCTCGGTTATAGCGACATCTTCACCAAAGCTCTTCCAAGAGAGCGTTTTGAGTTTATTCTTCCACGCTTGGCGAAAAGCCTTCAACAGTCACTCAAACGTCTTGAGGAGGAAGACGAGGAGTAAAGGTCTATCTTCATCTATCTCTTGTAAATATTTATCTACAAAATTATAAAATCAAAAAACAAATAGAAATTATAAAACCTTCAAAATCCATAAAAATCTGAAAAATTCGAAAAATCTTCAAAAATTATTATCAATTTGTCATGTTTTTTTTGGTTCGATAATATCTACGGTCTTTGTGCTGTCATTCAAAGAATGACACGGGACTTTAGATGTTGTTCGAATTCTTAAAAAAAAATCAAAAAATCAAAAATTATTTTTGGGAGAAAGAGAAACAATGATTTATTGTCATTTTCGAGCAATAACCCGTTTTAAAAGAACGAGCCATGTTTTACCATGTTTTCAAATTCCATGCTCCGATTCTATAAACATTTATCTGCTGAAAACTAAATGCTTTGAAAAATAACTAGGTCTCTATTTTTGATAATCATCAGGACTTATTTGTCAAAATATCTATCTCTCAATCAACAACCTATGTCATTGATTGAGGGGAGAATGATTTCAATTAAATTAAAAAGTTATTTGGCATTAAATTGTTTTCAAAAGATATACATGCATGTTTTATCAATGGAGTTTAAAGTCTTAAAATCCGATCCTTATCAGTTAAAGCGCTTTCATAATCAAGTCACAATTCTCCTTAAAAGCTTTCAAAATCAATTTAAATCTATAAGAGATCACAAATCTCAAATGATTTGATAATTGTGATCGGGGAAGAATGTGTGATTTAAATGGATTTAAAGCTGATAATTGGTAAATGGTTTTATAAGGATGTACATGCTCTTCCTCCCACATGTGACAAACGATTTCAAATTTTCCATGCACATGTTGAGGGGAGCATCTATCTTAAACCTATGATTTGAAACGTGATCACTTATCTCAATATGCGAGTTCCCTCTAGTATGTGCAAAACTCTTTTCAAACCTCGAGGCACATATTGAGGGGAGCAAAATCATGAAAACCTCATCCTTCCCAAAATGCTTTATCTACTTGATTCGATTAGGGAAGTGATGTTGATATCTTTAGAAAATGGTAATCAAAGAAGTTAATTCTTTCTCTTGCCTCCGTGTGCAAAAAATTTTTCAAATACTTGATGCACATGTTGAGGGGGAGTTCTCGTTCTAAAAATATCAAAACAATTCAGGTACAAAATGCTTTGATAATATATCACAAGTATCCGGATTGATTTTCAAATGGTTTTCAATTGGTTCCTATGGCGGATGAACAATACCAAATAGACCGACCAACTTTACTTTATGTATGGTGATATAAGGATGATAAGGTTAGGTATTTTTCCCATGATCCGCCGAGCGGAGGGATCTACCCAGGAACTATCCACTAGTTAGTGTAGAGTTCTTAGGTATGATGATAAAAGGAGAAAATGAGATATGGGAAGAGTGCGGACTAGGCCGAGCTAGTCTTTGGAATAAACCCAACAAGGTTCTAGCTATGAAGTCTCGGTAAGCGCTGAAGGGGTTGAAGAATGAAAAAGAATTGAATGAGAAAAGGGTGAAAACAAATAGCCTTCCAATTATTCAACCTTAGAAGAAACGGGTTCAATTCATATGCTACTGATGGTAACATCGGTATTGAAGACAAGGCGTCATGGACCGTGGCGCTTTGCACTTCAACTTTCCAAACCACTCAAGTTCCTCTTAAAAGGACTTGTTTCATTCTCACGGGAACCGACATTATCTATCGACTTTCTCTTAGAGATTGTTGATATTGAAGAAGGAGACCCTCTCCCTAGTCTCCGATATAGGATCCAAATATGCACAAATTGAGTCTAGAGCCACGAGATCATCAATAAATCTCATTAGGACACTTTCAATGAAGACTCTCTTTCACACAATGTGGAAAGAGAGATTATATCTTGAGTCCTACGCATTATCCTTGTGGTATTGCGAGAACATCTGAGTGATGTGTTTACATATCACAATGAAGATGGAAAGCCTTCGGAGCCAACATCTAACAAGCTCTGGTAGGGTGGCATGTGAGATCTATTATATGGATCAACCATGTGACAACTGAGAGCGAAACAATGGGGCGATTCAATCTTTTGAATCAATCCTGGTTCAGGTTATGGATTGACGGATACCTTTGAAATACCGGTCTTTGTGCTTTAAAACTCTTTTCATTATGCTCGACCGGTACTAATTTTTCAAATCAAAAGGTGTTTTATGATTGATAATTGATTTTCATTAAAACCTTCGTTTATTGCAAAAACAATTTCTATTGAGCAATACTGATTGTTTTTCAAATCTCTTTTCATGTCAATCGACCTAACGTTCACTCCTCCCATGTTGTCTTCTTTGAGATGTTCGGTTTGAGAACGGCTAGAGCATTCGAAACCTGTCAAAGAAATTCTTGAATTATACGATCACGAAGCGTACTATCTTGATCAGCGGGGAACCGTGGGGCGTGTACCTCAATTCAACGAAAGTGATCAAAGACACTTCCGTGCGATTTATTGCTAAGCTGTTTGTATGCGAGTACGCGACGTTTGTTGAATCGATGAAGCGGTCAATCCATAGCCGCATGCTCACTTAACACATTCATCTCAAAAGAAATCATGATTAGTGCATCAATGACTCTGATATTTCACTCCATGCTTACGCTAGCTGCTGCCAATATCATGAATCAACAAAAGCTTCCGCTACTCACGATGAGAAGATATCATGATCCCGAATGTGAGCATGTCGATCCGAATGTCACAACATCACATAATACCAACACCACAATGGATGTCTCGAGAGATTTTTGATTCATGATCTCTAAAGCGGCTCAAATTATTATCACGTGGATCAGTAAAAGACCTCCACTTGAAGTAACCAAACATGCAATGTGAAGAATCAATGACTACGAGCTTTGAAGCAAAGTACTACATCAAGAATGCAAGATCAATTGTTAATGTAATATCTGATTGTATTCAATATAATTTTAGTATATGTTTGAGGTGACCTCCCTTAGGGGGAGATTGTTAGGAATTAGAAATTTCGGGTATTAAAGAGTCGGTCACCTCAAGTATATGTAATCATTAGAAAGCTCGTAGTCGTAGTTATTTGAAGTTAAGTAGTATTTAGTTAAGTAACACCGTGGAGGACGGACGGGTCTTTACCCACTGTATGCCTGATCCACAGCCCGATGTGTGGTGATTTATGTAAGACTATAAATACTCTCTACCTCCCAAGGTAGAGAGTTGGAGCTCATAATAATATCTTTCACTTTCTCTCACTAAGTTCCCTAAACCTCTAACTTTCTCTCTCTAGAATTCCATCTATATGCTACTTTGTGTTATGGTTTGATGTGTATTTGAAAAGTTATATCTTCTGAAACACCGAGGTATGTTGAAAGGCTTTGCGATGTACAAGACATTTTTGAAATGATCATAAGCATCTTAAGTCTCTATTTCGGAGAAAGGGTTATGCACCAAGCTCCCTCATAAAAGCGTTCTGATCTCAAAGCGGACTTCGGAAACTCCAATACTTGGCCTAATGAGCCCCAGGCCCTTGTTCATGCTAGTCATGGCCAATATTCCTCAAAGTGAGGTTATCAATGTCATGACCTCCATGATACACGGAAACTTAAAAGAAATGCGTGAGAACATAAAATTTTAAGTAAATAAAAATAAAATACTTAATAAAAATCTAATATAATAAAATGACGGCACCAAAAATTTGATCACGGGATTTATGCCGGGTTTTAATATTTATAGTATCTCTTTTACCTATGGTCCACCTTATGCGCTCACCCGAGCGATTATGCCGGTGCGTGTGTAGTGTAATGTCGGTAAAAACGAGGGTCGTCCCAAGAGCTATGTGGTTCTAATTAAGAATCTAGATGTCCTTTGGTTTTAACTAATTTATAGTAGAAATGATTAATTAACTAATAAACAAGAAATAAAAGCAAGTAAAGAAAATAGAGGTTGTGATCAATAGAGGGAATGTGTGCTAACCTAATTACTCATCCTATCATGTAATGTTCATGTTTTATTACTTCCAATTGATTCAAGTGGGGTTTTAAGTCGCTAGGACAACATTTGGTCAGTTCGTCCTAACCTATCAACAAACCCTACCGAGGTCAAGATTCTACCCTTGATAGTGAGTGGTTTTAATTAGCCTAAGCCAAGTCATTAAGTACCCTACATGCAAGACTCGAAATAATGAGTGCGGGGCATCTTTAGACACTATCCCTAACTTCTTAAGTTCATCGGACGACGGTGATCATTAGGTCGATTCGCAGTGAGGAAGGTGCGTCAGGTTAGTCAATTCTTCACCGTCCACAACTCTACCTAACTACTTAAGGCAGTTGGTCAATTCTCCTATGCAACTAGATATATTGTATTTCAAAACCTAGAAGCTAGGGTAACTACCAACGAACTATGCATGCATACACTACAAAAAATTATACGGGCATGAAAACATCAACATTCAAGGAATCATAACTAGGCTAGCACCAAAGGTGCTTAAATCATATTAAAAACAAAAGGATTGATGTTTAACATAGTGAAAGACATGAATCGTAAGATAAAATAATCGCTAATGCTTATCGATATGGAGTGATTTCTCCATTGGAGATGGCTCCGTAAGCTTCGAATGATCTGCCTTTGGACCCCTCTTCACGTTTTCTGACTTTGAGTTGTGTGTGAATGATGTGAAATGTATAAATTAAGGCTGGTATTTATAAGCACGATCCTAGTTACGGCGTAACTTGATTTGAGTGTTACGCAGTAACTTTAATAATTCCTCAAATAATGCTCTCGTTAAGCAGGTTGCGGCATAACACTTGGGAAAGGTTAATGTGCATACTTACAAACAATATCTCTTCTAAAACCCACTAGGCATTTAATGTGCATACTTACAAACAATATCTCATGATTTTGGTGTCCACATATCATGCCTGCAAAAGTGTCTTTTGCAGAACTGTGCAACTTTTCACATCGACAATCACGAAAAACGCGGGCAATTGGAGTGGTGGCATTAAATGCGGACTTTAAACGTCCTTCCAAAACTGTTTTCAAAATAAATTTTTGAAAATTACAAAACTAATCCATCTCCACCACTCTATATACCCCTTTCTACAGTCACAAAACACACACACACATTTTTTAAAGAAGTTGTACTAAAATTTTCTCTTATAGCAAAGTTGTGTTTATTTCTTAGTTGTCTGTCAAAAACACTTTTCCAAAACTGTATTCTTGATCAAACTTAGATTAATACCAAGATATCTATCTTAGTATCCATCTGTTTGATAACATATCAATCATTTTACGACAGCGATCAAGTTGGACTCAACTTGAGACCATATGGTGCTTGATATACTGCCATTCAAACTTTAAAACTTCTTTTCATAAACATAAAATGGCAGCTGACCAGGGAGTCGTGTATGCGCCTCAATGGGCAGACATGACTCTTGACCATGTCAAGTTTCAAACAAACAATGTTGTAGGCAACTTTAACTACCCCAAAAATGTCTTCCTACAAGAAAATAATCAAAATGTTTTTACAAATGTCCTCTCAAAACGGCTTTTACAAAATGCCCATCAGTGCTTTACCAAAACTTCCTCAGGGAGTTCTGGTGCACTGCAAAATCCTATGACCCAAAACCACCCACTGATGAGTCTAAGGCATGCCCTCTCAGAGAATACCTCATCAATTTCTCAATGATGAACGACCAAAGGCTACTGACCCGTGACTTTGCCACCTTCTGTTCATCTAATGGGATGGCCTACAAAAAGGATAAGTATGATGCTCACCCTGAGCCTGAGGCTGTAAAGGCTGAGCTGGTCAAAATATCTCTAAAACCAAGTTACTTGGATAAAATTCCAATAACTAAAAACTCTTTTCATGTGGCTTGGAGAATCCTATTCGCTTTTGTGATTCAGGTTATCGGCGGGAACTACTCAACGAATGAGTAGGTTAATTCTGTTCAACTGATGATGGCCAACTGTCTCATTACTAGGACTGAGGTCGACATAGGTGAGATCATTTACAGTAATATTGTAACCAGACTTATGAGTAAAACTAGGGTAACTTGTGTATCTTACCCTAGGTTTATTTCTTGTGCCCTTGAAAGGTTACAGGGCTCCGACTATACTCAAGATATACCTTTTAGGTTTTTACCTGCCATCGTGAGTGCCACAATTTTAAAAAGGACCCAGCCCAAGTATCCGACATAGAATTGATGGACTATATGATTATTGTAAACAATCAAGTGTCTTCACCTCTTCCTCCCAAAAAGAAGAAGAGAGTGAAGTCTCAGACTGTGACCACCCGATCCGGGGCCCGAGGCTTCGGGACACGCCCATGAAGAGGAGGAAGCCACCCAGGAGACCGAGTTCTCTACGACCCAAAAACAGCCAGAGGTCTCTGAGAAATCACACTCAGGGTCCTCAGGAAAACCATCTGAATCCAAAGTCTCAGCTGACATGAACAAGTCAGTTAAGTCAGAATCATCCCAACCATCACATCCTACTTACGACTCTGGCAAATCACAACCAGGGTCTTAAAGGGAAACAAACAACCCACTGATACAGGATTACCTTCCACGGTCCCTAAGGATAACACTAGCACAAAGCCACTAGTGTTTGAAGGGTTACATGGGGACAAAGACTCAGGGGGAATTTAAATCACCCGCTGATACGGAACCATCAACCCCTCATGGAGTTGCGCATTCCTCAGGGACTGGCCCTAAGGACCAAGCAGAGACAACCCACTATGTTGGATTAGAGGGGTCAGGCCCTGACCACAACCAAGGCAAGTATTCTAATGAAGAGGAGCCGACTAACCTTTTTTTGTGTGTGCAGAAAGTGGCTGATGTTGAAGCTTTTCTTTTCTCTGAGGAAGAGCTTGTGCAAAGTGAAGAAGAAAACTATGTTGTTGGTGAAGATCAGGACACTGATGCTCAAACCACTAAACAAGAGCATCAGTCTTCACCACCCCAACCAACAAGGTCTGAAGACTCTCATTTTCATGAGGGTGGTTCTTCTGACTCAACAGCTTCTTTTTTTCTAGAAATTTTGAAGAAGTATGACAACGTCCTCTCTCTCACTAAAAGGCAGCTGGTCAAGTTTCTTCGCAAAGCCAACTCTGTCCTTTTTAGTGAGCTTACCAGTGAACAATGGGTTCAACACACTGAGGCAGCTGTCAACTATGCTGACCTCAGGGCCTCTGTTGAAGAATAGTATGACGCACATGTTGATCATAGAACAGCTGTTGAACACTCCCTGACCACTCTTAATCAACACTTAAGTGGGTTTCTTGACTCTCTCAAAAGGCTTAACCAGAGTTGTGGGAAACTAGAAGGGGGGTTGAATAGTTTTACCAATTAAAACTTCATTTTAAAATATTTAGATCGACTTATGTCAATCTATTTTTATGTGTATGTTGGACGTTGATAGATGGATATATAAAAGTGTAATGAAAGATAAAGAGTAAGAGGCACATAACCACGAAACAAGTATTTATAGTGGTTCGGCTACAAGGACACCTTCCTTGCCATACTCCACTCCCCGAGTCACCTACTCGAGAGTTCGTAATCACTACACGAGACCAACTCCTTATGGCGGAGAAGCCTTCACAACGTCGCCTACTCTTTTTCCGGTACTAGGCTAACCACCGGGTTCTTTAACACCAAGGTGAACCCGCCTACCGCGTTAGCACCTTTATCCGGTACTAGGCTAAGTACCGAGTTCCATGGAGGAACTACTACCCAACACTACACAACACCTAATCCCAAAGGAGACCAACTCCTTATTACAACACCATCAAGGATATCAACATCCTTGGAAATAAACTATCACTATATGTATAACGATGCACCTTATCGATTATACGACCTTGGCATTCTTCATTAATGCCACTGGATTTGATTTCTAGGCATCCTTCACTAATGCCCTTGACACAACGCTTGGCACCTTTCACTAATGCCTTCGTCTTGACACCTTTAGCATTCTTCACTAATGCTTTTGACACAGACATTAAGCATCTTTCACTAATGCTTTCGTCTTGATTCTTTCGGCATCCTTAACTAATGCCTTCGACACAACACTTCTATAGAAGAAGAAAGAACTATCAACAAGAGAACCTCAGTAGTCTTGATGATGAGGAAGCATGGCAACTCATGGACTTGAGCTTGCTCGACTTCAAGAGGTGGTGATCTCGCCTTTAAAAGGAACCTAGAGAATCACACAAAAACAAAAGACAAACTACATAGAAAGATCCCTAAGGATCAGTGGTTAGAGAGTTACAATACTTGGGGAAAGTATGTGTAAGATAGGCCAACCAAAAGGAAGAAATGGCTCACTATTTATAGAGGAGAAATGCTTACTGTTCCACGGATACCACGGATCCCTCCCTCAAGGGATCCGTCTAGTGTAAAACTAGGGATCCGTGGGACGCTCCTCTTTGCCCATGGGTATTTTGGTTGTGGGTCATGGGTCATGGGGTATGGGTTGATCCATGGGTATTTTATTAGATACAGTGTACCTAATGGGTGCAATGCACCTAGTCAAATGGGTATGGGTCAATACCATGGGTTGTAGTTTTACCCATTTATAATACATACTAGTTATGTATATATTTTCCCAATATGTAAACACTAGTTGTTGTACATATGTATTACTAAATCATAAAATCACTTATACTTGTTTTAGTGTTTTATGTGAAAACGTAAGTATGTTAGAAAACTATTGGCTCAAACTATTTACGTATTTTATTTGTTTCTTTAAAATGATTTTACGTTTGTTATCGACAAAACATTAGAAGATCATAAAATATAAATAAACGTTTTTAAGGCTTATTTGTATTAACAAGAGTGTTGTAACAATTCAAGAGGGTGTTAAAGATGATCATGCACTCAACAAGAAAGTTCTTGAGGCTTCTGAGGCTTACATTCAGAACTCAACCAGCCTCACATAGCTTATCAAGATGAGCAATAGCCTTGATATTCAGGGTCTTAATTCCTCTATCACTGACATCCAGTCCAACATTACTTCCTAGTGAAAGAATCTGGCAGTCTGGGCAAAATCTACAAACTCTTTGGCCTGGAATATTGGGCCAAGGATGACTGCCCTGGAAAGTTCTCAGGCATCTAACCGCTCAAATTTTTCGGTTCTCATGAAGGGCACCTCAGACATCAAGTCCATGATGTCTGAAATCTATCAAGCATTTAAGGGTCAATCCACTCCCTCAACTTCAGTGCCAGTGCCAACTCTTGCTCTCACTGAAGGTCCAGCAACAGTTGGGGGAGAAGGGCACTGAAACACCAACTCCTTCTCATACTAAGAGGGAGACTAAAGAGCCAAAGGCAGTTGTGCCCCTCTCATCCTTCAAACCAGAGCCTGAACAAGAGATCCCTGAACAACTAACTTCGTCAATAGTCTCTAATAGGAAAGACAAAGGAATTGCAACCACATTAGAGCGTGAACAACCCAACCTTGTGAAAGCTTCATCAATTGTCCGCCAGGACCCTGATGCACCTACCAGGGTGCCTTATGAGATCAACGAAAGATGTTCAATCTGATAAACAATGAAATCAATGCCCATCTAGAGAAAGAGGAAGAAATGAAAAAGGCTGCTAAAGAAGAAAGGAGACTAGTATTTTGATGCAGGTTTTACTGACCAGGTTTTAATATTTATAAGTCTCGTTATACCTATGGTCTACCCTAATGCACTAACGGGCAGTGTACCCGGTCGTGTGTAGTGTAGTATTCGGTAAAACCGAGGTCGTCCCAAGAGCTATGTGTGTGGATTTATACTAAGTCTAGGTGTCACAGATTTTAATATGATTATGATATGGAATTAACTAATAAAGCAAATAAAGGCGAAAGATGTGATCAATAGAGGAGAGTGGTGCTAACCTAGTTACTCATCCTAACTAGTAATGTTTACGTCTAATTACTTCAAATTACTTCAGGTGGGGGTCAAAGTCTAGAGGACAGCATTTGGTCAGTTCATAACTAACCTATGACAAAGGGTACCCTTTGGAAGTCGTGTCCCTCATAAGTCCATTGTTCCTTCCCTAAGCCAAGTCATTAAGTACCGCTACATCCTAGATTTATAATAGTAGTGCGGGCGCTAGCAACTTAAACACTCACCCCTTACTTCTTAAGTTCATCCAAACGGTAGGTGATCAGTTGGTCAAACCACACAAGTAGAAAGGGTTGGTTGGTTTTAAGAACATGGCCCATTAAACTTAGGGTAGGTCTGGTCTTCTCTAAGCTACGAAACAGGGATGAAACGCCGTAAACTGTAGTAAATAATTATACGAAGCAATGTAAGCAAACAAAACAATTAAGGAATCATAACTAGGCCAGCACCAAGAAGTGCTTAGCCGCTCATATTAACCATACAAATCAATTCAATGTTTAATGTTACGAAATACATGAATCAAAAGTAAAGAAAAGATAAAAAAGCTAATGCTTATCGCAGGGGAGTGATTTCTCCCTTGGAGATAGCTCCGTATGCTCCTCTAAATCTGCCTTCAAATTCTTCTCACATTCTCTGATTGTTGTGTGTGAAATGGGATGATTTAAAATGCTGGAAATCGTGGGGTATTTATAGGCCAGATCTGGTTACGGCGTAACTAATAAAAGAGTTACGCCGTAACATACAATTCTTCGTAATTTGCACTAATAATGCTGGTTACGGCGTAATCTCAGGAAGGAGTTACGCCGTATCTTCACTAAATCTTGGTTACGTTGTAGTTGATGCATAAGTTACAGCGTAATTAGTAGCAGCGCAGAACCTCATTTGACCTAATATGGTTACGTCGTATTCTTGGATAGATTCGCCGTAATCTTCTGTTAAGTTGGTTTTCGAGCCACGCTTTAGTTACGGCGTGTCTGAGAGAGGAGTTACGCCGTAACTTCTTCAAAGTGAGCATACTATGATAAATCTTCAATAAACTCTCCAATTTCGCGTCTCTTTAGCTCCAATGCTCGTAATTTAGTTGAAAGTGAAATATAGTGGAAAACAAGCGTAAATCCATATAAATGATATAAATTACAAGCATTATCGGGGGAAATTGACACTTAATATTCATGATTATTTGATGTTATCAAATATCCCCCACTTGAACTCTACTTGCCCTCAAGTAGTCCTTGTTAGATAGATTCCTAAAAAGATATCTCCTATTACCTGGAAAATATAAGTTTACAAATCCCTTATTCTAGAATAAAACAAAGCCGAACACCTCACGAAATGGGAACGAAACACTCAAATCTCTCAACTATTCTAAGTGTCAATTTTGGGGTGATCACTCAATCGCACAGTCATAGCATGTATTCTATCATAAGCTTGGCGGTTACACAAATCTCCACCACTAGAGTTAAGAACAAAATAATTCTTGAAGGCTATATGGGTAGACACGACAAAGGTTAAGGGTGATTTTTCATTACTAACATATCACGGCGAAATGGAAAAAATCAATGATACATGACCAAATCCATGGCCAAGACACCAAAGATTGCTCCCTGCATCACCTAGACACGCTTCATGACTTAAGGGCAGGATAAGACCTGGGATATATAAATGGTGTAAAATAAAAATCAAGCAAATAGTCTAAATCCATAACTAAGTCATCACCACTTACCGTCCACCCAAAGTTCAAGTTTCGAAGTTAAAAAACCGGATCATGATATACAAGGTACAAGTGTCATAGAGGACGTCATGATGGGCACACAACCTTTTCTCCAATCTTCAAATGTGACCGAGGTAGCCTCCTCGATACTAAATCTAAATTAAGATCATAATTAAGTGCGTATAACATCGCACTTTACAATCAACTGAATAACAAATACATAACTTTTTTTTTCTTTTCGAATCACATCTTTTTTTTTTAATCATAACTAGAGCAAATAAATATAACATCCCCCCACTTGAAATGAACAATGAGAATTCGGGGGGTCTTCAATGATCTTTAAGAATATTTCGTCGACGAAAGCGTGATTCCCGAACCTTTCCACTTGAACCTTGAACTTAGGCAAACGATGACTTCCCAATCACAAATAAAGACTACAGGGTAGGCTAAGGTGTATAGTGTAACGAAACAATATACTGGGTTAACAAAATGAAAGGAATGGCTCAGATGGGTGTATCTAAGGGTATCTTGCACTAAAGGTGAGTGCAACAAACGGGTTTCACATGGGGGTCGAGAAGTCGAGGTGACTAATCAATAAACACACAATGGTAGGCTATGTTCGATATTGGATTTCATAATTACATCAATACATAAGAAATATGGGTGTATGAATATATGGTTTTAGAGAGAGAAAGTGGGATATTCTAGTGAGAGAAACACATGGAAGGTTAGATTCAAAATGAACATCCAACCCTCTCCCTTGTGGGGAGAGGGCTATTTATACAAAGAATTATGCCCTCCTTCGGGCTGTGGATCAGGCATACAATGGGTAAAGACCCGTCCTTCCTCCATGGTGTTGCACTAGACTATACTATGCTAATAACTAAATAACGTAATAAACCATATGTCTACGAGCTAACTTAAGCTAGATTATATTTGGGGTGACCGATGCTTCACTATAGAATTTCCAATTCCTAACAATCTCCCCCCTAAGGGAGGTCACCCCATGATTTACAATTTGCATCCTAGCATTTTATTTAATCTTCAGTCTTGAGCTCGTAGACTTCAATTCATCATAATATTCAGACTTTGTGATTTCGTGGTGATTTCTTCATAGTCCAACTACTTTGTACATTAAGTGGACGTTATAGAGCTGATCCACATTTTGATGAGTTTTGAGCCAGATTTGAGATCATCAGCTAAGTTAATCTCAGCATCACCCTTTGTTGTGTTACCCCCATATGATGTTGTGACAGATGGATCGACATGCTCACATTCTGGATCATGATGTCTTCTTTTCAGAGTAGCGGAAGCTTTTAGTTGATTCATGATATTAGCAGCAGCGTAGCAGAAGCATGGAGTGAAAATATCAGATTCGTTGATGCACTTATCATGATTTCTTTAGAAATGAATGTGTTGTGTGAGCATGCGGCTATGGATTGACCTCTCCATTCTGATCAACTGCAAACGTCGGGTGTACCTTCATACAACAGTTAGCAATAAAGCGCATGAAAGTGTCTTTGATCACTTTCGTTAAATTGAGGTACACGGCCCACGGTTCCCCGTTGATCAGTACAAGTACTGCCTGTGATCAGGTATAATTCCGAAGAATCTCCTTGACAGGGTTTCGCAGCTGCTCTAGCTGTTCTCAAACCGGAACGTCTCAAAGAAGACAACATAGAGTGAGTGAACCAGCGAATTTGAGATTTACTGATTGATGAAAAGAGATTTGAAAAACAATCGTGTACTGCTCAATAAAATGTTTTTGCAATACAACGAAGGTTTTTAAGGAAAATCAGTTATCAATCATAAACACCTTTTATTTTTGAAATATTAATACATAGTCGATGTGCTAGAGAAAAGAATTTTAAGCACAACGACCGGTTTTTCTAAGGTATCCGTCAATCCATAACCTGAACCAGGATTGATTCATAATTTTGAATCACCCCATTGTTTCTATTCATTTGTCACATGGTTGATCTATTGGATAGATCTCACATGCCACCTACCAAGAGCTTGTTTGATGTTGGCTCTAGAAGGCTTTCCATCTTCAGATGTTCTGGCAATACCACAAGGCTAATGCGTAGGACTCTTCAAATATATTCTCTCTTTCCACATTGTGTGAAATAGAGAGTCTTCATTGACAGTGTCCTAATGAGATTTATTAGATGATCTCGTGGCTCTAGACTCAATAGTGCACATTTGGTTCCTATGCCAGAGACTAGGGAGAGGGTCTCCTTCTTCAATATCAACCATCTCTAACAGAAAGTAGACAGATAATGTAGGTTCCCCGTGAGAATGAAACAAGTCCTTTTAAGAGGAACTTGAGTAGCTTGGGAAGTAAGGTGCAGTACGTCACTGGGTCCATGACGTCTTGTCTTCAATACCAGTGTTACCTTAGTAACAACCAGTAGCATATGTATTGAACCCGGTTTCTGCCTTAAGGTTGAATTATTGGAGGGCTATTTCTTTTCACCCTTTTCTTATTCATTTCTTTTTCATTCTTCAACCCCTTCAGTGCTTACCGAGACTTCATAACTAGAACCTTGTTGGGTTTATTCCAGTTCTAGCTCTATCTCAGTCCGCACTCTTCCCATATCTCACTTTTCTCCTTTTTTCATCATACCTAAGGACTCTACACTATCTAGTGGATTGTCCCTGGGTAGATCCCTCCGGCTCTGGCGGGATCGTGGGAACGAATACCAAACCTAACCATCCTTATAACACCATGCATAAAGTAAATTGGTCGGTCTTTTGGTATTGTTCTTTCCTTCTCGAAACCAATTGAAAAATCATTTGTAAAATTAATCAAGGTACTTGTGATATAATATCAAAGCATTTTGTACCTTAATTGTTTTGATCTTTTAGAAATGCTCCCCCTCAACATGTGCATATGATTTTATGAATTGTTTGGCACATGGACGCAAGAGTTCTTTTGAAATAAATTCTTGATCACAATTTCCATGGAAAAAGCCATTTGATTTTCTTTTGTAAATTCTCCCCCTCAATATGTGCATAGGATATTTGAAATCATTTTATCACATAGAGGAAAGAGTTCCTTTTAAAGTACTTTCACGATCACACAACCATTTAGAAACCATTTAAAAATCAATCAAGGTACTTTATGTTAAAACATAGAAATCTTTGTACCTTGAAAGTTTATTTTCTTTTTGAAATGCTCCCCCTCAATATATGCTTCGAGATTCGAAAAGAGTTTAGCACATATTAGAGAGCAGTATGCACTTTGAGACAAATTGGTCACCTTTTATCAGATTGCATATTTATATCACATTTTCTCCCCCGATCAAAAATTTCAAATCCTTTGAGATTTTGGATCTCAAGTGATTTAAATATGTAAGAAACAAAACTTGTTGGAGAAAAATGTGTCCAGTTTCATTTGATCTGAAGAGGACTACTCCTAAGTTCCCTTTTTGACTAAAAGGGAACATCAATTCATAACCTATCACTATAATATACATTATAGTTATAGTTGTTTATAGTACAATCACCACATTACACAAATCATAATATATAACAATACTACTACAGGAAGTTGTCTTCATTCAGTTCTTTGAAGTAGCTTGTAATGACCTTCACGAAGTCTACCACCCATAAAACTTTCAAGACTGCGGAAGATCTTTCTCGTCTTAAGTCTTCGCCCGATCGCAGCAATGAACTCTTCACACCTCTTCAAATCCTGTTCAGACCAGAATCTAGTTTTGTTCCACGGCTTCAAGTCAAGTTTGATTTCCTTCACCCTTGAATTCAATTCTTCTTCAACCATTTTGAGCGTACCATCACTGAACTTGTATAGCTCGCACAACCTCATTAGCATTCTTGACCCGTATCTGTCAGTAAAAAGGACTGCTCTAGGGGAGTCAATCACTATGTAGTCGTGACGGAATTCATGCCCAGATGCTCCCCATTGGGGTCTTGTTAGATTGACCTGAGTTTGGTAGCTTTCCACACCAAGTTGAAAATCACCAACTCTTTATCGAATGACTAATCCTCTGATCCAGAGAATGACAGCAGCGGAGAGAGCCTTCTTCTCACGAACAGGTAGATGGTCAAGGTGTCCTTGGAGGTTCAGAAGATGGAGATCTTCAAAGTTACTTGGCAACAGATGTTTGAAGTCGTTTTCTTCTATAACATGATCTTTCAAGTCTGCTCTTCGAAGAACAATCTTCTTCAGATAATCATAGCCATAGATTGAGAAGATCTCTACACTAACAACACTTAGAATTCGCAGCTTGGATCGAACAGCTTTGCGACTCTTTTTAGCTCCATGTCTATCAATGTAGAATTTCTTCTTCTTGAACCACCAATGAGAAATGCCGTACGAAGCCGCGATGTCATACTCTTGTTCTTTGTCTGTCCAGAATTGATCAGGTACCATCTGTTCAAGACCCTGATCTATGTAGGTTGCAGCTTTCATCTTAGAGATCGATAAAGCTGGTCTTCTTTATGTAGTTCGAGCACATAGATAATCCAGGTCATGATTGAAGAGGAACTCTGATTGAATAGTCACTTGTCCAGGTTCACCACTGAGAGGAAGAGGGTTGTTCACATCAAACCGATTGATCTGCTCACTGACTTGATCATTCAGCATTTTATTGCATTCTTCCATCTGATATTGGAGCTGATTAGCATCAGAGTGGAAGACTTTGACGATTTCAAATGCTGGGCCTTCAAGATCTTTAGGAGTGATTGACGAAATCCCCTTCTTCTCACAAAACCACTTCATGAAGCTTCCTATATCCCCTGTGAAGTAGAGAGTCTTCTGCTGGAGCTTCATAGTTGGATATAATGGTTGTAGCACAATTGTTGTCAGGGATTATCGTATCAGACTCGGGAATTGACCATGCAGGTTCAGGAGTTTGAGGTTTATCTTTGGTGAGCCAGCTTTGAGTCATATCCTTTGATGGTGCAACTCTAGAGGTTTTCAAGCGTTCACCAGAAATGTATGCATCAAACCAATCATTATCTTCAGACGGCTTCGGGATATGTTTGGTGGATACATCATCGTCATCAGATTCTGACTCTGGAGCAACATAAGACTCTTCATTTAGTAATTGGTCTTCCGGGATAGTGGCGAAGGTGGGTGTAAACCTGGAATCAACCGTGGTCCATGCCGTAGACGTTTTCTGAGTGCCTTGATCACTGGATGAACTGGTTTGATTAGAAGGTTTTGGTGGAGATGTTGGTGGTTTTGGTGGAGATTTTGTGGTTGTGCCAGAGGATCCACCAATACCTAAAGTTCCAGTTCCACCAGTTGGAGGATGAGGTGGAGATTTTGGACCTTTATGTAATGACTCCAATACAAAATTTCTCATTTTCTTCTTCTCTTCTCTTTCTCGAATGTCCTCCAGAAACTGTAAATGGTCATCTTGCTTTATTGATTCTTTGAGAGCCACGTATAGCTTCTTATGGACTTCATCCATATGCTCATTAGCGTCGTACATTTTATCCAACAGGACTGCTCTCATATCAGAAATGGGTAGGTCTTTAAACCGTTTAAGCAGAGGAGCTTGCATTGCCCATTCAACAACATCTTTAACTTCGTCTTCAATGGCGTTTGCTACCCCTTCGTCGAAGTTAAGGTTTTCCAGCTTGGAGACACGACGTTCGAGGACGTTGATGGATTTAGGGAGGTGCCTCTCAAGAGCCTCAATACGTTTCCCGGCCTTGTCGAGCAATTGCTCAGATGATAAGATCAGAGGTGGTGATGCCGGTGGAGTGTCAGATTCATTGAGTGTGACCACTGGTGATAGATCTTTAGCTGGTTCGGGTGGTGGAAGTGCGGTTGTTTGAGCAGGTGCTGACATCGGATGGATGGTTGATGAGTCTTGCTGGATGGTGACTGTGTACATAGACTCAGCTTCCTCTTTCTCATCATTTTGCTTATAAGACTCGGTGTCTGAAGGTTTGTCATTCAAGAACTGATCACCAAATGAGAGGTCGGCATCCAGATTCTTAAGTGAGGATAGAGATCCCGTAGACATGTTTGTTTCTTCTAGGCGCCTGTGCTCTTCAGATCTTGGCTCAAGGATCTCCTGTGGGTCTTTCAGTAGTTCATTTTCTTCATTCCCTATTTCAAGCACTGGAACCTCTTCAGAATAATGTGCTGTCTCCTGGCTTTCAGATTGAGTATCACTGGAAACAGGGGTTTCAATAGGAGTATCTGGCACATCTTTTTCCACTTCAGAATGAATTTGAGCTGAGGATGATTCAATATCTCTTTTCTTAAGTATAAATTGAGTAGTCGTTTTTGGAGGTGGAGAAGAGATGGTCAATAGCATTTGAGCGGCTTGTTCTGCATCAACTCTAGTAATCCCTTTGCCTTTGTCTTGTGTAGCCGGTGTGATTTGTCGTGGTGCGGGCACTGGTTCTCGTAACACGACCCCTCCTATTGATTGTCTATGAGGCACGTTTAGAGTTTCCAAACTCTGTTGGATTCCTTGTTGTAATGCAGCCTCGTCTTCAGCTAACAAATTCATCTGACTCTCAGGAACCATGGATCCTTCATCTTTTCCCCTTCCGGCATATTTCCTTCTCCTTTTCTGCTTTTGGGGTGGAGATTCAACAGATACTGAAGTATCAAGTCTCTTCTTTCTCTTGGGAAGACTTGAGTTGGTGGATTCAGATTGTTTGGATTTTGGTTGAGAGGAGGTGGATTTAGGTGTTTCTTCGGTGGTTGTGCTGGAGGCCATCTTTAGATATCTTTTGAAGTAATCAGCCTTCTTGATTCGTTCGGTGAGTAAAGCTTCAGGAATTGTCATCCCAAAGATTACTTTGTTTGTACCTTTGGCAACATATTTCACGTTACCAAGCAAAAATTCACTGTTGGCCTCATGTAAGACTGCTTCTTTTCTTGGGTCGAACTGGTGTTTCTGCTGCAGGTGATGTATGATCAACTTAGAAAACCAAACGCTAGGGATCACCCTCTTGTTGTCTTCTTTCCTTCCCTTGACTTGATTCAGGAAGTTTTATCTGTCGGTGATGAATGTGTCCATGGCCAATGCGAATTCTTCCCAAATACGTTCAGCAAAGTCGACATTTCTTTGTTTGACGATTCCCCATATGATTTGTAAGATTGGAGCCCGTACTTTGTCAAACCCTGACGTTTTCCCAGTTAAGCATAAGTTGAGGATGGTGGCAATGGCTCTCCAGGGTTGATGCATATCATTGGTTATTATGGAAGAGACACGTGTTAGCTTTGTGAGGTATCCCAGTTCTTCCACAAAGTCCATTAATTCATCATTATTAGGTGGTGGAACAAAACGATTAGTGGGATCTCGAGGGGTGATTCCAAGGGTCTCCCGAAGGGTTTCAGTGTCAATCTCATACCACTGGTCATCCAGCTTACAGGAGTATTTTGCAGTGATCTTGTTAAATGTGACAGTGTTCCAGAATTGTTGCAGATAAACGGTAGGGACAGTGCACCTCATGGTTAGGGCACCAAAGAAATTTGTGTTCTTAAGGATGTCAATAGTGATTCCATGGATAGGGTTTGGTTGATGTCTATTCTCATCCAAGTAGCAGTTGCTCTTAGCTATGTCAACCCATTCATTATGAGGAAGAAGTTCCTCATCGGTAAGCACAACTGGTGGGGCATTGATAGCTGGATTATCAGAGGAAGTAATGTCTGCCATTGTATTTCTGTAAAAACATACACAAGACAACAATAGTGGCCAGAAACATGGTTAGGTGTTATATAGTTACAGAGTCAATCTTTATAACAATTCCATGCCTACAGGATACAAGTGTGAAACAGACCAAGCAAGACTAGCAAAATGCATACAAATCACACTTAAGCATAAGTCGCATGTAAGTCAGGACAAATCGCATATATTGACAACAAATCGCAAGAAATACGGCATAACAGTCAAATCGCAAGACAACAAGTCGCATACGTAAAAACGCATGAGACAAATCGCTCATAACAAATCGCATGCTATAGTAAACAAGACAAATCGCTTAATGAGTGTAGGGAGACAAATCGCTTTATCTATTGATACGACAAATCGCATCAATTTTAGTAGACAAATCGCTCAACTTAGGATGAGTTGTTCAAATCGCATACATCAGTTATTAGAGACAAATCGCTAATATGAAACCTGAGACAAATCACTACCAGACATCATGAACATGAAATTTCATCAACACACAGAAAACACACAACCATAGAGTCTTAACCATCACCAATACACATTCAAGACCATAACACACAACAACCCACTAACCCACTAACGAGATTAATAACACACATCAAATCCTCATACTAGCGAGATACGCATAAAGGGGAACGAAGAACATACATAAGCAATTATAGCACACCAAGCATGTGACCAAGCATAAACACGTCATACAATCATCTAAACTATCAATAGAATCAGCAGAAACAACAAAAAAATAAATAATCAAACCTAAAAAGAATGATAAGTCGAGGGAAGGAAGAGATGGATCTGCAATGGAGAGATGTTTGTTAGGTCTACTAATTTTTGAATTAAGCGAGATACATGTGTCTAACTAGATTAAAAACATACCACGTAAAACTTTATGCACAAATCGCTTATATGAATGAAGTGGAGAGAGTATTTGAATGATAGTTTGACTAGATTAAGTAAGCATTTGACCACAAGACAAATCGCACATCCTTTTTATACTATGATTGTAACTTTAGACAAATTGCACAAATAGTCCCTGTACTTGGCAAGTCGCATATCATAATCACAGCACAAATCGCATATAGTTGCAAGAGCACAAATCGCATATCTTAAACTCAATAAATTGACAAGACTTATAATAATCCTATCATAGAGCACTCAAATAAACATGATATAACATAGAGTAACTTATTTCAAATAAGGTAACATGCAGCAGGCTAGAGATCACAAGACACATGTAACACTCATGTAGAGACCCATACAAATCCTCCCCCTCAATTAATGTCACGATTTAAGAGTGAGTGAACATTGATTGAAATGCAACCACCCGTTAAAAGGTAGAGTATATCCTCTGTTCGAACTTCATCTAAGGACCCGTATCATTATTGAATGACATTTCTAGGACCGTAGATGTTATCGATAACAAGAGATACATCTTTTATTAGATTTTGGAAAAAAAACATCAATTTTTTTTTTATTTTTTTTAAACAAGTGTAGATTAATTTGTACATGGATTAATAAGAACGAGTCCTGATTCAAGTCAAACAGGAGTCAAAGTACGAGGTACATCAATTCAGACAAGCTACAATTCTTGAGTGAGTAGTCTTCATTTCTGTTGGAAACCAGGTCATGATGTTCATGATTGAATTAAGCATTGTACCTGAAAAAGATTGAGGACACTTTGCACTAATAGCACATGTAATATTGCAAATAGATGGGTTAGTGACAGGTGTATCCTCATTTTTGGATGTTGTACAGTCAAGTCTAGGAGTATCATTGATAGGAGTCCCTTTAAGTCCAACATTCTTGAAAGTTTTACCTGTGGGCATCCACTTAAGACAAGATCTAGGTGAGTAAGTTCGTTTGGATCATGTGAACTTAAATAATCTACCAGTAGGAATCCACTTAAAACAACTGCTAGCAGAGTTAGATGTAGCCATTTCCCTGTTCTGAACATTTGTCCTTTTGCAATTAGTTTGTTTCTTAGGGGATTGGTTAGCCATTTGATGCTTCTTATATGAATTGAATGATCTTCCTATATTTCTGATCTTAGAGTGTTGCACATTTGAGTGAGAAGGCTTTAGTGAGGCAACTGACTTGGGCAAAACGGTGTTCTCTTTGACTTGGGAATGATTTCTAGATTTGAATGGTTTAATTCTTTCTTTCCTAAATGCATTTGGTTGCCTAACAACAGATCTATCATTAGCCCTTTGTGAATTTGGTTTCTTCAAGGTAGACCTAATTGCAGACTTAGTATTCCTACCATTCCTAGTAATTTTCCTAAGCTCATTTTTTAAGGCAACTATAGTGAAGCTCTTGTTCTGAAGATTGGTTTTGAGGTCATCTATGTCAGCCAACAAGGAACTAGTCTGATCTAAAAATTTTGTCTTATTCTCTAATTTATTCTTCCTTAAGGACTCATTTTCCTTTAACAACTTTGCCACACATCATGCCAATTCATCATTCCTAGATTTAACCTCATTACTAACTTCATTGTTAAGACAGTTCACTCCCATTTTCATATTCATGTGTAGATCTGAGATTTGACCTTTTAGATTACATATGGTTGAGTCTTTGTCTTGAAGCTGAGTCTTTAGCTGATTAATTTCAAAAAAATCTTGAAATTCTGGGAATTCTGGATTTCGGTGAGCTTTTAAAACAAGAAAACTTTCTTCCTTTTGTTGTATTGCAATTTCTAAGGAAATGCAATGTTTTTCAAGAATTGAGTATTTGTTTGAAAGTTCGTCAAAAACCCTTTTGTCAACCATATCATTTGTATTGAAATTATTAGACTTAGTTTCAGCCAAGGAACATTCATCAAAGTCATGTTCACCCTTAAGGTCAGCATGTTTAGATAATTTAGCAGATGCATTATATTTAATCGTTAAAGGTACCTCATCACATGACACCTGTTCATTCGTCAGTCTGATATCTGCATTCACATCATGCATAACAAGAGTCACTGAACTGCTGGGCTTTCATGATTATCTGACTCTGAGCCTCTGTATTCAGTGAAGCCAGTTTCATCATCCTTTGTTGTATCTGATATTCTACATTCAGCATCACCAGACCTTTCAACTGAAACATTACCCGACTTATCACAAATTTCGCTTAATTTCACCTGATAATCAATCAAATTATCATCCTCTTGAGCAGCTTCCTTAATGTACTTTTCCACATTATCCATAAGTTAGATAAATGTATTGATGAACTCATGAATTTCCATTCCAGTATGTTTCTTGAAAGAAATTCCTGTCACGTGTTGATCGAAGTCTGCGGAATATTCCCCATTGATGAATGGCTGAAATTGGTTGTGGATTACCTGAAGTGCAGCATTGGAATCATCCCTTAGTACCTTCTTTTTGGAAATTTGAAGCTTCAGTTGTTCTAAGTTCAGCAACAAGGTTCTTGTCAATGTAGGTAAGTCCTGGCGGAAGAGAGCACTACACGTTTGATCCCCAGTTGTGGATAACAGCTGTATGAGGTGCATATGAAGTAGTTGATAGGGCTCAATGCTGCATTCCATTTGCTTTGCATCATGTATCATTAACAAGTGTGATTCTTTGTTAATTGACTCTAAATGTGAAGTGTTTTGATCATAATTTGCTGAATCAATCATGGTTAAACTTTCTGAGTAGCAAACAGTTTCTTTGTTCTGAGAGGTATCATAGAGTTTGAGCACTTTGGAGATTAAAGGGTCAGTGGTGTAAGACATTATGTTGATAGCAAATGACAAGTTTTAATTAGACACAAATCGCTTTCAGCAACTCACTTTAGGACAAATCGCTTAGCCCAAGTCACAGCGATAACAAGTCGCTCAAACAAACAAGTTGCTAAATCAGACAAATCGCTGAAACCTACAAGTCGCTAAACCTAATAACTTGCTAAATGGACAAGTCGCTCAAAGTGACAAATCGCATAAACAACACAAGTCGCGTAAAATCACAACTCGCTTAAATAAGCAAGTCACTGATAAATGACAAATCGCTCACCCGAACAAATCGCACAAGTACATCCACTACCCGGACAAATCGCTTAAATAAGTGATTTGTAGAAGACACAAATCGCTTCCAAACAAGGACAAATCGCTAGTTTGAATACTTTACCGAGACACAAACCGCTACCATTAAACTAACCAAAACGCCTCTTTTAAATCCAAAAACAATCCAACCACAACGATTCAAGCCTTCCAAATCAAAACCTAAGCACTTACGATGATTCTAAACACAAAAGTACAATCAAAATCCAAACTTTAACACTAGAAATGGTCCAAATGATGCAAATACCACTAAACTTTTTCAAACCCAAAAACCATATAAAACCACTAGAAATCCAAGAATATGTAAGAGAGATGATCAAACCATGGCTTTTGATACCAATTGTTAGATATTGGATTTCACAATCACATTAATACATAAGAAATATGGGCGTATGAATATATGGTTTTAGAGAGAGAAAGTGGGATATTCTAGTGAGAGAAACACATGGAAGGTTAGATTCCAAATGAACATCCAACCCTCTCCCTTGTGGGGAGAGGGCTATTTATATAAAGAATTACGCCCTCCTTCAGGCTGTGGATTAGGCATACAATGGGTAAAGACCCATCCTTCCTCCACGGTGTTGCACTAGACTATACTATGTTAATAACTAAATAACATAATAAACCATATGTCTACGAGCTAACTTAAGCTAGATTATATTTGGGGTGACCGATGCTTCACTATAGAATTTCCAATTCCTAACAGGCTATTTGGGTAATAATCCTATAATAATGCCTTCTTAAACTGAAATGTCCAAATACATCGAGCTAACTCAACATATCTCGTCTATGGTCTCGAAATGATGCAAAGGCCAAGTTCTAAAGTTTACAAGCTACCGGCACACTCATAATTTGGTGGATTTGGGGTAAAATTTTGGAAACGGATAAGGCTAATCTCACCATAAAATATCAAGGGTTATATGTGTTCGGCTAAGGTCTAATCTAGTTAGGTTAAGAAAAACATGTCAAAATTTTAAAAATAGCATAATTTTTCAAAATAAACTAGAAAAACGAGGGCAAAATAAATTTCAAGAGATAATTCTACTCCCGTCCTCCCATTTGAATTGTACAATGTCCCTTTTGTACTAAGCATTTAAATAAAGGTGAAGAGAAAAGTAGAATTAGAGCGAGAACTTCCTTTAAATTTGCTTCAAAAAGAAAGAAGGCCCACGAAATACAATCGTGCCTTCGTATAAGCATCCATGAGCAAACTTCAATCCCTGAAATTACACTACCGACAAGCATAATTCTAAAAAAAATAAAAAATGAACTTAACTCACTTTCGTAGGAATCACGGTTGCATTTAGCGCATGCAACAAGCCTTTTAAACCACTTGGTGTCCCAAGTGGACGAGTGTAGTCTCGTGAGGGGCTACAGGGAACATACCCACAAAGTTCATTTAAAATATTAATACAAGGTTATTGTGTTTAAAATGAAAGAAGTAATGCGAAGGATAGTTACGTCGTAATTCCAGAAGGAGTTACGCCGTAACTAGGAAAAATCTGGCATACACTGCAAAAGTGTAGCTACGGTGTAACCATTGAAATGGGATTACGCCATAATTGGTAATGTTTCTGAGGTTCTGCTGCAAAAGGGGCTGTTACGGCGTAACCATGAGAATGAGTTACGCCGTAACTCTGGTCAGATCAGCATGCTGCAGCAGCAACCTTTCTTCGTTTCCTGCAAAAATGGTTAAAAACACAAAACCCAACATAAATGGAAATAAAACAAATGAAGGGATAATTCGGGTTGTCTCCCGAAAGAGCACTTTTCTTTATTTATGAGTCTTTAAGTTAGACTCAGAGCCTCGGGGATTTATGGTAGCCTTTGGACTTGGCCAACTTCCTCTATGTCTTTCATCAAGTTGTGTCTGACCCAAGCGACATTTGCGGCAGTGCGGACGTATTCTTTAGTCTCGACCTTCTGAATTTTGCAAAATTTTTCCTCCGGCCCCAAGTGGTATATAGTAAACTCATATTTTTCAGAAATAATCGGGGGTGGCCTCTTATATGGAATCCCAAGGAGTTTGCACCTCCTTTGCTCATATGCTTCATCATCGGGGTCCGTAAATTCCTCTTTTCCTTGCAACTCAAGGTAATCTAAAATCCCCTCTATGTCATCGTCGTCAGACTCGGTGCCCTTAAACCATTCCTCGTCGAGCAAATCTTCTACCAATATACGTTTGCATTCTTCCTTCTTATTTCTCACAGACTCTTTGGCATCCTCAATCGTTATGTCACTCAAGTTGTTAGGACTCTCGTCGTTCGGATTTTCTTTACTCATATATTCATTCCAGATCTTCCCCTTCGTTAACGCATCTACTTTTCCATATTTGATCTTGACCCAACTGTCAAATCCCAAGTTGTCTAACCAAGGCAATTTTGTTCTTTCTGAGTCATTAGTCGATGTCCATAGGAACTCGTCTTCCCCAGCTCTCTCAATACTGCTTCCCCCATCACATTCATAATCAAAAGGGTTGCTAGATGCCAAAAAATTTCCGTCAGTGGTTTTAATTTGCTCACACCAATGACTTCGAGTTCCCTCGTCATCGTTGTTGCAAGAAGGAATATCATTGAGAGGTTTAATGGTCTTTCCTTGAAGAATATGTTTTTCATATTTAAGCTCTAAATTTCTTAACAAAACTGAATTAATTATTGCATTACCGAACCTTACTGAATACCAATCTCTGAATGATAGGTCCCCAAAATCAACGTCATGTCTTCCCGATTCATGTGGGCATATCCAAACTTCGTTCTTCACATTGCCCCCTCCGTTGCAATACTCACGAAAGGGGTTGCAAGTCGGCCATACTTGTGTGAACTCATCTTCTGTGATTAGTAAGGGCCTGCAGCAATGCGTGATATGTGGTCCTTCCACTTCGTTAATTGAGAATTTGGCTAATCTTTAGTCATCGTTAAGTGTAGTCCACATGTATCCGTCATCATTAATCCTTTCCTTATCGACCCGTCCATCGTAGGCCTTTCGAGGGTCACGAGAGGCCTATAGGTTGTAACACTTTCCATCATCAATTGCAATAGACTTACACCAATGATTCTTCCTTTTAGAGTCATCAATTTTGGTAGACTTGTCATTGCTCGTGTCCTGGTTACGCCGTAACTCCGATGTTTGGTTACGGCGTAACTCTCTTCCGCCATCGGCATCATTGTTATTATTAGACTCATTGGTGGATTTGTCATTTTCAGAAAATACGGCTTTACATACTGTTGATTTGTTCTTTTGTGCCTCATTTCTTTTTGGTACCTCATCGCCAAGCTTCCCACTCATAGTTTCCAAGTTTTTTTAGTGATACGTCATGGCTAGAAAGGCTTTTGTTTGTATTATCTTGGAAGTTTTTCAGCCATTCTTCTTGCTCTTTCTGTCTCTCGGTCGAATCTACAAGGTACTTGTTAATCATTTCCTCCAAGTTAGCTCTTCTTTCACCACGCTCATAATATGGGGGAGGTCCTCCATGATAGCCATTACGATTATCCCCGTAAAATGGATGATTTTCTCCATATTTAGCTTCTTCGATTGTGTTTCCTTCGTTAATGTTAGGACAATTCTTAGTGAGATGTCCTCTCCCACAGCTTTCGCAACCTACTTGGATGGCATGAATAGTTTCTTTGATTTTTAGCATATCTCAACCCAGATTCTCTAGCTTGTTAGTTATGGCCGCAATTCCGTCAAAACTTCCTTCTTGGTTTCTTTTGCTTCCTCCATCGTGCCATTTTTGGGAATGATCAGCCATTTTTTGGATGGCTTCAATTGCTAGAGTAGGAGTCATTCTTGGAATTGGTCTTTGATAGTCCAACATCTGTCTTGTAGTAACGTTTATTCCTTTGTAGAAGATGTTGACCTTTTGCTGGTTGTTTAGATCATGTGTAGGACACTTGTAGAGGAGATTGTTGTATCTATCCCAGGCTTGATACAACGTTTCATCGCCTTCTTGCTTGAAATTATGGATTTCCAAGAGATGGTTGGATATCTTTGACGGAAGACAATACCTCTGGATGAAGTGCTTCTTTAGTAGAGCCCAAGTATTAACTGCCCCGGTGGGCAACCTTTCAATCCATCTTCTTGCAGCCCCAGTAAGAGTCATAGGGAACACCCTTAGCATAACAGCGTCATGAGACACACCCGGAATGTTGAAAAGGCTTGCGATGTATAAGAAATTTTCAACGTGCTCATACGCATCTTCGTCCCTGTTTCCTGAAAAAGGGTTAGCACGAAGCTCCCTCATAAACTCGTCTTTAATCTCGAAATGGACATCAGCTCCAATTGCCGGTCTTACGAGCCCCGGCCCTTATTCTTCTCTTGTCAACGCCAAATATTATTCAAGAGTGAGATCATCAATGTTAACAACATCCATGGTACCAGAAAACTTGAAAAGAGATTGTGAGAATTTGAGAAAATTTTAAAAGAAAGACTAAACAGAAATCCTAATATAACTGCCCGGCAGCGGCGCCAAAAACTTGATGAAGGTTTTACTGACCATGTTTTAATATTTATAAGTCTCGTTATACCTATGGTCTACCCTAATGCACTAACGGGCAGTGTCCCGATCGTGTGTAGTGTAGTATTCGGTAAAACCGAGGTCGTCCCAAGAGCTATGTGTGTGGATTTATACTAAGTCTAGGTGTCACAGTTTTTAATATGATTATGATATGGAATTAACTAATAAAGCAAATAAAGGCAAAAGATGTGATCAATAGAGGAGAGTGGTGCTAACCTAGTTACTCATCCTAACTAGTAATGTTTACGTCTAATTACTTCCAATTACTTCAGGTGGGGTCAAAGTCGAGAGGACACCATTTGGTAAGTTCGTCCTAACCTATCAGCAAAGGGTACCACTGGAGAAGTCAGGTGTCCCCTCATAAGTCTAGTTGTTCCTGGTCCCCTAAGCCAAGTCATTAAGTACCGCTACATCCTAGATTTATAATTGTGAGTGCCCGGGCGCTAGCAACTTAAACACTCACCCCTTACTTCTTAAGTTCATCCAAACGGTAGGTGATCAGTTGGTCAAATTGCACAAGTAGAAAGGGTCGGCAGTTAGTCATATCTTACCCTTCCCGTCTCAGTCTACTCACTTAGGGTCAGTTGGTCATATCTCCTAAGCAACTAGCCTCTACCGCCATTCAAAACTACCGAAACAAGGGTAGCTACAAATAAACTATGCATGCATACACTTAGAAATAATTATATGGAATCAATTTAAACGCAAACAAAACAATTAAGGAATCATAACTATGTCAGCACCAAGAGGTGCTTAGCCGCTCATATTAACCATACAAATCAGTTCAATGTTTAATGTTACGAAATACATGAATCAAAAGTAAAGAAAAGATAAAAAGCTAATGCTTATCGTAGGGGAGTGATTTCTCCCTTGGAGATGGCTCTGTATGCTCCTCTAGATCTGCCTTCAACTTTTTCTCACGTTCTCTGATTGTTGTGTGTGAAATGGGATGATTTGAAATGCTGGAAATCGTGGGGTATTTATAGGCCAGATCTGGTTACGGCGTAACTATTAAAAGAGTTACGCCGTAACACACAATTCTTCGTAATTTGCACTAATAATGCTGGTTACGGCGTAACCTCAGGAAGAAGTTACGCCGTATCTTCAATAAATCTTGGTTACGCCGTAGTTTATGCATAAGTTACGGCGTAATTAGTAGCGGCGCGGAACCTCGTTTGACCTAATATGGTTACGTCGTAATCTTGGATAGAGTTCTGCGTAATCTTCTGTTAAGTTGGTTTACTGAGCCACGCTTTAGTTACGGCGTAATGTGAGAGAGGAGTTAGGCCGTAACTTATTCAAAGTGAGCATACTATGATAAATCTTCAATAAACTCTCCAATTCCGCGTCTCTTTAGCTCCAATACTCGTAATTTACCTGAAAGTGAAATATAATGGGAAACAAGCGTAAATCCATATAAATGATATAAATTACAAGCATTATCGGGGGAAATTGACACTTAATATTCAGTATTATTTGATGTTATCATATTTACAATGACCGAAGTGATTAAGATTGTTCAAGAAGATGCTGGGAAACTTGGCATTGACCCAAAGTAAGTCACCACTGACAAAGCTGGAGTCAAGTTCTTAAAGGCTCAGGGTGAATAAATAGAGGCTCTCAAGAAACAACACTTTGAGAAACCAAAGGAATGGTTCAGCTGAGAAAGAAAAAGATAGAGTTGTACATGTGGAGTATGACACAGATGTTAATACAAATAATCCGTAAAAACGTTTATTTATATTTTACGATCTTCTAATGTTTTGTCGATAGCAAACGTAAAATCATTTTAACGAAACAAATAAAATACGTAAATGGTTTGAGCTAATATTTTGTAACATATTCACATTTTCACATAAAACACTAAAACAAGTATAAGTGATTTTATGATTTAATATTACATATGTACAACAACTAGTATTTACATATTTGGGTAAAATATACACATAACTAGTATGTAGTATATTGGATAATATAAATGGGTAGAAACTTAAGTATCATAACCCATTGGGCAAATACATTGAATGTAGTTGGGTACAACCCAAAGCCCATGACCCATGGAGCTTGACCCATAACCCATTGCATGACATCATGCTTATATCATACATGGATAATATTCATAACCCATGGATCAACCCGTACCCAAGTGACCAAGTGCATTGCACTCAAAGATACATTGTATCTAGCTAAAGATCCATGGTTCAACCCATGACCCATGACCCATAACCAAAATACCCATGGGTAAAAGGGAGCGTCCCACGGATCCCTAGCTTTACGCTAGACGGATCCCAAGTGGGAGGGATCCGTGGGATCCAGGGAACAGTAGATTTCTTCTTCTATAAATAGTGAGTCATTTCTTCATTGTTGCTCACCCCTTTCTAACACACTTTCTCCCTGAGTTAAAAACTCACTAACCCCAGATCCAAGAGATCTATGTTTGTAGTTTTGTTTTCGTGTGATCTTTTAGGTTCCTCTTAAAGGCAAGATCACCACCTTTGAAGTCGAGCAAGCTCAAGTCCATGAGTTGCCATGCTTCCTCATCATCAAGGCTACTGAAGTCTTCTTGTTGATGATTCCTTTCTTTCTTCAAAGAAGTGTAGTGTTGAAGACATTAGTGAAAGATGTCTCAAGTGTCAAGACGAAGATATTAGTGAAGGGTATCTATCGTCTATATCATAAGCACTTGTGATAGGTGCTTAGAAGTCAAGACTAGAAGCATTAGTGAAAGGTGCTTAGAAGTCAAGTCTAGAAGCATTAGTGAAAGGTGCTTAAAAGTGAAGACACAAGACATTAGTGAAGGGTGTCTTGTAGATCTAGTCAAAGGCATTAGTGAAAGGTGCCTTAGATGTACATTCGATATGGTGTGTTTCGATGTACTAGATAGACTAGTATTAGATCCAAGGATATTGATATCCTTGATGGTGTTGTAAAGGAGTAGATCTCCTTTGGGATTAGTCGTTGGTGTAGTGTGGTAGTAGTTCCTCCATTGCAATGGAACTAGGTGCTTAGCCTAGTACCTAATAAAGGGTAGGCAACGTTGTAAAGGTGTAGTTCACCTTGGAGTGAAAGAACTAGGTACTTAGCCTAGTACCTTATAAAGGGTAGGCGACGTTGTGTAGGTGTGGTTCACCTTGGAGTGAAAGAACTAGGTACTTAGCCTAGTACCTTATAAAGGGTAGGCGACGTTGTGTAGGTGTGGTTCACCTTTGAGTGAAAGAACCCGGTGGTTAGCCTAGCACCGGAAAAAGGGTAGGCGACGTTGTGAAGGCTTCTCCGCCATAAGGAGATTGGTGTAGTGTTTACGAACTCTCGAGTAGGTGACTCGGGGAGTGGAGTAGGGCAAGGAAGGTGTCATTTTAGCCGAACCACTATAAATACTCGCGTTGTGGTTTTGTGCTTCTTACTCTTATCTTTTCATTACTTACCTTTATATGCTTGTCCATCAACATCCAACACACACATCCAAATAGATTGACATAAGTCGATCTAAATAGATTAAAAGGAAGTTTTAATTGGCAAAACTATTCAACCCCCCCTTATAGTTTTCCACAACAGAAATTGAGGCCCGAACCCATCACAGGTCGGAAGATTCAAACCAAGTCCAAGCCTGCAGTTCTCTACGTCTACAAAGGCAGTGACAAAAGGACCTTTGAGGTTCATGATCCATTCAAGTTTACAGATTTTGGAATCACTGAGCTAGATCAATTGGGTCTAATCATTGAGAAGAAAACTAACATTATCGTTAAGGACCTGTTGAAATCATTTGGAAAAAGGTATGAAAGACTAAAGGAAATGCCTAAAGAACTCAACATCCAGTCTGCTCTTCCAGCTCTAGCTCCTCAACAGGGTCAAGCTCAATCGTCAGGAAGAAAGTGGAAACATGTAGGGTATGAACTTGAAATCAAAGTGCCTGAACTTGAATGCAATCAAGTCCCCCTGAAGGTGTTCCATTAATAACTTGGTCATTGAGCAACCTAAGCTTGGATTCTTTTTCTATGATTCCTATGGGTATCCAGCCTTCCAAAGATGGAGTGACATTGACAATGCTGGGATTGATGTCTTGGTTCGATATCTGGTAATGGCATTAAAAGTCAAGACCACTGAAAATGCAAAGTTTTACATGGGCCTGAGGGAAAAGATCGCTGATCATCCTGACCAAGAAAAGCTCAAGTCAAAGAGAGTGAAACTAGAAGCCTTAAGATACTATTTGGATTGAGGATGTTGTACTCACTATCTTTTAGAAATGTTTATGACTGATGTAATTATTGAATGAAGGATGTTTTGTGTCAAATCAGTGTTCTTTACTTGCTTTCTTGTATCATCATTGTAAGAAGAAAACTCTTACTCACTTACACTAATCACAAACACTTAGGCTATCTTTATATCCAAATAGGGGGAGACTGTTAGGCCCACTCAGTACCCAAGTACCCTTAAACAAGGATTTGAATAGAAAATACCCAAAGTGTCATACACCCTTAAACAGTATTTAATTCACTGAGTGAATAGTCACTCAGTGAGTCATCTTCAGGATGGTTAGGACAAGTCTAAGAAAAAAGACTTTCCATTCAGTGAGGCGAGACTCAGTGAATGATACCTGAGCCTAAGAAGAAGGTGATGGATTCAGTGAGTGATGGCAATAACTCACTGAACCCCAAGTCTCCTCAACATCTATGAAGACCAAAGACTAAAGACTAAAGACTAAAAATGGAAGACTAAAAATGGAAGACTAAAGACTGAAGATCAAAGACTGAAGACTTTAGACTGAAGGAATGACGGGACAAGGCGGGATTAGTTTGAAATGTATAAGGAAGAGTCCTTATCAAGCAAATGTCAAACTTTCCCTGAATGGCTAAAGACTAGAGCAGTGTCATCATTGTGGCTCAGAAAGCTCTATTGTCTTAAACCCAAAGTAGAACACTATAACAGAGACAAAATACGCATGTATTTTATCCAAACTAGCTTAGGTCATCTTTAATAATGGTTGTAAATCATTATGTATAAATATGATCATAAGTAGGAGTAGAAAGGTTGACAAGTTTGTGCACTTAATGCGTTGACATTCACAAACTCCTTTCTCTCCTCCAAATACAACTAAGTCCCTGAGAATAGCTTAATTGGTTTAACATAGTTGTACTTAATCTTAGCTAAAGCTTAGTGAGGAGAATTACCATACTTGTCATTCAATCCCAAGTGTTGTTCCACAAACACTTGGGTATAATTCTTTTTTAATTGCAAATAGAATTAAACATTGAAAAATCGTATGTCTTTTATTTTACGTTTATTTTTTAACAAAGTATTTCTCATAACACTGTTAAGTAATGGAGTTTGGATAAATTAACTTTGTAGTTAATTTTAACCAAGTTAACGGGAACAACACCTATGCATTAATAAAAGCTGAAAGGAGCATATCTATCAAGATCTAAAGTTAAAGGGCTGAAGTTATAATTAGGCTTAACCCTAATAGTTATACAAACCTTATTATTTGTCCAGAAAAGAGACAACACAGAGATTTAATCTCTTTTCACTTGCTCAAAACACACAATCATAATCATTGTGTATTTCACCACATGTAATTCTCTTTGACTGTGATTGTCATATTGATGATCATTGTGTAAATGTTTGGTTATAATTGAATCATTCAGTTAAGATTTACTCTCTTGTTCTTGATCTTCTAGTTTCTTTCTAATCTAGTAAAGATCAGTTTATTGATCTGTATTTGTATTCTTTATGACCGAACTACTATATATCTTTGTGTCTTAGTTTGATCTTTCTTTTACTCATTTCTTGTCTTGCATTTACTTATACATATTATCATTGCTTGAATTCACAATAAGTTTTAAAACTAAGATTTTAAAAAACTAAAACTATTCAACCATTTTTAATTTTTCACGATTATCATTTTCATCCTCACACACACACCAGACATAAAGTTTATTTGCTTGCACAAACACCTACTTGCCGGAAGTCTTTCTAGATGCAGTTTCTTTACCTTCCATTAAGGGTATGACTGCCTACATCTTACTCAATGAGTATAAATACATCAATATTAACTAACCGAGTTTGGCTCAATACAAATAATATAACACATAATAATAGTCTATTAACATTTATACCTCACTCTAACGGAATTGGGTATTGTTTGATGCTGATGTTTTTTTGTTTCAAGGTTCCTTTGGTTCCGGTCCTGACTAGTTTTGAAACCAAGCTCATCAATAGATTTACAAGCCAAGAGTATAATAATGTAATCTTTAGAAAATCTATTTTTTTATGATGAGTTTATCCTAGTGGATGTGATGTGGATGGTTGAAAGGTGTCTAAAATTTTTTGGCTTAAAGATGCTCCACTACGTACAATTAGGCACACCCCATTTTACAGTAGTTTTTTTCATTTTCTAGAAGTACTTGTTTCTAAAAACATTAAAAAAATATATAAGGAAAGACACCATATACATTATTTGTACTAAATATTAGGTACTGTGCAAATTTCGAAGGTTTTTTATTTTTTATTTTATTTTATTTATTTATTTTTTTTAATTAATCATATATGTGAAAATATAATGACTTAAAGTATCATACATATATTACAATTCATTGATTATAGCTAATACTAGAAAAATTTAGCCTTGGGCTTTAGCCTATCATTTAACATTTTTTTGCAATTGAACAACGGATTTCTAGACGTACAAAAGTACAAACTAGATATGTTAGAAAGTGACTTAAATTTTAAGGGTTATTTGGTAGATTTGGTAATTTTATGACTTGTTCTACAAGTTTGATTTGAATTTGGAAACTTTCTTATGATGGTTAGTTTGCACTATAAATAGGGATTATTAACATTAGTTTTATTTGTATTTTTTGAATAATAGTTTGCACCGTTTGAATTAGTGTTTGAGTACCTTTGGAATTAGAATTTGGTTTTGTATTTAGTTGGTAACTTGAATAAAGCTTCCGCTTCGTTTGTTTGTTTCGGCTTTGAATTACCAACAAGATAAAATGTTGAAATCTCCTTCTTCTTCTCTTCTTCTTTTCTTTTTCTCCTCTTTTTTGTTATTCGTTTGCATGGAGATGGACTTGTATTTGGCTGACATAATTGTATGTCGCTATTCCTTTATTTTTAATGACGTTTGCTACTTTTTTACGACATGACTTGCTTTATCTTTTTGTAGGTGTATCTTATCTAAAGCTTGGATACCATGTAAATAAATATATTATTGATTGTATTTTTGTGTAATTATATAACGAGATTTCATATATATTTATTATAGAACGTGACTTAGAGAATAAACTAACACAACCGTAAAAACCTAATAAACTCTAATTCTTTAGACTTGGGTTTTATCCTATAACCTAACATGTATATTCGATATTTGAAAAATCGCAAGAGGTTGAAATTTGACAATATGAAGTCCAGTTCACTATAAATAATGGAGTGTGAGAGGGTAAAGAGACACATTATTGAGAAAGCAGAAATGGCACCATCCAAGTTTCTCATTTTCTTTCTTTCTTGTTTGCTCTTATCTTTTTTTGTTATTGCTAGAAAAGAACTTGCTTTGGAGACTACTGAAGAAGAAGGACACCATTATCATACCCTTCAACTAAGCTCTTTACTACCATCATCTACATGTAATCCATCCACTAAAGGTTCGTATATATTCCCTTAATTACAAACTCTACTTTCTCTATACAACGCGCATGCACACACACAAACGTGACACGACATATTTACATGTTGCTATTTGTATACGTGTGTCTGTATGTAAATTTTTATGTGTACGTATATATACTAGTGCATGTGTATGTCATGTGTTAGCCTACTTAAATATGTGATAAGCTCCTCCTATGACAAGTAAAATAAACAAACGAGTGAATACTTTTTATGAATCGCGGTAAATCTAATATTTGTAAAAAGGACAAAACTTACCAATTGTTTATACAATCCATAGTCACTTAGAAACATACAATATAATCAATTGCCGTGAAATAATATATGCTATAAGTTTTGTTAATAACCATTTCTATTTGATTATGCAAATTACAGTAGTACTCGCATCACATCGTTTTTTAAAAAGAACAATTTTATTACTTACAATTAACATTTTTTTGTTACGTAAGCTTAGTAATTTAGCTGTCGGTCATGCATATCTGAATAAATTTGAAACAAATTCTAGTGATCGCTATATTAATCTTACCAGAGTTCCAGAAAACAGCACCGTAGATAAACTATTATACACGATAAAATTTGAGATGTAATGGCACTTAAATTTTGATGTTAAAATCATATCTGTCTCTATAACAATTATTACGATATGTTGATTATATTGTTGTTGCCAGAAAAGTCTCGGTAATATAGTATGTTTGATTGCTAGATGAATAGTTTTATTTTTAATCATATGGCCAATCAGTCTTTGTAGTTGGAAACATTGATGAATAAAGAGGATTTGCATTCATCGTTCGGCAACATACAATATCATGATATGAGGTTACTGATCTTAAAATGGGACTTTCAGGGTCTTACGTACGGAGTTTTTTTTTTTTTTTTTTTTTTTTATACATGTACGTACTCACGCAACAAAACCGCGTGAATACATGTTTAAAAAACCTTTTCTTAAGTGAAATGAATTGAAATACAACTTTACTTGAGATGCCTGTCTTCTTCAAAATCACTTTCATTACAAAAAGAATTGGACCCAAGATAGCTAAGGCAACCACCACTAGGAGCATAGTTTATAGGGAATAGATGTCCACACCAAATTTTACAAATTCTTGGCCCGCACACTTTAATTACCCACTAATCAATGTTATTATGCTATTTCGTCTCATAGCAATACATATTGTCAAATCAATTAACTAATCTAATTAATGTAATTAGGTACCACGTCAATATTAAATGTTGATACGTAATATTATTACTGTATTTGGTACACTTTAATCCACTTTATGATATTTTGTGATTAGAATTTATAAATACAGTATCAAGCATGTACTATTGGATTTTTAGATGAAAAAATATGTAGTTGTGATCCCCGCTTTAAAGATTCCGTTTTTTATTTTTATTTTTTTAACTACGATTATATAAAAGTTAGAAAGATGGTAATAACTACAAGATAGAGGACATGTTCTAACTAGAAGGATTGATAAAAACCAATCTATGCGATATAATTACAAAAAACATCTTTACTCCAACTAAAAAATAATAATAATAATAATAACTCGATAATATATGATGATTTACTTAATTAATTATCCTTTTTCTAAGTAACTAACATATAAAATTAAGTTATTACAACCTCTTGCAAGCTAAATGATAATGGTGAATGATTAAAGAGAAACATGATTGAAACTGGTTGGTGGGGTTTCATTCACACACATTATTAAAAATATATTAATGTTAAATAAACTTAAACTTATAATTAAAATATTTTGTTATACACTTCAAGTTTTATCATTTGATAGAGTGTATAACTGTATATATCCACTCCATATCCACTCGTTAGGTATGTGTGTACATAAGCATGCATTTAGAAATGTTGATATACCTGAATTTCAATTAATTACCTTATAGGTTATAACCCTAATCACTTAATGGTATGAACTTTTTTTTTTATACATTTAAAAGTATAAAAAAATCTTTTGTTTTATAATTTTTTCACACTTATTAATGTACCCAATTTTTACATATTATTCAAAGTAATAAATTAATAAAGTTTTACACACTTTTTAGTAAGGGTAAGCATCAGTTTAAACCCGAACCGAATCGACCCGAACCGAAAATTAGAAATCGGTAAAACCTAAACCGAAAATCGAACCAAAGTTATTCGGTTAGGTTCGGTTTTGTCGGGTCGGTTCGGTTCTTGATTAGTTTTGCTCAGTCCTACTTTTTAGAGTGTGTAGATTGAACTATTTTTTTTAGTGCTTTCTAAGGGTGGTGGCAACCAACGACGGCATGGAATCGGCAATAACCATGCCGATCGGGGTTTCCATTGCCTCTTCGTCGGTTTCATTCGGCGTGGTTTCAAAATGAACATAATCGGCAAAGGTTGCCGATTCTACATCCAAAGCAACTAGCCAAAATGTGAACGTTGGCATTTAATATTTAAGATGAGGTATGGGTTAGGCATGGTTGTCACTAAAAATCTATTGTTAGGTATGAGATTGGTATGAGATGAGATGAAATGATATTATTGGTGGGTGATTAGGTATGAAAATTTGAGATTGGCATGGTTGCCACCACACTAAGTAATGGATATATTAATTGAAAAAAAAAATCGTATCAAATTAACTTGTAATATATATAAAATTTAACATCACTCTGTTTTTATATAACTTAAAAAAATTATAACATTTAACAAAGAGCTATATATAAATTTTAAATAAAGAATGCTTAAGGAGACTAACGCATAAATAACTTGTATAGTATGCCGTTACTGTCAAATCATTTATCGTTAGATCTTCTTTAAACTTTTAAGCAGTCCATTTATCATTTTCCTTTAACAAAACCTCTTCTAAGAAACAACGCATCATAAATTATGATTGATATATGTAACGATATTTTCAGGTTTTGTAACTAAACAAATATTAGTTTTGCTTTTATGTGAAAAGTTCATATTTATATTTATCTCTAACAATCATCTGTATTCAACCATCTTCAACCACATTATAAATATCTTTTGCACGAAAGGGTTATTAAAATAAAATGTCAAATATGACGAATTTTTTAGCATTTATGTTGTCATATTTTGTCTTAATCAACATTTGGGCTCTTTCTATATTTGCATAAGAATCATGTGGTTCTTACGATATAAGTAGATCCCGCGACACGACATTGTATGTTTACTACTATAATTTATAGTTTTTGTAAATTGTTCTAAACATGAAAAAACTTCGATCTTACATTTATTTTATCAACAATGTTTAAAAATATAAATATATGGAACATAAAAAAAGTATTAGAAACACATGGGCAATAATATAATGCAATGTCACTAGTCTGGTATGACAAAATTATTTTGTTTTGTGCTTTAGTTTTATTGAAGATTCACATGGAAAGTGTCCTACCTTTTATCATAGAATAAGTGTGAATAAGTTGTTTTTGTTTGGTTTTGTTTTGTTTGGAATCATAAACTTCTTGCGTTCTTACTTGGTCTTGATTTCACGAATCGACATCAAGTCACAAGCTTCATAGAACCAAACGAAAACAGCCAAAATGTTGTTTGATTAGCTGCACGATAACCATCTGAGACAAAATAAAATATATTAATTAATTGATGTTAATTTGTACATATACATACATAACTAGATTCTATCTTTTTCTAGACTGATACTAAACCAAGGTTTAGCATAACTGAATTAAACCTACGAAGGTTGGTTTGATTGCATTATGGAATTTAGGCAGAACTGGCAACAAAGATTGGTTGAGTATCATTTGATTAGTAACTTTTAGTATGGCTGGGACGTTAGATTGACTCATAAAACTTTTACGACGATAAAAATATAAGTTTCTTTTAACCCGTTAGACAAGTTCAACCCATTTTATATTCATTTAAAGGTTTTTTTTTTTTTTTTTTTTTTTTTTCATGTAACTCGTTTTAAATATAATATAGCTTAAACCTAAGATTTCAAAGTAAAAGTTCTATTGTTTGAATTCAAGAAAGATCTGATATATAACGCAATACATTAGTTTGTCATAATATCATTTTAGGATTTTCCCTACTGAGTATGCAATATAGTTTCAACTATCTATAACAGTAACTAAAGAAGATCTAAATGCATAAAATCAGGTGACAAGAAGAAGGGATCATTGGAAGTAGTTCACAAACATGGACCATGTTCTAAGTTCAGTGATGACGTAGTAAAACCATTGACCGTCGAAGAAATCTTCACCCATGATCAATCGAGAGTTGACTCTATCAGAACTAGGTCAAACTTCAACAAAGGGAAAAAGGATACATTGGGCTCCAAAGCGACTCTCCCTGCAAAATCCGGTAGCACTATCGGATCGGGTAATTACATTGTGACTGTTGGATTAGGTACACCAAAAAAAGATTTGTCACTCATTTTCGACACAGGAAGTGATCTAACTTGGACCCAATGCCAACCATGTGCCCGGTCATGCTATAGCCAACAAGAAACCATATTTGCACCATCTGCATCAGCCACCTATAACAACATTTCATGCACCTCAACTGAATGTTCTGGACTCACTTCTGCAACCGGGAACACACCCGGATGCAGCTCATCCACATGTGTTTATGGTATTCAATATGGAGACCAATCTTTCTCAGTTGGATTCTATGCAACAGATAAGCTTACCTTGACTTCAAAAGACGTAATTGATAACTTTTATTTTGGGTGTGGGCAAAACAACCAAGGACTATTCGGTGGTGCTGCTGGGCTAATAGGACTTGGTCGAGACAAGCTATCCATAGTGTCACAGGCCGCTAAGAAATATGGGAAAGTTTTCTCTTATTGTCTCCCATCAAGGGCTAGCTCTACAGGCTACTTAACATTTGGAAGTAGTAGCGCTGCTAGTGGAGTTAAATACACGCCACTGTCGACCTCACAAGGGGCCTCTTTCTATGGTCTTGTTCTTAATTCTATATACGTTGGTGGAACGAAACTACCAATAAGTCCATCAGTGTTTTCAACATCTGGTATGATCATAGATTCAGGAACCGTTATCACAAGGCTTCCTCCTACAGCTTATTCGGCTCTGAGTAAGGAATTCAAAGCACAAATGAAAAAATACCCTTTGACCAAAGCATTATCTATACTTGATACATGTTATGATTTTAGTAATTATACCACACTTACCATACCAAAAATAAGCATGCTTTGGAGTGGAAACACAAAGCTTGACCTTGCACCTCAAGGGGTCTTTTACGCTAATGGTGTAAGTCAAGTGTGCTTAGCTTTTGCCGGAAATGGGGATGATTCTGATATAGGTATATTCGGGAATGTTCAACAAAAGACCCTACAAGTTGTGTACGATGTGAATGCAGGAAAGGTAGGATTTGCATCTGGGGGATGTGCTTGAACACAAATGAAGTACAGAAGTTACATCAATATGAAGGTATAAATACTTTAAAGATCAATTCAGCGAAAAGATTGTTTGAATAAGGCATAGATGTAGATTATGTTGATTACCACTGCTTGATATTTGAATTTATGCAACTAAAATGTAAATTACTTGTCTCTGTTTTCACTTCACACGAACGTAGCTGTAAAACTCATACACAATTCGATTTGATAAACCGAGAAAACAATGCAAATCGTGAAAATATGTATCATTGAATCAAATTGTATAGTATGATTTTTTATGGTTTACATGTAGTTCCTGATTCCTTATTCGTATATGTGTAAACATTAAGAATGAATACAAAAAATACTATTCTCATGCTACATATAATGCATTGACGTAAGCCAAAACCTAGCATTGTTTTTAAATGAGTAAATTACACAAATGCCCCAAAGGTACGTTTCACTACAAAAAACAATGCCTTTTTGCACACTCTATTAGCTATTTCATCACATTATAAAGTGTGAACAATTATATAGTCGACACTTTGCTCTTGTGTGGGGATAATGGATGTTACAAAAATATGAAAGATCGTCACAGTTATTATAGTGGATATTCATAAGACTCTTCACTATAATTAGTGTGGAGGAAATACTATCATCATCACAATGTAGATCGTGGAGAAACTAAAAAAAGTTTCACAGTGTTAAGTGTGGAAAATTTTCAAATACTTCACACTCTCATGTGTCAACAACTTGAACAAACTTCCACAATTATAGGTGTGAACAATTTAAGGAGATCTCCACACTTTCAAGTGTGACAAATTAGAAAAACTCCACACTTTTAAGTGTGACAAATTAAACAAAGATCTATACACCTTTACACGTAGCTCATTATAATTATTGGACAATTTAATAAATAATTATACTCGGATTATTCAAAATTAATACCAAAATAACAAAAGCCTCAATATCATCACTAACTGATTATATAACCCAGAAATCAATTACACTGAATATACTGAATTAAAATGGAAAAATATACATCCAAATCGAGACTAAAAATCATAGCACTCCGTCGAGTTTAACAGGAAGAAACTAGTTACTATTAAACTTGGTATGAGGGGCATTAACTTGTTGCTTGCTTCATCAATTCCTCCGACGATGTGCAGTTGGTAGTACCTGCAGTTATGCAATAACATAAAGTGAAACAATAAGCAAATATATTTCAGATCAACATATGACCTTTATGATTTAACATCATAAGGGTTGTGTTTGATGACGATTGTAGGATGTCGGATGCTTCGTTGAATAGGAATGTAGAGAATTATTTTAATTATGTTAAGTGTAGAATTTAATAATAGTTTGTATTTAGTACCATAAACGTGTAAAGTTCCTCACCATCACTAGATGCATTCATTTGCTCTTCTTTCAGGGCGTTTAAATCCACGCACAATCTACAATGCCAAAATAGATTATGATATATAGTTTAGGTAGATGATCTCGAAGACATCTGGAAAATATGTTGTTAAGAATGAAACCATTAATTTACCTTTATATCAATCAGCTTCAAACAGTGACCAGCAATGGTAATTTCCCCTGCTTTCTCAAAAGACAAAATGTCGTTTTGTGACATTACTTCACTGCCTCCGGAACTACTTTCATTGATTTTCCTAGTCTTTTACCCAACAAACTGATACAATTTTTTTTTAAAACGATACGTTATTTCCTAGTTCGTAGTCTCGTAGAATATTCAACATAAAAGAACCGAAGAAAAGAGAATATACAAGCTTAAAAGTACCTGAAATCTGGTTCATCACGTAAAGTAGCATACTTTAATGGATCATTGCAGGGCACAAGAGACTTGACATTAAGCTCCTCTAATACACACTGTCTCCTCTAATACACACTGCCGCGCAAAGTCAGCCAAATAATTACAATAACAAAATTGAAAACATGAAGATGGAACTAAATATGTATTTATAACTACTGACATCTTTCAGTTTGCTAGAAATGTCGTCGAGGAATTCAACATTTGGATGTACAGTAATCATCTCCCTAAAAAATGTGTTTAAGACCCATTTATTAGAAAAAAATGACAATAAACTAGCTCGGAATCAAGTCAGGTACCAAAATAATATTCACACAGTAGAGTTTCAAGAGTTTTCGATCAAGTCGTACATATATATTTGTTAAACTGTCGATAAATTTCAAGAGATAAGGAACCGCCTGCAAATGTACTTGTGGATTAGTATATCCTTTATGAAGTTTGAACATGTATATGGATGCATATGACAATATATAAAGAGATATGTTTAGCTCAATAACCAACTTACTGTATAAAGTCGATAAGCATCAATTTCATGTCTAACAAAATTAACCAGACTCTGAGTGGCCGAGTTGATCCAGTGATCAAGCACATTTGCTGAGTTATGAAGAGTGTCTTGATCAAGAGGAACAAATGTCGGAATTCTCATTTCATTTTGAACCAAAAATCTATAAGCATTGTACCATGATAAAAGTACAGATTTGACCTACATACAGTCGGCTCTCATATTAGAAAAAAACTTCAGGTAAAATATTGCACAAGGTATAATTAACCATAAGATAATAAAGATAACTCACAACATCCTCGGCTCCTTTCTCTTTGAAACGTAAAGTTTCTGCACGCATTACAGGTAAATTTATTAGGTGCATAGTAGGGCATCCTGTAAACACATCCAAGACTATATAGTCGAATCAAGTACTAAAAAACAATAAAAAGATGAAAATTAGTATATTTGCAGCCCTTGCTGCCCCATATATATCAATGACCCCATAGGATCAAGATAGTTTTTGTCTCTTTTAATTATCTTCTTACCATCCTCTGCCAATACAAGACCATTGCATATGAAATTCCTAAATGAATGCACGTATCAGTTTTGATTGCAGACATTATGGAAGCACATGACCGTAACTAATATGGGTTGTGCAAATAGGCAAAGACAAATGATTGTGTGTGAAAGGGACCATAACTAACACAAGGTGTTCAATTTCTTGTGGATATAAGTCATTCAAGTACATAATGGATACATAGGAGTACTTACATGATTGGGTTGCTGGAACTAAACGTATTAGGCATCCACCACACTAGCCTTTTTCTTTCAATCCCCCTGTAGAACGATGGTTTTAATTGTTGTCAACACCTACATAACTATAACAATGGTGTAGTGATTTGGATTGAAAGTCAATTCCTCATCCATGGATCAAATTAATTTACTCCAAAGCAAGGTATAGTTATCAATTTAATAAGCAGAACTAAGAGACTAAATATGGCAAAACATGCGAGTTGCTTTAGTGTTCAGGTAAAAATGGGTATTTTTTTAGCAAAATCAAAGCGGGTGACACACAAACACTTTCATATTTCCTCTTGCACTATCGCAAATAAAAATATCTAATAATGCATTCAGATGCTCTTGCTCGATCCTATTCTACATTAATGGATTGAAAAGTAAATAAAATAAGAGATAAAATGCACAAGGGAGGTGATTATTGCATCATGTGATAAAAATCTGTAAATATGATCAAAGCTTAGAAATTGAATCAATGTGAAATGTACCAAATCAGAGATGAGTGAGGTGGTTTTGGTGGTGTGGTGGTGCTACCTCTTTCGACATATCTCGAATGGATCCAGTTAGCTGATTCATTGTATCCCTTCAATATTTCACCTAAATAAGAATTAACAATAGTCGATATACATTAGTAGTTTCTTTCTATGACCTTGACCATCTAAAGACGAACTTGCATTACCACCGCGAATATCATGTAAATGTGAAACCGACTCATACAACAACTCACCATTATCTTAAACCGATCTTCTACTTAACGCTAGCAATGTAACTACATCTGCAAATTATGGCGAAAGAGATATGTTCATAAACAATCGAGATAGCGTGAAACATGTATCAACGACAGATTTGAATCGATCTTTTTTCCCTACAATTAGTTCACAACTCAAATAACATTATAATTTAACGATTACACAATTAGTATTATACCTTACCAAAACTCATCTCTTCAACTCATACTTCATCGGCGCGTGAGGTACAGTCGCCGCCGCGCGCACAACGCACCGATCATAACCAATGCTTCAAACTATTACACGCAATGTACGGATGGCGGCCGTAGTCACACAACCGTCGTACAACTGCGGCGAGAATTTGTGAATGTTGTTACGAGATTGGTGATTGAACTGACGGAATGACGGTGAAATGAAGTTATATACACATTCGCAAAAACTGAAATCACACTACACGTATCAAACCCTAACTGAAATCACAAAACCCTTAAAAATTAACAGAAAACGAACCTGAATCGACTTGTTATTGAATGTCCGGTAGATTTAAAGGATTTAGATATGTAATTTGACCAGTCAGTTAGGGTTTTTGATTTTGTGTGATTGAAGGTCTTATTGATTTTGTGTAATTTGACAAAGAGATTGTAAAAAGAGAGTGAAGGTCCGGTTGAGAGCTTAAAAGATCCGGTTTTCTGAGAAAGTTCACACTTTTTTGTGTTAGAAATTTATTTGTGTTATTCGAAATAAATAAAAATACTTTGTCACCCGTTTGGAGAAGTTCACACTTTTTTATGTCACCAAATATTTTATACCTCCACTCTCTTATGTGTTATGTTTAAAAGAAGAGTTCACACTCATTTGTGTTATGAATTCTTTTATATTGAAAATCATAGTCCACATCTTTTTGTGTATACTTAGTTTTTATAGTTTACGATTACAACTGTGGAATTTATACTTATTGTAGTATAATCTTTGTGCACACTTCTACTTGTGGATATTAATTAGAATATTAACAAGTCACTATAATAAACGTGAACAAATTTTCCTACATTAATTGGTGTGGATAAAATGGGAAAAAAGTACACATTAATCGAACTGTGAAGATTTTTGTGTGTACAAACACCATTTTTTTTGTAGTGTTTATGGTTACCTCATGTGTCCTAAATTTTTTCTATTTCTCAAAATGCTCTAAGGCGACTTTCGCCTCAGGTGGGTCTTGAACGACTCCTCTAAAAAAGTGACACGTATCCTTATTTCTTAAGTACAATTTGTATTTTTTTTATTGGGTGTCACCCAAACCTACTCGAAGCGACTTTCGCCCTAAGACATTTTGAGAAATAAAAAAGTTTTGGGGCATATGGGGTAACCACAAATGTACCTTTGGGGCATTTCTGAAATTTGTTCTTTTTAATTTGCATATAGCATTCATCATATATGGTTCTTGATAAGCTAAAAAAAATCGCCTTTCGCCAACAGCAACGTTCAGTGACAACGCCAATCTTGCGAAAACAAGCATCTCCTAACGACAAATGTTTCCTCCCGCCTCTGCTAGAGGTCAGTTGACTTTATTACAAGTGTATGTCTTCATACAAGACCAAAACTCAACACTGCATTTTCACAAATACCACCTTGTATGCATTACATGATCAATAAATATGTTCTGAAGTAGAATCAAACAATAATAAGTCATGGAGTTATTTCATAAAAGAGATACTCGTATGGGTGTAAATGAGACGAGCCGAGCCTGAGCCTGCCCGAGCTCACTTGTTTAAGTTTTATAAAACTCGAGCTCAAGCTTGTCTCGGTTCGAGCATTTATTTTTTAAGCTTGAGCTTGGCTAGTGGTATGTTATACAGACTCGGGCTCGGCTCGACCTCGTCTCGTTTATACGATTTGAAAATGAAAATTTAAAGCTTGGCTCAAGCTCGGCTCGTAAGATATCTATTATGAGCTCGTTAATAAGCTTGCTATTGAGCTCGTTAATAAGCTTGCATATAATACAAATGCATAACCTTTTATATATATTTAATACTTAAACTATCCTAGTGTCGTTTAAGCTCGCGAGCTCAATCAGACTTTGTATATAAAGCTCGGGCTCGAGCTCGATTAATAAAAAAAGCTTCAA
>OU343220.1:118373930-118521430 GCA_910596185.1 Chrysanthemum makinoi | reverse complement strand
AATTATCCTAAAAGGGCTTAAAGTGCCTACAAAGTAATTGGTCGAAACTGTCGTAGGAAATATGGTTTGATGATTTTCCTTGAAGGCATATACGTTTTATGTTTTTAAACTTGAGAACCGAAAGAATTTTAGATGGATAGACCAGTCCCATAACATCTAGGCAACAAACAAAAACCTGTTTAACAAATAAGGTGAGCAGATATGCTAGTGTTGTTAGGTCCTGATATACTGATCTTATGTTGTATATGTGGGCCTCATGTTCGATGCCACACAACTGTTCATCCTTATTTCACTCTCCTTACATTCCTACCAAGCTAGTATATATGGATGAGGACTCCACACCTTTGCAACACTAACATGGTATATTGTATCATTTATAACGTCGAATGCCAAAAAAAATTTTTACCTAAAGATACCTAAAAACAACTTGAGACCCATAGTAGAAATTGTTAGCAGTCCACAAACCTAGGACTTGCATAGGACTTAACAATTCGATTAGCATACCCGTCCCATCACTATATGATAACTGCAGCCAATGATTGAACAAAAAACACAATATATTTACCTTTTTTTCTTATCCAATGTAGTTCCCAAAAACCTCAACATTACCTAACAAAGCAATTGTCTAACTGAGATGTTGGGACTTGGAACTGCCCTATGAGGCCTGAACAACATATTCTACACTTATAACAGAGAGATGCAACAAAGACTCACATATAGACTTAATATCATTCGTGTATCAAGAAAATGCAAGTCATACAAATGTATTGTGAGTGTTACTATATATTCTTAAGCTAAAAGGTTCAGGTTGCTCTTTAACAGTTGACGCATGATGAGTTAAAGATTTGAATCTTTTAAATGTCATTCATTAACAATCGACTTCTTGACTCATTACACATTTAAACCATCAGCCACAAACAATAAGTTTTGAAACATAAGTAGACTAACATGTTTGCCATTGAACCATGCCCGGTTCGGCAGAGTTATATTCAATCTTAGTTCCTTAGCGAGACCATGAACCTCCACTCGAGTACCAGTTAGAGGAAGGACCGAATCTTGATCTCCACTGAAAAAGTTAAATATAAATTTGATAATAATGCTGCACAACTTACTCAAATTCATTACACAAAATAACCCCTTTTAATAATCTTATAACAAAAGAATTACAGCCACAATGATATTTTTCTTAGGATTTAAAGTACATTTTATTAAGATTTACTAAGCTAAAGCAAATTGTACACCAATTACTTGTTCACTTCTAAAGCTTTGACTGATTGGGGCTTCATCATAGTTTCAGTTGGTTCTCTTTCTTGTGTCACGTCCTCTTGGTTGATTATGGTTACCTGAGAAATGAAGGATTGAGAATGTGATTAGCACCTCCTAAATTCAGCTATTTAAAACAGTCCCAAACACACTGAATTCAACTTTAAGATAGTTCTAAACACCCCTGAATTCATGTATTAAAAATAGTCCCAAAGACCCTTGATTTCAGTTATTAAGAAACTTCCAAACACTCATGAACTCAGCTATTTAAAACAGTCCCAAACACCCTAAATTCACCCGTTTTGACCCACTGCCAAATGATATTGAAATAGAAGCATTGTTATTACAATTAAAAAGAGGCATACCTACTGGTATCCCTTTACGTGCTCAACAAAGGGGAGTGGAATAGCCAATAGGAAACCATTTTGAAATACGCATTACATGACATCAACACGAAATAAACGGTGGCTGAGCAATAAAGGGCCAAGTATGCGGCAGGGTTTCAAGAACTTGTATTAAGGCATTTATATGAGTCGTCTGAATTGAAGATTAAAAATAAAGATATCAAGATAAGCATTCATACAGTGAAAAAGTTGTAGGATATTTGATTGTAAGTTTGTGTTTGCACCTACATCTGGTGTTACATTTTCGGGAACGTGCAAGAGTATTGTGTCTTTCGGTTAGTTGAACAAAGACGGAGTAGAAAATCTTACTTATTTAACAAAATCTGCAACAAACCAAGCAGAATAATAATGATAGAATGTTAGGTATTATGAAATGGAATAAAAGTAACTCACTCGTTTGGAACTGGAAACACCCACTAACAGGTTTCATGAAGTTTATCGTCTCCGGAATGTGCTCCTGCGGTGTCTTCAATGTATGTGATTATGCTATGAATATATATTGTATATCATGTTTGAATGTATTCAATTCACAGTGTGGAATATTCAATGCGGCGTTAGAGTTGATGTAGCTTGATTGGTAGTCTCCTAATCATGAGAAAGCGAACGACATCAGTTGCTCGAATCTTACAATACTAACAAAAACACCTATATTATCTTGTGTCTGATTTATTTTGTAGCTATTCTAACAGAAAGATGATATACAAAATCAGTAAAACTTCTTATGAGAACGGGAATACTCAAGGTAGAAACAGTAAAACTCATAGGGTTCTTACTTAATGTTGCGTCCTTGGTGATTTGACTCATATCACTTGTCACGTTAAATGGTTCCACATTAACTGTGATATTTTATTGGGCACTGATTTGTTTTTCTCGGTATTATGATGCTCATGTGAGTTTCGATTCGATGAGGTGAGGTCCATGGAGGTTATTGTGGATGTATCTTGTGATTGGTCCGTGAGAATGTTAATCAAATTTGATTGGTCAAGCTTGCATTAATATTGGTTCTCTACACGCAAAGGAGATCACGTGGGCTTATATTTTTTTTTGATTGGTCATTAAATATTGATTTCTCGTACTGCTCGAAGTACTGGTCTTTATTTATGTGATTTGGGGTGCATGTGATATTATGTGTTTGGCTATTTGACATCAAACTAATGGTTAAATCTAGTTGGTGGTTAAAGTCTTTGCAGTTGACATATGTTTTTGAAATCTTGTTGGATGTTTTCAAAGTATCTTGCTCGAGAATTTTAAGAAAGTATTCTTTGCAATGTTAACGTCTTGCTCATGGAATTTTTGATACTGCGCAAAGGTGCCGCTCGACGAAGATGAAAGTAATCGGTAATTTGTTAAAGTATCTTGCTGCTCGCATGATTTTTAAGTCTTGCTCATTGATTTTAAAAGTACTTGGTGATCGAGCGAGATGGAATTTTAAGGTGCTGCAGATTTTTTTAAGGTACTGCAGATTTTTTTAAAGTACTGCAGATTTTGATGAAAGTCTTGCTCCTTCCCAACATCTTGCTCATGCTTTATTACAAGAAGATTTTTGATTTAAGGGGAAGTCGAGTATGATTTTTGGATGACACACACAGAGGTTATTGTTCACACACACAGGAAGAAGTTTTTATTCTTAAAAGAATTTAAAAAGTCTCGTTTTGGAGATTTATTGAAGAATTGATTACGAAGAGGATTATTTATCACTTATTTGAAGGTGAAGTGGAATTACTTGGTTTGTGTTCTTATCATCTAGCTTGATGAATCTAGCAATGTGTGATTTTTCTTATGATGCTCTATGCACACATTGTCTATCACTTGAAGGAGTTACATTGTAGTGCTCAGTGTCTCATACTAGTTGAGGATTCTTGTCAAGGGATTGCGGTCTACTTATATTTGTTGATTTGTATAAGTATGGAGTTCCATGGATAGTACAAGATTTAAGACACAAGTTTGGGAAATTCTACTTCTTCATCAAGTTCGTTATATTTGGTTTTCTTCACAAGTAATCATTACATAAAGCCTACAGATTTTTAAGAATCATTGATGTACATGCATCACTCAAGGGGAAGTGTTTGATTTTTACTATTGTTGATCATTATTATTACTCCTAGTTGAAGTTTTCTACTGTTTTGGATCCATTTTTCTTATGATGCGTAATGGTGGGCGATTTGAAGCATTGGAAGTCTTAGATTGGAAGTATGATATTGGTTCGTGGTGGTCAAGATCATTATTTGCATACGTTCCCTATTTAGATAATAACAAAAAGGGGAAGAGATGTTTGAGTAACATGTTCAAGTCAAGGGGAAGATTGTTTCATTCATGGTGAGATTTAATTATCTTAACTTTCGCTACTTTCTAGGGAAGTTCGTACAAGAATCGTGTTTGTTTTGTCATCATCAAATAGGGGAAGATTGTTGGGTCTATTATAGATTTGATGCTACAAAACAAGAAGAATGAAACATGAAGGACTAAAAGTGACAAGACGGAAACTACAAAAAGATGGAGGATTTGGAAGATTCTAGAAGATATGCTTAAAAGAATATTTAGTTTCCTAATTGTATTGTTTCCTAATTATATTATGATTCCTCTTGTAAACCCTAGATGTCTCTAGTATATAAAGAGACATAGGGTCATTAGTTTTAGTAAGGACGTACGAGATGTAGACATCTAAAGGGGTGTGTGTGTGGGAACCTAGGCGTAGGGATTTGGGAAAACGCCTAGGGTTTAGTGGTTTAGTTTGTTAGTGTTAGATCAAGTCTTTGATCTTTATTATTATTTAGTTAGAGATGGTGAATGAAAAACCTTGTTCATAATAATATTGATTCTATGTTTGAATATTCCGCCTTTATTATTATGTGTTCCTAGATATATTATTAGACCTCGTCTAAGAGCTTACAACGATCTTCACACTTAATTTTCTTCATTGGAGTTTTCGTGACAACATCAGCACCTTGTTCAAACAGCAGTGGAATCTGATTTGCCAACCGAAAAAGATTTAAACACTGCACACAAATAATTTGGATTTATTGTATTCACCAAGAGAACATATATACATAACTATATTTTTCTATTTTTAAGGAAACTGTGATAGCCAAAGAAACTGTGATAGCCACTGAGTTTCATCATTAAACGCTTATATTCAGAAATTTGTGTGTAATAAAAGTCTCTACATCATACCTGCAAAAGCCAAAAAATGCATATGTCGATAATGCCTTACTTCATCTCGGGGCGTCAATGTCTCCACAAAGTAGTCCTTCACAGACATGCCATTATCCGCTCCTTGACCTTCATCCATTGTCACAACTCTTGAATTTTTAAATTTGCCACAACTCCAAAACCCCCTAATTCCAAAGGCGCTTATAGTTAGCATTAAACGCTTATAGTGAGAAATTTCTGTCCAATAAAAGTATGTACATCGTACCTACAAAATCCAAAAAGATGCATATGTTCGATAATTCTTTATCTTCATCTTGGGGCCTCAATGTCTCTACCAAGTAGCTACTTTGGAGTACCCAAAATCACATATCTTTACTAAGGGGGCAGGGCTTCCGTCGATCAATGTGTTTTCTAACTTCAAATCACGGTGACATACTTGCTCCAATGATGAATATGAATAGAGAAAAGGCACAGTTAATAGCTTTACATGCTTTTAGATAGATAATAATGAATCGACAGTTCCGTTACTCAACCCAACCCCTTTTGAGTAGCAATTGAGTAGCAACAGACAGTTCCGTTCGAGTAACTTTAAGAACCTATTTAGCCCATCAAATGTATCATTAATTACTCAAACGGTACAAAAAAACTTTAATAAGACAAACAGTCCACAAATTGATCAGTTAAAAGGTGTATTTTATCAAAACTAAAGAATATTCATAACATGTGCATTTGAGTAAAAATCAGTATATTTGATAGTAAAAGTTTACACTATGCAAGAAAAATTCAAATTTCTCACCTGAACCCGTCTATAGATACAAAATCGATACAAATATGATTTGTTACTATCAAACAATGGTGTGATTCATCACCTTATGCACAATGATGAATCAAATATGATTTGTTACTATCATGCAATGGTGTGATTCATCACCCTTATGCACAGGCACTAAGCTGATAATGTCCTCCTTAATGGATTAAGAGAGTTCATATCAAAATCTTTTAGAACCAACTCAACGCCAACCTAGAAAACCAATTGTTTGTGATTAACGTGCTTGAAAGCTTGTACTATCATTTCATGTATGCACAGAGATTATACATGTGATAATTTTTCTGACAGCTTAACCTAATCAAAGAGACATAATACAACATCAGTTGGTGCAAAAATTCTAAATGATAGACATCACTAAGTAAATAAAAAAAAGCTCGTTGCAAAGTTCAATACTGGAATCAAAGGGTATGGTTATAGAGAGTCGAAGAGTATGGTAAAAAATTGAATAACTTCATAATGACTTTCTGGAAACTTGCCGCATTGCATTAGATAATACTTAATTAAGATAGACCTACATATAGATTTCCAAAAAAGATGTATCAAGGCACTAACCACTTGTCCCAAAGAACGCATGCGCAGACCAGGTGTGTGCATAAATCTGTAAGAGTTCACCCATCAACTGGTGATAATTCCAGTGAACCAAAATCTGCAACCTGGATACAAATTATTAACCACAGCATAATGATTCTTTTTACATATATAGATACAAATTATTAACATTTTTACATATATGGGTACACTTCCTGATGTAGTTTCAACCTAAATGACCCTTTTTCATCCTCTGAGTTGCAACCATCATACCTGACTCACACCCTTTTTGCCCACTCCATGATACTCATCAGGGACACCATATATGTTGTCTCGGGTTAAGACTCTTCAAGGACTCTTCTGGGAGTGGGAATTCACATTCAAGCTCCTTGGTCAGGCTCATCTTGAATATTACATAAACACTCCTTGATTCTCACAATTCACTGATGTTCAATCTTTAGGCCTGATTCTTATCAGTCCTTTTATCCATCTCAACCACTTCGCTTGAACTTGATCGAATAAGCGACTCTCTTTCGAGCTCGGCGACAAACACCTCAACACTCACGATTTATCAACATCGGTGACAACCGTTCATATCGGCTACTTCTTGATCGACTTTTCAAGAATATTGATAAATATTACTACCCATTTTCAGTAAGACATTCACGATCACCCTTTTTGATACCTTGTGTTTCAGCTTACTAATTCAGGACACCTTTCATTCCTCAAAAACACACTGAAACATCTTTTAGTCCTCAATGAGAACATTTTTCTCAATCTTAACACTTCATGAGTCACAGTATCAACTGACATACCCACACACTAATTATAAACAAACAACCACATCAACACGCATGCTTTTTATCAAAATTACTTCCTGATGTTGCAAGAATAGCACTCATCCCGAAACCCAACTACTTTTTTATATCCTATTCTTAACACTTCCTTAGTACCCAATCTGCCTGAATTTATCAGACCTACTATCTCAGCCACTTCCTTTGAGCTTGATTTTTCAGGTACACTGCTGAGATACTACAACTATCTCAGAACCACCAAAATAATATCCTCGAGTCACAACGTACTACTCCTTGTATCAGCCATCATCTTCTCGTATCTCACTGATTGTTTTAATCAGCTTCACCAACAGATTTAAATATCAGCAGCTGCAGGCACCTTTATCAAACCCCAAACACTTTTTAATCACTGACCACAAATCCAAATTAAAATTCATAATTATTATTTATCGCAGCTGTCCCACTATACCAATTACATCTGAAACCTGCCACAAACTCAGTTCGTGACTTAGACAAACTCACTTCTGGTGTCTCCTAACACACAAGATGGAGAAAAAAGTCAACTTTTTAATATCAAACTTCAAACAAATTCTGAAAGTAGTACAGTTACAAATTACTTTCGGTAATGTTTTCATTAGCCGATTAATATCTTTAAGATATAGAGGGTGTTGCGATAACATAAACATTCAATCAAACTACTATGGTGAAACGATTTGAGAGCATGTAAAAGAAAAGTTTGAAAAAGGTCTGATGTATTTAAAACACATTTACTTACTTGATAATTTAGTGCTTTTTCAAGTTCGTTAATGATGACCTTCATTGTTGGACGCCGAGCTTGTGTGTGAGCCAAACATTGATATGCAATATCTAAAAAGGTATAACCAATCAACAAACATAATCCCTCAAATTATAATGCAAAAAATAACCAAACATTTTTATTATAATAGACTCGATCATGAGCAAAGTTTCAGTACAATTTTAGAATTGAATTGCACCATCTACTGTGTGAGTCAGGTAAAAGTTGTCATATAATTTTGTTTCCTGGAACAATTATATATGATCATCTCACTTGTCTGATCATGAATATGATCGAAGAGGAAAATCAATGATGTATTTAAAACACATTTACTTACTTGATAATTTAGTGCTTTCTCAAATTCGTTAATGATGACCTTCATTGTTGGACGCCGAACTTGTGTGTGAGCCAAACATTGATATGCAATATCTAAAAAGGTATAACCAATCAACACACATAATCCCTCAAATTATAATGCAAAAAATAAAAATTTGATATACAACTCAAATTATATCTAAAAGCAAGATAGATATAACCGGATGTTATTAGCATGCATGCACACAACTCAACATGTGTTCAAAAAAGAAAACTAACCTGCAAAGACGATGTCTAACCTGAAAAAAACTGTAAATAAACCAACATATGCATAGACGGTAACAAAGTTTCATTATAAGGGTTTTGAGGGAAAAGAGGCATACCTTTTTCTGTCAAAAAAATCCGGTCATATGATTCATTGTTTATACTCTGTCCTACACAAAAACACATTAAAAAACAATAAAACCCTAAAATCTTATTTGTTTTAAAAGAGGCGTAATTTTTTTTATGTATAATAAGTTTTTAAAAAGATAATTACTTAATATAATTTTTGTAGATAAATTGTATTTAGTATATGATTCCAATAAAATTATAGCCATTTATAGATTATAATATGCAACATAATTATCAAAATAACTTGTCGCCTAAGTGGTAAACACACAAGTTATTTATCAAAACAACCAAGGTTCAAACCTTGCAAGGAACCTTTTTTATAAACAATTTTAAAAAATGTTTAAAAAAATTCCGAAAATTATAAAAAAAATAATAAAATTCCGAAAATTAACAATTAATTGCTTAGTTGGACAACAAATGCTTATGTGGCATTAAAATTGATTATGTGGCATTGAGGTGGCATTCATGCCAAATGCCTCCTGTTATATATAATATAGAGATATATAGGGAAGGGATCCAGTAAGAAGAAAAACTAAAATTGGAAGAATAAGAAAAATTTCTAGCCACACATTTCAAATAGGAGGGAGAAATTTAAAGGGAGATGCATCTATTTTTATAGGTGCATCAGAAATGAGTGGTTGTGGTTTCTTCTTATCATTCTTATTTTAATTTTTCTTCTTATTAGATCTTAACTATATATATATATATATATATATAGAGTTAGGATGAAAAAAATGAAAAGTTTCTTATAATGAAAAAAATGAGAAGGCATGTGGAGGTGACATGTGTCACCTTTGCCACATCATCATGTCATGTCATGTGACATGTGTCACCCCCACCCCCTCCCCGTCCCGCCAAAAAAAATTTCCCGCAAAAAAAAATCTTTTGGGCAAAAATTTTTTTCCCGCCAAAATTTATTACCGCATCACAGTTATAAAAATACTGCATCACAATCATAATTGTGATGCATGGCTTATAATCTTAATGCACTAAAATCATGATTATGATGCAGTAACTTTATAACCGTAATGCAGTAACTTATAACCTTAATGCACTAATAAATTTTGGTGCATCTTTATTATATGTTACTACATCATAGTTAATAGTTAAGTGCATCAACTATGATGCACTAAAATCAAGGTTATAACCTTAATAAAATCATGATTGTGATCAGTAACTTTATAACTGTGATGCAGTAATTTATAACCTTAATGCACTAAAATCATAATTGTGACGCAGTAACTTATAACCTTAATGCACTAATAAGTTTTGTGGCATCTTTATTATAACTTACTGCATCATAGTTAATAGTTAAGTGCATCAATTATGATGCACTAAAATCAATGTTATAACCTTAATGCACTAAAATCATGATTATGATGCAGTAACTTTATAAGCTGTGATGGTAATTTATAACTTTAATGCACTAAAATCATAATTGTGACGCACTAACTTATAACCTTAATGCACTAATAAGTTTTGGTGCATCTTTATTATAAGTTATTGCATCATAGTTAATAGTTCAGTGCATCAACTATGATGCACTAAAATCAAGGTTATAACCTTAAATGAACTAAAATCATGATTACGATGCATTAACTTTATAAGCGTGATGCATTAATTTATAACTGTGATGCAGTAATTTATAACCTTAATGCACTAAAATCATGATTGTGATGCAGTAACTTTATAACTGTGTTGCAGTAAAAAATTTTGGCGGGAAAAAAAATTTTTTGCCCAAAAAAATTTTTTTTTTGTTGGGAAAGAAAAATTTTTTGGGGGTATGGTGATGTGGCATGATGATGTGGCAAAGGTGACACATGTCACCTCCACATGCTTTCTTTTTCTTTTAATTCTAAGAAACTTTCATAATAACCCAAACCTATATATATATATATATATATATATATATATATATATATATATATATATATATATATATATATATATATATGAAAATGGTCAAAGAGGAAAAGTGAAAACTTGAATATTGAATATTTAAAGTCAAAATTTTTGAAACCTTTTAAAATGTCAAAAATAAAAATCTTAATCTTAACTATGAGAGAATGTGAACACCACACGTTTAATGTTATACACTTATAGAATGTCAACTACAAATGAGTTTTCATGGATCATTTATAAGAAATTAAGAAACTATTTATATAGTATATTCACTATTGTTCATGGAATGGGTGTCAAATGAGTTTTCATTATGGAATGTCAACTAAAAATAAAACTAAATACATAAGGGCTGACTTTAAAAAAAAAACTGAATATATTATGTATAGCAACGCTCCTTTCCTATTTTGCATCACACGATTACAGCACACCTATATATCTCACACATAAAACACAAGGTGAACAAATACACACCACTCCCTCTCTCTAAAACACTACATCTGCTATTTCTCTCTCTCTCTCTCTCTCTCTCTCTCTCTCTTAACTCACTTACTCTCTAACGTAACTCTCCATGGAAATTGCCACCATCGCAAAAATCACGACAATAACTTTGTGTTTCGGTTGGTGATGCGGTGGTTGTCGGCTGTTAGATTGTGTTTGTGTGGGTTATCTATTGTGTATGTGGTTTCAACACAAATCGTATTTCTAAAGATATCAAGGTTATTTATTTCTAGATCTAAAAAATTAAGGCTTGTTTATGACCATTTTCGGTTATGTAAGAACTGCAGCTATATGTGTCTGTAGTTGTGTTTTGGTACATAATTTCTTAATTATTGTTGGCTTTCTTATTCTAGAATATGAGATTTGAGAGTGTGATAATGTTTGATTGTGGCGTCGGTGGATGAACAACATTGGATCATCTTTTATTATTGTTGGCTATGCTTATTATTTTAGTTGGTTAGATTAAAAAATAAATTGGGAAAAAGATTGATACTTTTTTGTGTAAGGTTTATTGTTTCTAGGAGGAGGGGTTTATTGTGATTCAGATTTTTTTGACAGCTATGTACATATATTGTAGGGGGTTTTTAATTTGACTGGTGACTGAGTACAAGGGCATTTTGCTGTAATTACTACAAGGAATATTGATATGATTATGTGATTTACTTCTTTGTTTTGTGTTGATTTTTCATGGGTGTAATTACTAGGTGTGGTTTCATGGTTGTAATGATCGTTTATTAAAACTGAATTGGACATCGAATGATTTTTTATTTTCAGTTCACGGTTTATCCAGGTTGAACCGGGTTCTTAGGTTTCTCCCAATTCAGCTGTCGAACCGGCTGATCCGGACTTAGTGAACTAGGCGATTTGGTCTGATTTCTAAAACACTGGTTTTAATTACCTTAAAAAACATATTTTTTATTAGACCTAATCACATATGATCAATCACATTTAGTTATATTAATGATCGGATTAGATAAACCAAAACAATTTATTTACTTTTAGTTCATTATCGTGGAAGCATTTATTGAAAGCTGAATGACAATACACGTAATGTATTTGTCACCATTTAACACAATATCATTGGCTTTGGTGGCGCCTATCATTATCAATCACCAAAAAGAATAAAATAAATAATCCTATAGCTTTCTCCATTGTTAAAGTTTCCTCATCCATAAAGAGATAGGTTGGCATCAATGGGTATGGGAACCTTTAAAGTTGGGGATCAGTAATTAAGGTCTGCTACAATATTTTTTGTGAGATACAAGTCTGCAGCAATAATTTCAGAAGCTTAAGAAATGACAGTTTAGTTTTAGTCAAGTTAAGTATATGTGTGCAGAAGGTCCATGGTATACGAAACACTTACCACAATATCGCATATCGTTAATTATCTGCCGCTAGGAACCGCTGCCGCCAAGCGTGGGTACTCGCCTAGTATATATATATATATATATGTAACACCCCTAAATCTCGGTACAGCGGAAGACTTAATCAAGTTTTTGGGGCGTTACTATTTGATTGGTATCGCACACAAGTAAAATAAAAGATAACCATTTAACCATTTAAAACCAATCGCAAATCAAATATTCAAACATTTATTTCGAAGATATAAATTTTAGGCCCAAAACATAGTTTAACAAAATAGGTCCCAATTATTTATCGAGTCGAGAAAATGATCCTTGAACCACGCCTCCATGCCAAGCTTCCACACATCAAGTAATCCAAACATCTCTCAAATACATGAGAACTCATGCTAAAAGGTCAAACTACTTTGGTGAGTTCATAGGTTTAAGTTCAACAAAATCATAGTGGACCAATAAGAGTTGATTTGCTATGCAAGACCTAAGATAGATAAACACCGTTTTCACACCGATCCATGCCGGATCACCAATCATAACACCGTCCGCATCCGGGGACAACTCGAGCTCGCGACTCTAGTCCAGCACTGTCGTGGCAAAATCTAGAACAATTGCCAACCCCGGACTAGGTCGATGTAGAAGTCTATTCTTAGTTAGGCACGGCTAACTGATAACGTCTAAAATGAACATGTTTTTAGTAGCATTATTGTCAGTTTTGTGCATGATATTCGGCTATATTTACTCATAACTATTGCAAAAGTGCAAAGATGCGTATTTTGTATGTATATGTAGCCAGGTATCGCGAATAATGAAGAAATGAAGTTTTTATGCACATTTGGAAGATTCTCAAGGAAGGAAGTTGAGATTGGAAGCTTGTGGATTCAATGATATGGAAGCATAATGATTTCGGAGCATTTATAGCAAGGAAAGATCAAGTTTGGCTTTGGAAATCATCAACGTAAGCAAAGAATGAAGCGCAAAGGAAAAAGTCGACAAAAAGTCAAAATAAGCAAAACCCAGTAGATCGGTCGCAACCATGGCCGGATCCGGTGGCAAGGATTAATCAAAGCTATTACCGATTCGGTCGGCATAGAAACCGATCCGGTTTACGCTGCAGATTACACAAATTAGCATTTATTGTTGCCTTTACTCCCCATAATCATTGGAGTCCGATCATTTCTTGATATTAACTTGGAAAGAACGTTTTTTGGGCAGTTAAGCAAGAGCTTTGGCTATATAATGGACCGAATACTTGTATACTAAGTGTGACACAACAAAAGAGTGTTAGTTTACATCAAAACTAATACTACCCTTATTATTTCAACCCCAAAAGCTTAGTATTTCTTGAAAAACGCCCAGGAGCAAGGAGGGAACCATTCTTGTCCATTGTTTTCGATAATTTGAAGTTGTGCGGTGATCCAAGGTGATTGGAGGCGCGTGGTTGCTACAATCCACGATTTCTAATTCTTGTAATCACAAAAGTTTAGGTATTCTATGAACTTTGTTATGGAAATCTATTCTTTTGAATTGTTTGAATTACCTTGTTATGACTTGTGTTTAGATATGATTGTTTTCATGGAGTAGTTTGTGATATAATTGTGTGTTTGAATGTGATTAATCATAATAGTGTTCTCAAAATGTGATGCATGTATATATGATCTTGTTTAAATGAGTTTGTTGGAAAAATACTAGTCTTGGATTGATTTGTCAATAAAACATGTTTTAAGAAAAAGGACCAAAAGGATTTCTCTTGTGTTTTATTCCAAAAAGTGTAGTGACAAACTAGTATGGGGATATGGTGATTGACAACCACCATGTTTTGCTTATTAAAACAAGACTAGGAACATTTTCATCACGAAGGGTCGAAAGATTCGTAAGAACAAATTTGATGAGAACATGTTGCAAACAAATGGAACTTTTATAGGATAATCATTGGGATAAGGAACGAAAGGATTACCTAAATGTTTTTGTTCTTAGAATGATTTTTACAAACAAATACCATGGTTGGGGAATCATTTGCTTATGATTTGTGCATCATACTAAGAGTATACACCAAACCTTTATGAACATTATCTATGGTTGATTATAAGACTACACACAAGTATATATTTATATTCTTGATTCTTATTTTCACTAGAACACTTATTTGAGGAAGCCTTGACAAGCTTTCTTGTTAGAAACTTTTTAATCAAATCTATTTCAAACAAAAAATCCCTTGTGACGATCTCGACTTACCAAACTTTGCTATTGCGGCGAGTATACTTGCTGTATGTGTTAATAGGTTATTCGGTTAATTCGTGATTATAAATTTTTAAAACTTGCACCAACCGGAGCACATCACTAACCTAAACTAAGGCAACAACTACCACACATCTATCTAAACAGTCAAGCATATAAGCAAATCCAAAATAGTTTTCACTGTCCAAAAACAACACCACATGATTCTCACCCCAAATAGTTCAAAACGTAGTTAAAATGTATATAAAAGTGGGGCTATGAAACTCACCTCAAGCAATCAACGCACAATCAACGCACAAATATCACTAGCAGAAGATAACAGAAATCACAGCACAGCAACTATCGACTCGGCACAACCTATTAATGTAGACCAACTTTAATACACATATTCCTCAAAATCAACGTTATCTACCCTAATATATTCTATTTCTTTATTTCCAAAAAAGTCTCGTTTCACCATTAATCCTAGTGTTTGGTATCCTCTTGTGGGTGTATCGACTCAATATGATGCCATGAATGCACTCAAACAACGAATATATAACTCAATGCGACACAACGAGACCTCTAAACGATAAGCTCCATAGTTCAATAAGTTTCGGAATAAATATTAGACCTTATCGAATTCGTCAACTCGATAAACTCATTCATTTATTTGTGTCGCTTATTATCCCATAAATCATTCGTATCCTAAAGAGTCATAAGGATAAGTCACCCATTAATAGGGTTACCCATCGTACCTAGCGGGCTCTTATTAGATTCGTCAACCTAATAAGTCTTTTACCCACGTGGATCAACACTATTAATGCTAGGTTATCCGTAACCCATGCACACATAACGCAAATAAATAATTACTTATCCAATATTAAATGTCCAAAATTGACATTTATTGATAAACATGTACTCGAAACATTACTTACTTATTTATTACAAAACCTTTCCAATTTAGTCGTTAGTTTCCGTTTAAAACTAGTAAATAACAAGATAAATCTTGTTATTGATATTTTTGGTACAAAAGTCCATTATTATTTACATTTCATAGTTTTATTATCATTTTCATATATAATATATATTTTGTCAAATCCCATTATAAATCTCATAACGTTATTCGTTTCGAGTCCACTAGCACGAGTCATAACTTCTCGGCTTTTAATCAATCAATTGTCCAAATTATACTTAAGTCCATGTTACGGCTTTGTCGGAGTCAACTATTGACTAAAAAGTCAAAGTGACGCAGACGTAGCTCAAAGTCAACAATATATATATCAAGTCCATAATTAATAGTCATAACATCGCAATTCAATTCCAACCCAACTCAAAACAATCTCGCCAACCAATCAATCAACCAATTATACTCGAAACCAATGTTATGACCCTATTGGTCATGACACGGTGCATGATCAAGACCACGTGAACCAAACAAGCTTCTAAAAGCTTTTGGCTCCAGCGTCTCATCCAAACCTCAACTAAACCAATCAATAAGCTACCAAATCGACCCGACTTGGACACAAGACCCAAGTGGGTATGTAACACCACTTTCGGGAGCACGTATGAGCCCTATGTGGTTCGTACGTCCCATATGTCTCAACCAAACATCACCAAACCAATTCTACAACACTCTAATCCAATCATTCAAGCTCCAAACACTAACCAAACACAAAACCCATCAACTATTTTTAATCAAGAACATGCAACTAAACCCTAAAATGCAAAACCCATCAAATTAATGCACCACACATGTACCAAACACTAATTACTTGTTTATTTCAACACTAATTAGCTTTAATTTCATGTTCCACCCAAAAGCCCCAAAAATTGTTCATGGGTTGAACCCTAGAATTCAATTCGTGGCTTTTTATAGCCTAATCAAGCTCAATACATGTTCCCTTTACCTTATCTAATCACCAATTGCAAAAGCCCTTTGAAATCTTTTGAAACCCTAAAAGTACGAATTTTAATTCTTGAATTTGGAGGTGTTAATGAAGTCCAAATTGAGTGTATTATATATGGTTGGAAAGAGAAAAGAGATCTTGCTTTTAGTGGTGGAGGTGGTGGTGGGCGCTTGAATGGCGGCGGTGGTGGGAATATGGCGGCTGACCACTTAGTGGTGGTTTAGGGTTTTTAGTGAGAGAAAACTAGAGAGATAAAGTAGTGTATGTGTTTTCTAGAGAGAGAAATGAAAGGTGGAAGTGAGGCTTGAGTGTGGTATTTATATTCATGAGCTAGGGACCTCAAAATAAATAAAAATAAGGGGGGGGGGGTGGCGACTACAACTAAAAAGGGAGGGTTTGGGTTGTAACTTTTCGTATCTATCTCGTTTACCCATTCCCGAGCTCACATATTGTCCCCCGAGTGTCCCACGACATTTATTTTACTTTCTAACATCGTTACTTACGTTTTTCCACGAGTTTTGACTATTTATTTGTCAATTTTCGAGTTACGGTTTAAAAGTTACAATAACTCTTGTTTTAGGCTTTTCTAGTTCCGAATCGAATAGTGCCTACCAAATAGAGTTAAAACGCATACGATAACTCATTTAATAATGAAATAAATCTTAAAAATCAATTGACGATATAAAATCAAGTCACGGTTTATAAAATAGTGTTAAAGGCAAAACTCCGTCTAATTTAACGTAATGCGGTTACCTAAAATAGACTCCCTAAATTGCCAGTTGTCACGGACCTCCCGACCTCGAAGAAACCCGTCCGGGTTTCATTCGAGTTGCTTGGTGTCATAAACAGTTTAGGATACTTCCTACGAAAAGCGTCCTCATGTTCCCAAGTGAACTCGGTCCATGCCGGAGTTCCAACAAACCTTAACAATCGGAATACGGCTATTCTTGACCTCTTAATCTCACGATCCATAATCTCAATCGGTTCCTCAACAAAATTCAATTTCTTATCAATACGAATATCTCTTAAGGGCACAACTATGTTTTCCTCCGAAAGACATTTCTTAAGATTACTAACATAAAAAACATTGTGTACACTACCGAGTTCCGATGGTAGCTCCAAGCGGTATGCTACGGTCGATTCTTTCGGGATTGGAAAGGGATCAATATATCGGGGATTGAGTTTTCCACGTTTTCAAAGCGAATCACTCCTTTCAAGGAGAAACTTTCAACATAACACGATCTCCAACCTGAAATTCTAAAGGTTTACGTCTCTTATCGGCATAACTCTTTTGTCTATCACGAGCGGTTTGCAACCGATTACGAATCTGAACTGTCTTCTCGGTGGTTTCTAGGACAAGTTCGGGGACACTGTAAGTTGACTTTCGCCAACCAGCCCAACAAACAGGAGAGCGACATTTTGGCCATCTGATTGCCTCAAATGGAGCGGCCTTAATACTAGAGTGATAACTATTGTTATAGGAGAATTCGGCCTATGGGAGATGTCTCTCCCAGCCTTTACCGAAATCAATAACACATGCTCTAAGCATATCCTCTAAAGCGAATAGTTCTCTCGCTTTGACCATCGGTCGTGCAATGGATGGTAGCATACTCATATCCAAATTCGTTCCTAATGCTTTTGTGTAACGACTTCCAAAAGTGGGATGTAAACGACTATCCCTATCGGAAATAATAGAAATCGGTACTCCATGATGGCGATACTATCTCCTTAAGATATAATCAAGCAAGCTTATCAAGACTATCGGTTTCACTAATAGCTAAGTGGCGAGACTTAGTTAAACGATCAACTATTACCCGAATAGCGTCATTACGCTAACTTTTCTCGATAATTTAGTGATAAAGTCCATGGTTATTCGCTCCCATTTCCATTCTGGGAATTCAGGTTGAACTAAAAGTCGATGGTTTTGATGTTCGGCCTTAACTTTAGAACAAGTCATGCACCAACCTGACACCGAGCTATATCGGCTTTCATACTAGGCCACCGTAAAGTTTCTTAAGATCACGATACATCTTATCGGCTTCGGGATGAATAGAGTATTTTGATTTATGCGACTCGTGCATAATCAACTCACGGATTCTTCCATGAAATGGTATCCGCTTCTCGAAGCATAAAGTTCCGTCGGAACGCTTCAAGAAGCCGTTTTCACTTTCTATCATTCCATGAAGATTCTCATAAGGACGGTTCTCTTCCGTCAATGCCTCTGCTTGGGCGGCTAAAATTTGAGACGATAAGGGCAAAACAATGGTCATTCCTAAGGATCGAACGAGTAGGGGTGGAATGTCCTCCTTACGACTAAGTGCATCAGCCACAACATTAGCCTTACCAGGATATTCTTCAAACTCTTATGGTCGGTAAATACTACACACTTGGTTCCATACAGATAATGTCTCCAAATCCTAAGAGCAAACACTACAGCACCTAACACAAGGTCATGGGTGGTGTAGTTTTTCTCTTGCTTCTTAAGTTGTCGGGATGCATAAGCAATCACCTTCTCTCGTTGCATCAAAACAGCACTTAGGCCTTTATGCGAAGCGTTGCAGTACACGAAAAAGTCTTTCGCTTCCTTTAGGCAAAGCTAGGATGGGCGCACTACACAACTTCTCCTTCAGAATTTGGAATGCCTCTTCTTCCTTTTCTCCTCATTCATACTTAACATCCTTTTGTGTTAGTTTGGTTAGCGGCTTAGCTATCTTAGAAAATCCCTCAATGAATCTCCTATAGTAGCCTGCTAACCCTAGAAACTGTCAGATTTCTGATGGGTTCTTAGGAGCTTCCCATTCCTTAATGGCCTTAATCTTAGCTGGGTCAACATGAACACCTCGACTATCTATCACAAGACCTAAGAATTGCATTGCACGGAATCTAAAATTCACACTTAGAGAATTTGGCATCGCCTTCTCCTCTCTCGGCAATCCTAAAATGAGCCTCAAATGCTCTTCGTGCTCCTCACTACTCTGTGAGTATATCAAGATGTCGATACTATGAATACTATCACAAACTTATCTAGGTATGGCTTACATACTTTCGAGTTCATTAGATCCATGAAAACGGGCGTTGGTCAAACCAAACGACATCACTTGAAATTCATAGTGTCCATAACGAGTCCTAAACTCCGTCTTAGGGATATCCTCCTCTCGAACTCTAAGTTTGGTGATAACCGGATCGTAATCGATCTTAGAAAAGACACTTGTTCCTTGTAGTTGGTCGAATAGGTCATCTATTCTAGGTAACGGGTATCGGTTCTTCACTGTCAACTTATTCAACTCCCTATAATCAATACACATACGAAATGATCCATCCTTCTTCTTCACAAACAACATTGGTGCTCCCCACGGTGACGAACTTGGTCGAATGAATCCCTTCTCAGACAACTCTGCCAATTGTTTAGACAGTTCCTCCAATTCTCTTGGAGCAAGTCGATAGGGTGCCCGGGTTACGGGTGCCGCACCGGGTATCAACTCTATTTGGAATTCCACTTGTCGGAAAGGTGGAATCCCTGGCAGATCGTCGGGAAACACATCCGGAAATTCTTTAACAACGGGTACATCGTTAAGGTGTCTTTCACTCTTCTCCTTACTTTTCTTTTCAGAAATTCGAGCCAAGAAAATACAACCTCCTCTATCGATGTACTTCTGGGCCTTAATACAAGAGATGATGCTCAACCGGGAAGGGCTTCAACACTCGCTCCGATCTCCTTGTATGCTCAGAACTTTTCTGCCATGCGGTAAATGCACAATCTTCTCATCACAAATGATGTGTGCACCGTTCTTCGACAACCAATCCATTCCGATAATAACGCCAAAACTTCCTAAGGTAACCGGCAATAGGTCTATACTAAACGGGCGGTCTAGGAAACTTAAGGTACACCCTCGGACTACGGTGTCTATCTTCTCTCTATTCCCATTCGCTAATTCCACGTCGTAACTAAGCCCTAGAGGTGTTTGGGAGATTCCTAGTAATGGCATAAAATTGGTGGATACGAAACTCATATCCGCACCAGTATCAAAAAATATGGAAGCATAGTGATTATTGAGAAGGAACGTACCCGTAACTACGTTAGGGTCCTCACCAGCTTCCTTCCCAATAGCGTAAACACGCGCTACTCCCATGTCTCTCTGCTGATTCCTAGCACCATTGTTTCCCTGGTTTTCCACAACCTCACGCTTCACAGGGTTCAAGCCATTACCTCCTACACCTCGGTTAGCTAATCCTCCTACATTACTGGGATTTCCTCTCATCCACGGCTCTCGACACTCATTCTTAAAGTGTCCCTTCTTTCCACATCCAAAACAGGTGATAGTGGCCTTCGATTCGCTCCTTGTGCGTTTGAGGCTGCAGGCAAGTGGGCCGAGACCTACTGATCTTTGGCCATGTGTCCAACCTTAGAGCACTTCCTACACACATTCGGGCATAGTCCATGGTGGTGTCGGTTACAACGACCACCACAGGGCTTACTACCTTCATAATCTTTCTTACCTCCATTTCTATGGCAAACACTCTGGTCTCTTGCGTTTGTTGCCATTCCCTTTTGCAACCTCGTTCCTCTTCCTCTTATCACTCCTATCATTCTTACTCTTGTCTCCTAATTCTAACACATAAGAGTCCATCAAACTCGAGCTCACAGCAATTGCCTCATGCAAATTAACGGCTTGGCATGCGATGACATCATTTCGGGTAGCCAAAGGTAATCCATCAGTATACCTTTCAATCTTAAGTTCTTCGGTGCGAACCATTTCAGGGCAAAGAAATGATAACTATTGGAAGCGCGAGTATAAGTCGCCATGTCGGTACCCTTAACCTTATGGTTCCAGAACTCACTCTCTAACTTCTTAACTTCATTCCTAGAACAGTAAGTCTTAATCGGAGAGCCTTAACTGAGTCCAAGTCATACTATAAGCTACATCAATTCCTCTTGATCGGTGATAGTTGTTCCACCAGGTCAACGCCTCGTCCTTCAAAGTGAAGGTTGCATACTTAACCTTACAATCCTCATCACAGTTACTCACGGCAAACACAAATTCAGTTTTCTCCAACCACCTAGTCAGGTAAACTACTCCCTCAGTTCCTCCAAACTCAATGGGACCACAGAATCAGAACTCTTTGTAGGTACAACCTCGAGTTCGATTCAGCATTAGGGTTCCACTAGAAGTGTTAGAGATTAGCTTACTAGCGATTCGGCGACACGCTGCGACACTAGCTGGTCAATGTGGGTTGGGTTCAAAGGTGGAGGGTTTTGTGGAACAGGACCATTCTCGGCGTGGTGCGTTCACATTGGGTTTCCTACGGTGGGTTATCAATGTTCAGGTTCTCAACATGTGGTATGGTGGGGCGAATGGCGACCTCGGCGACCGGGGCAACAACGGCAGCAGGAGCTGCTCGGTTGTTCTTAAGCGAGTTTCGTCTTGTTGCCACCATTCTGGAGGCAAGAAGAACAGTTTCATAAGTTCACAATTCACGTCCTAAAAATAGAGTTGGGTTCCAAGGGTCACCCAATAACTCCTGAATACATAATCAAGGCCAACAGGGATAACGCTATACCAAAGCGAACCAACCAAATGCCGAATCATAACTAAGGATGCACATTCCGAAAACCGTAACTCATAGGTTTCAAAAGTGGAAATACATGGAAGGATACGGAGAAATAAAAAACGATCCTAATAACGATACTAGTAAGACAACTAGGATAATCCTACATCTCGAACCAAGTACTACTTAGTTTCAAGATGGTACAAAACCATGAATCTAATACGATCTAGCCACGTCTACGAATATCACTAACTGATCTCCTAACATCGTCAAACTCTCTCCACAATGATGCTAGCTCAACACGTTGAGCATCACGATCACTCTTAAGCTCTGCAACCTCTCTCTCCAACTCACCAATCCTACGCCAAATCGCTCTATCGATTGTCACGGTACATGTGCGAACCCTCTCCGCGAGGCCCCCACAACTGCCTGGAGCTCGAGGCATACCATCATGCAAAATCCTAGTCCTCGACTCGGTACCCATATCAACTCTCGGATCCTCTATACTAGCCCTAGATAATCCAACCAATCGATCCGTCAAGCACTAAGCCAAGTACCCTGTGGGTAATCCTCTCCCACATCAGAGACCCGTCTCACCGTACTCCTCGGGCTCTAAAGCAATCTTGATGGTATCTCCAGATCCTAACGGGCTACCTATATAAGGTGAGTAAGGTGGCGAGTCAATGTCAAAAGGCTGTCCAAGGGACTCAGGCTCGAAAGGAGAACTGGTCTGTAGATATGCAGGACTTCTGCAATGGAGGATACCCCATTCAGGATATCCTCATCATCCTCCTCCCGAGGATCCTCATCCTCATCTACTCTTGCTCCTCAATCTCATGCTCCTCCTCGACCTCATGCTCCTCCTCGCCCTCATCCATAAGGGAAGAGTCCATGAGTCAGTCTCTGTCTGAGTAAATCACGAGGTGGTACACTAGGAGATCTAGGCCTCTAAGCGGGGTGATCTGCTAAGCGGATAGGTGATGATGGTGGTCTCACGGACATGCGGGCGTGCTATAAGCAACCTAGGAGTCTGTGCTCGGGCTAAAACGATGTAAAGTGAGATGCCTAGATGAGCTAGGGCGATCGATGATGATGAACTAGTGTGAGGGCAATCTCATAAGGATCACCCTAGCCGTCATGAGAGTCAATCTTTGGCGAACTAGCAGCGGGACCTCCTTAGACACATCAAAAGCTAGTGAAGGCATAGTCCGTGACAATGGCATAGGGTAGGTATAAGTGTTCGAAACAACTAGTTTTAATAAGCGCATCAACTTAACCAAAACACATATCATATAATGAAAGCTTTTAAAAGTGTAGGTACCGCATTACTCAAAATATGCCTTTAAATAAAACACATAAGTTCCGTTCCATCACATAATCCCATATCAAATCAATCGAGTTCAAAACTTCAAAATCACAGTATATCGTTTCCTCAAATCAAACTCCGTAATATCTCGATAATCACATCTCATTTTCCAAAACCAATAATCATATCTCATTTCCAAAATCAATAATCGTATCTCATTTCCAAAATCAATAATCATATCTCGTTTCCAAAACCGTTCAATATCCCTTAACATATCATCTCATAATTCAAATCATAGTTCGTACCATAATCAAATAAGAAGCTTGACTTGGCACCGAGGCGTCGTCGATTAGAGGATCAATTTTCTCAAAAGTGGTTATAGTTTAGGGTTTTATAAAATACCTAATTCTCTATAACCTTGAGCTCTGATACCAATCTGTAACACCCCAAATCTTGTGCAGTAGGAGGAGAAGACTTAATCAAGTTTTCGTTACTATTGGTTATTATCGGCACATTAAAATAAGTACTAATTTAACCATTTAAAACAAATCCCAAATCAAATATTCAAACATTTAATCCGAAGATATAAATTTTAGGCCCAAAACATAGTTTAACAAAATAGGTCCCATTATTTATCAGAGTCAAAAAATGATCCTTGAACCACGCCTCCATGCCAAGCTTCCACACATCAAGTAATCCAAACATCTCTCAAATACTTGAGAAATCATGCTAAAAGGTCACTTCTATTTGGTGAGTTCATAGGTTTAAGTTCAACAAAATCATAGTGCACCAATAAGAGTTGATTTGTTATGCAAGACCTAAGATAGATAAACACCGTTTTCACAACGATCCATGGGATCACCAATCATAACACACGTCCCGCATCCGAGGGAAAACTCGAGCTCGCGACTCTAGTCCGCACTGTGGTGGCAAAATCTAGAAAAATTGCCAACCCTGACTAGGTCGATGTAGAAGTCTATTCTTAGTTAGGCACGGCTAACCTAAACTAAGGAAACAACTACCACACATCTATCTAAACAGTCAAGCATATAAGCAAATCCAAAATAATTTTCACGGTCCAAACAACACAAGCATGATTCTCACCCCAAATAGTTTAAAACGTAGTTAAAACGTATGTATAAAAGTGGGGCTATGAAACTCACCTCAAGCAATCAACGCACAAATATCACTACTAGAAGAAGATAGCAAATCCAGACACATCAACTATCGACTCGGCACAACCTATTAATGTAGACCAACTTTAATACACATATTCCTCAAAATCAATGTTATCTACCCCAATATATTCCATTTCTTTATTTCCAAAAACGTTTCATTTCACCATTAATCCTAGTGTTTGGTATCCTCATGTAGGTGTATCGACTCAATGTGATGCCATGAATGCACTCAAACAACCAATATATAACTCAATGCGACACAATGAGACCTCTAAACGATAAGCTCTATAGTTCAATAAGTTTCGGAATAAATATTAGACCTTATCGAATTCGTCAACTCGATAAACTCATTCATTTATTCGTGCCGCTTATTATCCCATAAATCATTCGTATCCTAAAGAGTCATAAGGATAAGTCACCCATTAATAGGGTTACCCAACGTACCTAGTGGGCTCTTATTAGATTCGTCAACTGATGAGTGTCTAAATACTCATCATTTTTGTATTATCTAGACTGCAAAAACATCTGAAAACACTCAGAAATGCTTCAAAATGATAAAAATATCACAAACAAGTGTTTTATATGTTTTAGATGCAAAAACATCAAATACGGTGAAGTATCAAGTTTGCATAATTGGCGGTTTAGTCCCCAAGTTACAAAAGTTGTCAAAATTAGTCCAGGTAATTAAAAAACTTGTAAAATATCATTTTAGGTCCTTGGGATTCACAAGTTGTTCAAAATAATCCTTTGAAGTTTAAAATCACAAAATTACAACTTTGGTCCCTCAACTTTGCAAAAGTGTCAAAAATAGTCCTTAAGGTTTTAAAATTGGAAATTGATCAAAATAAACCTTGTACTATTCATATATGACATAAATGGTCCTTATGAGAAAAATTTTGGAAAATTACAAGTTTGGTCCTTATAGTTACTAAATTGGAGTTTAGTCCTTGGACATTTAAAAAAATGGAATTTTATGCAAATGGTCCTTGTACTATTCTTACTTGGCAGGTTTGACCCTTGTGATAAGTTTGGAAACTTGTCAAATCCAGTCCTTAAACTTTGATTACACATGAAAGGTCCTTGTTATTACTACCAAACCAAACGGATCCTATATTAAACTAAAAGCCCAAACCCAGCTACTGGCCCAAATCCAGTTAACCCGACCCACCTTTTAAAATAAAACCCGCCACCCAAACCAGTGTTACTGTACACCTTCTTCACCCACACTGTAAACCAAAACCATACCATCTCACCCACAGTTTCTTCACCTCCACCTCACCCCTATCAACACAGCTGGTTAACATCCCCCCTCCACCTCCACATCCTCCCAAATAGCATTAAATGCTAATACCTGCTTTTGATATTTTTGGCGCTAAAAGGTGAATTAAACGGGGGAGATTAAATTGACTAATCCAACGGTTCAATTGAAGTGGGAAAGTCTCACAAAGTGCAAAGACCGAGTCATTATAAAGAGGGAAAGAATCAGATATTGAAGGGAGTAGTTAAAAAAGTAGTGTAGTTTTATTTTTACTTATGTCGTTTTAAGCTTTCTAAGTTCTCTAATGTATGTTTAAGTTTTAAAAGAGTTTGTAATCATTTCTTAGTTAAATAAAAACTCACTTTCAGTCTCAATTTAAATTATTGTCTACTAATTCAGTTTTTGCTTATTTCAATGTTCAAAAATTCTCAAAATATGCATATGTTGTTACCAGTTGTTCTTAAAAGCTTGTAAGTTTATACAAGCTCTTAGAAAGACTTTATAAGCTAATAGAAACCTTTAAATCAGATATAGTACCAAAAACTCAAAAATCACCAAAAATACTAGAAAATAGTTAAAAATTCAAAAATCATGGGAATGAAGTTCAAGGACTGAAGCTGGTTGATTATGGATTGTTTACTGGTTTAGAGCTTATTGGTAAGCTATAGGAGTGTTCTTGATCCTCAGTTCCATGTTTGTGCATGAACTCATATGTTGTAAGCCTTTTCTTGAAATTTGCATTTTCTATTTTTAGTATTCAAACCTTGTTAATTCTAGTCTAATCATGTCTAAGTAGGGTTAATATCAGTCAATCAATAGGTCATTTGGGTTAAAAACTTGTTTTTATGCTTAACTCTTCACAACAGCTTCTTTAAGGGATGTTTGGTTTTGCTTGTAACACTGTGTTATAGGTTGATATAGCTGTTGTTCTTATTTGGTTCTAGTCTCAGTAGGTTATAACAACTCAAACATGCAATAAAATTTTGTCCTTGTTCAGAAAAAAAGTCAAAAACATCTTTAATCCACTTTAATAGTTAACGTTAAGGATTTAGAGTGAGCAAATCATCATTTCAGTGTATAAGTTGGTAAAGTAGCTTAATTTAGTTCCATAACGACTTAATATATCATAATCAATCCATAGAATCATTCTAAAGTTCAGTTTAGTCAAACTTTCATTTTGTTCAAAAAGTCAAACCACGTTCTTGCATCGTGAGCCTATCATTTTCTCAAGCTCACACAGAGCTTGTTATTTAGCTTAATCCTATGTAACTTGGTTCTTTGGAAAGCTTTCCTAGCTGGCTTGAGAGTCCAAGCTTAATTTTCTAAATTGCAGCTTATTTGATAAGCCTGCAATAAGCTTTTTGTTCTGTCCATTTCCTAGTTCATAGATTAGTTAGTGTTTACAGTTTTCATAAGATCCCTATAAGCTCATCAGTGAACATTACAGTGAGTAACTAGGCTTTTTGGAAAGCTTATTAGGTCAACTTGTTAGTCCAAATGCTTATTTTCACTTCCTAGCTTATTTCAGTACCTAAATTCTAGCTTAAAAGTGCCTAGTGATTTAAAACAGTGTCTTTGTAACAGTGGTGAATTATGCTTATTTATAGCTTATTCAGTGCTTATTAGTGGTTATTGTGCTTATTCGATTCAAACTAGCTTATTTACATTAGCTTAACTATTTCCTTCATACTAGTGCTTATTCCATTAGCTTAATAGTCACTCTAGCTTAAGACTTATGCTTATTTTTCATTTTGGCCCTTGTTGAGATTATAAGCTCAATACAGCTTATTGTTAGTTTTAGAAAAAGTTTTAGTTTTAGAAAATGCTTATTTTAATGTGCTTAATTAGTTTGTAAAAAAAATCCAAAATAAAAAATGTTGTGCAAAGGGAAAGGGGTCGACAGAGACCTCTCCCTATAAGGGTGATAGTGGTGTCCGTAAGCCAATGCGCCCTGGGTCTTTCGTTTATATTTGCAATGTTTAATATATAAGGTAGTTTGTCAAGATATAGCTTATTAGCTTATTCGAATTTTTAGTAGCTTATTTGTAGAAGCTGTTACACCATTTTTATTTATCTTAGCTTGGTTATAGTATAAAGTATTTTTACAAAAAGTTTCAGATTTTTCTAATTAGTTTTAGTATTTTTAAACATTTAATTAGTGTTTTATAGTAATTAATTCATAATAAAAAATATAAAAGTCTAAAAAATATAATTCTTTTTTGTAAAATTTTCTTTTATCATATAGTACGTAAGAAAATTAGTTTTACATTCGTAGGCTTTTTATTTCATAAATTTTACGTTTTTGCTTGCGCTCAAGTAATTTTTAAACATGCTTCGTTTTCATTTTAAACTACGTTTCTAGATAATTTAGGATTACGTTTTAGTTAATATAGTTTATTTAAGTTATTTTGTTTTATAAAATAAATGTTCATCGATCTGTAAAAATAGTGATAGCGTTTATTTAATATATTTTATCTTTTTAATTTCTTTTAATTTGCATTTAAGTCACTGTAATTTGTAAATCTTTCCTTTAGGTAATTTTCATCAAAACCTTCTGATCACTATCCTTAGTGATCATTCTATCATCTGAAGTTGTTTAACACCAATTCATCCTCCGTGGGACTTAACGACCCAGGAATACACTATATTCCTCTGATCTTAATTGTATTTGTGTCTGAACTGTTTTAAGCCTATTACGGCTGGTCATTCACAAGTGGCCGGTTTGTGTGATTAGACTTGACTTATTCAGGCCAATCAAATTTTGCGCCCTTGCGGTATGGCGTGTTTTAAGCATTTCCAGATCCATTCTTGCACATATACCACCTTTTTGTAAACAATTTTCAAAATCAAAAAGTTCATTAACACTTTTCTGAAGTGTTAACAACACCAAAATATTTTCATCCTTTGTACATGTTTTTCAAAAATCCAAAAATATCCATCTTACCCTCTTACCCTTTTGATTCTTCATTTCTTACCCTCTAGAACCATTTGATTCTTTCTATGTCTTATCCTCACCCTCTTGGTTGTCAATGGTGTGGTGGTCCTTATAATGGTGGCAATTGCCCCAGTTGTAGCATGGTGGAATCAGGGAACGGGTCTGTCTATAACCAAGATCCCTATTCTTACCATAACACGGTGATTTATTCCATCGGCTACCACCTGTGAGACTCAGCAGTTATCTTTGTTGTGAGTCTGTGATGGTTCACATTCGGTTCGATTGTCATTGGAAACACGCTTGTCTATGAGCAGGTTCCTGATAACAATTATGACTACAACACATATGACTCAGAGCCACATCAGTTTTCTTGTTGTGAGAATTGTGGAGGTCCTCACTCCGCTCGGATTGTCAAACGGGAATCCATTTCCTTGTAACAATTACGACTCTTCAATTATCGACCAACTTCCACAATACCAAATGATTCAAGCAACTCCTCATGAAACTCTGACAGACCTTCTAAGAAGAGTCTTGAGTTATAAAGAACTTAAGGAGGAGTCGGCTCGTCACATGAGAAATCCATGGAAGAATTGGCGGAGGAACGGGCGCTAAATTAGATTTGATTGCCATTGAAAACATTGGGGAATCAATTAAACTACAAAAGCATTCAAATCTAGCTCTCAATTCCATTTCATTCGATGAGATGATGATGAAGATACCCTTGATATTCTACAATTTTATTCATCAAGTTCATCAGTTGAGATTCCATCCGTGGAGATACAGGGAGAAAAGAATATGACTGAATCACTAGCAGTAGAAATAATGGAACTTGTAGAATCCATAACTGCTAGTCCTTCTCAACTCCCTCAGCCTTCTGTTATCACACCCGGGTTCACACCTTCTCTCTGAACATGGGGATGAGCATCTTGACACTGTTCCTGAAAGTCGGATGGTTCATAAAGTCTAGTGTTGAGGACTTTGTCCCAATCCTGAGAGAGTCACAGGGAATTCTCGAGCATTTGTGTGATATCCCTACCCCTCTTGTCTTCCAAAATGATCATATTGAGATGTTCTCTGATGAGGACTATTCTTTATCTTGTGGAGACATAAGTTATGTGGATTTACCTTCGAGCTTGTCACCTAGGAGAAGAATGAGGAAGAAATAATCCAAGACAAAGCTCTTCGATCTTCAGTATTGAATGTTAATCTTCTCATTTCTAGAATCGAGGCTTTTAATGAAAAGCCTACTTTATATCCTATCCCCTTTGAGGATAGTGAACTTTTCTTCGATGATTCTATTCGAATTAAAGCGTTCCATTTTGATCATATGGGAGAGAAGATTAGTGGTATTACCACTTCTCATAATTCTCTCCCTGATTATGAATCATTCACTTTTGAGGTTTCCCAGTGAACTCACTCAAATCAATCTGAATATGAATCATTTTCCTTTGAGGAGTTCTCCTGTGAACTCACTCATATCATATCTCTACCGGAGTATGATAACTTTTATTTTGATCTAGACACACGGGATATGTCTAGACCAATTGAGCTGCTGATGAGATTCATGAAACCATGAATTCTCCTGTGAGTGATGATGAGTTAATCATGATCTTTATCATGACTTTCTTTCTCTTTTTCACTTATCCCGTGGCTTCTCCTGTTCTTCACTCCTTCGGGAATGAAGACTTTATTTTTGATCCCGACATTTTCATTAATCATTTATGAGCCGGTTCTATGTATATCTCATCGGTGTGGAACTTTCACGTACTTTAATGTTTATACAAACATCTTGAATGAAAGTCCGATGGAGATTGTTTCTTCCACTTACTTCCCCATGAACAAATTAATTCGGGTCGAGTCAAGCTAGCGACTCGGTAATCAAAAACAATAGTTAAACATGGGTTTTCACCCGTGTATACCACCCTAGTGTGTGGGGAGATACATATTGTCAAAAAAAAGAATAATTGTTGTGTTTCTACACTTAGGTAGTAATGTTATCTTTTTACGTTCTAAGTTTCGGCATAACCGCCGGTACTTTGAATATTGAGGACAATATTCATTTCTAAGTGTGGGGGGGAAATTCTGGCGAATTTGATCATAAATGTACCCTTTTAGTCCCTTTTTCCCCAAAATGGCCAAATTTAAAATTTTTTTTTTAGTGGAAGTACTATTTACTAAACACAACAAATGGTAATCAGTCCACCATGTCTAACCCACATAAGGATTGGCTAATCCAGGAGCAAATGGCTCTTGGTAAAGATATCTCAAATCCGTTGACGGTTTGCAATTTGCCCAAAATTGTATGGTATTCAGCTCACCATATCCTTAAAAGTGAAGAGTTGGCTAGCCCGCAAGTTTATGGCTTGTGGTAAAGGCAGTGGAAAATCCATAATTGGTAATCAGCTCACCAAAGATAATATTGATAATTTATCTAAAGAGTTGGCTAGTCGAAGAATACGCTTCGGTAAAGACAAATCAAATCCGTTGAAAGCTTATGATTTGCTCAAAATCATTTGGTTATCGTTGTGCCAAGGTTCTTACTTGAACTGAAACAATTGGCTACTCTAGAAGTAATGGCTTTTGGTAAAGAGATAAAATCCATTAAATTTTCTCAAATCATTGCTAGGGACTAGCAATATCTTAGTGTGGGGATTGATGAGTGTCTAAATACTCATCATTTTTGTATTATCTGACTGCAAAACATCTGAAAACACTCAGAAATGCTTCAAAATGATAAAAATATCACAAACAAGTGTTTTATATGTTTTAAATGCAAAAACATCAAAATCTGGTGAAAAACGTATCAAGTTTGCATAATTGGCAGTTTTAGTCCCCCAAGTTACAAAAGTTGTCAAAATTAGTCCCTGGTAATTAAAAAACTTGTAAAATATCATTTTAGGTCCTTGGGATTCACAAGTTGTTCAAAATAATCCTTTGAAGTTTAAAATCACAAAATTACAACTTTGGTCCCTCAACTTTGCAAAAGTGTCAAAAATAGTCCTTAAGGTTTTAAAATTGGAAATTGATCAAAATAAACCTTGTACTATTCATATATGACATAAATGGTCCTTATGAGAAAACTTTTGGAAAGTTACAAGTTTGGTCCTTATAGTTACTAAATTGGCAGTTTTAGTCCTTGGACATTTAAAAATGGAATTTTATGCAAATGGTCCTTGTACTATTCTTACTTGGCAGGTTTGACCCTTGTGATAAGTTTGGAAACTTGTCAAATCCAGTCCTTAAACTTTCAGAGAATTACATGAAAGGTCCTTGTTATTACTACCAAACCAAACGGATCCTATATTAAACTAAAAGCCCAAACCCGTACGGCCCAAATCGATTAACCCGACCACCTTTTAAAATAAAACCATACCCAAACCGTGTTCTGTACACCTTCTTCACCCACACGTAAACCAAAACCATACCATCTCACAGCGGTTTCTTCTCACTCACCCTATCAACACAGCTGGTTAACATCCCCCCTCCACCTCCACATCCTCCCAAATAGCATTAAATGCTAATACCTGCTTTTGATATTTTTGGCGCTAAAAGGTGAATTAAACGGGGGAGATTAAATTGACCAATCCAACGGTTCAATTGAAGTGGGAAAGTCTCACAAAGCTGCAAAGACTTCAAAGAGTCATTATAAAGAGGGAAAGAATCAGATATTGAAGGGAGTAGTTAAAAAAGTAGTGTAGTTTTATTTTTACTTATGTCGTTTTAAGCTTTCTAAGTTCTCTAATGTATGTTTAAGTTTTAAAAGAGTTTGTAATCATTTCTTAGTTAAATAAAAACTCACTTTCAGTCTCAATTTAAATTATTGTCTACTAATTCAGTTTTTGCTTATTTCAATGTTCAAAAATTCTCAAAATATGCATATGTTGTTACAGGTTGTTCTTAAAAGCTTGTAAGTTTATACAAGCTCTTAGAAAGACTTTATAAGCTAATAGAAACCTTTAAATCAGATATAGTACCAAAAACTCAAAATCACCAAAATACTAGAAAATAGTTAAAAATTCAAAAATCATGGGAATGAATTCAAGGACTGAAGCTTGGTTGATTATGGATTGTTTCTTGGTTTAGAGCTTATTGGTAAGCTATAGGAGTGTTCTTGATCCTCAGTTCCATGTTTGTGCATGAACTCATATGTTGTAAGCCTTTTCTTGAAATTTGCATTTTCTATTTTTAGTATTCAAACCTTGTTAATTCTAGTCTAATCATGTCTAAGTAGGGTTAATATCAGTCAATCAATAGGTCATTTGGGTTAAAAACTTGTTTTTATGCTTAACTCTTCACAACAGCTTCTTTAAGGGATGTTTGGTTTGCTTGTAACACGTGTTTATAGGTTGATATAGCTTTGTTCTTATTTGGTTCTAGTCTGTTAGGTTATAACAACTCAAACATGCAATAAAATTTTGTCCTTGTTCAGAAAAAAAGTCAAAAACATCTTTAATCCACCTTTAATAGTTAACTTAGGATTTAGAGTGAGCAAATCATCATTTCAGTGTATAAGTTGGTAAAGTAGCTTAATTTAGTTCCATAACAGCTTAATATATCATAATCAATCCATAGAATCATTCTAAAGTTCAGTTTAGTCAAACTTTCATTTTGTTCAAAAAGTCACCTGTTCGTGCATCGGTGAGCCTATCATTTTCTCAAGCTCACACAGAGCTTGTTATTTAGCTTAATCCTATGTAACTTGGTTCTTTGGAAAGCTTTCCTAGCTGGCTTGAGAGTCCAAGCTTAATTTTCTAAATTGCAGCTTATTTGATAAGCCTGCAATAAGCTTTTCTTCCATTTCCTAGTTCATAGATTAGTTAGTGTTTACCAGTTTTTCATAAGATCCCTATAAGCTCATCAGTGAACATTACAGTGAGTAACTAGGCTTTTTGGAAAGCTTATTAGGTCAACTTGTTAGTCCAAATGCTTATTTTCACTTCCTAGCTTATTTCAGTACCTAAATTCTAGCTTAAAAGTGCCTAGTGATTTAAAACAGTGTACTGTGTAACAGTGGTGAATTATGCTTATTTATAGCTTATTCAGTGCTTATTAGTGGTTATTGTGCTTATTCAGTGTTCAAACTAGCTTATTTACATTAGCTTAACTATTTCCTTCATACTAGTGCTTATTCCATTAGCTTAATAGTCACTCTAGCTTAAGACTTATGCTTATTTTCATTTTTGGCCACTGTTGAGATTATAAGCTCAATACAGAGCTTATTGTTAGTTTTTAGAAAAAGTTTTAGTTTTAGAAAATGCTTATTTTAATGTGCTTAATTAGTTTATAAAAGAAAAATCCAAAAATAAAAAATGTTGTGCAAAAAGGAGGCGGGGTGAACCTGAGACCTCTCCTTTATAAGGGTGATAGTGGTGTACCTGTAAGCCAATGCGCCCTGGTCTTTCGTTTATATTTGCAATGTTTAATATATAAGGTAGTTTGTCAAGATATAGCTTATTAGCTTATTTGAATTTTTAGTAGCTTATTTTTGTTACACCATTTTTATTTATCTTAGCTTGGTTATAGTATAAGTATTTTTACAAAAAGTTTCAGATTTTTCTAATTAGTTTTAGTATTTTTAAACATTTAATTAGTGTTTTATAGTAATTAATTCATAATAAAAAATATAAAAATCTAAAAATATAATTCTTTTTGTAAAATTTTCTTTTATCATATAGTACGTAAGAAAATTAGTTTTACATTCGTAGGCCTTTTATTTCAAAAATTTTACGTTTTTTGCTCCACGTAATTTTTAAACGTAACGCTCGTTTTCATTTTAAACTACGTTTCTAGATAATTTAGGATTACGTTTTAGTTAATATAGTTTATTTAAGTTATTTTGTTTTATAAAATAAACGTTCATCGATCTGTAAAAATAGTGATAGCGTTTATTTAATATATTTTATCTTTTTAATTTCTTTTAATTTGCATTTAAGTCGCTGTAATTTGTAAATCTTTTCTTTAGGTAATTTTCCATCAAAAACCTTACTGATCACTATCCTTAGTGATCATTCTATCATCTGAAGTTGTTTAACACCAATTCATCCTCCGTGGGACTTAACGACCCAGGAATACACTATATTCCTCTGATCTTAATTGTATTGTGTCGAACTGTTTTAAGCCATTGCGGTTTGGTCATTCACAAGTGGCCAGTTTGTGTGATTAGACTTGACTGTTCAGCACCAATCATCAACCTAATAAGTCCGCTACCCACGTGGATCAACACTATTAATGTTAGGTTATCCGTAACCCATGCACACATAACGCAAATAAATAATTACTTATCCAATATTAAATGTCCAAAATTGACATTTATTGATAAACGTGTACAAAACATTTACTTATTTATTACAAAACCTTTCCAATTTAGTCGTTAGTTTCCGTTTAAAACTAGTAAATAACAAGATAAATCTTGTTATTGATATTTTTGGTACAAAAGCCCATTATTATTTACATTTCATAGTTTTATTATCATTTTCATATATAATATATATTTTGTCAAATCCCATTATAAATCTCATAACGTTATTCGTTTCGAGTCCACTAGCATGAGTCATAACTTCTCGGCTTTTAATCAATCAATTGTCCAAATTATACTAAAGTCCATGTTACGGCTTTGTCGGAGTCAACTATTGACTAAAAAGTCAAAGTGACGCAGACGTAGCTCAAAGTCAACAATATATATATCAAGTCCATAATTAATAGTCATAATGTCGCAATTCAATCCCAAACCAACTCAAAACAATCTGCCACCAATCAATCAACCAATTATACTCCGAAACCAATGTTATGACCCTAATGGTCATGACACGTGCATGTCAGAACCACGTGAACCAAACAAGCTTCTAAAAGCTTTTGGCTCCGCGTCTCATCCAAACCTCAACTAAACCAATCAATAAGCTACCAAATCGACCCGACTCGGACACAAGACCCAAGTGGGTCTCGTACGCCACTCAGAGCTACGTCGAGCCCTATGTGGTTCGTACGTCCCATATGTCTCAACCAAACATCACCAAACCAATTCTACAACACTCCAATCCAATCATTCAAGCTCCAAACACTAACCAAACACAAAACCCATCAACTATTTCTAATCAAGAACATGCAACTAAACCTAAAATGCAAAACCCATCAAATTAATGCACCACACATGTACCAAACACTAATTACTTGTTTATTTCAACACAAATTAGCTTTAATTTCATGTTCCACCCAAAAGCCCCAAAAATTGTTCATGAGTCGAAACCCTAGAATTCAATTCGTGGCATTTTATATCCTAATCAAGCTCAATACATGTTCCCTTTACCTTATCTAATCACCAATTGCAAAAGCCCTTTGAAATCTTTTGAAACCCTAAAAGTACGAATTTTAATTCTTGAATTTGGAGGTGTTAATGAAGTCCAAATTGAGTGTATGATATATGGTTGGAAAGAGGAGAAAGAGATCTTGCTTTTGGTGGTGGAGGTGGTGGTTTTCTATATCAAAACTGAAACAAAATAACCAAGAAAGAGCCGTTTATTGCTAATATTTGTGGTTTTCTTGAGTTTGTGCTTGTGCAGGTACGGATATGTAAAAACACGCAAAAAGGTACCAAATCAGACGTAAATCCGAGCACGAGAGATCAAGAGAGCTTAAGCCGAGCCGGAAGAGCAAAATTGTGCATTTATGATGATTTTATTCTCCGAGGATGACTTTTGGAAGAAATAACCAAGTTTGAAGAAATGTCAAAACTAGCCCCTCAAGTTTGAGCATTTGGCAAAAATGGCCCCTGAAGATTCAAATGTTGCAAATTCAACCTTGGTTTATTTGAAGATTGACAAAATGGTCCTTGGAGGATACTTTCAGAATTACATGTTTGGCCCTTGGAGTTTCAGCTTTTGCAAGATTAGTCCCTATGATAACCAAATGAATCCAATACTAGTCCAATATCTAAACCAACCCATTATCCACCTTACACGGCCCAAACCTTTATCCAAGCCCAAAACTAAAAACCATTTACCCGTACCTTTTACCCAACCACCTATAACCCGGTTTACTTATACCGTTTACCCAAAATAAACCCGAATCAATCCCCATTTAACCCGAACCAACTCATTTGAGATATAATAAACAATCCCAAACGCGCCTTTGCCCTGTCTTCTTCCCCAAACACACCCGTATCACCACCCATCCCAAACACCAAACCTCGTACTAGAATCTATCCAAGCTTCTAGATACAGCTGACATGTCAGATAGGATGTGTACGTGGAGCATTCTCATTGGCCGTGACACCTCATATGGTGAATTGGTGCTCTTTGATTGGCTATGATGATTCATGGGATTTTTGTGGCTGCAAATGGCTTCTAGGCCCTTCTTATCAAGCATCCCAAGCTCAAGAAGGCTATATAAAGACCCTCTTGGCTCACATTGAAACTCGTCCAATTTCTCAAGCATTTAGAGAAATTTTGATCATTTATGTCATTCTTAATGTTTTTAATAGTTGATTAAGTAATTTCATTTTGATGTTGTAATTTCATTTGAATAAATTCAAGTTTTCGTTTTTTCAATTAAACTCCATTTTGTACCTTTAATTAAGATCAAGGTTCTATGTTAATCAGTTTCTAAATCCTGTTCACTACTACTCATTTAAGCTTTTATAAGCTTAAGTGAGTCTCTTACACTTTTAATTGTTCTAATTTCCAGCTTTTCACAAAAAAGTCAACATAAGGTCAACAGAAGTAAAACCTGCAAGTCAAATGAGTTTTAGAAGAATTTTTGGTTTCAACCTGTTTTAATGTTAAGTTTGTGAGTTAATTTTGAGTATTCAAATTCAGTTTCAGTCAAATTCTATTCAGCTTTAGTGGTTAGTTAGCATTTTCAAAATCTAAAGTAGTGTTTGGATCATGCTTATTCTTGGAAATTTAGTTAAGTTTTCATGATAAAACTAAGGTAAGTAGTTCTAGCATTGGATAAGTCAGCTTTAGTTATCATCATTTTCAGCATTGCATAGCAGTTTTGAGGTTCCTAGATTGGTCACTGTCCTGTCCACTTGATTCTGATTCTGTCCTTAACAGGTGATATCAGATCTGTTTCTGAGCTTAAATGGTTAATGTTTTGCTTAAATCTCTGTTTATACTTGTAGTCTAGAACCCTTAGATCACTTTCTTTGCACCTTAAGAAGTTTTTAGTTTGGGATAATGTAGGTCTGCTAGTAGTTTTGCTGCATCAGTTCTCAATTTGTTCCAAATTAGTTTACTCAAGTTGGATTTCCAGATTATTTTGGGTGCTTTGATGTTTGATTATTGATGTTCCTTATAGCCTTAAGTATAGTTGATAGAGATTATGCTTTTTCTTGCCCATTAGAGCTTCATTGGTTAGCTTGTTAGTCATGATGCTTCATTTTGTTGCATCGTCACACTGCTCCCATATGGCAGTTAATTTTGATCTCTACCTTCTTCATCATAAGTCCTCATAAGCTGTTATTTTGGTTATGTAATCTCTTTGGTTGTTTACTTATTTCAACTTTTGGTTTTCACTTAAGCTTATTGGATAAGCAGTTGTAGCAGCTTAAAGTAGGGGGTCAGATTGCTTATTTGCTTAAGTGGTCATTTAGCTTAAATCCTTGGTAATCTGCTTATTAGGTGTTAGGAGTAGTTGCTAATAGTTGCTTTAGAGTAGTTTTAGCACTACCTAGCTTCTGTAATCAGTTGGTTCATTTTAGTGCTTATTTGCTTATTGAAAAGTGCTTATTTCCACAACTGTTACATTGCAGCTTCAATATCTCTCACATAATCCCAAGTTTTTATATTTTTCATAGATTTAGATTATCATTTTAGAATTTCCCTGAATTTTTCATAATTTTCAGTTACTGTTTACTATTTTTCTTAATTTAAAATAGTTTTTAATCCTTTTTAAATAGCTTTAATTGCAATTAATTCAGAAAAAGTTCCAAAAAAATAAGTTTTCAATTTTCCCAGTTTAAGAAAAATATAAAAAGCATAAAAAAGATTTTTCCTTATTTTCCCCTTTTTATTTGGTATTTTTCACAATTTAAATTAGATTTATATAGTTTTAAATTCATAGAAAATAGAAAAATAATCAGAAAAATAAAAAAATAGTTTTGAAAATTCTATTATGGTATTTTAGATTTTATAAAATTAGTTTCATAATTTTCCCCTTTGTTTTTATAATTTTTAGTTATTTAGTCTTATTTTTAAAGTTAAAAATTAGTTTTTAATTCTAAAAAAATCCAGAAAATTCCTAAAAATTAGTTTTAATTCATATTTAGTTTTCAAATATCATTTTTAGTATAAAAGTAATTTTAGGTTATTTTTAGAATTTAGAACGATAGTTGCATTTTATTTACGTTTCTTTTAACGTTTTTTAGTATAAATCGCGTATTTAGGATTTCCGTAGTGTAATTTCCATTTTACTTCCCTTGCCCTAGTTTAGAAACTTCATATTTTATCCCCTTCTCCCATTCAAATCCCGATAATCGAGACGTGAGTTGGAAATTCCATTCAACCCTCGTTCGGATTCGATAAACCTAACACGTTTGAGTTATCCGCATACTACAACTTCTATTATTATTGGTTTGTATGAACTGTTTTAAGTTTCTTACGGTTAGTCATTCACAAGTGGCTAGCTTGTGTGAGATAACTTGACGGGTTTTGGACTTATCAATTTTGGCCATTGCTGGGATGGCTTGTAGCGAGTTTTCGTATTCCGTCTCGAATCGTGTGCATTTGAAGATCCTTCCCTGAGTGAAGTTACCGTCATTTTTGTAAATATATCTTTTCAAAAACCAAAAAGATTTCCTTTTCAAAATATGTTTTCTTAAAACCCAAAAATATTCTTCTTTACCCTCTGATTTGATAATTCTTTCCTTTTATCCCTCTTTTATGATTAATTCTCATGGAGTCTCAAAATTTCTTTCAACCCTATTGCTTTAATTGTAGAGATTTATTAAGAGATGATTCACTTTGTGAACGTTGTTTTTGCAAAGGGTGTGGATTTTATCGCGAATCTTGTATGTGTCGCCCTTTTGAAGAACCCACTGGGGTTATCAATGACGTTTCCATCAATTTTGAAGAAAGATTTGAGCGACGTCAAAACCACATTGAAAGCATGCTTCAAACTTTATTAAGCTACATTCAAGCTCGACAATGTGTTAATGAGGAACCCGTTCAAGTTATGGAAGACGATCACACTATTCTGGAGCTACCCGAAGAACCCAAGGGGTGGAGACGATTTCTTTGAACGTCGTACGTTTCTTAACAACATTGAAAAACTTGAAGCATTATCAAAAATTTTGAAATGTAAGCTTGAGGAACCCTCGATTCCTACTCCTCCGGTGAGGAGATGGAACATATTTCTGAACCGAGGTGATTCCGTTTGTACTCTCGACTCTAATCCGAAGAATTCTAGAATTGATCCTTATCTTTCACGATTCACCGTTCGAGTTCGTCGATTACATCAAAACGGAACGAAATTATGAGCTTAAAACGATTTCTAAACAGACAGACAGGAGACCACAACGGAAGTGGTGGAACTTGCTAGCTCTCGAGCACCATTTGTCCCATCTCGGATTCTTCTCCTTCTCTTATTTCGGCCTTCTCTTGATATTTCTAATGATCATGTTGAGATGTTCTCCGATTCCGATGATGATTCTTATGGAGACATCGATTTCATCGACGATTTACCTTGAGCCGTCCATATAGAAGTAAATGATTTTGAGCCAGAAGAAGAAGAGATTGAGCCCGATAATATTGAGATCGAGGATGAAGCATTACGAGAAACATTGTCGAATGTTTATCTTCTCATTTCTAAGATTGAAGCTTTGAACGATAAATCAAGTTCGCCTCCTATCTCCGTTAAAGATAGTGATTTCTCTCCCGAGCTTGAGACTTTCCGATTTGATGAAGAGATTAGTGGCAGTCCCACTATTGATGATGTTTATCCTCCGATTCTTGAGCGATTCTACTTCGAGGTTGATATGAACAAGGTTTTGAACGATATTTCCGATAATTCGACGAATGACCCGATCATTGAGAATGCTGATTCATCTCTCACTTTTGATGACTCAATACCACCGGGTATTGAGGATATTATGAATGATCCCGAGGGGGATATGATGTTTCTTGATGGACTTCTTGAATCTCCTCTCTCTATTGAGTCGACCATCCTTTATCCCGTTGAGATGACATGTGAAGACAAAATCTTTAAGGGATATACATTGATGAGCCCTTTGTTAAAATCATTTCTGGATATAAGGATCCTTTCTTGGATGCCTTCATTTTTGAGCCTAAACATCTTATCTTTTACCATGAGCTCCCATCTTTCTTGGAGTTTCTCACTTTCCGTCATCCCCCGTGCCGCAAAACCACCGGATGATGGATCCTTCTTACATCATATGCCTTATCCACCCATTTTCTTCTCCACCCAACCCACCCAGTCTCATTCTTTCGGGAATGAGGACAACGTTTTTGACCCTGGTATCTCTACCACTTTCTTCCCCAAGGACAAATGAATTGGGGGACGAGTCAGGCTAGCGACTCGTTTAAGAAAAAGATGGCCGTGGGAGGCACCCCATGCTTATCCATCTATCTTCTTTCTATTTTCTAATAAGTGACGCGAAGGGGTTTGCCTCTTCAATTTCGTGTTTGGTTGTTTGTGATGTTGTGTTTAGGATGTTCCCGATATGAAGACACTCGTGCTCGAAGTTTGTCTTTTCTCCACTCGAGTTTCATGATCGATGCTAATGGAAATCCGATATCCTAATCTTATCGACTGACGTTTATCTTCTAGCATACTTAATAAACGGCTTTTAGATTTTCGTGATACCCTTGCTTTTAAGCATTGAGGACAATGTTTCGTTCTAGTCTGGGGTAGGGTAATCTTCGATTTGATTTGACCGCACTTGCTTATTTCTGTTGTGTTTCTCTCGCAACCCCGTTTTTCCTTAAAAATGAAAAAATTGTGCTATATATGTGAAAATTTTAAAATTTTTGAAGCTTTTGTTCAGTCTTTTTGATTGAAAAGTTTGCTAGTCTCTTAGATAAGAAGCTATAAAAAGCGAATTCTAGCTCACAAGGCCAAGGATTTGCAAGTTTCCCTGAGTGATTTTAAATATGCATGACTTGAGATTATTTAGACGAAGCATTTGCTAAGTTAATATATGTTTTGACACCTTGTTGACTTTCCGCTGGTGAGAGTAGGAATAGAATTCTGACTTGACCGGGCGTGTTGAGCCCTAGCTTGTTCCCTTAATCATAGATAATCTAAAAATTATTGGCTAAGCATCTGCGGATCTCATTATTTGGGATTTTAAATTTGTAGAGATCGAGAAATGATAGAGTTACTTATGAGTTTAGATGCTAAGCGTGAGTAGTTGGTTCTCTTTAGAGCCCATCGAAGGTACTTATGGCTTTTTGTTCCCACAAAATTGTTTTACCCCATATTTGTCTAATAATAATTAGAGATGTTGAGTTTTTGGCGATAGTTAGTTCTTTATCTTCTTAAAAGAATCTTTGTTTTAAAAATTGGGTACACATCAAGGATCCGTAATAAATAAGCAATAAGTGATTAGTGAAAAGTAATAAGTAAAGTTGTGAGCTGCGGTGTCGAGATCGGACCCTTGGATCTTTAGCCGGGATTGAGTGAGATTTTAGCCTAGCCAGCCGGAATCCTCATTTCATGAAGCCTATAGTCTTGGAATTACCCCGTGAAGCTCCGTAGTTCATAGCTCATACACGTATAAGAAAAAGTATAAGTGAAAAAAAAAAATGTTGAAAAATGAAAAATAAAGTATAAGTGAATAAAAATTCCTTGATGTGGACCTCATTTTTACGACAATGGTTCTTGAGAGAAGGCAGATAACTAATTATCGACTTAGCTTTATATCTTTATCGGAATAAAAGTTATCGGAACGAGAAATTTGAAGAAATTCATTTCTCACAAAAATAAAAAAATCTAGAGGCAAATAGGAAAATGGGAGCCAAAGGTAATTACACAAGTAACTTCCATGGGTAGTGTTAGCATCTAGAATCATATTTGACAATGATTTCGGTTTTCGCAGCAGTTTGGGACTTGTGAAAAATCCGGGACGATGTATTCTATCCGTATGGTCACTTCACGCTGTGTTGTGTTTTTTACTCCGTGATCCTAACGTGTCGTTTGAAAAATGTTGGAGTTATTGATCGACATGAAAGTTCAACAAACCATCACTCATAACCGAAATGTGCTTAATCGTAATATCTATACATGTGAATTAAAAGGTAAACGGGGCGTTTTTAGAATTAAGGCTTTCTTAATCTCTTTTGAGGAATCTTTGCTACTTCCTCATAGGTTTAGTAGAAAGAGATTGAAATCCTTGGTTTTAGAAGCGTGAGTTGATTGCATTGTGTGAGGACACGACAATGGTTTCTTCTGGGGTATTTTGGTATGTGCTAAAACACATACCTTTTCTATATCAAAACTGACCCAAAATAACCAAGAAAGAGCCGTTTATTGCTAATATTTGTGGTTTTCTTGAGTTTGTGCATGTGCGATGCGGATATGTAAAAACACAAAAAGGTACCAAATCGACGTAAATCCGAACACGAGATCGAGAGCTTAAGCGAGGAAGAGCAAAATTGTGCATTTATGATGATTTTATTCTCCGAGGATGACTTTTGGAAGAAATAACCAAGTTTGAAGAAATGTCAAAACTAGCCCCTCAAGTTTCAGCATTTGGCAAAAACCTGAAGATTCAAATGTTGCAAATTCAACCTTGGTTTATTTGAAGATTGACAAAATGGTCCTTGGAGGATACTTTCAAAATTACATGTTTGGCCCTTGGAGTTTCAGCTTTTGCAAGATTAGTCCCTATGATAACCAAATGAATCCAATACTAGTCCAATATCTAAACCAACCCATTATCCACCTTACACGGCCCAAACCTTTATCCAAGCCCAAAACTAAAAACCATTTACCCGTACCTTTTACCAACCACCTATAACCCGGTTTACTTATATTTACCCAAAATAAACCGAATCAATCCCCATTTAAACCAACTCATTTGAGATATAATAAACAATCCCAGCGCCTTTGCCTGTCTTCTTCCCCAAACACCCGTATCACCACCCATCCCAAACACCAAACCCGTACTAGAATCTATCCAGCTTCTAGATACAACTGACATGTCGAGATAGGATGTGTACGTGGAGCATTCTCATTGGCCGTGACACCTCATATGGTGAATTGGTGCTTTTTGATTGGCTATGATGATTCATGGGATTTGTGTGGTACTTGAAATGGCTTCTAGGCTTATCAAGCATCCCAAGCTCAAGAAGGCTATATAAAGACCCTCTTGGCTCACATTGATATTGTCCAATTTCTCATAGTATTTAGAGAAATTTTGATCATTTATGTCATTCTTAATGTTTTTAAATAGTTGATTAAGAAGTAATTTCAGTTTTGATGTTGTAATTTCATTTGAATAAATTCAAGTTTTCGTTTTTTCAATTAAACTCCATTTTGTACCTTTAATTAAGATCAAGGTTCTATGTTAATCGGTTTCTAAATCACATTCCTGCTACTCATTTAAGCTTTTATAAGCTTAAGTGAGTCTCTTACGCTTTTAATTGTTCTAATTTCCAGCTTTTCACAAAAAAGTCAACATAGGTCAACGAAGTAAAACACTCAAGTCAAATGAGTTTTAGAAGAATTTTTGGTTTCAACTTTGTTTTAATGTTAAGTTTGTGAGTTAATTTTGAGTATTCAAATTAGGTTTCATCAAATTCTATTCAGCTTTAGTGGTTAGTTAGCATTTTCAAAATCTAAAGTAGTGTTTGGATCATGCTTATTCTTGGAAATTTAGTTAAGTTTTCATGATAAAACTAAGGTAAGTAGTTCTAGCATTGGATAAGTCAGCTTTAGTTATCATCATTTTCAGCATTGCATAGCAGTTTTGAGGTTCCTAGATTGAATTGTCTGTCCACCTTGATTACGATTACTGTCTTAACGGTGATATCGATCTGTTTCTGAGCTTAAATGGTTAATGTTTTGCTTAAATCTCTGTTTATACTTGTAGTCTAGAACCCTTAGATCACTTTCTTTGCACCTTAAAAGTTTTAGTTTGGGATAATATGTAGTGCTAGTAGTTTCTTGCATCAGTTCAATTTGTTCCAAATCGGTTTACTCAAGTTGGATTTCAATTATTTTGGGTGCTTTGATGTTTGATTATTGATGTTCCTTATAGCCTTAAGTATAGTTGATAGATATTATGCTTTTTCTTGCCCATTAGAGCTTCATTGGTTAGCTTGTTAGTCATGATCTGCTTCACGTTCATTGCATCGTACACACTTTGCTCCATATGGCGGTTAATTTTTGATCTCTACCTTCTTCATCATAAGTCCTCATAAGCTGTTATTTTGGTTATGTAATCTCTGGCTGGTTGTTTACTTATTTCAACTTTTGGTTTTCACTTAAGCTTATTGGATAAGCAGTTGTAGCAGCTTAAAGTAGGGGTCAGTTGCTTATTTGCTTAAGTGGTCATTTAGCTTAAATCCTTGGTAATCTGCTTATTAGGTGTTAGGAGTAGTTGCTAATAGTTTCTTTAGAGTAGTTTTAGCATTACCTAGCTTCATGTCAGTTGGTTCATTTTAGTGCTTATTTGCTTGAAAAGTGCTTATTTCCAATTTGTTACATTGCACTTCAATATCTCTCACATAATCCCAAGTTTTTATATTTTTCATAGATTTAGATTATCATTTTAGAATTTCCCTGAATTTTTCATAATTTTCAGTTACTGTTTACTATTTTTCTTAATGTAAAATAGTTTTTAATCCTTTTTAAATAGCTTTAATTGCAATTAATTCAGAAAAAGTTCCAAAAAAATAATTTTTCAATTTTCCCAGTTTAAGAAAAATATAAAAAGCATAAAAAAGATTTTTCCTTATTTTTCCCTTTTTATTTGGTATTTTTCACAATTTAAATTAGATTTATATAGTTTTAAATTCATAGAAAATAGAAAAATAATCAGAAAAATAAAAAAATAGTTTTGAAAATTCTCTTATGGTATTTTAGATTTTATAAAATTAGTTTCATAATTTTCCCCTTTGTTTTTATAATTTTTAGTTATTTAGTCTTATTTTTAAAGTTAAAAATTAGTTTTTAATTCTAAAAAAATCCAGAAAATTCCTAAAAATTAGTTTTAATTCATATTTAGTTTTCAAATATCATTTTTAGTATAAAAGTAATTTTAGGTTATTTTTAGAATTTAGAATAGACGTAGTTGCATTTTATTTACGTTTCTTTTAATACGTTTTAGTATAAATCGCGTATTTAGGATTTCCCGTAGTGTAATTTCCCTTTTATGCTTCCCTTGCCCTGTAGTTTAGAAAACTTCATATTTTATCCTTCTCCCATTTTCAAATCCCGATAATCGAGGCGTGAGTTGGAATTCCATTCAACCCCGTTGAACGATCTCGGTGCTCAAACCTACACGTTTGAGTTATCCATACTACAACTTCTATTATTATTGGTTTGTGCGAGCTGTTTTAAGTTTCTTCGGTTAGTCATTCACAATGGTAGCTTGTGTGAGATAACTTGACGGTTTGGACATATCAGACGCGCTGGAGTGGCGGCGGTGGTGGCCGTAATATGGCCGGCGGCCACTTAGTGGTTGGTTTAGGGTTTTTGTGAGAGAAAACTAGATAGATAAAGTAGTGTGTGTTTTTCTAGAGAGAGAAATGAAAGGTGGAAGTGAGGCTTGAGTGTGGTATTTATATTCATGAGCTAGGGACCTCAAAATAAATAAAAAGGAGGGGGAGGGGCGCTAGCTACAACTAAAAAGGGAGGGTTCGGGTTGTAACTTTTCGTATCTATCTCGTTTACCCATTCCCAACTCACATATCGTCCCAAAGTGTCCCACGACATTTATTTTACTTTCCAACATCGTTACTTACGTTTTTCCACGAGTTTTGACTATTTATTTGTCAATTTTAAGTTCGGTCTAAAAGTTACAATAACTCTTGTTTTAGGCTTTTCTAGTGCCGAATCGAATAGTGCCTACCAAATAGAGTTAAAACGCATACGATAACTCATTTAATTATGAAATAAATCGTAAAACCAATCGACGATATAAAATCAAGTCACGGTTTATAAAATAGTGTTAAAGGCAAAACTCCGTTTAATTTAACGTAATGCGGTTACCTAAAATAGACTCCCTAAATTGCCAGTTGTCACAATATATATATATATATATATATATATATATATATATATATATATATATATATATATATATATATATATATATATATATATATACTAGTGTCAAAACCCGTCCGATGGACGGGTATGACTTGTGGTTTTTATTTTTAGGCCCACTTTGAGAAACACAATCCCAAACATCCCCTAAGGCCTTCACTTTAAAAAACTGTTGCAACAGAATTTACATATACAAATGAAAATGTTTAAGTTAACATGTTAGTGATGAGGAGCGGAAGTTGTCCTATTCTAAAAAGGGGCAAGTTTCTAAGATTTTTTCAGGCTGCTGAAAACAAATTCATCTACTGTTCTGAGTTGTAAAAGGCTATCATGTGGTTTTCCCATATCAACTTTCAGTAATCCTGATCCTTAGATTGGGTAAGTTTTAGGCCTGTAATGGATTAGAACACAAATTAACCAATAAATTAAAACATCCAAATTCTTGCTAATTTGTTCCACCTAAAATTATGATCAAAACACCAAAAATGTGAAAAAGAAGATAACTAAATTAATCAACGTAAGAACCCACGAACAAAAAGTAATACAGTATAAAAGGTTATAAAGTCAATAACGCACTTATATCAGTTCCAGATTATGTTATAAAGTCAATAACTACTCGGCGCTCAAAGATTTCAGTCACTAAACTACTAACTGACTCATAAATTAAACTACTACTCCCTCATATGTTGTTATTGGTAAATATAAGAAATATGAGCTGATATAATAAAATGAAAGCAAAGTGAGATCGAACATATTTATGATAAATTATAACATAGGTAGGCTTTCTTGAATAGACACAACATGAGAAAATCTTAAATGATTAAAAATGTTTAAACAAAGAAAATTAAAAAGATGGTGGGGGCATTCTATTTGATTTAGTCAATCGTTGCGAATTCTAGTATAACTTTTTTGTTGGATCCTTACTGTATTTTGGAAGAATGGGCACACTGTGTAGTAAAAAATTTTCAAGGAATTAAATAACCTCAAATTTCCACTCAAAACTTTAATAAGCAATTTGTTCAACTTTGATAATCAACAATTTTATTAGCATGACTAATTTCAATACTTGAAAATATATTAAAACGGATTACCCTTTGTCAAGGACAATCTATCCTTCGCATGAGCTCCAAACAAAAACCTAGAGTAATATAATGAAAACTAAAGTTAGCATACATGAATAAACTATAAGAACCACAAAAGGTCACAGAAATAAACAGTTATAACTAAATTTTGTTACCAACACAGGTTACTATAGCAAGTCATATCAAAACAAACCGTAGAGGTGAATAGTGTTAGAGAAGCAAATGCACCCGATTTTACTTCATTCACCAAAGATATGGACTCAACATAACCACAATTTACACCATGACCTGTTTCAATCTTCGAGGTCTCAGGACTCTACTCACAGGGAAACCTGGTTTTTTTATACTTTAGAACTGTCCCATTATCCACCTTTGTCAACTTTTCATGTCAAAACACCACAAACAGGGCCAATGGTGTCACTTAAATGCGACAATTGTCAGGTTATTTGTGACAGTATCTACACTTCCTATGATCTTCCAAACAAACCGGGGTCTTAATTTGATTAGACGAATAAGATGCTATCCTCTTTGCAAAGTTCAAGGAACGGACTTATGAACATTACGTTACATGTTAGTTTCCTTTCATCTTACATTATTAAGGTTAACAATCATAATGTTTTGGACCCATGTGAGTCAATTTACCTGAGACTATATTTTCTTTTCCCTAAATAAGATTTTCATCTGTTAGTTTCTATATTACTAAAAAGTCGCCGGCATGTGGGTTGGATAAGAGGTCAAAGTGAGTAATTTTTTTTGTATTATGGGTTGGGTTAGGTTGACTTGAAGCAATTTTTGTCTCACATTTTCTTGAAATAAATATACACAAAATTATCTCTAAGAATATATTAATTTAAAATTACCAATAATAATCTAGTTTGTTGAACACAAAATTTTGCAGGTTCTGCCCAAATCGTTTGTCAAAGATTTTGATTATTGATATGATCAACATGAATACACTGATAATTTATAAAAAAAAAGGTATAAAATTGTTATGTGCCAACACTAACTGACCCGGCGCATCCACATCCATACTTAAAGTGACCCGTTTTGACCTGTTATTCAATCCCCGAATCTTGCCACCTCTAAAAGTTTCCCTAGAGTAATGCGTTTGAACCATTTTATGCTAAACATGTTTATGGTTCACGATTGGGTTAGCGATTGTGATGCTCCTTGTCTCTTGGGGGCCACTCCTTTTCCCCTCTGGCATGGTTTAGTATTAATCCTATCCTATCAAAGGTAGGAATCCCGTCTACAATAATGAATTAATCAAAACCGATTCTAAAAAAATAGTGCCTTGAGAGAATTTGATGAAGTGAACTGGAATTACTCATTGACAGCATGTATTTCATCCCAATAGAATGTTTAAGCAGACTCTTTGATAATATGTTTTATATGTTTTCCCTGCTGAATAAATTTTACATCGAAGGCAATTCTCCAATTGTAGGCACCTACCTGTGAGAACTGAAGCTTACATCTCGACACGCTACTCAAAGTCATCAGTCAACCATGAAGAAAAAAGGCTGATGATCATTGTTGTTTGAACCAACTCGCTAGGGTCCAAATCCTTTAGTTTCCTATAACAATTAAAAAAAATATATGAATCACAATCTGATTTTATAGAATTGTAGTTTAGTAGCTATGTTAGTACAAAAACACTTCAGACACGGAAAACTTGATGTTTCTTTGTTCCTTCATGACTAACTTTAGATTATAGTCATTTTTGATAAATGCTTTTAAGCAAAATCTATCTCTTGATAGAAAAAGGTATATCATGTAGAAAATAGTTGGATGTTAAGTATGCAATTTTAAGTGTGTCAGTGGCCATCTGCAATGGGGCTTAAAAGTTTGTTTAAGAAAGGACGCTGACATGCCACTTTTACATGAGCATAATTGTACAGTTGCAATGTCTCCTAATGGTTCATACATTAACAATTTTAACTGTAGTATAATTAAAAGAATAGTTCATAAAAATTATGCATATCAAGTGCTATCCACCAACAACAGAGAGGTACACCATTGGAGAACTTGATACTAAGCTACTCCCTACAACTGCTTGCATGCCCATTGACATTGCCTGAATCAACCCATAAATAAAAAGAAAGTCAAAAACTACAAAGTTAAGACCATATGATTTTACATGTAACTGATGGAAGAGTAGTTAGCAATTTAGTATGGTTTATATACCATGTCCGAAAAACCTCCAGCCTTCCTTCCCAGTTTTTTCCATCAAAATCATTGCAACTATTAAGCCTGTGAAGGAATAATAAGATAAATATCAAAAAAAGATATTCACAATGGCCTCTACTAATGAAGAGGGTGGTATATCTTGGTGAGATATAACCAGATAAGTTAACTACTCCAAGGCATGTTGGCAATATCCGGAGGTACCCCAACACTCTTGAAGAGAAATGGAAAAAAACATTTAAACATGTGTTTCTAAGGGTTTGACTTCCATTATAGTTGAGCTTGTAATTAATAGAAAAAGGTATTTCAATTTTACCTTTATCCTTAGACTAAGTAAGATTTATTAGAGGTGTTCAAGAAAGTATTATCTAAACGCTCCTAAATTGATCACACTGCTATTATTTCGAAAACATAAGAAGTTGTAACAGTGACATAATAATCTATTATAGGAATTAAATGAGATGCAATGCATGTTAGAGTTGTGTTGTCCAAGGAGGCACAAACAATGGCAATTGAGCTTGAAGAAAATTCATTAAATTAATTATGCTGCAACAATATACGGATAATGTGACCAAAACTACCATCAAATTGATATTTACTTTTGTAGCATTTCAAATTTAAGAGCATGAAATTCTTAGATGCTAACCTTCTTCAACAGTATAGAAAAACCATGAGGTGTGACACAGCAGCCGCCCCGCCAAGTGGATCATCAATTGCTGCTCAATTAAACAAGTTAGTAAACTCGTACCACACCATGAAAAAGTGTGTTAATTATGAACAGTATTTTCAGTAGCTGACCTATATCATATCATGCCGAAATTAGAATTACACCAGGGTTACATATGATTTACCTCGTCAAAATGAGTATTCTCCCATGGAACATTTTGTATTATACCCGGCCCTAAGCCGACCCCTCACCCACCATCGTGTGTGATCCATCATCACCACCAGGATAAAAACTCCCATTAGCATGTCTGCATGTTTATAACATATACTACTAAATATAAGCATAAGAGGTAACTGTGTGATTTTTACATAAGTAAATTATGTGTTTTACTTGTGAACAAAGAAGGACAACACTTGGGAGTCCTTCCATAACATCTTTTGAGTAGAATTACCGTTATGGACATCCGAGTCAATGATCGATATCTTTTTTATGCCTAATTTATAAATAACAAAAGGCTAACTTATTTAATGATACATTATAGCCTAATGTTGACATTTCAAACCTAATGCTATGGTAATAGATGTATTAAAACACATATATAGCTCTTACATTTTGGTCAATTAGAAAGGTTGCTGCAATAGCAACATTGTTATATAGGCAGAATCTCATGGGTTCACTTTTTTCTGCAAAGTGTCTGGGTGGCCTTACAATTGCAAAGAAAGAATTAAGCTCCCCTTTTGCAACTTTCTGAGCGACCTGTTGAACAATTCATCAATTAACGTTTACAGACATGTACATAGATGATAAAATAAATAACTAAAAAACATACATATCAGAGATTATATCATAGTATCAACTTTCAAAATAATGATATTTGAGGTACTCACCCTAAGCACAAAGCTAACAGCAAGATGATCAGATCCAGAGTAACCTTAATCGAAATATATAGAATCGTATAAGAGGAGATATTGATACTTATGTGTAAAGATTGTACCTTAAGCAAATCGGATTAGATTCTCAAGCATTACACTTAAAAAGCAAAACAAAAGACAAAAATTAATATAGCTTCAGTTTCTTTTCAGATTATATGTTCAGATGTCTCATGACCTTCCGTACCACCGTTGGGCTAACAACTCGTAGTACAATTGCTTCTGTAGATGGTTCAAAGGCCTGAGCAAATGGCATCTCAGTTAGCCCAGGATAAACCATTAGCTACATGATGAGTGGCTCTACGTTAGTCCTGAGTAGTCTGTCCTTCTTGAAGTTTGCAGCAGACACATTTTGACCTGTACTAAAAACTACCCATTTTGACCCGTACTAAAAAAAAACCCTTTTGACATGTTTTCCAATCTGTCATGCAGTTTGCCACAGGTAAGAGAAAGGATGACCTTCAACTCTTTGAATTTGTGAACTTTAATTGTAAGGTTAAGTAGTGTCTGAACATGTAATTCAGTACAGTCAATCTTAATTTGGTAGGAGTTGGGCTGTAAGATGAGAAAAACTTGATCATTAACTTGGAAGGAGTACGGGTTGTTTCGTGATACCGACTTGTAGGACTTGATTGCATCACCAATAAGCTATGAGCAAAACCCTGCACATATAGGTTATAGAATGCGTTAACTGTTATTACAAGTACAGGGTGGTATAACATCTTAGTTACACACATTGGGTAAATGGTTAAAAGAGAAAAGTTTATATAACAAAGCATGAACCTTATATTAAAGAGTAAATCCAGTTTTATTCCCATCTGTTATATAAAGGTTTGTAAATGACTTTTATGAAGTGAGTTTTAGATTCATGCTTAGTTAGCTTGACAACATTCTCATTTTTTAACGCTGGAATTTGTGAAAATTTGATACTCATTCTCTTGTAAAAGAGTATCAAACTAACGTCCAATTGAACAATTGATTGCTGCATATTTAGAGCATATGAGCATACTGGTAGTACGGTTATGACATGAACATCTTACCTATGTTACAGCAGCAAGACACAAAAATTCTTAGACTGTTGTAGGAACCATAGCGAAACACCCTTGATGTATCAAATGCAACAATATACAACTTTATTTATTGAAATCAACCAAAATTACTTCTGTTAACCACACAAATCCTGGATCATTTTGTTTCAATAAAGTTTATTGAAATGTACAGATGTATTGTGTCGCTAAATAAAATTCTTAAAGGAAAATTATTATACGGGCCATGAGAAGGCAAACATCAGTCTCAGTTTTCGCTTGAACAGTTCGTTACTAATAGTGACAGTCATCAAGCCCATATGAAAATGAAATTCAGATTGCACGTTCAGTTTCAGCAACACGGGTCAGCAAAGAACCATAAGAATGTCGTTTTTCCAGATCACTACGAAAATCTATGGTCCTCTTTTTGCACTATCCCAGTTAAACAAATACTAATAACTTAACCTACCTTGAGACATATAACATCAGCCGTCAACATTCCAATGCAAACATGTAGCACCTATATTTGGTCCTTGACTGAGACCTATAACACCAAAAGTCCATAAAGGATTAATAAAATCTAAAACATTAAGTATTTCCTGCTTGCAATGATCTACTAACAAAAAAACTCAAGACCACATTTACCTCAAAAGGCCGAACGATTGCGGCTGTTATTGACATACTGGGAGACATTAACCTTTTGTAACATGTCGATAGTATTGAATGACAAAAAAGTCCCTGCTTACTAAAAGCCTCATGTAAGATATACTAAAATAGCATCCATTGCAAGTTTGTTTCATCACCAATTCGTTTCATAGCACCTGCTGAATCTTCATAAAATGGCACAAGTCAAATCATTAAACCTTTAAATGTGAGACCGCCACTTAAACAACACTGCATAGAAGAACTTGTAGCAGCTGTCGAAACGAAAAGGGTCTCAAGAACAAACCCTAGAACAGGTCGAATACAAAAATATAAAAAACCTAAAAAAAACCACGAACCCAATTGAATGAGATATTCAGCGCAATTGTAGATACACACATGATTTAACTGAAGGCGTTGAATCACGAAGATGTGAGATCACAAATGCGAATGAAGAAGAAGATGTAGATCGTCCATGATCGCCCACAGTTAGTATTAGTATCATGGTAGAATATCGCATCTCAAAAGTATGCAAAACATCTATTCATTTCCAAAGCATACTTTCCAACATTTACACATCTAATATATATGTCTTAATCAGATTGATGTGAATTTTAGTATGAACTGAATCATTATAGCAAAATATTAGATGATCCGGGGGAGGTTAAAGCAAAATAAATAGATAAACAGACAACTATGGAAATACCGTATAAACCATACATGCAGGAAATGTTTGACAACTTTCTTGACCACAGAAGGTTCATGAGGTTGAAACTGCGCATCAGTGAAATCAGTGAAGGTAAATACTTAAGAGGTATGTTACAAATAGTCCTATTGAAGGTTCTGTGACATTTTTTGCAGACCATGCGCCAAGCCTGCAAAAATTGCAAATTAAATTTTGTATTAGTCAAGTCATTAGCTTCAACTAAATGAACAAAAGTATATATGCGATAATGTTGTGAGCTGCTGCAATGCATAATAAATTAAAAAAAATTGTAAATACAAATACAAACAAATGCAATAGTTGACAATCTTTATCACTAATGCCAAAAACTACTGTGACTTACATGTACATAAACTACTGTGAAGAACTAACATATAAAAAGGAGATTAAAACATATAACACTCTAACTTGAATGTGTTTTGCAAAATTTATGTGATGAGGGTGAAGCATGATTTATGATGTGAGTTCCACAGCAAATGCGAGCTTCTAGATACAAAATCAGGTCACACATGATAAGTTTCAAAAAATAAAAATAATAAACATTGATACCTTTATGTAACAATAGTATTCATGTAAAAATCTACCAAAAGTGTTGCCATCCACCTGCAAGAAATTTGATAACAAAATATCAGTAATCAGAATATAATTCTTATGTATTAATAGAAAATAATGTATGGCTAACTATGTTCTCGAAAAACCATCCTTTCCCGACCTAGCATCAAACTGACTTTGTGAAACAACTACAATGATGAATAATACAGTGACATGTGTTTTGTTTGCAAAAAGTTTTCTAGTTATTCCATCCACCTATCTTAGCACCTTTAAATTAATAGATGTGTTTAACTCAAAGAAGACAAAAGATGTTGATATAATCTCATCATAATCTGCATAGTATTGGATTAAAAGTAAAATATAGGGCAAATCACCTAGAAATGTAGTTAACTTGCCACTTTTTACCATTGTATGTAGCATTCTTTTTTTTTCTCATTCTGTCAATAAACTTCTAACGTTAGTCCTTTGTGTGTACCCGTTACCAAAAAAACCTGCATCGTTAGTCCTTTATGCTAACGACCGTTAATAAATAACTTAAAATTTGGTTATCTTACGCTAAACTTGCATCGCTGGTCCATTATACTAACGATCGTTAGAAAATAACTTAAAATTTGGTTTTCTTACGTTTCCGTCCGTTTTTTCACGTTTTCGTCCGTTTTTACACGTTTTCGTTCATTTTCACACGTTTTTGTCCGTTTTTTCACGTTTTCATACCTTTTTACACGCTTTCATCAGCGTTTTCAAGTTTTCATCCGTTTTTACACATTTTCGTCCGTTTTTGCACATTTTCATTCGTTTTTACACGCATTCGTCCGTTTTTACACGTTTTCTTCCGTTTTTTCACATCTTCATGCGTTTTTACACGTTTTCATCCGTTTTAACACATTTTCGTCCGTTTATGCACGCTTTCATCCCTGACACGTTTGATGCTTTTCATCCTTTTTCTCATCGATCCTAAGGATCTTGAAATGATTTTTACTCACTTGGTACCGAGTAATGTCCACATAAATGATATATTATAGAATTTTTTGTACTATGGGAGGCAAGCTTATGACAGCTGAACAATCCACATTTATGATTAATCTACGTCATGTTGGAATGATGCTAAGGTATCTCTTATGAAACAAATACTATTTTACAAACTTTAACAATTATGTTGAATACTAAGATTGATGTTAAGAACTTTCAAAGGCATGCTACTTCTTGATCATTATGTTTTCTAGACGAATTTGGCAAGGGAACTCTTACTAAAGGTCAGTTATTGAGATCTGAATTAGTGTGGCTAATGCTTGATGTCTAATTGTTTAGGTTGTGTACACTGACCAAGCCTCCATTTGTATTTTTAGATGGTATTGGTCTGCTTGGTGGAACTATAGAACATTTTATCTCCATGCTTTCCCCCTCTAAAGGTTTGTTCCTCTTTTTTTTACTTACTGACATTACATGCACTTATTTGACTAGGTAAGAGAAGCAATGTTCTCTAACCATGGTGGAATCATCAGTTTGATATTTATAATCAACAAATGAGAATGCTCCAATATAAGAAGTTGCAATAGAAAGAAGTGAGAATGCTCCAACAATAGGCTGCACAATATCATTATAATTAAGAAATAACGGGTGCAATTATCAGTTTGAAATTTCCAATATTTTATTGCCATAAATTCCACATAAGTGACCTATAAGTAAATTTAGGATTTGTCAGATACCAACCCCCACAACTCCATTAGTAGCTAGCAATGCCTGCAGTGGGTCTGCAATCTTATTTGTGCACGTTTCAAGGAGTACTGATCGTCCCAAGAATTACAGCATTCCATATAAGAAAGAGACCTAGGGGAATGGCAGTGCCTAGAACAACTGAAGTCCTGCATGTAATTATTCATCTAGCTATAGTTATCAGCAAATACTAGAAATGACACATAGTTTGAAGCTCATTTCAGCTTATGGTTTCTTAAATCAAGTCATTTTTCTAGGCTTTATTCACTTAGCAAGACTATTGAGATGGGGTTAATAGCTTGGTAGATATCGCTTATGAGTATCATGTTAGCACCATACAAACAGATAACCATAATGTATTTTCACCTTATTTTTTTCAGGTCGCCTTCAAGATTTGTACAGAAAACAGGCACTACATTCTGAAACGAACAACAATGCAAATAGATAAATGCGTGATGGAAAACAAAATTGGTGTTTATAATAATGTACGGAAGCCAGAACTATTACATGGTAAACAAAAGAAAGGGCTATTATAGGTATACATCCCAATGTAAATCCCCTGCAGCAACTGCCTAATATGGTATCAAGCTCGCTACCATCACGGTGAACAAAATAAATCTATATATATAAAAATAAAAAAATAAAAAAAAGCATAACACCAATTTCCATGGATTTAATAAAGTCTGATATTTTTTTCGATAACTTTTATGTACATCACTGACGAGCATGGTTTGTATGTTTGTATTGTAAAGTATGTAAATAATCCGGGTGGATTCTCATAGTCTTTGATACATTTTTGCTTATAACTTGCACAGTTTGCCAAAGAAGCAAAAAAAAAAAAGTTTACAACAACATCAAAATTACGTGAAAATAGCGATTATTATGTGGTGGAATAAATCAATGGCGTTCATTTCATGAGGAATAAATCAATGGCGTTCATTGGTGATTCAATCTCACGTAATCAGGTGCAGTCATTGTTCTGCATTCTTTCTAAGGTACAAGTCTCTTGACCATATTCATTTGTGTGCTAATTTTGTTAAAAGCTGTTGTTCTTGACACTTAAGGGGTGTATGGATGTGCACTATAAGTTGATACTTTAACTAAAGCGACTTGGCGTAGTAATGGTTAGCTTTTTGAGTTTGGAAAAAGTGTTGTGGGTTCTAATTGTATGATTATTTAGGCTAGATAGTTCGTTACCAAGGTCACAAACGCTTTTATTTTAAAGCAAGCATCATTTTTACCCATAGTATCACCACCAAAAATAGTATCTATAAAATATAAATATGTTGAAATGATAGTGAGCAAACTGCACCCATCTTTAAATGATAATTATCAAACTATTTACAATCTGGAAAGATATTTCATATTTCATAATCTAGAGTCATTAATTATGTTAATTGCATATTCATTTCTTGACCACGCACATGAGCACATCCAAACATAAAACACCCCTATTAATACAAGTAACTGTCCTATGTCTTATAATGTGCTTCCAGGTTCAAGAACCAGTCGAGGTGTACCATGATGAGGAGTACAGAAGCAAAAGATGGGTCTTTGAGTCAAATAATTTCACGCTTTCAATTATTTGGTCACCTTTTCTCACAAAAGCAAAGATATTTGAGGACAATGACGGGCATTACTCAGGTGCAGTACAACTCCATCTTGATGAGCTCGACCTAGTTTGGGTCAATGAATTCAATAATATCAATTACATAATGATTGGAGGTGGAAAATGGTTCTTGAAAAATGCAATATACTACGAAAACAACACAATTATCGGGTGCCATTACTGTAACAAAGCAAATATATCAAAGGTTTCTTTCTATCATGCATACCGGAAAGCAATCCGCACACTTCTCAATTTCATAAAAAAGCTGACCATGAATTATACGTGTTTAAAAATAACTTTTCTGATTAAAATTTGAATGGATTTGTGGTTTTTGTTTAATAAAGGTTTGAGCTTCTCATAGACGCTATTTTAGATGAAATTATGTCCGTTAATGAGAAAATATAGGTACATATTAACAAATGCGGGTGACTTTGGGAATAAATTATTTCGTAAGTACTAAACGAGTAAACTGCACAATCTATTATAGGATGTCTATTTAACCTCACTATTATGAAGATAAAATGTTTAAGCATTCCAGTGATACAAAAAATTATGAATGATAGTAACCTTTGAGTTTTGTATAACTTTCACATAAAAATTGGTAATCTTCAGGTTATGCTAAAAGATGGGCAAGAAATTACAGTTAGACAAGTTTATATTTGGTCAGTATCATATAATTTTCTATTAAATCAACAATAGTAACTTACTACGGTAAGATACTTTGAACAACTAAACCTACATGATATATGAATAAAAGGCAAAGCACACTCCTTTATTGGACAAAGAGACTCAACATCATCAAAGTAATTGTAAAATGTGTCAACAATATTTATAAGCTTTTGACCCTTTCTTTCAAAATGTATACTTTCCAACAATTTTTTATCACCCTTCTTTCGCTATATAAAAATATGCCAACGATATTTATAAGTCATTCCCGCCATCGGGCGACTTTGACCACTAGTATATATGTGTATATATATATATATATATATATATATATATATATATATATATATATATATATATATATATATATATATATATATATATATATATACTAGTGTCAAAACCCGTCCGATGGACGGGTATGACTTGTGGTTTTTATTTTTAGGGTTTAGTAGAATAAATATATACTAAAAATTAATTAAAAGTTAAATGAAATGGTTAAGATCTTTAATTGATGTTACCGTAATCCATAAAACGACTAAAAGCAATTAAGTACTTTAATTTGTGGTTTTTATTTTTAGGATTTAGTAAAAAAAATATATATTAAAAAGTTATTAAAAGTTAAATTAAACGGTAAATTGAAAATTATTTATTGTTGATCTAACTTAGAAATTCTTTTTGACCCAATTATCTATGAAAGCGTCAATTTTTCATGAATCTTGTATTTCTAAGTGGTCAAACGGGTGATCAATAACAAAACTAAAAAATGAAAAAGGTTATATGGATCGAATTTGCCGAACATACTTTTGTTAAAATTAACGTTAATTCACAAACTATAGCACATTAAAATAAAAATAGAAAGGTTAAAAACAGAACTTTAAAGTACCTGTAGTAGAATCAAGATTATCTCTAGAATATCAAAATTTATGTCTTGATTTGAGTCACGGAATGCTCAAAATTTGTTTAATATGGAAGTGCACTCACAGATGTAAATCAAAGAACCCAAAAGTCTTCCGGTGTGGCTATAATGACAACATATACATATAAAAATATAGCTAACCCGATCACAATAACGATTATAATCTGATCACAAAATATTCTTCATGAGTGTTGATAAGTACTGTTGAAGGAATCAGCTAAAGCCTTACCATTTCGTTACCAGTATGTAGTACATCTACGGGAATGATCGAAATAAACTGCAATTTTAAAGAGTAGTTAACAATGCATAATTTGCAAGTGGTTCACAATATCTACGTAACAATTGCATACTTTTTATAGAAAGGCCCTAAACGCATCAAACCAATGAGCAAAAGATCCTTGTGCCTTGGAATTTTTATCACAGAAATGACCCAAATAAAACTAATCTTTAACAATAGATACATGTTACGAATAAGCATGGTTATAACTTTTTTTTTCTCTGCGGTCCCATTGGATGTTAAAGCCTGATAAACCTTTTAGATGGTTTTTAAAACATTTTTTCTTATTGTTTGCGTTTGAAATGCAATCAACATCCTCCCCCGAACGCCTTGTCACTTACTGAAGCCATATGTAACATAACACATGATATGGTGAAGATAAAGCACATATCTATTGGTTCTTGTGTGTAGTGAGTTTTTTTTAGATGAGATGCATGTTTGATCACAACTTTAAAGAAATAATGAGAAAGAAATGCCAACCAAAGGATAAGAAACAATACATCATCTTTTTTTGAAGTCATACCCATATTCACATTAACATATTGTAAAACCCCTCTAAATAGAAGCAGCACTGCTTCAAAATTTGGCTTTTAAGGTCAAACAGAACCACCTATAAAAAATACCCTTAACAAACTTAGAGTAACAGATTAGTCCCTTTGACCACAAAAGTCAAAACATTGGAAGTTAAATTCTCACCAGCAACATAAAGTACACAAACATTGGTCTCCCCTTGAAGACCAGCTCGACCCCTCCACACATGTAATGAGCGGGAACAACTGGAATTGGCCTCGCAGTTATATCCAAGCCATACTTAAGGCACTCAACAGCTATATTTGGAAAATGAGAAAGAATTCTCTCTCTGGCTTTTTGACTAATGTCAAGAAGAACATAGTTCTCATTACGCTTCATAAGTTGATCATCTATGCTCGGCCACACATACATCTCTTGGATCCAGCTCAGACCGTTCACATCATACATAGGTATGAACCTTTCCATATTGATATTAAAAAGAAGCCCCCATCACCCCTCACACACTTCAAGTGATCAAACGCATTTTCCCGGCTTTTGTTGGTGTGATTGGGAGTCCTTCATCTGCAAGTGCAGTTGGATGAAACTGCACAAATCTGAACACGAGAGTATACATTAAAGTATCTAATAATGTCCATGTGTTTAAGGTTTTAGATAGCTTACTACATGTTTTCAGAAATTTTTGATTTCTTACCCTGTTTTTGAATTACAGCTGAGCCGCGGTGAGCCTGGCTAATTCCAAATATCCCTAATCCTTTACCCTTTGATTTAACCAGTGATGAGTTAGATATTTTAGCTAATAACAAGTAATACTGACCAATATAATCCCTAACAACCTCTGTGATTAACATTGAATAAAACATACTGGTGGATTTGTAGTAGATTGGATAGATATCCCTTTGCCACCCTCTGAAGCAAGCCACGCCACCCTTCCGCAATCAAATCGTACAACCTACAATTTCCACCAGGAGGAAACAGTTTATACAGATTAATAAAAGTTGCAGATTGGTCAAATGGGTCCGGGTCAAAATGGGTAATTTTAATCCTAATGAATAACTAATGTAAAATATAAAACTTTTATATAAAAAAAAGAGTTAAGAGGTTTTATGCTTATGACCACATTTCAAATGACTTGCGACCCATTTGACATTTTGACCCACTCGACTTCTACTCTTTAGTTAAATCTTTTAGCTTAGCCCATTCGACATTAAGACCTCACGATTTTATACTTCAAATCGTGTAGCTTAACCCATTCGACCCTTTAAAGATAAAACATAACCAAATGAACTCATTTAAATGGGTAAAAAGTGCCACGTCTAGATATTAGACACTTTAAGTATCAAGTATAATCCTCACCTTTCGTGTTTCTGTATTCATAGTGTCGACACCATGGCAAACCATCTCAGATCCATCCTGCAAGCCAAGTATAATGCATATCATATAACAATTCACATTAAAACAATCTTGGACATTTAGATATTTACCATATTTTATTAAAAACAAACCTGGGAAGTCAACAAGTCAATTGCAAAATGATGCTTGAAAACAGTAATATTGGGATCATTTTCAATTTCCTTCAAAAGTGCCCTTTCAATTTCTCTTCCTGTCATATTAGTCGAGTGTACTATTCTTTGATGAGAATGACCACCTTCTCTTCCTAGATGTAGATTTCCGTCTTCTCCATGATCAAATGATGCACCCATCGCTATTAGTTCCCTTATTCTCTAGGGTCATCATCGAATCAAAGAATACAAATGTCATCCTAGATGGTATTGCAACTGCTATATATACATAGTGTTACCTCATTGATGACCAGCAAACATATATTGCTGTTTCATGGAACAATCGAATATGGGTGTAAAGTTTAGGATATGAAGATGCACCTATATATACATTCTGTTTGCTAAGATATATACAAAGTAAAACCTAAACAACAAAGATACCAGGTCATTTAATCATTTATACAAAATCAGGAGTGTATCACAAAGAAAGTAAATACCTTTAGTCAAACTAATGTCAAACAATGAATTTCCACTCCTTGCTACAAAGTTCAAGTTTCTGATGCGTATCATAAAACCACTAAATGTTTGAACTTTGATCGTAATTTAACATCATGATTACGTGTTTCACTAAAGCTTGCCTTCAATAATTTTTTCCACCTCAAACGACAATAACGAATAAGATAACTACACTTCCAAATGTATAATACTACATATACTATGACCCTTAAATGCATGTTTAGATGTAGACAAAAAAATATTAAAGTTGACCTCCTATAAAATCAATGCAAATGAGAAACCATCCGATGTGTTATCGTAGTCTTCATTTCTAAAGACCTACGGACATAACAAACTTAAAAGACTTGCAAAATACATATATATGTTTTCATAAAGTCAAGACTCTAACTATGATATATTAACTTCAGAACGTTGTAAAAGAATTGTGAGAGAACAAAGAAAATAAAGAAATTTTCAAACACAAGACTCACATGGGTCATGGTATGACATGTTCGTTCCTTGTTTAACCCTCTTGGTCACTTTTAGTATGGTACAGAAACATACTTAAGTACTATTTCCAAAGACATCGTATATACCTACGAAAACATACTCAAGATCTCCGTGAATAATTGGTTATGGTTTATACACATGCAAATAGTTCATCCCCCTGAAGATTGACAAAAAGAGCATCATTACTTAAAATTGTATAGCATTTATAAATAATGTGTTAGGATCCAAATAAATGACACTAATATGAGTACCTTGCTCTATCCTCTTTAAAAATAGACGAGGATCACCCAACAAATTCAAAATCGATACAAATAAAAAGAAGAAAAAGCTTCATAAAGTTTCTTTAAGCGAATATCACCTGATAATCTAGATTTCTTGTCACCTGAAATAAGGTAAAATAGGTTAGTGTCTTCAATTGTAATGATTTTAGTGAAGTGAAATAGAAGATCAACATATGGAATTGTTAAATGTAACCTTTCCTAGCATTGCATCTTATATTCAGCAAAGATTTTAGATATTTCTACTTCTATGCAAACCCAAAAACCAAGATGTGATCAGCATTTATGGCAAATATCCAGCTAACATATAAAACAACACCAAGAAGAAAAGGCATGACGGAAGAAGATATGTCTAACCTTTCACTGCATCTGAGGAAAAATTATCACTGATAAGTTCATCCATCCCTTTGTATTTGGTACCTGCACAAATGGCAACACAATTTGCGCCTGATAAATGCAGTTAAAAGTTGCAAGATGGGCAGGTTGGTAAGTCTGCAAACATTTCTCTTGTCAATTTAGATTTTTTTGGCTGATAGTATTGTTTCAACAATGATCCAAAACAAAAAAATATATGAGGTGGTATGAACTCGAGAATTTCAATATGACAACAAGATATAGCACATCCCAAGTCAGTCCATTGAAGGAATACATGTGTGAAAATTGCCACATCTGATCTAGGACACCTACAACTCTCTTTTGCACAAAGAGGAGAATATTTTGTTTTTGGAAGATGTTGACCCGATTGAAATGAGTAGAAAAGAGACTAAACTATTAAATATTCCTATGACCTATATGGGAGGCACAAAAAGCAAGGATGACATGTGTAGACATTTGAAATATTTCTTGTTGCTATCCTCCCTTGCTGCATTAATGCTATGAAAGCTCTACATTTTAAAAAACTAATTGTTTGGGTCCGGTTAGGGATGAATACAAAAAGGGTTCATGTTGACATAGTAATTTTTTGTTTATGCTACCTAAGAAGAGAAAATACTAAACGAAAACACTTGTCGTGGCGAGTTTATAAATCATAACTTGACTCAAACAATGCTCTTAATAAGATAGCTATATATATTTATTAAGGCTCTAGTGTGTGTCATCAATATAAGCCGTTGACTGACCGCACATCTTAAATTGCAAGAAGAAGAGGCACTTGTATGCAATTGTGTTTAAAAATAGAGGCGACACAGAACACCATCCCAGTTAAACAAATACTAATAACTTAACCTACCTTGAGACATACAACGTCGACATTCCGCATTCCCATGTGAACTGGTAGCACCTATATTCGTCCCTTGACTGGCACCTATAACGTAGTGTTTACAAAAGACTAATAAAATCTAAGACATTAAGTATATCGCAATGATCTACTAACAAAAAAACTCATGACCACATTGACCTTGAAAGGCTGAATGGATGCGCCTGTTATTAACATATTGAGAGACACGATTAAAAATGTACTTAATAATCGGGTGCTGACGCATATAAGGGTTAATGTGTCTTCAAAAAGTAAGCGTTCTGTAAGTTTCCAACTTGTACCACCATATTTTAATCATCAGGCTACGTGTACTTACAATGAATATGCAGATTCAAGGATTTCTTCCATCCGTGATGTTCTGCTGCTATGCGTGCATTGTTAGTAAAGAAATTGTTTGCTTCTTTTCTTTTCTTTAGCTAAGGTATAATGTAAATTCAACTATGGTTGGTTTTACGCAGTTAATTAAGCTGATAGCTACAGAGACCAAATGCCCTAGGTATATTCAATTCCCTCCACATTTGTATCATGGTACCTGACGATCGAAAAACACGTGATACAACGAATCATCGACATCCAGAATCTTGAGTAATTTAGCGTACCACTGATTTAAATTAGTCCTTTTGATATTAGACGTCTTTGAAGGAAATCTTATATACCACTGATTTAAATAATTCCTTTTTGACTGCATTGTGGTTTAACTTTAGCTTATGTCTACTAAAAAAATCATCAATGAACATGGGAATGAATATGAATACGATACCGCATGCATAGATCATATGCTAAGAAGGAATTAAATTACAGAATCATATGTTAAGAAGGAATTAACTTACGGAACTTCATGACGGATAAATGAAAAAAATAAATCATTGTTATTATTTATCGCATTGACACATGTGAGAAAACTAATAAGTTTTTTATGACTACGTAACTGATGTCATATATATTACCCTTGATCATCATTTATCTGCCAAACAAAATCCAATACAACCTACAGCAAGTAAGAATGTAAGTCATACATATGGATATCACCAATGAACAACATATATTAAATTGAAAACATACGTGAGTGAGTTTAGTAGATCCTAGCAGATTCAAGATATTAAATGTAAGGATTGTATGGAAACCTATATAAAAACCCATATTATTGTGCTTCATGTGGAATCATGTCCTGCAAATTCAAAGAATCTACCTGATAAGAGTTAAATCAGCAAATTTCATCTACCTGCTCAAATGATATTCTACAGATAAATGATAGAGTTAACCTAATTTATAAAGTATTTAAGCAGAATTTGTTTATAAATGGTGTACAATATCGAATTTTATTAATTTTATATATATTTTATTAAAACATCATCAATTTTTATATATTGATTGGCTTGACACTCTTTTCCTATCTGTAAGAATCAGCAACACAAAGGTCTTTGGCAAGGACAATAGAGTTAAATCAGCAAATTTCTCCTAGCTAACAATAATAATACAGTAATAGAATTAGAAGTAAGAGAGTTAACCCGAGGGAGAAGCTTTTTGGGTAGATGGCCTGCTTTGAAACCATCCAGGTGGCGAGAAATAGCTTCATTAATAGTGTGATTAGTCACGTTATTGCAAATGTATTTAAGCTCATTTTGAACCTTTGATATGGATATATTGGTGGTCAAAGACACACCGATGTCCCAAAAGAAGAAGACCGATCAAAATTGATGGTTTTAGACGAAGCACGATAAACCCTCATGATCATGTTGTACGCGCGGATGAGAATGCTGAGATCCTTTCCAGAGGCCTGTTCCTTTCTAGAAATTACCTTAAGTTTATCCATGAACTCATGTGTTTGTTGGCAGTCTTCAGACTCTAGAGTAAGCTTCTTACTTTTCTTGAAGTAGGCACTGATCTCATCATCATGATGCTGCAATAATTTATAATGTGTTAGTTAGTTGAGTCGAAATTGTAATCGACATAAATGTTGTATTACATGTTTCTTCAAAGAATTATATATGTTTTATGTTAACAAACTACTTTTATCAACGCAAATCATGGCTAGCTCCACACCCGCCTGAGTTAATGTTTGTGAGAATATACTATACTAACAATTGATATGTATAAACAGTTAAGCTGGGGGTGTCTCCTTATATAACAGCTTATGGCTTATGCGGGAGTTTCATAAGCCTGGGAAACTTTATGGCTTATATAAGCTAATCATGTCATAAAAACGCCGAAAAGTTTTAATATAAGCAAAAAAAAAGGTTCCAAAAGAAGCCATAAGCTTTGCTTAAACAAACATCCTCCTAATGATAATAATAAAAAAGAGGAAGGAAGGTAATTAACCCTGAAAGAATGAACATAATCCTTGACATCAACTTTCTTGTGATATTAGAGACCTTATTGCAGACATTGTATATTTTTAACACAAAGGAACAAAAGGATAGCATTTATCTATAAAGAAAGTGGTAGATACCTTTTGCCCTTGTATTGAGAAAGTAGAGAGGTGTAGGCCTCAAGTTCATGACTCTCAGCTGTCCTATCCTGATGTACAGTCCAAACACGTGCCACACCATCGAACATACAATCACGATGTCAACATTATTTTCCAAGAATTTAACATCCCAGACACAACACAAATAGACTAAATAGACATATGCATTCAACTATTTGAGACCCTTTGTAGAAACTAAATATGTCAACGGTAACTTTGTAAGATATTGCAATTTTTCTATACCTTATATTCATTGCAACCCATTGTCCCTTAAAAGTGCTAAAAACCGAACCTTTTGTTATCAACTTTGTTCTTGTTGTGTTTAACTGTATGCATACTGAAATGGACTTTGATGTCGTTTTGTGTTCTCTATAAGTCCCCGTTATTTGTGGAGAAGTTATGTGGTCGCGATATCCCATTAGCTAACGGAGATGCAAATGGACGTCCGGGAAGATTCTATCCCTCGCATCTGCCAGTTCAACCACATAAAATGTTTAGAGAAAGAATTTGTCAACAAATAATGAAATTGAAATAATATTGTAATCACGTTAATTCGAGTATTTCGAATTGATTGTGTAAAAAGGATGATGGTATAACTTACTCCTGATTAGTATAGTTGAAGCTTATCTGCCCAAATCTTTCGTCGCTAGCTGAACCATCGTTCAAAGTATCAAAAAGATGACCAAATCGTTCAGTAGACGAGTAATCCATCTACCCTGTGTTGCCTACACATAGAAACAAGCTTCATGGAAAAAAAGACATTCCATTTTTAAATTTGACAATTTATAGTTCCTTACCTTCTGATAGCTGCAACTCTTCAAGTGAGTACCCGCAACATGCTAATTGTTGATCGATAAGCAGCTTCTTCTTTGGTGATGTCGAATTATTACAAAGTCTCAACACTGATAAATAAAAAAAAAAGTCAAATGACCTCAAAATACAAGCATTATCTATGGAAAAGGTCATAACTTTTGTATGTCTCACTTGATTGAAGCTCATATTCACTATCTAGACTGTGAGCACCATAGTACATAGTATGCCAAAATTTGTTTACAATTTTCAGATCAAAACAAAGATAAAATAACAACCGAGATATAAAATAACATGCATGAAATTATTTTTACACCACCATCATATCTGATCTAGCCATAAGTTTTAACAATCAAAATAAAACATATTGAAAGACAATATAACAAACTAATAACCTCACAGAAAACTAATCTGCACCAGTCTTTAACATGTAAAAAATCAAAGAGATGCTTGAATGATAAACACATGGCAATGAGGTCTGAACGAAAACAATAACTTGTTGCTGATACTCTTATTGGGAAGCATATTTACAGTTCCACTGAGTCATATTCGTCAATTTGTGAATCAAACCGAATGAGATGGAGCCGGCCTCGCCTTCATCAGATGCTTTGGATGAATGCTATCATCTACACATGGAATTCAAAATTTCTTTAATCTTTAGAAGGAATATATATATATATGTTTTATCTCTTAGATCGGAAGGATGAAACAAGTTAAACGGGTCAAACAGTTTTAAACCGACTGTTATGCACTTTCTTGGCACAAGCATTGAGGATTTTATACCAAATGTAAAACCAGGAAATAAAGCCTTGTTAAAGTGGCGATAGAGACCATACCACAGTTAAAGCGGCACACATAACACTAAAACCAGGAAAATGAAACGCAAAGCATGATCCACAAGAATAAAGCTGCGGGAAAATTAACCGAAAGCCACAGCCCCATTTTAAAAAATTATGCAAAAATTATGCATTAAAATGTATGGAGTTAACCATTGTTTACGTCAGTTGTTGTTTACTACGTATTTCTTTTACCAATCTGTATATAAACTGGGCTAGTGCTCCTGGGTTTCTACTGGTGTGGTGGCTAGGTTTTACAAAACTCTACATAAATTCAATATTCATAGTAGTGATTCAGTTTTGTGTATTGAATCTCAAGAAGATAATAGCTGAAAATTGAATTTTTATATAAAACTCTCTAGATTATATTAAAATAAACAAAAAATATGACTTATAGTGGTTGAGAGTAGTCATCTAACTGGGAATAAGAATTATTCAAGATATATGATATGAGGTTCCTTAGGGTTTCTACACGAAGATGAGCGACCAAAATCGAACTGACATGTTTCATATGGAGGGTTCAACTCATAAGACATGATTCAATATCTATAAAGTGACAATTCCAAATCCTTTTTCGAAAGTTGGCTCATATAGCAATCATGATAGCTCTTTTGGGCATAGACACTAAGAATCACGGAAAACACAGTATAAATTGAAAATCTTCAAAAATCAAATAAGAAAAAAATTTACAACATGTTCATCACAATCACTTTCCTGGGAGTTTTCATCAGAAGAACTATGTGATTGGTCTTTGTTGTGGCTTAAAATTGAAAACCAACCATCAAAACATGTGTGTATTGTTTGTGTGTTGTGTATTAGGGTTCCAGAATTGAATTGTTTTAGGGTTGCGAGAGGACGACTGATATGAGATGAGAATTGGGTCGAGTTCTTTTAGTTTCCTAAAATCCAACTAATTACTGAATATAATGATATCCTTTATAGATTTGAAGTTACACAATTCCTCCAAAACAATGTGGTGGCTCAGTCGTTAAGATACCACATAGTCTTTGCATAAGGTCAAGTTCGAATCCTTGCAGCATTATTTTTTACTGTATTTAATCTGAATTTATGTATTAAATATGTGCTTACGTGGACATAATATGATGACATGGAAATATGACTTGGCATTATGGGATGCCAAGTGACATTTTATGTGGCATGCCTCCTCTTATATATAATGTATAGATATATATATATAGAGTTATGATGAAATAAGAAGAAAAATTAAAATGAGAAGCATGAGAAGAAACCACAACCACACATTTTAGATGCACCTACAAAAACAGATGCATCTCCCTTTAAATTTCTCCCTCCTATTTGAAATGTGTGGCTAGAAATTCTTCTTATTCTTCTCATTTTAGTTTTTCTTCCTACCGGATCCTTCCATATATATATATATATATAGAGAGAGAGAGAGGATCAAATTAGAACAAAATTAAGGGTTTGTTTGGCTTATAAGTGGGGTTGGATTAGGATTTGAATTTGGTATTGGATTTGTATTTCAGGTAGATTTAGGAGAGAGAAAATATATTTATTAAATATATTTTATAATAAATTTTCAAATAAAAATATTATTAATATGAAATAATACAAATAGAGGTCCCACATGACATATAGTGCAAAATAATATTGGCCCCACAAAAGTACATGAAACCTAGAAAAACCAAGCAAAATTGCCTACTATCAAATTTTTATTCTAATTCTATTCCTCTAATCCAAAGAAAGAACCAAACAAATACTATAAGTCTTGTCAAGTGCAAAACCATTCTAAGGTACCCAACCAAACAGGCCCTAAAATGGGAATGATAAAAAGAAACCACAACCACACATTTCAAATGTACATATTAAAATAGATGCATTTCCCCTTAAAAATCTCTACCTTATTTGAAATATGTGGCTAAAAGTTTTACTTATTATTCTCATTTTAGTTTTTCTTCTTTTAAGTAAAAAAACTTAATATCATTGTTGATTCATTGCGATATTAAGTTTTTCATATCTTAATATAATCATTCATAAGGAAAAACTTAATATCATTGTTGATTTTATTGCGATATTAAGCTTTTCACCGTTTAAAGTTCTTGTGATTATAAGACTAACAATGATATTATAAGACATACAATGATATTAAGCTTTTATACATATAAAACCAACAATGATATAAAAAAAAGAATGGTGATATTAGTAAAAAAACTTAATATCATTGTTGATTTTATTGCGATATTAAGCTTTTCACCGTTTAAAGTTCTTGTGATTATAAGACTAACAATGATATTATAAGACATTATACAGTGATATTAAGCTTTTATACATATAAAACGAACAATGATATAAAAAAAAAAGAACAGTGATATTAGTAAAAAAACTTAATATCATTGTTGATTTCTTTGCGATATTAAACTTTTCATATCTTAATATCATCATTCATAAAAAAAAAGATAAAAAAAAATAAATAAATAAAAAAATTGAGATTATTGTTAGTTTTATTGCGATATTAAGCTTTTCATATCTTAATATCATCATTCATTAAAAAAATAATAATAAAATAAATAAATAAATAAAACCTAATATCAAAGTTAAGTTTAGTATATGAAAGCTTAATATCATAATTCAATTTACTGCACAGATCAACTATAAAAAATTGAAAAAAATTTACAACATACTATAAGAAAAATAATTAAGAGTCAGAGAAAAAACTTTCAAAAAAAATAATAATAATATCACTATTAAAATAAACCGTGAATATGATGTAAAAAAAAAAAAAAAATTATTCTATTTTGAATAACATTGACATAAAACTAGATGTATTTTTAAGCAAAGTCCTTGAAAAAAAGATTATATGCACAGTTAAAAAAAATCGTTAAGTTTATGATAAAAAGTGATATTAGTAAAAAAAAAATTAAAAAAAACTTGACAAAAAACTAGACAAAAAGTAAGTAATAATCGCTCTAAAAAAAATAATAAAAAAAAATAAAAATCTTATTCTCCTAGTATTAATAAAATTGTAAAGTTAAGAACATAAAGTGATATTAGTAAAAAAAATCAAAAAAAAAAAAATTGAGAAGATAATACAAGTAAACTAAATAGAAATCGCTGAATTTTTTTTTCAAAAAAAGATAGTTTTACATGTGAAAAGGTACGGTGATAATAATGATTTTTTTTAAAAGACGTGATATTTACGGTATTGCCACTCCGCCTTTTTCAACTGGATGACTAGTTGGAGGGCTGAGATTTGTCCGTACATCCACACAAAAACTTATCATTGTTGATTTCATTGCGATATTAAGTTTTTCATATCTTAATATCATCATTCATAAAGAAAACTTATTATCACTGTTGATTTTATTGTGGTATTAAGCTTTTCACCGTTTTAAGTTCTTGTGATTATCAGACTAACAATGATATTATAAAGAGTAAACTGCAAAAATCATCCCTGTGGTTTGTGTAAATTCGCAAGAATCATCCCTATCTCAAACGTTCAGCATTAATCATCCCCAAGTCCACAAACGTTTAGCAATAATCATCCCTGAGCACTAACGTCGTTAGTTTTACCCGTTAAGTTTTAAATTATATTTTCCGTTAGTCCCTCCGTTAACATTTGTTGCACCGTTAGTCCTCATTTTACATTTTCGTCACTTTTTTTCGTTTTTGTCCGTTTTTACTCGTTACGTTTTGTCCGTTTTGTCCGTTTTTGTCGGAGTTTTTTATCCGTTTTCAATCGCCGTTTTTTACGTTTTATCCGTTTCTTCCGTTTTTTTACGTTTTCGCCTGTTTTTTTACGTTGTTGTCTGTTTTTATCCGTTTTCGACCGTTTTTTACGTTTTAATCCGTTTTTGTCAGTTTTTTATCCGTTTTCGACCGGTTTTTTTACGTTTTTATCCGTTTTTTTACGTTTTCGCCTGTTTTTTTACGTTGTTGTCCGTTTTTACAAGAAGTTTTCGAGACCGTTTTTACAAAAGTTTTCATCCGTTTCGTCCGTTTTTTTACGTTTTCGCCAGTTATTTTACGTTGTTGTCCGTTTTTATCCGTTTTCGACCGTTTTTTTAAGTTTTTTTCCGTTTTCGTTGGAAAAAAAATATTTTCGAAAAAAAAAAAAAAAAATTATAAAAAAATACATTTTTCAAATATTTTTTTTTAAAAAAATCTTATAATTTTTCAAAATTTTCAATATGTCGAAATTTGAATAAAAAAAATATATTTTTCAAATATTTTTTATTAAAAAAATATATTTTTCAAATATTTTTTATTAAAAATTTTTTTTTTTCCAATATTTTTCGAAATTTGGACATATTGTAAAAAAAATTCCGAAAAATATTGACAAAAACCGACATTTTTTGATTTTTTTTCAAATTTTTCTTTCGAAATATTTTTTTCCAATTTTTTTTTGAAATTTTTTTCCATTTTTTTTCTTTTTGGAATAAATTTTCAATATGTTGAAATAGTACAAAAACGAAAGAAAAACGGATAAAATGTAAGAAAAATGGACAAAAACGTAAAAAATCTAGCGAAAGAGATTAAAAACGGCTAAAACGTCACAAAATCGGGCGAAAACGTAAAAAAAAACGGGACGAAAACAGATAAAACAAAAAACGTAAAAAGGGTCGAAAACGGATAAAAATAAGACAAAACGGATAAAAACGGACCACAACGTAAAAAGACTGGCGAAAACGTAAAAAAACGGATAAAAACGTAAAAAAGGGTCGAAAACGGATAAAAAACTGACAAAAACGGACAACAACGTAAAAAAACTGGCGAAAACGTAAAAAAACGGACGAAAACGGATAAAAACGAAAAAAACGGATAAAAAACGGATAAAAACGGACAACAACGTAAAAGCGTTTAAAACGTAAAAAAGGGAGAAACCTGAAACGGGAGCATAAAACGTAAAACAAACGGTCGAAAACGGATAAAAACTGACAAAAACGGACAAAACGGACACGAAACGAGTAAAAACGGACAAAAACGTAAAAAGTGACGAAAACGTAAAATGAGGACTAACGGTGCAACAAATGTTAACGGAGGGACTAACGGGAAAATATAATTTAACACTTAACGGGTAAAACTAACGACGTTAGTGCTCAGGGATGATTATTGCTAAACGTTTGTGGACTTGGGGATGATTAATGCTGAACATTTGAGATAGGGATGATTCTTGCGAATTTACACAAACCACAGGGATGATTTTTGCAGTTTACTCTATTATAAAACATATAGTGATATTAAGCTTTTATACATATAAAACGAACAATGATATAAAAAAAGAACAGTAATATTAGTAAAAAAAAAGTTAATATCGTTGTTGATTTCATTGCGATATTAAACTTTTCATATCTTAATATCATCATTCATTAAAAAAAAGAAAAAACAACAACAACAACAACAACAACTTGAGATTATTGTTAATTTCATTGTGATATTAAGCTTTTTATATCTTCTTAATATCACCATTCATTAAAAAAAATGAAAAATAAATGAAACTTAATATCAAAGTTAAGTTTAGTATATGAAAGCTTAATATCATAATTCAATTTACTGCACAGATCGACTAAAAAACATTTTAAAAAAATTTACAACATACTATAAGAAAAATAATTAAGAGTCAGAGATAAAACTTTCCAAAAAAAAAATAATATCGTTGTTAAAATAAACCGTAAATATAACGTAAAAAATTAAAAAAGTTTAGTTTATTTGAATTACATTGACATAAAACTAGATGCATTTTTAAGCAAAACCCTTGAAAAAGTTTTTTTGAAAAGAAAGCTTATATTCACAGTTAAAAAAAATCGTTAAATTTATGATAAAAAGTGATATTAGTAAAAAAAAAATCTGAAAAATTTTGACAAAAAACAAGACAAAAAGTTAGTGATAATCGCTAAACAATAAAAAAATAATAATAAATAAATAAATAAATAAATTAAAACGTATTTTCCTAGTACTAATAAAATTGTAAAGTTAAGAACCTAAAGAGATATTAGTCAAAAAATCTGAAAAAAATTTGAGAAAATAGTACAAGTAAACTAAATAGAAATCGCTGATTTAAAAAAAAAAAAAAAAAGTTTTACATGTGAAAAGGTACTGTGATAATAACGATTTTTTTTAAAAAGATGTGATATTTACGATATTGCCACTCCACCTTTTTCAGATGGATGACTAGATGGAGGGCTGAGATTTGTCCGTACATCCGCACAAAAACTTAATATCATTGTTGATTTCATTGCGATATTAAGTTTTTTATATCTTAATATCATCATTCATAAAGAAAAACTTAATATCATTGTTGATTTTATTGCGATATTAAGTTTTTCACCGTTTAAAGTTCTTTTGATTATAAGACTAACAATGATATTATAAGACATAGGGTAAAAAAAAAAATTAGTTTATTTTGAATAACATTGAAATAAAACTAGATGTATTTTTAAGCAAAATCCTTGAAAAAGTTTTTGAAAAAAAAGCTTATGTTCACAAATTAAAAAAATCGTTAAGTTTATGATAAAAAGTGATATTAGTAAAAAAAAAAAATGACGAAAAACTAGACAAAAATTTAGTAATATTAGCTTAAAAAAAAAATTATTTTCCTAGTATTAATTAAATTTTAAATTTAAGAACCTAAAGTGATATTAGTCAAAAAAGCTGAAAAAAATTGAGAAGATAGTACAAGTAAACTAAATAATAATCGCTGAAAAAAATTTCAAAAAAAAAATGTGTTACATGTGAAAAGTTACTGTGATAATAACGATTTTTTTTTAAAGACGAGATATTTACGATATTGCCACTCTGCCTTTTTCCAATAGATGACTAGATAGAGGGCTGAGATTTGTCCGTACATCCGCACAAAAATCCAAATCCGTACCCGATCCCTTATCTAGTGCGAGAACTTCGAGAACCGATCTAGTACGGATTTGGATTTTTCAAATAATTATCGTTAATTCAAATAAATGCCATAAGCCTTTTTCAAATAGATGACTAGATAGACGGTTTAGATTTGTCCGTACATCCGCACAAAAAAAGGTCGAGAAGTGCGAGAACCAATCTAAACCGTTAATTATTTGAGCAATGGACATAAATGGCTTATGGCATAAATGTAATTAAACAAAAGACGAGGTAACATTTTATAGTGTCATCACGGGTAATATAGGAATGTTGCATACAATTTTTTTCTAAAACCGTCAACTCCCATAAATTAAGTATCTTGAATTGTATTTCCTTATATTTCTCACCTCTTTCTCTCCCACTAACCCTAGCCACCATCTTCATCCTTTCTCTCATACAACCATCTACCAATCCTACCATGATCGAATCTCCTTGATATCACCGGTATTTCGTTATCTACTACAGACAATCCTAGACACGTTTCATCTTTCTATCTTCGTGGCCATCGGAAAAAACTGCACCCCACTTCATCTCTCTCGGCCTAACAACATCTGAAACAATAGAATTACCTCCCTTTATTTTCCTCCATGTGCGGCGTGGCTAGAGAAATAATTAACACTTACAATATATTGAAAACTTCTCATTTTTGGTTTACATGTAATAAAGGTAATTCTTCAGATCTAAAGTTAACTTTTTTTTTTCCTGTTTGATGGATATAGCACTAAGATTTGTTATGTGTGCATTTGTATTTGAAAAATAATGGTTGTGTAGTACTAGTGTATTACGATTAAAAAAAAAGGTAATGTGCACAGTTTGAATAAAGCCATAAACATGTCATTTGAAAATACTAATTTTTTGGAATTGGTTATCTATTTGAATAAACCATAACAACGCACGTGCATCCTAATGTATCATTCCTTCCACAACTTTCTGATTTTTCCCCTTCTGATATGTGTTTGAAATTTATTGTGATGTAGTTGCTGGTATCAATATTCTGACAATTATAATGATCATTTTACGCAACGTTAGCATTTAGGAAGCAAGTTTGTATTTTGAACCAGAACATCAGTACATCACATTTGCATTGGTAATTTCTTGTAAAGTACAAGCATCATAATGAATGATTCTAGAATATTGATATGAGTTGTTTGGAAAATCTTGAGGTGTAATTGCTACTATCATGATTCTGTTAGGATACATATGATCTCCTTACTCAAATATTAGCCAACTATAATGAGGCCTCAACATCACAATTGAATTAGTTAGTAAACAAATGGGTATAATGGTATTTTTTGAAAGGAAAATTCAAACAAATAAGTATAATGTTATTTCAAACAAATGGGTATAATGGTATTATTTTCTCATGATGGTTGAATTAATTCCTTTTTGGATCTCAGTTGTGATTATGGTTTCTAATAATTGAACATTCCTTGAAAGGATATTAGATATAGTCTAAGAGATATACTATTACTTATTTGTTAAGATCATGCCTTGAAAGTATACTAGACGTAGACATACAATTAAGAGATTATAACTATGTTCTATATTGCAGAGAAAAATGGAAGAAAACTTGTCTAGTAGAGAAGAACAAATGGCGTCTACACGAAAACACATGTGCGTGCCCGAAAAAATACGGAAGAAAACTTGTCTTGTGGAGAAGAACAAATGGCGTCTACACGAAAACACATGTGCACGCCTGGAAAAGTACATGTGCACGCCCTTAAAAAAAATACTTGCGTAATGGAGTACGACTTGGACGGAGCCCAAGAAACACATTTAGACGAAGATACATGTGCACACCAAGAAAATACATGTGCAACAAAGGAAATAATATGTACCCAAATGCTTAGTCGAACGTCTTCAACATCATCTTTTTGTATTTGCAACTAGCTAGAAGGAAATGTAGTATAGAAGCATAAAATTCTTAGATTTTTTTTAATGTTTGTGTTTCTGAAACTTCGTTAAAGGAACGCAAATGTGTATATATTTAAAAAAGTTTTCTTATTTTCAAGGTTATCTGTAAACATATACATGTACATAGATTATTGTTTTGCAATATTCGTAAACCCATTAAAGATTTAAGCAATTAAACACTAAAAATATATGTAAATTTAAATTATATATAAAAAAACACATATGCACCTTACCTTTTAAAATCATACATGCTTAAGGGGAAAAAAATCCTAAATTTTAGGAACTTAAAAAATGTTTTTTATTAAAAAAAATCAAAAGTAAAACAAAAAATGTAATTTTACTATTATACACTTTTGAATAAAATAATTAAAACAAATATTCAAAAAAATCTGATTGGTTGATGCTAGTTCTCGCAGTTCTCGACCTTTTCTTGGCTCTGAAAAGAACATGTTGTAGCTCTTCTATGCTGAATACGGCCTTATCTCGCTTGTGCGCTGAATTGACCATCTTCTGGTGAAACAACATGACATGCTACCAAATAAATAGAGTTTTTTGATAAACTTTCACCACGTCACGTGATTTCAGATCTAGGTTACAACAAATAGCGATTCCCTGTATGATATCATACTATTTTTTTTCTTTCGATCTCTATGTATTTGGTGTTGAATCTCTATATGTTGTCATAGAAATGAAATTAAACTTCAATTCAGCAAATAACAACTAAATTTTATAAAAATATTATCTGACATATCCAGACACTTATATGGAGAACCTGCTATGATGCTGGTTTTACTGACCAGGTCTTAATATTTATAGTGTCTCGCTATACCTATGGTCTACCCTAATGCACTAACGGGCAGTGTACCCCGTCGTGTGTAGTGTAGTAAATGGTAAAGCCGAGGTCGTCCCAAGAGCTATGTGTGTCGGATAATTACTAAGTCTAATTGTCACAGAATATAAATGGTTTGATAGGGTTTTAATTAATTAAACTACGAATGCAGAATATAAAAGCAAATAAATGGTAGAAGGGAAATCAATAGAGGAATAGTGGTGCTAACCTAGTTAATCCTCCTAACTAGTTATGTCTACGTCTACCTACTTCCAATTACTTCAAGTGGGGTCAAATTTGAGAGGATAACATTTGGTCAATTCGCCCTAACCTATCAGCAAAGATGCCACCACAGGAGAAATCAGGCGCACCGTCATAAGTCCTGTTGTTCCTGGTCCCCTAAGCCGAGTCATTAAGTACCGCTACATGCTAGATTCTAAATAGTGAGTTCCCGGCCGTTAGGAACTTAGACACTACACCCCCCAATTCTTAAGTTCATCCAAACGATAGGTGATCAGTTGGTCAAATCGCACAATTAGAAAGGGTCGTCGGTTGGTCATATCTTACCCTTCCCGCTCTCAGCCGCTCACCTAGGGTCGGTTGGTCATATCTCCTAGGCAATTGGCCTCTACCGCCATTCAAAACTACCGAACCAGGGGTGACTACCAAAGAACTATGCATGCATACACTTAGAAATAATTGTACGGAAGTAAAGGTAAACGCAAACAAAACAATTAAGGAATCATAACTAGGCTAGTACCAAAGGGTGCTTAGCCGCTCATATTAATCATGCACATCAATTCAATATTCAAAGGTACGAAATACTTGAATTGAAAGTAAAAGAAATAATAAACGCTAAAGCTTATCGTAATGGTGTGACTTCTCCCTTAGAAACAGCTCCGTATGCTTCCCTAGACCTTCCTTGAGTATTTTCCCACGTTCTCAGAGTATTGTGTGTGGAATGGGATGATTAGAAATGCTGGAATTCGTGGAGTATTTATAGGCCAGGTCCAGTTACAAACCAAAATATGAGTTACGCCGTAACCTCCGTAAATGCACTAGATCTGCTAGTTACAGCGTAACCTAGTAAGTGGCTACGCCATAGTCTTCAATAAACCAGGTTACATCGTAAGTGATGCAGTAGTTACGGCGTAAGTATCAGCGTCGTGGAACCTCTTTTGACCTAATGGAGTTACGTCGTAATCTTTGGAAGGAGTTACGCCGTAACCTTTTGATGAGTTGGACTTCAGGGTCACGCAATGGTTACGGCGTAATGTGAGAGACGAGTTACGCCGTAGCCTCTTCAAAATAAGCATACTGTGATAAATCCTTAGTAATGTTTCCATTTCCGCGTCTCTTTAGCTCCAATGCTCGCAATTTACCTGAAAGTGTAAAACAATGGAAAACAAGCGTAAATCCATATAAAGGATATAAATAACGAGCATTAATGGGGGAAATTGACACTTAATATTCAGGACTATTTGATGTTATCAAATATCCCTCCACTTGAACTCTACTTCCCCTCAAGTAGACCTTATTAAATAGATTCCCAAAAAGATATCTTCTAAAACCTGGAAAATATGAATTTACAAATCCCTTATGCTAGAATAAAACAAAGCCGAACATCTCGCGAAAGGGGAACAAACACTCAAATCTCTCAACTATTCTAAGTGTCAATTTCAGGGGGATCACTCAATCGCACAGTCATAGCATGTATTCTATCATAAGCTTGGCGGTTACACAAATCTCCACCACTGGAGTTAAGGGCTAAACAATTCTCGAGGGCAATATGGGTAGACACGAAAAAGGTTAAGGGGTGACTCGTCATTACTAACATGTCACGGCGAAGTGGACAAAATCAATGATACATGACCAAATCCATGGCCAAGACACCAAAGATTGCTCGCTGCATCACCTAGACATGCTTCATGACTAAAGGGTAGGATAAGACATGGGATGTATAATTGGTGTAAAATGAAAAACAAGCAGGTAGTCTATATCTATAACTAAGTCATCACTACTTACCGTCCGCCCAAAGTTCAAGCTTAGAAGTCTAGAGACCGGATCATGAAATGCAAGGTAGATGCGTCATTAGAGGACGTCGTGATGGGCACACTACCTTTTCTTCTTCAGTTGGTATTACTCTAACTCCAATCTTCAAATGTTACCGAGGTGGCCTCCTCGATACTATACAATAAAGCTCATACTATAGTGCTTATAACATTGCACTTTACAAAATCATAACTGAATCAACTATTTTTTATTTTTATTTTTATTTTTATTTATTTATTTATTTTTTTTGCACATACATGATAACATAACATCCCCCCACTTGAGATGAACAATGGGAATTTGGGGGGTCTTCAATGATCTTCATAATTGTTGTCGATGAAAGCGTGATTTCCAAACCTTTCCACTCGAACCTTAAACTTAGGCAAATGATGACTTCCCAATTACAAATAAAGACTACAGGGTAGGCTAAGGTATAAGGGTGTAACGAAACAATATATTGGGGTGACAAAATGAAAGGAATGGCTTAGAAGGGTGTATCTAGGTGTATCTTGGGGTATTTTGCACTAAAGGGGAGTGCAACAAAAGGGTTTCATATGGGGGTCGAAAAGTTGAGGTGACTAATCGATAGACTCACAATGGTAGGCTGGTTGGGTGATAATCCTATAATACTGCCTTCTAAAACTGAAAAGTCCAAATACATCGAGCTAACTCAACATACCTCGTCTATGGTCTCGAAATGATGCAAAGGCCAAGTTCTAAAGTTTACAAGCTACCGGCACACTCATAATTTGGTGGATTTGGGGTAAAATATAGGAAACGGATAAGACTAATCTCACCATGTAATATCAAGGGTTGCATGTGCTCGGCTAAGTTCTAATCTAGTTAGGTTCGGAAAAACATGTCAAAATATAAAAAATGGCATAATTTTTCAAAATAAACTAGAAAAATGAGGGCGAAATAAAGTTCAAGAGATAATTCTACTCCCCCCCCCCCACTTGAATTGTACAAAGTCCCTTTTGTACTAGTCATTAAAATAAAGGTGAAGAGAAAGGTAGAATTAGAGCGAGAACTTCCCTGAAATTTGCTCCAAAAAAGAAGAAGGCCCACGAGAAAGGATCGTGCCTTTGTCAAAGCGTCATGAGCAAACTTCAATCCCTGAAATCATAATACCGACAAGCATAATTCTAAAAAGAAAAAATAAAATGAAAAACAAACCTAACTCACTTTCGTAGGAATCACGGTTGCATTTAGCGAATGCAACAAGCCTTTTAAACCACTTGGTGTCCCAAGTGAATGAGTGAAGTCTCGTGAGGGTTTACAGGGAACACACCCAAAAAGTTCATTTAAAAACTAATACAAGGTTATTGTGTTTTAAAATGAAAGAATTAAAGTAGAGGAGAGTTACGTCGTAACTCCAATAAGAGAGTTACGCCGTAACTTGCAAAACCTGGTATGAGCTGAGAAGTGAATGGTTACGGCGTAACCACTGAGATGGTATTATGCCGTAGTTGGTAATGCGTCAAGAATTCTGCTGCTAAAATGTTGGTTACGGCGTAATCACCAAGATGAGTTACGCTGTAACTCTGTTCAGATCAGCAACTGCAGCAGTAATTACTTCATTGTCTCCTGCAAAAATGGTTAGAAAACACAAAACCCAACAGAAAGGAAATAAAAACAAAAGAAAGCGATAATTCGGGTTGTCTCCCGAAAGAGCACTTTTCTTTATTAACGAGTCTTTAAGTTAGACTCAGAGCTGCGAGGCTCCTATGGGGGTCTTTGAACATTCCCCACTTCCATTACTCGTTGGTGTTCATTCATCCAATTATCAAGCCTTTTTTTCTTGTTTATTTATTGAGCCCAAATGCTCCCAACTTATGTGAAAGCCATTTATCACATGATTCTCCATGGTCATCATCTTTAATAATATTATCGGTAATGCGGATGTTTGATCTTGTTCCGCCTATGATGTCGGTGATATGGTTGCACCCATACTGCTTGATCAGTTCCTTAATCAATTTCGAGCTTCCAAGCTTTAATTTGTACCAATCTTCCAATGCTAATTCAACATCATGTTGCTCTCCCTTATGAGGGTAAATCCATTCATTAACTTTTCTTTCACATTTTTTAGGACGTGAAAATGGTGGCTGGTTCGTTAAAATAAACACAAATATCAATATATCAAATTAACCGTTAAATTCGGCAAATTAACCTTTTAGGAAAAGGGTTAACGTCCCAAACCTCACGGGTGTGATAAAAATGATACCGGGCAAGTGATTTCCCGGGTCGTGTCCCAACGAGGTGTGAAATTGACGGTGTCGTTGAGTTTCGTGATTAGGACTTGAATTGGTTAAACGAATTTGGGTTTTGATGACGTTAATCTACAAAATAAAGAATGGGAATGAAAATTAAGCATGTAAAACTATGTAAACACTAAATAAACTACTACTAAGCCTAAGAAACAATAAAACGACGCTAAACTACATCCTAGGGTGCTTAAAATGCAAAAACGCTAAAAACCGGGAACACACTAAGCCCCGAAAGTGAAAAAGTTGCAATTAAAGTCCTACGAGGGAAAAAATAATTTTCCTACATTCTACATGACTACAAATAATTTTAGGAAAAAGCCGGGAATTTTTTCGACTTTTATTTTATTTTCTACGAATTAAAAACTAATTTAAACTAAATTAATTATTAAAAATACTAAAAATTTTAAGAAAATTCTACAAAAACTACAGAAAATACTTTGAATAACAAGGAATCTAAGAAAAATAAAAAACTACACTAGTGCTTATTGAAATAAGCTGTTAAATAAGCAAAAAGTTTAATAAGCTAAAAACTAAAAAACGGGTTAAATATAATTAAGGTGCAAATTTAAACACAAAAAGACCCAAGGGCATGTTGGTAGTGGAGGTGTGTGGGTTTCTGTTCGTGCAATACAGACCAGTAGGTCCTGGGTTCGATTCCCACTTCCTCTCTTTTGGAAAACTTATATTTTTTTTTTATATTTTTCTTTAAGGAATTGAAGATGGAACAAGAACAAGCCAGATTTATGAAAGCTTAAACTTTGAAAATCAACCAATAAGCTATGAACAGCTTAATGGTCCCTCAGATTCCCATAATCTGGACATAAACCAAACCAACAAACACCTTTGTTACAGTTTTGGAGCACAAAAATGAGATAAGGAACAAGCTTTTAATAAAGTTTAATCTAAAAGGCTTTAAGATGTCCTACCTAAAAACTACTAGGATCCTAAAATAAGCAAAGATCAAAAGGTATTAAGCTCCAAGCTTACTTAACCAAGCTGCTGTAACAGTGGTTATGCAGCCTAAAACAGTCCCATGGGGGAAGTTTTGAGCTTATGAATAAGCTCCTAATGATCACCTAAGGGTCTAAACTCTAAAGTCCTAAAACCGTAAAAGTACATAGTGTAGACATTATGGAAACTAAAAATTACTTGAAAAGGGACAGATTTGAGGGCTCAGATGAGCCTGCAGAAGGGCTGCTGCAGTGGGACTGTGACAGCAAATAAAAGGCATGAATGGTAGTCTTTGAGGGCAATAAAAAGCTAACCGATAAGCACTAAAAACCTAATAAGCTGAAACCTATCTAATTCATACTACAAAGATCCTATAAAACAAAATTTTAACTAATAAAGGAGCTAATCTAAGGCTAAAAAGGGGGCTGCAAAAAGGGAATGGGAACAATTGGGTTGAGCTAAACTACTAAAGGGAAGTTTCAAGCTATAAAAAAAACTTTCAATGAGATAAACCTAAAGAGTACTAATCTAAAACATCTAAGGGAACCTAACAAGCATTACTATAAGCTAAATAAGCAAATAAGAATAAAAAAAAGAAAAATACTCTGGTGTGGCTGCTGGGATTCTGAAGCAAGTAAACAGGACAGTGAGACAACTTATATGGAAGTTACTCTAAAATCATTTTAGCAACCTAAACTAATTGAGACATCAAGCAAATACTGACTTAACACTTGACCAAACCATTTGAGACCCAACATGGGTCAAAAACATAATTTTGACCCAAAAATGCAATAATCCAAACACCCTCTTGAGGGTCAGAAATGTGAAAACAACTTTGGAAATCAGATTTGTTATTTGAAACAAAAGCTCACAGAGCTTATACAAGCTTAAGAAAACAGTTTAACTAGGAGAGTAGCAAAAACTTGAGACAGATTAAAACTAATGAACATAAAAAAAACAAATACTTCCACAGGAAAGTTGCATAAAAAAATTGAAATTGCATTGAACTGAATTTGAAAGGTACATGAAAATTAAATGACAGTAAAGCTAAAATTGGTACTAGACAAAGAATTTCTAGACAAAATTTTCACTAATCCTACTTCTCCTATTTATACAAAAGATAACTTCTGTCTTCAGTCTCTTGTGTTTTTCTTTTGTGAGTACAAACAAGCAAAAACCATTGTGCTTCTTTCACTCAATCCCAGCCATCTGATTTCTTCTTGGAAACCCCACTGCTTCATCTTGGCCATTTAAATCACTTTTGTTGTTGAGGATTGCCACAGTGGCAAGGGTAACACGTGAAGGATGGAAACATGTGATCTTTTGTTGGTTTATGGGACGTGAGAGTGATGGGGAGAGATGAGAGGGAAAGTCTTGGCGCCATTTTTTTGGGGTTGGGAGGATTTTTATCTCAGTTTTCTGGGTTTGGGAAAAGGAGAAAGGGACAGATATATGAGGGTCACGGGATAGAGGGTTCAAAAGGGCAAGGGGGTTCTAAAATGGGAAAGGTGAAGGGTCAAAATTAGTTATATCAAAAGGGCAATTTGGATATTTGGGTATCGGGGACGGGTAAAATGGTGATATTGGTTTCGGATTAGGTTTTAGGTTGTTTTTCCGCTCTCACTCCAAAAACGTGTCCCGGGCTCTCAAAATGTAGAAAATCCACTCCCGGCTCCATCCGCAAAGCACTTTCTCTGATTTCGGCTCGTTTTTGTTCGTTTTCGCTCCGTTTTCAATCCTTTTGTACCTGCAAGACACAAAACACACTCCGAGGATATTTTTAACATATTTTGATCATATTTGGGTGTTTTTGGTCATTTTTGTGGTCTTAGGTGGGTAAAAACGATGAGTAAATAAGTACTCATCAAATCCCCCCACACTAGGCAATTGCTAGTCCCTAGCAATCAATCATGTAAAGTAACGAAAGAATCAAGATTACCAAGAATACCCCGTTTCGACTTTTTTATTTGATGCGATAAATTTAAACTTGACTGAAAGTAAATAACATGCTTGATTAACAAAAGGTGGTATCATGGAACGGGATTCACACAAAATGGGTGTCTCCAGGGAATTTTAATCGTCATCCTCTTTTTTATACTCTCATACTAAGTCTAAACTTATTGTGCAAACGTTTTGGCAAAATGCTAACACTACTTATACAAGTAATCTATGTAAGTCAAGACTTAACTTTTTACTCCCGCAATTTATACAGTTTAAGTTCGTGTGCTCATTTTCAAAATTTTGACCATTGAAACCGACCTTGTTATGGTTGTTATCCACTTAACTAAAATCTTAACTTCCCGGAAACTACGAAAGTCTAAGGATCGAAAGGGCCTCTTCCATGTAGTGGCTTTCTTCTCGGCACATCCCAAACCAGTTGGCTTTAGGTGACCGGGCTTTTGACACCTCACGGAGAATAGTACCGGAATTAGCGGGAATTCGATTCCAAAGATTTACGAGGCTACCGTTAAGTTAAAACTAAACCTAAATGGATAACAACCGACGATAATTTAGAAGTTCGAGATTCAAAGGTGAGATCACTCCATGTAGCGATTTTCTTCTCAGCTTGTCCATTTAAGGAGGCTAGGTTTTCACCCTCGAGAATAGTATCGGAGCTTTCGGGGTCTTTGACTTCAAGAATTTCTAAATCACCGTCAAGCTTTTAGACAACCTTGACGAATCCTAGTTCAACTTCCGATTTAAATTTAAGAAAAAGCAAGTTTCACACATTTATTTATAAGCAACATAGTACTTTTATTTGAGGAACTCATTTTTTTTTTCATTTTTCATTTTTTTTTAACTTTTTTTTTTCTCACTTTTTTTTTTTTTTTTTGAATTTTTTTTTTGACTTTTGACTTTGACTTGCGATTTATTTTTGCATCATTCAAGCACTTTTACGATACTTTCACTTTGCAACATTATTCCGATTTTTAGAAAGTATGCTTTTCCAAAAATTTAAATAAAAAGTTGAACTTGAGCTCTATATCAATTTTGCTTAAAAAACTTTTTGTTGTAACAAGACGATTTGAATGTTCAAAAGTTTGACAACGAGCACGTATTTTAGGTTCAATTAAGAGCTACTGGGAGAAAAAGCCATAGATTACTTATATAAGCTCTAAAGAGAACCAACTACTCCACGCTTAACATTTTCATTTGCACAACTCGTAAAAACTTAGCCTAATTGTTAAGAGAGCAACTAGATCAACACTCTAGCAGAGTCGGGATTCCCTTTGTTCTAACCTAATCAAGACTAAACTACCATTAATACCGAAGCATTAACACTTTATTTTCATGCAAAAAATTTTAAATTTGGGTCAAAACGGGGGTACTAGGGACTAAAGGGTACAAATGTCACAAAATTCGACATAATTCCCCCCACACTTAGAATTGAATATTTCCCTCAATATTCAAAGTCCCGGCCGAAGCCGATACTATCGAACGGAAAAAGGTAATACCACTAACCAAGTGTGTGGACGAAATCTGTTATTTAACACAAAAAGGATTTTCAAAAATATATCCCCAGATAAACGTTAGTAAAATTGATCGGATATTGGGCGGCTGGATTGAAAACAGGCGCATCAATCATCACGATCAAAGGGATTCCTGAAAACATGAGCAAACACACAAGAAGCAAACATCGTGGAGGTTTCCCCCCACACTTAGTTGTTAGAAAATAGAAAGAAGTCAGAAACATGGGTGGACACCCATGGAATGCTACTGTTTTTGTTAACCGAGTCGCTAGCTTGACTCGACCCCGAATTCATTGGTCCATGGGGGAGCAAGTGGAAGAGAAAATCTCCATCGGACTTTCTGAAAGTTCCACTCTGATGAGATACATCCGGCTTAGAGAAAGAGAAATGCCGGGGTCAAAGATGGTATCTTCACTCCCGTAGGAGTTAAGACATGGAGAAGAAATTGGAGGGGAAAGCAAAGTGTCAATCTCATGACAATGGGTGGGATGGGTGGGCAAAAGATTAGATTGAGGAACATTGACGAAATGTTCCGAAATCTTATCCACCACTAAAGCAATGAAAACATCCATGTCGGGCTTAGAAGAGGTTCCATCATCCGGCGGTTTAGCAGGCGGACGGGTGGATGATGGACCTAAGCCATAATCGTCACTCTGAAAACCCGAAGGTATCGAGTCATCCGGAGAAATAAATGAGTCGACCTCTTCCATAAGAGTGTCACTTGACGAGTTATCAGAAGACCAATTGTATAGAAGATTTTCTAATTCGGTAAGGTCGGCTTCAAAGTCGAAGTGAGCATCATCATCTCCCGGTGGAGAATGATCAACGAGAGCGAGTTCATCGGCGAACTCCGCGAGAAGGTCCAACGTCGAAGTGGGATTGCCACTATTCTTTTCTTCGGGTAAAGATGGAGATGTAACGAGGTTCTCCATGTAAAGGTCACTATCCTCATTCTGAATATCAAAGATTGGGTTATCCGAAACAAGAGTGAATTCAGAATCAAATTCAAACAGAGGATTAGTGAACACCATAGCAAAAGGTTTCTCGGACACAACGAGAATATCTTCATCATCCGTTTCAAAATTAGTGTCCATATCAAGATCATCGGGATCAACATCTCTCACTTCTTCCAAGCTGACGAGCTCAGAAGGAATATCCTCCACATACTCGATGTCTCCACACGATAAAGAATCATCAAACGACGTATAATCGTTTTCAGACTCGGAGATCACCTCAACAGGTTCTTTTGGGGTGGGAGGAGAAGAAGAATCATCATCAAGAGGCTCATCACACACATCACCGGAGATAACCTCGAACTCACTTGGGGTTGGGACAAGGTTCTCAACACAAGACGATTCCGTTTCCGGAATAGTGCTAAGATGCTCGTCCCCCATTAAAAGGTTATCCGAAGGTTCTATGGTGGATAGGCAATATGAGGGCGGAGAGTGGACATGTGCGGTACTTTGTGGGATAGAGATATGCACCTTGTCCTTTGTCATCTCCCAATCTTCCTCATCCTCGTCATCGAGACAGCAAGCTTCGTTAAATAGGAGACGCTGTTGAGCAGCTTCGTTAAATAGGAGAAGTTTTTGAGCTGCTCGCTCCTCGGCTAGAAATCTTTCGTTGCGAGCAGCTTGTTCCTCGGAAAGTTCCTCAAGAATCATATGAGGAAATTGATCAATGACGGGAAGTTGTAAGGGTTGGAAATTGTCAAAACAAGGAGTGTTATAACAAGGGTCAGGCCCATAGTTTTGATTCCATGATTGACATTGATATTCATCATGAGGACCCCCACACTTATCACAATGAGGGTATTGGTGAGAGAAACTTTGAAACGATGAATCACTGAAATGATGATAGTACGGCTGTGGTTCGTATGAGTTTTGTGGAGGGTAGTTGAAATTGTTTTGAGGATAATTGAAAGAGTTCGGGTTAGAATCATAAGTGAATGAATTCTCGGCGCAAATCGAACAACATCCATCAATGAGATAGGTTCCACACCACTCGCACATACATTTGTAACAACGGAAACCTTTCGGTAACACGTCTCCACAACCGTAGCAATATTCTTGATCGAACGAAGACATCTCGGGTTCGGGAGTATGAAACGAGGATTCACATCTGGCAATTGCCGAATTTATATCTTCACGAAGTTCATTATAGTAGTTTTTAATTATGTTCATTCCGGCCCTAAGGAAATCATCCTTGTTTGAGAAACGTCTTGAAGATTCCGGAGGTGGGACAAGTGGTGTGCTCTCAGAGCTAGCAGTTTCCACCACTTCCGTTTTGGTCTCCGGTTCTTGCTCTTTTCTCTTAACCTTAACCGTAAATCGCGAAAGATTTTGATCAATTCTAGACGGTTTGGGCTCAGAAACAATAGAACAAACATCGGGTTGTGGCGGATGGTCGGAAAAACTTGGAGAATCATCGAGAGAGTTTTTATCGGATAATTCGCACCAATAGCAATATTTGCTTGCACCCATCCTTCCACACCGCTTACATAAACAATCCTGATTCTGACAATAAAGCTGATCCTCTTCCATACGGCCTTTGCAATGGAAACAACGACGATAATCGATCGTCGCCATGAGAAGTAAACATATAGAGGGTTAAAGAGATAGAATCAAATGGTCGAGAGGATACGAAGGATAGAATCAAACGGTAAAAGAAGGTAAGAGAAATAGAATTATACAGATAAGAGGAATGAGAAGAATATTTTTGGATTTTTCGAAAACGAGTGCACATGCACCTTCAAAAACAACACTTTCAATTAAAACAAGACCGACGCAAAACACAAGGAACTTAAACCAATAATCATAAGCGTATTCACGCAAGTGACACAAAGGCAAGTTTTGAATCTTTGGTTCGGGAACTTATAATGATAACACTCAAGTTGAGAAGTGTTATATTGATTGTGTGTTCTATTTTATTAAAAACAACAAGCAAAAATCTTTTCGTATTTTTATCTTTTACATATATACAAATAAAAGAAAATTTTTTTTTTGTATTTTTGTATTTTTCAAAAACAATAACTTCACGAAGAAAGTTCTTCAAGTCACTAATCGCAAAAACTTTACGATATTGTCGCAACACACGTCCCCGGCAGCGGCGCCAAAATTTGGTTCGTTAAAATAAACACAAATATCAATATATCAAATTAACCGTTAAATTCGGCAAATTAACCTTTTAGGAAAAGGGTTAACGTCCCAAACCTCACGGGTGTGATAAAAATGATACCGGGCAAGTGATTTCCCGGGTCGTGTCCCAACGAGGTGTGAAATTGACGGTGTCGTTGAGTTTCGTGATTAGGACTTGAATTGGTTAAACGAATTTGGGTTTTGATGACGTTAATCTACAAAATAAAGAATGGGAATGAAAATTAAGCATGTAAAACTATGTAAACACTAAATAAACTACTACTAAGCCTAAGAAACAATAAAACGACGCTAAACTACATCCTAGGGTGCTTAAAATGCAAAAACGCTAAAAACCGGGAACACACTAAGCCCCGAAAGTGAAAAAGATGATATTTAAGTCCTACGAGTGAAAAAATAATTTTCCTACATTCTACATGACTAAAAATAATTTTAGAAAAAAGCCGGGAATTTTTTCGACTTTTATTTTATTTTCTACGAATTAAAAACTAATTTAAACTAAATTAATTATTAAAAATACTAAAAATTTTAAGAAAATTCTACAAAAACTACAGAAAATACTTTGAATAACAAGGAATCTAAGAAAAATAAAAAACTACACTAGTGCTTATTGAAATAAGCTGTTAAATAAGCAAAAAGGTTAATAAGCTAAAAACTAAAAAACGGGTTAAATATAATTAAGGTGCAAAGTTAAACACAAAAAGACCCAAGGGCATGTTGGTAGTGGAGGTGTGTGGGTTTCTGTTCGTGCAATACAGACCAGTAGGTCCTGGGTTCGATTCCCACTTCCTCTCTTTTGAAAAACTTATTTTTTTTTTTATATTTTTCTTTAAGGAATTGAAGATGGAACAAGAACAAGCCAGATTTATGAAAGCTTAAACTTTGAAAATCAACCAATAAGCTATGAACAGCTTAATGGTCCCTCAGATTCCCATAATCTGGACAGAAACCAAACCAACAAACACCTTTGTTACAGTTTTGAAGCACAAAAATGAGATAAGGAACAAGCTTTTAATAAACTTTAATCTAAAAGGCTTTAAGATGTCCTACCTAAAAACTACTAGGATCCTAAAATAAGCAAAGATCAAAAGGCATTAAGCTCCAAGCTTACTTAACCAAGCTGCTGTAACAGTGGTTATGCAGCCTAAAACAGTCCATGGGGAAGACTTTTGAGCTTATGAATAAGCTCCTAATGAGCACCTAAGGGTCTAAACTCTAAAGTCCTAAAACCGTAAAAGTACATAGTGTAGACATTATGGAAACTAAAAATTACTTGAAAAGGGACAGATTTGAGGGCTCAGATGAGCCTGCAGAAGGGCTGCTGCAGTGGGACTGTGACAGCAAATAAAAAGCATAAATGGTGGTCTTTGAGGGCAATAAAAAGCTAACCGATAAGCACTAAAAACCTAATAAGCTGAAACCTATCTAATTCATACTACAATGATCCTATAAAACAAAATTTTAGCTAATAAAGGAGCTAATCTAAGGCTAAAAAAAAGGGCTGCAAAAAGGGAATGGGAACAATTGGGTTGAGCTAAACTACTAAAGGGAAGTTTCAAGCTATAAAAAAAAACTTTCAATGAGATAAACCTAAAGAGTACTAATCTAAAACATCTAAGGGAACCTAACAAGCATTACTATAAGCTAAATAAGCAAATAAGAATTAAAAAAAAAAAAGAAAAATACTCTGGTGTGGCTGCTGGGATTCTGAAGCAAGTAAACAGGACAGTGAGACAACTTATATGGAAGTTACTCTAAAATCATTTTAGCAACCTAAACTAATTGAGACATCAAGCAAATACTGACTTAACACTTGACCAAACCATTTGAGACCCAACATGGGTCAAAAACATAATTTTGACCCAAAAATGCAATAATCCAAACACCCTCTTGAGGGTCAGAAATGTGAAAACAACTTTGGAAATCAGATTTGTTATTTGAAACAAAAGCTCACAGAGCTTATACAAGCTTAAGAAAACAGTTTAACTAGGAGAGTAGCAAAAACTTGAGACAGATTAAAACTAATGAACATAAAAAAAACAAATACTTCCACAGGAAAGTTGCATAAAAAAAAATTGAAATTGCATTGAACTGAATTTGAAAGGTACATGAAAATTAAATGACAGTAAAGCTAAAATTGGTACTAGACAAAGAATTTCTAGACAAAATTTTCACTAATCCTACTTCTCCTATTTATACAAAAGATAACTTCTGTCTTCAGTCTCTTGTATTTTTCTTTTGTGAGTACAAACAAGCAAAAACCATTGTGCTTCTTTCACTCAATCCCAGCCATCTGATTTCTTCTTGGAAACCCCACTGCTTCATCTTGGCCATTTAAATCACTTTTGTTGTTGAGGATTGCCACAGTGGCAAGGGTAACACGTGAAGGAAGGAAACATGTGATCCTTTGTTGGTTTATGGGACTTGAGAGTGATGGGGAGAGATGAGAGGGAAAGTCTTGGCGCCATTTTTTTGGGGTTGGGAGGATTTTTATCTTAGTTTTCTGGGTTTGGGAAAAGGAGAAAGGGACAGATATATGAGGGTCACGGGATAGAGGGTTCAAAAGGGCAAGGGGGGTTCTAAAATGGGAAAGGTGAAGGGTCAAAATTAGTTATATCAAAAGGGCAATTTGGATATTTGGGTATCAGGGACGGGTAAAATGGTGATTTTGGTTTCGGATTAGGTTTTAGGTTGTTTTTCCGCTCTCACTCCAAAAACGTGTCCCGGGCTCTCAAAATGTAGAAAATCCACTCCCGGCTCCATCCGCAAAGCACTTTCTCTGATTTCGGCTCGTTTTTGTTCGTTTTCGCTCCGTTTTCAATCCTTTTGTACCTGCAAGACACAAAACACACTCCGAGGATATTTTTAACACATTTTGATCATATTTGGGTGTTTTTGGTCATTTTTGTGGTCTTAGGTGGGTAAAAATGATGAGTAAATAAGTACTCATCAGTGGCCATGCCGATTTGCATTCTGTGGTTAACATCGACTTGCAAAGGTGTTTACTCCGAGTTTCCTCCATGCTATGAACAATTTCATCCTGTTTCTGCTTATAATGTTCAACACTTTCTTTACGATTATCAGTAATAGGTTTAGAGTGTAGAGTGGGGTTTATTGTTTGAACATTATTAGAAATTTCAGTTTTTGGTTTTAAATGCTCGTTCATACTAAAAGTTATTTGTTCCTTTTCTGTCCCCAAGGAAATTTGTTTTTCAAAAACCATGATTTGAGCTCTACAGGTGGCCAGAAAAGGTCTTCCAACAATCAAGTTGTAAGCCTCCCGCTTTCCCATGTCAATAACTACAAAATCGGTGGGGAAGAAAAATTTTCCAATTTTCAAAAGCACATTGTTCACAATCCCCCTCGGTACAGCCTTAGAGGAATCTGCCATTTCAATCATAATAGTTGTTTCTTTTAAATTGGTAAGTTTGATTTTATCGAATAAAGTAGTTGAGATAAGGTTAACCCCGGCCCCTAAATCAGCTAATGCGGGAATCTTAATATTACCAATAGTACAAGGGAGAAGAAAACTTTCCTGGTACTGCAGCTTCTTAGGAAGTTGGCTAGGTAGGAACTCGTCGTTTTCAGCTTTATCATCCTCTCTTAGGTAGTTAATCCCAGAGAGATCATTAGTGATAGAGGATGTGCATTGCTCCTTTTTTGCTTTATCCTACGCAAATATGGCTTTACAAGAAGTGGCTTTAGCATTACTTGTTGCGAGGTTTTTAGCTAATTGCCCAATTTGTGTCTCGAGGTTCTTAATTGCAGCATCTTGGTTACGTAGGTTCATATTAGTGTCCTACTTAACTTTGGTCATCCATTCCTTGAGCGTATCTTCCTTTTTTGTCGATTCTTCAATGTGTTGGTGCATTATTTCATCAAGACTCGGTTTAGGAGTATTATTGTTGATTTTTGTGTAGAACCCAGGGGATTTTTCACGGTACCTAGGTCCGTAATTATTGTAGCTTTTGAAAGGGAATTCTTTTCCATAGTTCACTTCACCGATCCTTTTAACTTCTTCATTGGAGGAACATTTTTTTGAAGGATGACCCCCATCTCGTTCCACTTGAATGGAATGCACATTTTCCTTGAGCTTCTTCATTTCCCTTCCAAGGTTCTCTAATTTGTTTTTTATCGCTGCTAGGCCCTCAATATCATTATTTTTACTACGGTTGCTTCCTCCATTGTGCCATTTGTGAGAGTGGTCTGCCATTTTTTGAATGGTTTCCAAAGCCATGGTGGGTGTCATACTAGGAATCGGTCCTTGAGAATCAATCATTTGTCTTGAAGAGATGTTCAGTCCCTTGTAAAAGACGTTCACTTTTTGTTGGCAGTTAAGATCGTGAGTAGGGCACTTGTATAACAATTCGTTGTATCTTTCCCAAGCTTGGTATAATGCTTCATCTCCCTCTTGCTTGAAGTTATGAATTTCCTCCATTTGCTTGGCCGTCTTTGATGGAGGACAATATCTCTGAATGAAATATTTTTTTAAGATAGGCCAAGTGTTGACAATCCCTGCAGGTAATCAATCGACCCATCTTTTTGCAGCTCCCGTGAGAGAAATATGGAATACTCGTAGCATTATAGCATCATGTGAGACTCTGGGGATTTTGAATAGGCTGACAATGTATTCGACGTTGTCTTCATGTTCATGGGCATCATCGGCGATGCTTCCAGAGAAGGGGTTTGCACGTAATTCCCTCATGAATTGAGGTTTAATTTCGAATTGAGCATCTTCTGCAATGGCTGGCCTTACAATCCCTGGCCCTTGTTCATCTATTGTCAATGCCAAATATTCCTCAAGAGTGAGGTTATCGATGTTAATGGCTTCCATGGTACCTGAAAACTTGAAATATGATCGTGAGAAAAGTTTAAATATGAAATGAAAGACTTAATATTAATCCTAATATAGCTCCACGGCAGCGGCGCCAAAAACTTGATGCAGGTTTTACTGACCAGGTCTTAATATTTATAGTGTCTCGCTATACCTATGGTATACCCTAATGCACTAACAGGCAGTGTACCCGGTCGTGTGTAGTGTAGTAAATGGTAAAGCCGAGGTCGTCCTACGAACTATGTGTGTCGGATAATTACTAAGTCTAATTGTCACAGAATATAAATGGTTTGATAGGGTTTTAATTAATTAAACTACGAATGCAGAATATAAAAGCAAATAAATGGTAGAAGGGAAATCAATAGAGGAATAGTGGTGCTAACCTAGTTAATCCTCCTAACTAGTTATGTCTACGTCTACCTACTTCCAATTACTTCAGGTGGGGTCAAATTCGAGAGGACAACATTTGGTCAATTCGCCCTAACCTATCAGCAAAGATGCCACCACAGGAGAAATCAGGCGCACCGTCATAAGTCCTGTTGTTCCTGGTCCCCTAAGCCGAGTCATTAAGTACCGCTACATGCTAGATTCTAAATAGTGAGTGCCCGGCCGTTAGGAACTTAGACACTACACCTCCCAATTCTTAAGTTCATCCAAACGATAGGTGATCAGTTGGTCAAATCGCACAAGTAGAAAGGGTCGTAAGTTGGTCATATCTTACCCTTCCCGTCTCAGTCCGCTCACCTAGGGTCAAATGGTAATATCTCCTAGGCAATTGGCCTCTACCGCCATTCAAAACTACCAAACCAGGGGTGACTACCAAAGAACTATGCATGCATACACTTAGAAATAATTGTACGGAAGTAAAGGTAAACGCAAACAAAACAATTAAGGAATCATAACTAGGCTAGCACCAAAGGGTGCTTAGCCTCTCATATTAATCATGCACATCAATTCAATATTCAAATGTATGAAATACATGAATTGAAAGTAAAAGAAATAATAAACGCTAAAGCTTATCGTATGCTTCCCTAGACCTTCCTTGAGTATTTTCCCACGTTCTCAGAGTATTGTGTGTGGAATGGGATGATTAGAAATGCTGGAATTCGTGGGGTATTTATAGGCCAGGTCTGGGTTACGGCGTAACCAAAATATGAGTTACGCCGTAACCTCCGTAAATGCACTAGATCTGCTAGTTACGGCGTAACCTAGTAAGTGGTTACGCCGTAGTCTTCAATAAACTAGGTTACGACGTAAGTGATGCAGTAGTTACGGCGTAAGTATCAGCGGCGTGGAACCTCTTTTGACCTAATGGAGTTACGTCGTAATCTTTGGAGGGAGTTACGCCGTAACCTTTTGATGAGTTGAACTTCAGGGTCACGCAATGGTTATGGCGTAATGTGAGAGACGAGTTACGCCGTAACCTCTTCAAAATAAGCATACTGTGATAAATCCTTAGTAATGTTTCCATTTCCGCGTCTCTTTAGCTCCAATCAAGGCTGTCAAGATCGCGTGTAAACTCGTAGGTTCGTACGAGTTTACGTGTTTACTAGCTAAAACCGTGTAGGATCGTGGTAGGATCGCATATGTGGTAGGATCGTAAGTAAGATCGTGGGATCGCACGTAAGATCGTAGGATCGTCACGCGATCCGAGTTCACTTTTTTTTTTTTTTTTTTTTTTTTTATCTTTTAAGTCCATCTCACTTGCTTAAGCCAAAAAACAAACGTGTGTTTTACTAATGTCTAATAAGTAAACCAATGTTGTTTCATTTTCTAAATAGATTATAGTTTATACCTAGTTTTCTACTTTTCTAAATAGATTATAGTCTAAAAGTGTTCAATAATTCAATTTACTTTACTTCATTGTGATTAAACTAAACAAATCATATGTTTTGGAATGCCACTAATGAAGTGTTTGTTTCCTTGAAATCATATAGATGGCTCGTATGTTTTGAGGCTAAATCGTTAATTTAACGATTAAAACTTGATTTTTTTGTGTTTTATTATTACTTTGGTGTTTGAAATTTGAACTTTGTCATTTTCAAGAGGATATTATATAAATTTATCTTTGACGTTGAGTAGAAATGTAAAACAGTTTGACTCGTTTATCATTTGTTTACAAACTATGACAAATTGGTAGGATCGTAGGATCGCGATCCGATCCTACGATCTCGATCATGCAAAGACAAAAACGATCCCACACGGGATCGCGATCTTGACAGCCTTGGCTCCAATGCTCGCAATTTACCTGAAAGTGTAAAACAATGGAAAACAAGCTTAAATCCATATAAATGATATAAATAACGAGCATTAATGGGGGAAATTGACACTTAATATTCAGGACTATTAGATGTTATCATGCTACAACTCTCACAATTTATATGTATAGGATATATCCATTATCCACGTTATTATATTTGATGCATTAATCAGTATTGTTTTGTGTTTACTATCGAAGTTTTTATTATGTTCCAAACAAATATACGAATCGTTGTCAACAAAGAAGCTTTGTGTAGAATTTAAGTTAACTGTTATTTCACTTTAATACATTTTCATTATCTACAACTTTACAAACATACATAAAATTCATAATGTTGTAAAAATTATATATGTTGTTTTATTAACCATCCACGCAAACCATACAATGATTTATAATTCTTAAAAAAAAATAATTGTCTTATAATATTGTTTGACAATTTTAAAAAATGTATTTAAGTTAACCAAAAACAACAAACAAATAATTATAAGTCATGCCCGCCCATTGGGCGGGCTTTGAAAACTAATATATATATATATATATAGAGTCCGGTTCTAGAGAAAAGTGTAATTAGAGAGAAAAGTGAGAAAAAAAGTTTTAGGGTAGATTATTTAAACACTTGAAAGTTTAGGGTATAAATTAAAAAAAAAACAACGAGGGAATATCAAAGAGATCGTCACTTTCACTTTCATTATCAAAACAGATAAGCTGTAGATGACGACTCATCAAGACCACCGTCACCACAACTATCCCCACCGTCTTCCATTGTGCAACCACCACTTCAATCTTTACACCGCCACCATCACACCTACGCCAAACAATGAGATGAGCTAATCTATTTGTATGATGAGATGACTTACCGCCACCGTCTTCCGTCATGCATCCACCGCGCCAATCTTCACTCCGCTACCGCTACACCACCGCTGGTCATGTGTTGTTCATTTACAAACGCTACATCATCAATGATCTTCTTCAGGTTAGTTAATTATATATAACATTTTAATTATATAATTTATATAAACTGAATAATTTATTCATTTTAATGTTTAATTATTTATAATAAATTTGACGAAAAAATGCATAAAAAGTGTGTTTATTAAAGTTGCACACTATGTGTTTGATAAAATGTCTAAGTAAGATTATTATAAATGCGATGCACTAATTTACATCATATGTGTTTATTATTGTAGGATATGACATATTAGGACATCTGTGTGTAAATTTGCAGCATCAAATTACATGTTAGGGCTTTAGGTTGTTTTAGTGCATCTGTGTTTGTAGTTGCTACATCAGTTTAAATGTTTGCAGGTTTAGTGCATCATTGAACATGTTAGAGCATCAATAGTTATGATTAGTGCATCATTAGACATATTAAGGCATCATTGTATGTATTTAGTCAATTTTTATGTTCAGTGCATCGTTGGTCATATTAGGGCATCCATTTGTATGTTTAGTGCATCGCTGGAAATACTTGGGCATCTCTTTATATGTTTATTGCATCATTGAACATATTAGAGCATTCTGTGAGAAGATTAGTGCATCATCAAACATATTAAGGCATGGATGTATATGTTTAAAAGAATTACTAATAAGGACTTAAAAGTTTCCGTATTATTTTCAAATGATAGGGGTTTGGGTTTAGATGTTGTTGGAGATGTATTTGTTGGCGCCTTCTTTCTAGCTTTTCAAATGCTCTAGTGTATAGTGATGAGGACTTGAAATATTATGGTCTATATACTCTTTCTAATATTATGGTTTTTTGCAGGCTATGTTCTGTTTATTTGGTCCACGTAAAACAACTTTAATGTTTGTCATACGTGATTAAACAAAGGTATAACTTTTGTAAACCGGAAATATTTGTACCTTGTGTAAAGTAACAAAATCTGTCTCGAATCAGAATTAAGGAAAGATATCCATAAGGTAACTTATTTTATTGTCTTGTTAACCTTAAGAAATAACATGACTTGACACTTATGATAACATGTTATTTGTTGTAGATATGGGATTGCATTCCCAAGCCTGAAGCCTGTAGATATAAGGCGCGTATTCTATATTGATATGGGATTGCTTTTCGGAACTGCTGATTTGATCTGACAGAAACTTCAGCAATATATGCATCTTTCAATGAACCTGACGATAAGAATTCTTGGGATTGGGTATGTTCTTGATAGTACTTCCGTATTCATTTTTAATTTTCAAATACTGATTTAGTTGCGAGCTCTTAACTTTCCTTTTGATATATATGACTGAATTTTTACTACTATAACTTTTTAATTGGAATATAATTTTATGCTACTGGACCACTTGATAAAAACCATGTGGAAATTCAACAACTCTCACTAATAAATCACTCAAGTCAGCTCTAAATCGGGGTGTTTGGGATTGCGCATTCAAATTGGCGTCTAAGAAAACATGTCTCAACCATCCTTTTCACATGTCTCAACCATGTGGCATCTAAGAAAACATGTTTCTGTGACAATTTGCCTCAAAATGCAATCCTAAACACTGTCATACACTTTTTGCAAAATTAGAGCATCAAATGTATTGTTGCATCCATTTGACATGTTTGTTTAGTGCATCTTTAGAACTTGGGTCAGTGCATCACCATTGCAACATCAGTTAAAGCACACGTATGATCATTTATTAGACCGTCTATATGACTAGTTAAGGCATCTGTTATATTAATTAGTTAAGGTATCTATTAGCATAGTTAGAGCATCAAATGTATTGTTGCATCATCTGTAGTGATCACCATTACGACATCTGTAAAAGAATACGTATGATCATTTATTAGAGCATCTATATGACTAGTTAAGGCATCTGTTATAGTAATTAGTTAAGGCATCTATTAGGATAATAAAGGCATCAACTGTATTGTTGCAGCATCTGTAGTGATAGAGCAACGTATGTATGAATGAGGCATGTGTATTATGTGTTTGGTGCACCAAAACAAAAGTGTTAGACCATCTATATGTATGATCATTGCATCACCAATATGATCAGGGCATCTAAACATTACGACATCTGTTAAAGCATACGTATGATAATTTGTTAGAGCATCTGTTAGTATATTAAGTTAAGGCATCTGTTAGTATCGTTATTAGTTAATGCATGGTTAAATAATATCGTTATAAGTTAAGGCATCTGTTCGTATAATTAGGGCATTCGTATGTGATAAAGCAACTGTTTGTATGAATGATTCATATGTTATGTGATTAGTGCATCAAACCAATAGTGTTAGAGCTACAAAATACCTTTTTTAGGTATGCACCTCTTGACTTGTCCTCCCGTAATTAGTTGGTCCTGTTCGGATCGTCATGTACAATTAGAGAGGGGTAAATTCAGCTTACTTCCATATAAAATGGTTTATTTGTATATTTAGTGCATCAATGGAAAATACTTTAGCAACTACATGTATGTTTAGTGCATCAATATACATATTAGGGCATCATTGAGTATTAATTAGTGCATCGTACAATTAGAGCGGTTGATTACCTTCATTGAGCTCGTGAAGGTACATTTTTTATGAACCTGAATGTGATCTTCCCTTTAGTTCCTAAGTCCAGAATAGTAGTTAACCTGTGATATTTATGATTGAGCAGAACCCTAGGTATAACTTCTGGATCTGGTCTTTTACATGGTGTGCTCCCAAGATTGAGAAGCTTTTTTTAATCAGTTTTGAGATCTGTTCTTTTTCTTAGTTTAAAACCTTGAAGTAAACTGATGTACTTTGTATATGTAATTGTAGAAGTAAATACAAGAGATATGGTAAGTGGAGGTGCCCTTTGGGAGCTGCTTCATATGTCCCGTGACGACATACGTTCTATTATCTGAATTGAGGCGCTTACGAATAGAGATATAACTGAACACAAATAACTTTGTATTATTCCAAATATGTCGTGTATTTACTAATCCTCTGTTCATAGTTAGAACTAGTTATTTGACCAATCGCTAACACTGTTCTATGTTTCAATGGGCGTTACACCCCTTTCCACATGTATCATCTTCAGGTGTTGTTACTTTTCTTGCTTGTGAGTGCTACCCTTTGTACTTATGCATATGATCTAGTTTGTGAGTGCTACTCTTTGTACTTATGTTTCTGAATGGTTTATTTGTAACATATACTACCATATTGATACAAAAAAATGGTATTTCTTAAACATATTGACATACCATAATACATCGATACTTTGTGATGGATGAACCTAACATTCCATAATACATATACTTTTAGTGAATCTATATTACAAATACATATACTTTTAGTGCATCTGTATTACAAAAAAAGGCATCTGTGTTAAAAAAAAATAAGGCATCTATATTAATACATATACTCTACTCGCCACCGATGAATGGTTTATTTGTAACATATACTATCATATTGATACAAACCAAAATTGTACTTCTTACACATATTGACATACCATGATACACCGATATTGTGTGATAGATGAACTTAACATTCCATAATACATATAATAAAGTGAATCTATATTACAAAACAAAGGCATCATAACAAAAAATTTATATAAAATCTTGAAACCACACGGATAAAACAACCCACCGGAAGATGATTAAGCCTTTTTCTGTTTCTTGACACTACCACCGGGACTTTTTTCCTCGACATGTTTAGGAATTGTGTCACCCATTACAATTAGGTATGTGAAACATAAATTAGTTGGTGAAGTATCACTGTATTCAGGATGTTCTTTGAGATATGTTATGATCACTGGAGCTGCTCATACCCTTGTGCCATCGGAAGTCACATACTGAACGTCTATTCCTGGTAAATTTACTCTTGACCAGACTTGTTGATAAGCGACCTATGAATATGAGGGATAACACCACCACCATCAATAGTTCCTTTAATAAGAGTGTCGAGTTATTCAGCTCTTCTTATATGACGTGGCGTTATATGCTTCACCTTCAGATATTTACTTTCAATGCTAGCTGATTCCAACCCATACTTCAGTTGTCAAGAAATCTAGTACACAGCAAAAAGTATATCTGTTTGGATAAGGTATAATTCATATGGTAAAAAAAATCATTCAAATTTAGTTGAATTATTGAACTAAAAATATATTATTTTTCAAGTAAAAACCATTGAATGCTTGTTAAAAATGATCAGAATGAATTATCTGCATCAGTACTTAGAAACAAAATTATTTTTTAAGAAAAATTGCATCAATGTTAATAAAAAAAGGTGCATCAATGTTAATTTAGTGAAAAAAATGGGGAACAGGTAAAAAATACCCAAAGTGTTACGTTATCGCATAAAACCTCCAACGATGACTTGATTACACATTTAAAAATTTTGTACGGAATGTGTTTCAGATAAAACTAACCCAAAGTGTATCAAAAAAAGACCCATTTGACACAAATCATTTTCGACCTTCTATCCAACCCAATTGACCCATACATTTTTTTATCTGTAGCAAAAAGAAAAGTACCTTTTCAATGTCCTAGCCACGAACAACTTCATTCTTCTCTTTAGTTATTTGCCTAAGTTCTTTCTCAAACTCTCTGGCTTCTTCTGGGAGCTGAAGGGCATCGATCATTGATTAATGGCTCATTAAAGTACAACAACCAAATTAAAGATACATTGAACACACATACTTGAGCATGACGAAGTCTAACATGAGAACCAGCTTCATTGATTAAATCAATAACTTTATCAGGTATAAAATGGTAACTGCATGTAGAGAAACAGTCATAAGATCATATGCATACTGGTAAACATAATCACAAAAGATCATTATTGATATTAATACCTAATGTATTGATATGACAACTGGGCAGCAACTACCAGTGATTCATCGGTGTAACGGAGTTTGTGGTGAATCTCATATCATTCTTGGAGCCCCTTCAATATTTGTATGGTCACATTAACCGTTGGCTCAAGTTCTTTAATTTAAGATTTGTATTAAAGTTTAACATGCTTGTAATTCGCCTCTAGCAAGATCAGGCTTCAAGAGTTAACAACATCGATAAAGAGGATTATTTCATCACTTTGCTTGATTTCTTCCATCAGCTTCTTTAGTCTATCCTCGAAATCTCCACGATACTTTGTGCCAGCAACAAGTAGACCCTTATCGAGAGTAATCACCTGAAAATCAGAAGCACAAAACACAGTGTAAAATTAGTGCATCACAGTTGTGAAATTTCATTTAGGCGATTTATCAAACACCTTGTGTGCATGTTTTGAAAACATGTTTCTAAGTCTTTTTTTTCCTCAAATTTGCTTCAAATAACTCATCTATATAGTGCATCATGTCACAAACTCTTAAATCGATACATCTATGAACAAAGATTATGATTACCGAATCAAAACTTGTAAAACAAAACCATAACTTGTAAAACAAAACAATAACTGATAACAAACACTCATAACAAACAATAATCGGTACAAATTATGATGAAATTATATTGAATCTGAAAACACGATATGATATTGAATCTGATAAAACAAAATCAGTTGCTTACCTTATTGAATCTGATAACACGATATGACTTCGTAATGAGATGATTTCGTGAATCTTCGTGGTCGTGATTTCGTGAATCTTCGTGAATCTGGAACTCAGAGAAAAAAAGATCAGGTCCTGGAATTAGAGAAAGAAAAAATGAAAAAAATTAGGCATTATATATGAAAGGTGTGGATTTTCAAAACCCTACCTTAAAGAATGAGTGAAAATACAATAAGGTCCCTGTAGTTTGGTGTGAAAAAAGGGAGGGGAAGTGGGGGTGATCTAACGGTTGAGATCACTTCTCTCACTTTTCTCTTGAGATCAACTTTTTAAATGATCCAATCTCTCTCTCTCTCTCTCTATATATATATATATATATATATTATATACAGGAGGCATGACACGTAGATTATTCCACAATTGCCACATCAATGCCATGTAAATCAATTTAATGCCATGTAATCATTAGTTGTCCACCTAAGCAATATTTTTTTAATTTAATTAGCTATTATGTAAATTTCGGTTTTCTTATAGTTATTTTCGAAAATTATTTTTAAAAAAGGAGCGTTGTAAGGATTGAACCTTGGTTATTTGGATAAATAACAAGTGTGTTTACCACTTAGGCAACAAGTTATTTTGATAATTATGTTGCATATTATAATATATAAATGCCTATAATTATATTGGAATCCTATACTAAATACAATTCTTAGAAATTTGTATTCTTATAGAATTCTGTTTGTGTTATTATACATATCTTTTCCTATTATATGAGATAAGTAGGACAATCCCTAACTCTAATCCAACATATACGGAAAAAAAAATTTGCGGTTCAATAATAATATACTTTATCTCAAAAAATATCCTTTTTCCTCACAATCTCCGTATTGTTGAAAGAGTTACTCAGGTAATGCTTAAGTACCTTCAAATAACTGTTGAAAACCATGAACGATGTGATAAATTGTCGAAATCAGTGTTTAAATTCTATTAATCCTTATAAGTTCTTATTCGAAATAGCACAAGTGCTATATGGTAGCGACATGTGATAGAGACTTGAAGCGTAGGATTCACAAGGTATGCTTTTTTTTTTGTTGCAAAGACTTGTCTTCTTTGTCATGAACTTTGTGTGATAAAGTCAATGTATTTGAATAAATATGTGGTAAACAGATTCCTGGTGTGCCAATTATGTATATCACCCAACACAAGTATTCTATTGAAAGATTTCCTGAAGCAACAATAGGTGGAGATAACTCAATCACTCTTATGTATTCGCGCAAAACTTTTTTAAAACTGTTTTTCTATTAAACTAACAACTTGTGTTCCTTTGTTCTTATTGCAGCTCCAAGAATATGATATTTGATTTGTTACAAGCTATATCGAGGATGATCATTACGAGCGCCTAATGTTCTTTCAGAATCATTTGCTCTTTGCTAATTTTACTTTAATAGGTGATATGTGCTTATTCACATATCTTTTCACTATCAAAACTGACCCAAAACAACCAAGGAAAAGCCGTTTATTGCTAATATTTGTGGTTTTCTTGAGTTTATGCTTGTGTAGGTACGGATATGCAAAAACACACAAAAAGGATCCAAATCAGATGTAAATCCGAGCACGAGAGATCAAGAGAGTTGTAGCTGAGCCAGAAGGTCGGGATTGTGCATTTTGGAAGATTTTATTCTATAAGGATGATTTTTGAAGTTTCAGCAAAGTTTGAAGAAAAGTCAAGAATAGTCCCTGCACTTTGAGCTGTTGACAGAATTGATCCCTAAAGTTTCAGATTTTACAAAAATCACCCTTGGATTATTTGAGCTTAACAAGATTGGTCCTTAAGAGATTGTCAGAATTACACTTTTGGTCCCTTGGAAATTCGAAATTTACAAGTTTGGTCCCTTAATATTACTTGGATCACATTTATAAACCAAAGTCCAAAACATTACATAAACCTCGGCCCTTTTACCCTTACCCGAGCCCAATCAAAACCACACCTACACCGGTTTAACAATCCTAACCCGAAACCAACTCAACCCGTAAATAAAACCCGGGTCAACACACTTATTACCAGTCAAACATATTAAAAAAATCCTTTTAATTACCCGCGCCAAAAATTACCCCCAATCCTCACCCAGATAAACCCTAATTACCCTTCCCATGTAATTGATCAAATTAACCGTGATTAAGGGTACTATGGTACTTTCCCCTGACACCCCACTGACACAAGGAATGACAACTCACCTATCCGTGTGCTATAGGCCACGTGTTGTTCTTCCATTGGCCGAAACATGTCATCAGATTCAATCCAAGGGTTGTGATGAGAGGAGGTGCGTGGGATTTGATCCAAGGGTGATAACAAGCTCAGAGAAAGCACAAGTGATGAATTCGAGAAGCTTCCAAGACCCTTAGCTCAGTTATAAATAGACCTCATTTTCGTTCACAATGGGTATCTTATTTTCTGTTATTTTTTCCTTCTCTCTAGTTTTTAATAGTGTAATCAGTAGTATTTACAATTTAAATGTTTTAAGTTTCTTTGTAATTCGTATTTGTACTAAAATTTCCATTATTAATAGAATTTGAATTTCATTTGCAAGTGTTTTTGTTTGAGTTTTTAAGATCTATATCTGCTTATTATCTTAATCTAGTACTTATTTCAGTATTTTCAATATGTTTGTAGCTTAACTTTTCATAAAAGCAAAAATACAAAAAAATCAAATAAAATATTTGAAAAATAAAAAATCATAGTAGATCTGTTATGTAGAGTAATCCACACTGATCTACTATTTGATAAGGTTCATATAAGCTTCCTATAGCTTATTGTGAAGCTTATTCTGCTTTCTAACTCATTTCACAGAAAATTCATTCAAATCTCAGTTGCTACAGTTGCTGTTTGTGATCTGTTATGCTGGTGTTGGATCTGGTTTAATATGTTGCAGATGCTGGATTTGGTTGAGATCTGAGCTGGATTAAAATAGGTTAGGGGTTAATTAGGTTAGTGGTTCTTGTTTCATCAGTGTGCAAGCCATAGTGGCTAAGGAATATTGTAAGTCCATAAATTCTGATTTGATCATCAATCTATTGTTTGCATCTGTTCATTAGTGATAATTAGTACTGTTTGATATGTGTTTGATGTTTGTTTAGCTTGATTTAGTCTTAATCTGTCAATTAGTTCATATTCAGTAGCTATACTAGTGTTTGGTATAGCTTATAAAACTGAGATAGAGAGTAGTTGATCAGTGTTGAGTAGTTGCTTCATACTTAAGTTGATATTAGATAGTGATATAAGGTCTTTGGTTATAGCAGTTTTACTCTTATAGTCAAAATCAATTTGGTACTGATCTAGTGGTTGCTTCTGTTAGAATCAGTAGGTTATAGTTTGCAAATTAGTTTATAATTGATAGATCTAGCTTAGAGTTATCATAATTAGTGTTAAAACATCATAATCAGTTCATTATATTGGATCAAACTTGAGTTTAGTCAAAGTTTCATTCTGTTTTTCAAATAGTCAAATTCTGTCAAACTTGTCAAAACTGTTTTTCACAAAACTTTGTGAGTAGATTTTCTGATTCAAATCTGAGCTTCAGTTTGTGAAATTTTGGATAATCAATCTTCAACTGGTCTTTTACTGATATTTGATTTTTGTCAAATCTGAGCTTGTCCTTTTAAGCTTCAAATAAGCTTCTCATTTAGATACAATCTCCCCTGTTCACACTCAGTATTAACTGAGTGTGAAACAGGCTATCTTGCATCTGATTCATTAACTTCATTTCTAGGAATTAGAGCTTGAAACTTCGCACAATTGTAGCTGGCCAGGTTGTTTATAGGACTGCATTGTTAGTTTTTGGATTGGCTTATTGGATAAGCTGGTGCATAAGCCCCAACAGTAGGGGGTCTCAACTGTTTTGCTCATTAAGCAGTTAGCATTAGATCATTGTTCTGAGCTTAGGACTTGTTAGGAGTAGTTATAATCAGTTGCAAGTAGTTCATTTTAGGATAAGTAAGCTTTGTTCACTGTTTGGTTGCCTTATTAGCTTGCTAGCTTATTTTCATAGCTTATTCTCATAACTGTTACACTACATCTTTCATTTTTTACACATAAGCTGCTACTTTCTCATTTTTCATAGATTCTTATTATCATTTTAGAATTATTCTGAAATTTTCATAATTTTTGGTCATTGTTTGCTATTTTTCTCAATTTTAAGTAGTTTTCAATCACTTTTTAATAGATTTTATTGCAATTAATTGAGAAAAAGTTCCAAAAAAATAATTTTTCACTTTTCTCAGTTTAAAAATAATATAAAAAGCATAAAAAAGATTTTTCCATATTTTTCCACTTTTATTTGGTATTTTTCACCATTTAAATTAGATTAAAATAGATTTAAATTCATAAAAAATAGAAAATTAATCTGAAAAATACAAAAATAGTTTTAAAAAGTCTTTTGAGTTATTTGTAATTTTTAGAAAATAGTTTCATATTTTTCTCTTTAACTTTTATAATTTTTAGAATCTTAAATAATTTAAATTAGTTTTTAATTTTTATAAAATTTAGAAAAATCCATAAAAATAGTTTTAATTCTAAATTAGTTTTCTAATTACATTTTTAGAGTAAAAGTACTTTTAGGCATTTTTAGGGTATCGTTTAGACGTAGTTGCATTTTTATTACGTTTTGCTTATTACGTTTTAGTATTTCGCGTTTAGGATTTCCCGTAGATTAGTTTTACCTTAATTACTTTCCCCATTCCCGTAGTATATAATCAATCATTAATCCAATACATCGAGCATTAAATCCAAACCAAGAACGACGTTGGCAATTCACGCCTCGTTGGGAAACGATTCGGGTTGACTAATCCGTACACACGATCACACACGGGATTTGATTTATTATTCTTTTTCCTAAGAGAATTTGAATCTATCTTCGTGATTATTTTTGATATTGATATTGAGGATTTATCCACACACATAACCCTTAAGCCTTCATTATCAAAGACTCAGTGTCCGAGCCATCTTAAGTTTCTTACGACTAGTCATTCACAAGTGGCTAGTTTGTGTGAATTAAGCTTGACGTGTTTCTGGAAACTGAGAATCAATAGGTTTGTCCTATACTAGATGATGAGATATGAGATTGTTGGATATTGTCGTTGTACCTTAAAAGCAAGTAGGGTTCAAGTATGTTTTTATTACTAGTTTTTTGTGCTTGCGATTTAAGTTTTATGTTTAATTTACTTGCAAGGCTGCAAGATGGCCGGAACGGGCAGGTTTTGCTTGGATTGGGTCACTTTTTATTACAAGTCAAATCTGTGGGGCTATTTGTTTCTGGTTAACTGGTGAATTTATGTATACCGTATAAACTACATTTACATAGTTTTACTATAATTAATTACCAAAGACATTCCCTTTGGTACACTGGAAACAACTAAAACAGCAATTCAATCATGTATACCAGCATACAAACCAGAAACCCCATATACTGCTAGCTAAAAATCATTCCAACCACAAAATAAATAACACTTCTAAAACATTGATGTTCAATGACTCTAAACCTTCCGAGCTTGGAAAAATCTTATACAGGGAGTGCATGAACCAAAATTTTCTTACTTTTATGTAAGTCAAAGTTAAACTTTACCCTAGACAAGATTTCCATTCATCGTGACACTATAGGAGATTAGGAGTTGGTTATTGTTTGAACTTGCAATCCACACAGTAATTAGCTTGTTTATATGTTATCAAGGATGTAAGATTCTTATGATTTTTTTAAATGAATTATTAATGAAGTTCTTTAAAAAGATCATATTGTAGGAGTAGCAGCTAATTTTGGTCTTCCCCTTTCTGATGTTGTTGCCGCCATGATGTTGTTATCATCATATTAGATGGCTTGGAATAAACATGATTTGAGGTATATGGCTACTATTTTGATAGACAGTAATAAGATTGTGATTTTAGATATTAACCATTTATGTTTTACTTCTAATTTACTTCTCCGGTCATGAAATACCTAATACTAATTAACTTATCGCTGCTACCATCCTAGGTATGAGCAGCCAGTTGGGTACACAATTTTCCAACTCGCATGACAACAACAAACAAACACGTACGACTGACCAAGTTTGGTTAATTTCTTATTTGTAATATACTTTTGATGTCTAACATCATTTACATCTATTTGTTACCCAGTGCTTCTCTCTTTTCTATCAGCTTAGTGAAAGCGATTTAGGAGTTGGTTGAAGAAATAAACCACAGCTCATCTCCCACTGTGATTGATCAATCTAAGCTTAATTTTCTTGAAGCCATTAAAGGAGGTTCAACTGAAGATAAAGGAAAAAACAAGCCAGCAATCAAGTAGAGACCAGTCTAGGGTTATGGCAAGAGAATCTCGCAGAGACCAGTCTAAGATTATGGCAAGAGCGAGAGCAAGAGAGAGGACAAGAGAAAAGATGAATACCAAAACAACTGATGAAGATGGTGAGGTTAGAAAGTTCTATTAACGGAATGCATAGACATATATCATGAATACCAAAACAACTAATGAAGATGGTGAGGTTAGAAAGTTCTATGTGGATAAGTGAACATAGTCATTTTTACATACTTTTGCACGTAAGATATGCAACTCGGGGATTAAGTTGAATTTCACGTTTTGACACAAAGCTTTCTTTTTTGTATGTATGCACTTCTTTTCCAAGACATGGGAAGAGCTATCACAAGGGACTTAGTTTCACATATTATTGAGTTCTCTATTCATCTTCATAATGGAGTCACAGCCAAACTCGACAAGTAAATACATTCTTAACTGCTCAAGTTTTCTGCTTGATTTCCCCAAGGTGGTTTTTGTAACAGGTTATTTAGTATGATTCGGACTGTATTTGCTCACCATTGCATATCTTCTTGTCACTGGCTATGGTTGAACGTCAAAACAATTATGTAAGGCCAATGTTGACTCCTGTAAATGTGATGTATAGTCGCAATGGAAGGCCAAATTTTATTTTATACTCATAATGTGTCTATTTCTTTTGTTGTTTATATTAATAACAAATAGATTGTCTGATTAACACATAGCCTAATCTATGACCAGACATGTTTTGCTAACATGCAGGAAATGGCAGTCGACACATTTATTCCTAATGATACAAAGATAATCGATAATGGTATATGGACTATTGTATTTATTTATTCTCGCTTGGGTTTCTTTGGCTTATGAGACTCCTTATAACATCATTCATTTTACAGGGAACGTTCATATTATTAGTGGACCTAACTATTTAGGCAAAAACATATACATAAAGCATGTTGTTCCTAATAGTTTGTTTTCATTTGTCACTTTTTCATCATACGCTTGCACATGGAGTCCAATCTATGTTGAGTTTCCTGGTGAGTAAATCTCATCCTTGAATTAAAAAACACATGCAGCACTGATAGTTTTCCTTGCTCACATTGGAAGTTTTGTACCAGCAGATGCTGCGAAAGTGGGTTTAACTGACACGTTTGATGCTTTTCATCCTTTTTCTCATCGATCCTAAGGATCTTCAAATGATTTTTACTCACTTGGTACCGAGTAATGTCCACATAAATGATATATTATAGAATTTTTTGTACTATGGGAGGCAAGCTTATGACAGCTGAACAATCCACATTTATGATTAATCTACATCAAGTTGGAATGATGCTAAGGTATCTCTTATGAAACAAATACTATTTTACAAACTTTAACAATTATGTTGAATACTAAGATTGATGTTAAGAACTTTCAAAGGCATGCTACTTCTTGATCATTATGTTTGCTAGACGAATTTGGCAAGGGAACTCTTACTAAAGGTCAGTTGTTGAGATCTGAATTAGTGTGGCTAATGCTTGATGTCTAATTGTTTAGGTTGTGTACACTGACCAAGCCTCCATTTGTATTTTTAGATGGTATTGGTCTGCTTGGTGGAACTATAGAACATTTTATCTCCATGCTTTCCCCCTCTAAAGGTTTGTTCCTCTTTTTTTTACTTACTGACATTACATGCACTTATTTGACTAGGTAAGAGAAGCAATGTTCTCTAACCATGGTGGAATCATCAGTTTGATATTTATAATCAACAAATGAGAATGCTCCAATATAAGAAGTTGCAATAGAAAGAAGTGAGAATGCTCCAACAATAGGCTGCACAATATCATTATAATTAAGAAATAACAGGTGAAATTATCAGTTTGAAATTTCCAATATTTTATTGCCATAAATTCCACATAAGTGACCTATAAGTAAATTTAGGATTTGTCAGATACCAACCCCCACAACTCCATTAGTAGCTAGCAATGCCTGCAGTGGGTCTGCAATCTTATCTGTGCACGTTTCAGGAGTACTGATCGTCCAAAGAATTACAGCATTCCATATAAGAAAGAGACCTAGGGGAATGGCAGTGCCTAGAACAACTGAATTCCTGCATGTAATTATTCATCTAGCTATAGTTATCAGCAAATACTAGAAATGACACATAGTTTGAAGCTCATTTCAGCTTATGGTTTCTTAAATCAAGTCATTTTTCTAGGCTTTATTCACTTAGCAAGACTATTGAGATGGGGTTAATAGCTTGGTAGATATCGCTTATGAGTATCATGTTAGCACCATACAAACAGATAACCATAATGTATTTTCACCTTATTTTTTTCAGGTCGCCTTCAAGATTTGTACAGAAAACAGGCACTACATTCTGAAACGAACAACAATGCAAATAGATAAATGCGTGATGGAAAACAAAATTGGTGTTTATAATAATGTACGGAAGCCAGAACTATTACATGGTAAACAAAAGAAAGGGCTATTATAGGTATACATCCCAATGTAAATCCCCTGCAGCAACTGCCTAATATGGTATCAAGCTCGCTACCATCACGGTGAACAAAATAAATCTATATATATAAAAATAAAAAAATAAAAAAAAGCATAACACCAATTTCCATGGATTTAATAAAGTCTGATATTTTTTTCGATAACTTTTATGTACATCACTGACGAGCACGGTTTGTATGTTTGTATTGTAAAGTATGTAAATAATCGGGGTGGATTCTGCATAGTCTTTGATACATTTTTGCTTATAACTTGCAGCAGTTGCCAAAGAAGCAAAAAAAAAAAAAGGTTTACAACAACATCAAAATTACGTGAAAATAGCGATTATTATGTGGTGGAATAAATCAATGGCGTTCATTTCATGAGGAATAAATCAATGGCGTTCATTGGTGATTCAATCTCACGTAATCAGGTGCAGTCATTGTTCTGCATTCTTTCTAAGGTACAAGTCTCTTGACCATATTCATTTGTGTGCTAATTTTGTTAAAAGCTGTTGTTCTTGACACTTAAGGGGTGTATGGATGTGCACTATAAGTTGATACTTTAACTAAAGCGACTTGGCGTAGTAATGGTTAGCTTTTTGAGTTTGGAAAAAGTGTTGCTGGTTCTAATTGTATGATTATTTAGGCTAGATAGTTCGTTACCAAGGTCACAAAACTGTTTATTTTAAAGCAAGCATCATTTTTACCCATAGTATCACCACCAAAAATAGTATCTATAAAATATAAATATGTTGAAATGATAGTGAGCAAACTGCACCCATCTTTAAATGATAATTATCAAACTATTTACAATCTGGAAAGATATTTCATATTTCATAATCTAGAGTCATTAATTATGTTAATTGCATATTCAGTTTCTTGACGCACTGCACATGAGCACATCCAAACATAAAACACCCCTATTAATACAAGTACTGGTCCTATGTCTTATAATTTGCTTCTAGGTTCAAGAACCAGTCGAGGTGTACCATGATGAGGAGTACAGAAGCAAAAGATGGGTCTTTGAGTCAAATAATTTCAAGCTTTCAATTATTTGGTCACCTTTTCTCAAAAAAGCAAAGATATTTTAGGACAATGACGAGCATTACTCAGGTGCAGTACAACTCCATCTTGATGAGCTCGACCTAGTTTGGGTCAATGAATTCAGTAATATCAATTACATAATGATTGGAGGTGGAAAATGGTTCTTGAAAAATGCAATATACTACGAAAACAACACAATTATCGGGTGCCATTACTGTAACAAAGCAAATATATCAAAGGTTTCTTTCTATCATGCATACCGGAAAGCAATCCGCACACTTCTCAATTTCATCAAAAAAGCTGACCATGAATTATACGTGTTTAAAAATAACTTTTCTGATTAAAATTTGAATGGATTTGTGGTTTTTGTTTAATAAAGGTTTGAGCTTCTCATAGACGCTATTTTAGATGAAATTATGTCCGTTAATGAGCAAATATAGGTACATATTAACAAATGCGGGTGACTTTGGGAATTAATTATTTCGTAAGTACTAAACGAGTAAACTGCACAATCTATTACAGGATGTCTATTTAACCTCACTATTATGAGGATAAAATGTTTAAGCGTTCCAGTCAAGGTTGTCAGGATCGGGATCCTACCTAGGATCGTTTTCCGCTTTGCAAGATCGTAATCGTAGGATCGGATCGGGATCGTAAGATCCTATGAAAATGTATATATTTTTGTATAGGGGTTGTAGTTTTTTATTTCTAGATAATATTTCATATAATAAACGAATCTAAATGGATGATAAAAGAAAAAGTTATATGTTCCAGTACTGTAGTAGTAGAATATTAGATATAATGCAATGCATACTTGCACAAAGTTACTATATACGTGCACGGTGCACATACTTCTTGTTTTAATTTTTTTTATTATAGGTTTTTCGTGATAATATTTATGCAAAAAGATAATGTTAATTTATTAGCAAGTGATTTTGTAACTTTTTTGTTACAATATATAGATTAATGCAAAAAGATAAAAGGATTGTATCTGAAAATGAAACTACATAAATTATAATAGAGGGCAACACAATTTTTTTTTCTTGACGACCAAATAAATTAAATTAGAATATTATGATAATATTACTGAATTTTTTTTTCTTGATGACTAAATAAATTAAATTAGAATATTCATGCTTTTATATGTAACATAAAATAAAATATGAACAAAATTGGGTCAAGTATGTAGATAGTTTACTTAAAAAAGAAGCTTTTGACATTTTACAAAGCACGAAATCATTTTTCATAATAAACCCAAAAAGTCACATCTAAACTATTTCTAAATAGTCCATAAAAACATAATGATTTTACACTCATTAATCTTGCAAGAGACAATTAATTAACAGCACCAAAATAATTTTCTTTGAAAAATTCTTAGTCGTTGGGCTTTAAGACATGAGCTTATACTTAAAAAAAATAATAATAATACAAAAAAATAAAAAAATAAAAAAATTACTAATAGGCGATCCTATACGATCCGATCCGATCCTACGATCCTACGTGCGATCCTACGATCCTGCTGCGATCCTACCTAGATTACGATCTTGTTAAGATCCTGATCGTTTTTTGTGTGTAGGATCGTAGGATCGTACGATCCTACGAGCAGGATCGCGATTTTGACAACCTTGGTTCCAGTGATACAAAAAATTATGAATGATAGTAACCTTTGAGTTTTGTATAACTTTCACATAAAAATTGGTAATCTTCAGGTTATGCTAAAAGATGGGCAAGAAATTACAGTTAGACAAGTTTATATTTGGTCAGTATCATATAATTTTCTATTAAATCAACAATAGTAACTTACTACGGTAAGATACTTTGAACAACTAAACCTACATGATATGCAGATAAAAGGCAAAGCACACTCCTTTATTGGACAAAGAGACTCAACATCATCAAAGTAATTGTAAAATGTGTCAACAATATTTATAAGCTTTTGACCCTTTCTTTCAAAATGTATACTTTCCAACAATTTTTTATCACCCTTCTTTCGCTATATAAAAATATGCCAACGATATTTATAAGTCATGCCCGCCCATCGGGCGGGCTTTGACCACTAGTATATATGTGTGTGTGTGTATGTGTATATATATATATATATATATATATATACGTGTGTGTGTGTGTGTGTGTGTGTGTGTTAGGAATTAGAAAATTCAGTCGTTAAAGAGTCGGTCACCTCAAGTATATGTATTCGATAGAAAGCTCGTAGTCGTAGTCATGTTATGTTAGCAAGTAGTTTGTTAAGTAACACTGTGGAGGACGGACGGGTCTTTACCCACTGTATGCCTGATCCACAGCCCGTAGGTGGCGATTATTTGTAAGACACTATAAATACCCTCTACCTCCCAAGGTAGAGGGTTGGAGCTTCAATACCATTTTTCTTTGTTTCACATAGTTCCCAACTCTCTTCCCTTTCTCTCTCTAGAACTTTATCTCTCTAAACCTTGTTAAACGCCTCATATGATTATGGTTTAATGTGTTTGTGAAATCCAATATGTTACAATTGGTATCAAGAGCCATGGTTTGATCATCTCTCTTACACATCCTCGAATTTCTAGTGGTTTTAGTTGGTTTTTGAGTTTGAGAAAGTTTAGTGGTTTTTGCATCATTTGGATCATCTCTAGTGTTAAACTTTGAATTTTGGGTGTACTTTTGTGTTTAGAATCATTGTAAGTGCTTGGGTTTTGATTTGGTAAGCTTGAATCACTGTGGTTGAGCTTGTTTTGGATTGAAAAGTGAGTTTTTGAAGTTTTTCTTGCTAGCGACTTGGTTCTCGTTGTGGTTTTCGTCGTAGCGACTTGCTTCAGTAAAAGTTAGCGAGTTACAGTGTTAGTTGTTAGCGACTTGAGCCTAGCAACTTGTCTATTGAGACAAGCCGACAAATAGTACAAGTTAGTGGATTCTCCACTACGGCTAGCGACTTGGTGAGGTTAGCGACTTGCTTCAGGAATTGTTAGCGAGTTGTAGTGCAAATTGTTAGCGACTTGATACTAGCGACTTGGATCTTAGCGAGTTGTTCTTTAGCAACTTAACTGTGTCTAGCGACTTGGTGCTTAGCGACTTGCTGTCATAATTCTTAGCGACTTGGTGTTAGCGACTTGGTTCAATAACTCTTAGCTACTTGGTTGACTTCTGTTTGTAATACGGTTTTCTCTTGATTTACTAAAATCCCGTGAAAGAATCTATTTCCCGGTTTAATCATAGAGTTATAAAATCCCATGTAATCTGTTAACATGTCTACCAACATATCTACAATCATCTCCACTGTTGCTGAGGATGTTCAAGCAACTGGTTCGATACTCGTCACCCATGCTTGTGAAGAACTGACTACGACTCTTGGGCTTAACGAATCGATTGTACTGTCTTGGAAAGGAAAATGGGGTCAACATTCTCAAATCCATTGATGAAGGACCGTATCAGATTGAGACTACAAGAGACATAATTGATACTGCTGTAGATGGAACCATGATCTTTGGATTGGACAGACCAAAGACGTATGATGAGCTCAGTGATAAGGAGAAAAGGAGATTCGATGCGATATCGGGCCTCAAACATCATACTACGGGTCTTCCAAAAGACATCTACAAGTCGATCAATCACAACACGAAGACAAGGCAGTTTGGGATAATGTCAAGATGCTTCTCTCAGGTTCTAAATTAACCAAGGAAGACAGAGAATCAAAACTGTATGATGAGTTTGAGCACTTCAAGATGAAACCAGATGAGAGTGTCTATGAGTACTACGTGAGATTCCATAAGCTTGTGAATGACATGAGGAACATTAAAATGACCATGCCAAACATTCAGCTGAACTCAAAGTTTATGAACAACATGAATCCCGAATGGCACAAGTTTGTCACCTCTGTGAAGCTAACCAAAGGATTGAAGAACACCAACTATGAGCAACTGTATGCCTTCCTTCTCCCGAATGAGAGACATGCTATGTTTGAGAAAAGGATTCTAGAACAGTTCAAACCAACCAGGGAGAAACAAGTTCCTCAAATGACTCAAACAGTTTACACAAATGTTGGTATTACTACCAAAGCTTCTCAAGTCATTCCTATGGGTGATGGTAATTACAAACTCATCCCGATCCAAGCATATAAGCCTCCCGACTCAAACACACTCATGGAAAACTTCATCAATCAACTATCTCTCATGGTTAGTCAAAACATGAACTCTCTCCTACACACCAACAATAACCTCAGCGACATCAATCCACACAATCAAGCTACTGTCAGAGATGGGAAGGTTGTGGTGCAACCAGTTTAAGAAAGGCAGTATGAGCAGGGAAGAGGTGGAGTTGGTAGAGGATATGTAGCAAATCAGAATCATGGAAGGAATCCAAATCAAGGACAAGCAAAGCCAGTCAAATGATACAACTGTGGTGGTGAGGGACACATCGCTAGGAACGCACATCTCCAAACGTCCACGAGAATGCAGAATACTTCCGAGACAAGATGTTGCTCGTGCAAGCTCAGGATAATGGTGCAGCTTTGGATGAAGAGGAGTTGTTGTTTCTTGCTGAGGGCAATGCCAAGACATATGATGCAGATGTTGATGAGCAGCCAATTCATGAAAATAGCTCACAATCATCCGAATGCCTTTCAAGTCGCTGACTGTGATGCATACGATTCTGACGTCGACGATGAACCTACTGCACAAACAATTTTCATGGCTAGCATTTCTCCAATGGTCTCTCCTCAGGTCTCATCATCACACAAAAGCGGGTCCATCCAAAGAATCAATCATCTCAGAGGTATTAAAACTATATGATGAAGTTGATGAGCAAAAGATGCATAATAAAGTACAATCTCTTGAAACTTATAAATCAGATATTGATGATGTGGGTAATAGCAATATTGTCCCATATGATCAATATGTGATGCAAAGTGAATGTGAGGTTGTACCAAGTAATGCATCTTCCGCAATCAATAATGACTATGTTTTTTATGAATACACTGCATGTGCCCCTGATGATTCTATTATCTGTGAACTGAATGCCTATAAAGAACAAGTTGCCATTTATGAACAACGTGCTAAGTTTGAGTTGACCACCCGTGAGCAGGAAATGGATGACCAAATGCGTACAATTATTAGAAAAAGTAATTTTAGAGAAGAAGTATTAAAACAAGAGTTAAACTCCTTACAAGAAAAGCTTTCTAAAACGGCTAAGAAAAAACAAGAACTTCAAGAAAATGTTAAAATGCTTAAGCAAGAATTCAATGCTAAGGAATCAAAACTTTTGAATGATGATGTGCTACGTTGGTGCAAGTTTTAAAAATTTATAAACACGATTTAACCGTCTAACCTATTAACACATACGAGCAAGTATACTCGTCCGTAATAGCAAAGTTTGGTAAGTCGAGATCGTCCCAAGGGATTTTGTGTTTGAAATTGATTTGTTTGAAAAGATTCCAACAAGAAAGCTTGTCAAGGCTTCCTCAAATAATTATGTTCTAGTGAAATTCAATAAGAAATATATATATATATATATAAACTTGTGTGTAGTCTATAATCAATCGTAAATAGTATTCATGAAGGTTTGGTGTATACTCTTAATATGATGCACAAATCATAAGCAAATGATTCCCCAACCATGGTATATGTTTGTAAAAATCATCTTAAGAACAAAAACATTTAGGTAATCCTTTCGGTCCTTATCCCAATGATTATCCTATAGAAATTCCATTTGTTTGCAACATGTTCTTATTAAATTTGTTCTTACGAATCTTTCGACCCTTTCGTGATGAAAATGTTCCTAGTCTTGTTTTAATAAGCAAACATGGTGGTTGTCAATCACCATATCCTCATACTAGTTTGTCACTTCACTTTTTGGAATAAAACACAAGAGAAATCCTTTCGGTCCTTTTTCTTAAAACATGTTTTATCAACAAATCAAACCAAGACTAGTATTTTTCCAACAAACTCATTTAAACAAGATCATATATACATGCATCACATTTTGAGAACACTAATATGATAAACTACATCCCAACACACAAGTACATCCCAAAACTACTCCATGATAATAATAATAACTAAACACAAGTCATAACAAAGTAATTCCAACAATTCAAGAGAATAGAATTCCATAACAAAGTTCATAGAATACCTAAACTTTTGTGATTACAAGAATTAGAATTCGTGGATTGTAGCAACTACGCGCCTCCAATCACCTAGATTCACCGTACAACTCCAAACTACCAAAACTATGGATGAGAATTGTTCCCTCCTTGCCCCTGGACGTTTTTCAGTAAGAACTAAGCTTTTGGGCTGAATAATATGGTTGGTATTAGTTTAGGTGTAAACTAATACAATTTTGGTTGTGTCACACCTAGTAAACTAGGACTAGGTTCATTATATAGCCAAATGTTCTTGCTCAACTGTCCAAAAACGTTCCCAACAAGTAAATATCAAGAAATGATCGGACTCCAATGATTATGGGGAGTTAAGGCAACAATAAATGCAACTTTGTGTAATCTGCACGCACGAGAAACCGGATCGGTTTTACTCCAACGGATCGGTTGCATTTGATTCAACGCCACGGATCCGGTTACGGGTTGTGACCGATCGGCTGGGTTTATGCTGTTTTGACTTCTTGTTGACTTTTCGCCTATATGCTTCATTCTTTGTTCTCGCTGATGATTTCCAAGGCAAAACTTGATCTTTCCTTGCTGTAGATACTTAGAAATCATTGTGCTTCCCAATCATTGAATCCAAAAGCTTCCTAGCTCGACTTCCTTCCTCGAGAATCTTCCAAATGTGCATAAAAACTTCATTTCTTCATTATTCGTGATACTTGGCTACATATACATACACAATACGCATCTTTGCACTTTTGCAACAGTTATGAGTAAATATAGCCGATTATCATGCACAAAACTAACAATAACGCTACTAAAAACATGTTCATTTTAGGTGTTATCAAATTCCCCCACACTTAAGCTCTACTCGCCCTCGAGTAGGTCTAACATTTGCAAAGATTGATTTCAATGGTCTAGACACCATGGTTCCAAAAAATGTAACAATTATCCCAAAAGAGATAATCATCGGTTTACTTATAATATGTGAAAAACTTTTAAAAATGAACCAAACACTTTAGATAACATAACTAGAACACCTCACAAATGATTTTAAGAATTCACTCAACACTCATATATTGGTGGGTATATGTAAATCACTCAATGCCTAGTCATGATCAATGCTTTTTACCATAAGCTTGTACAAGTATCAGAACAAAGAAAATAAATTCATCAAAGAGGGCTTTTATTCGGGTTATAATGTTAAGGCTAAGGGTTCATAAAAGGTATGGATAAGGCATGGGATAGTTTATGAAATTCGTGTTAAAAGAAAAATAAAATCAAGTCTAAACCTCCATGTCGCTAGCCATCATACAAACCACAATCCCGAAAATGATTATTTCACCTCTTCAAATATCGATCTCCGCAAATATGTATAACTCAATATAGCTCATTGGCTATAACCATCACTTTTTTTTTTCAACATAACAAAGGTCCCCCACACTTAGTGTAAGCATACACAAAAAAAAATCGAGAAAGACGTCTCTTTCATTCATGATGGAGAATGGTACACACTATAAACAAAGTGTAGCTTCTTCATAATCATCAAAAACGATCCAACATTCCAAATGACTAGAAACAAACCAATAGACATGACAAGGGTTGGCTAAAGTTTAAAGGGTAAAATATTTTTGTATTTTTTTGAATGTAACAAATGAAAAGATTGGCTCAAAAGGGTGTACTAAGGGTATCTAGTGCCAAAGATGAGCACTAACAAATGGGTCCATATAAGGGTGGTTAACTAACCGATGTGGTTAGCTAATGTATCATTAGATGTAAAATGGAAGGCCATTTAGGTTAAATCCTACGATGCCTCTTATCATTTGAACATATTTAGATCACTCGAAAGTGATTTTAACCGTAATGCATAATTAGTACAAGTTCTAGAATCGACATAATCACCGGCACACTCATAGCAAATATAAAACAAAAGATGTGTTTTATACAAAAAGAAACCTCACAAAAGCGTGGAAAAAGGCTATTATCCATGCTAGAAAATGCTATCGAATCCAAAATGAATTTCTTCCGTAATTTGGTTCAAATCCAAAAATTTTCAAAAACCCTCATTTTACCATTGAAATTCCCAAGTTTTTATTTTTTTTTAATATTTATCAATAATGCGTGAAAACAACTAGACCATCAAGGGCGAATTTCTTCTAATCACTTGCATCCAAAAGTCATCTAAAAAATAAAAAATGCCCATCCTTTTTCCTATTTTCTTCCCTCCCCCATACTTAAGTTTTGCATTGTCCTCAATGTAATAAAAATGAACTTCAAAGTAAAGAAAATGGGAAAAAGAAATAGTCAAAAGATACTACGGGATAGAATATGCAATACGCATATTGGGTCATAAGAAAGCATGTGAGTTATCCAACTCCAAACATTTGACCATCAATAAGCTTCCAACACATCCATCCTGCAAACAAAAACTGCAACACGCAATACACAAAACAAACAATCCAAATGCTACTAAAAACTAGATATAACCAAGCAAAATATGTTAATCATCCTAAAGAGATAGAAATAATTTTGTTTAACACATCATAACCATTGTCTTTGAAACCATAATTCACGAATGATCCACGATCACTCCTCGTCCTCGCTCATGTCATCCCCTTCTTCATCATCATACTCATCATCATCACTTTCGGTTACGTAGTTTTCGTCCACAATCTCCGAACGAACTCTCCTCTTCTTCTTCTTTCCTCCAACTCCTGATGACGATCCTCCAACATCGTAGCTTGCTCCACCAACCTTAGGTAATCGACCATATGGGGGCACTGGATCGGAAATGCACGTACCCGGATATGGATACGGATAGGGTCAGGATAAGAGTGTAAGGGAAAGGATACGGTGGAACATTGGGTGGATTGTAGGGTGGCAACTCGTAATTGGCTTCACGAGCCATGTGTTGAAAGATAGGCATGGAATAATCATTGATGTAGTTGTTTCTCAACATCATCGAGTCTCTCCACACATCCCTACATTGAATCTCATCTAAATGTTGGTTCCACTCTCCCCAACCTGAATCAAAACTATTGGACCTACCCATTTGCACGTTCTCCATTGGTATACTCTCCTGCTGTTGTGGTGGTTGTTGTTGTTGTTTTGGTTCAATCCATAACCCCAAGTTTTTCAATCTCCTATTCAAAGTGTTACCAAAACCTTGTGCAGTCCACATCTCACTATACTTTGGCTCTCCACACTTAGCCAATTCCTCATCAACATAATTCCCAAGATTCTTCGCTAATCTTGTCACAAAATGTCCTCCACAAATGTGGCTATTGCTCTTGATTCCCGGGGCCCTCCTAGACTATCGCCAAAACTGCATACCGCCTTAGTTTCCTCTAGCATCATCATAACCCATAAGTCCGGTTTTTGACATTTGTTCCTGCTTCAAAATCTATTAAATGGCCCAGTCACTATCAACTTGTGAAGTATCCTCATCAATGGATTCCTGATGGTTGAGGCATTCCTCCTAGCGCAAGAAGGATCTCCCACTCGATTCCAATAAGCGGGAATACTAGGATAGTCTTTTTCAAACCTCCGAAGCCTAGAAAAGTGAGCTTCAAATAGTCGATGATTAACCTCATGTGGCTCATACAAACCAAGAGCCACGCCAAAAGCTGGCAAAGTGTAAGCATGATCCATTCCACAAAGCCTAAACCAAACACAAATTTCCTTCATCAAGTTCCGAACATTCACCTTTCTTTCAAAAATACATGGTTGAAAAGAAATCCATACACCATTCTCGATAGACCACTTCATCGATGCTAAATGCTCTTTCCCATGACAAATAATTGAATGAATCTCCATCCACTGGATACACATAAGATTTTCGCATCATTCCTCTTAACTCAACTTCACAATCACACTCCGCAAACAAATCCCAATCAATCACCCTCGGAACCAAACATGTCCTATGTTGCAATTTCGAAAACCTTTCCCGAAAAGCATGTTTCTCCCCGTCGGTGAGATCTTTGAACTTTAAGTTGGAATTTGCCTCCATCTTCACACTATACTTAACTTTCTTCTTCTCGTTCCTTTGACAAAACTTCGTAACAAGCGGGTTCATTAGAATCGCCTCCTCGCTCGAGCTACCTACAATAATTTTCTGTAGAAATCACAAATATAAGACCATATAAGAGTGTTAGAACAAACAAGAAGGTTCATGGAACACTCTATGATCCATTTCAAAATTTCAAAAATTTTCAACACAGAAACCGTAACCGGATTCGGTTTCTAAGAAACCGAATCGGTTACTCATATGACCAAAATCCAACCGTTCGGTTGCAATGCATAACCGAATGGGTTATGCAGTCCGCATAAGGCTTTTGCCTCTTAAACCTTCCTACACTCGAGTTTTCTAAGTCCAATCCACTCCTAGATCGCATTCTATCATCCTCAATGATTTCCACATCCTTGAATTACTCTAAATTCGCTTTTCAAATCATCATACATTCATCATCTTAGAACTCAACTTGATAAACCTATATCCTTCAATCATTAGTTCTAATCCATAAACGTGGCATCTATCACTCCTAAAAACACATCATCTATCATTAGGAATCACCAATTGCAACTTATCTTGATTCACTAGCACAACCCAATTAAATCCGAAAATTCAATCATCTAGTATTCATTCCATGGTGAATCAATCAATAAAATTCTTTTTGCAATGCACTCCTATATCAATTACCCACTCAATCCTAAAATATCACAACTTAATTCGAATTATAACAAAAACCCCCAAATTGGTGACCTAATATTCAATTCGAATCAAATGCTCTAATAAAACCTTAATTGAGTTAATTGAATGTAGATGCTTACTTGTTTGGGTGCGGGTGCCATGATGTTTTCCTATAACTTAAACAACCTTCAATCAGCTTCTCTTGGATGAATTTTGCAAAACCCACTAGAGAATTAGTGTGTGTGTGTTTTTTTCTGGAAAAGTGAATTTTTGGTTTTTATACTTGAATGCAACGGTTCAGGTCATGGACACAACCGTTTCGGTTTGCATTTTGCCAAATTTTGCATTTTTACATGTTACTTAGGCATTTACCTTCCAAGCAACAAACATTTTTGCTCAAAAATCCTGTTAAAGATTCACACAACATTCATTCACCATTTGGAATTTTAAACAATCATACAATATTAAAAACTCAAATCATCATACTAAACCAAACTTCAACTCAAAACTCATATGCATTAACCAAATTACCTCAATCATAAAAAAGAAAAATAAAAATAAAATAAGAAACAAAAATCCTAAATGCATCAAATAAAAAATAAGTAGTTCATGAAATTCAAGCAAATAATTGCTTGTTTATTACGGTCTCTTGTCTTCTCCTCAGAATTCCTCGAAATACTCTTGTCTAAGGATGTCCTCACTTTGAAATTTTCCGGTCAACTCACGGAACGTTTCAAAAGTTTTGAACTTTCTCATGAATCTTATTCCGTCCGGACATAGTATATCGAACTTAACATGCCATGCTCCATCTCTGGTTTGTATCTTGTAAGTCCCCGACCCTTCGGGTCTCCACTCCAAATTCTTAAGTTGCACCGGTAAAGAACCTAAAAATTCGGTCAACTTTTTGTAAACTAGTATGTTTTTGAATGGGTTATAGAAAGCTTCAACCGCTAACGCACGTTCCATTTCGTCCTCTATATCAAAATAAGGCGGAGCTAACGGTCCATATATTGGGTTACCTTGGACATCACGTCCCACTTCAAAACATGTTAAATTATCATCTGCTTCCATTAACTCTAACTCCTCCATAAATTCCAAAGTTGGTCCTCTTGGTTTTGGGTAGTATGTTTGCCTTGAAATCCCATCATCAATAGTCATTGTGCCTCTTCCCATGTCTATAATCGCACCACACGTTCGTAGGAATGGTCTCTCCAATAGTAATGGTAAACTCTTGTCCATCGGAATATCTAGGACAAGGAAATCGGCCAAATATGGTTGATAGCCAATTTGCACTCTCACATTCTTTACCTCTCCCATTTCCTTGGCTTGAAAATTATCCGCCATAGTAAGCTTCGAATGATTAGGTTGCGGATTACTTAGTCCTAAAGTCTTAAACAATGGATACGGCATCACATTAACACTTGACCCCGTATCGGCTAAAGCATAAACTGGTGTAGTCCCATTCACTTTGAATGGCAACACAAAATTACCCGGATCTTTTTCCTTCCTTGACATGCCTCTAAACAAAATTCGATCTCGCTCCTCCTGGTGAGATTCTTATCTTCCAACCTAGCCCTTGCTAGCATCAATGCATCCAACTTCTTACGGTAAAGCACATAATCTTGGAGTACTTCTATCACCGGTTTCTTTTCATTAAGCTCAAGAAACTTTTGTTCTAGATTTTCTAAAATAGTTTCTTTTTGTTTGTCGGTTAAGGGTTTGAAAGTAGTGGTAGGTGATGAGGGTGTGGAATCATTTTTGGTGGTGGAGGTTGTTGTTGGGGTTAGTTTCTTTGATGAAGTTTTCTTCCGATTTGCCTTTCCCATTTTAACTACTTCCACCTCTTTCTCTTCCAAGTTTGCACAAACTTCCACTAGCATCTCGTTTACTCCTTTTCCTTCTTCCAAATCAGTTATATTAATCCTCATTTCTCCCATTGCAAAATCTACTTGACACTTGGTCATGACAAGAAAATCTCGACCAAAACACACATTAGGTTCATCCGCATTCCCTTCTTCTAACACAACAAAATCCGTTTCAAAAATGTGTCCATGAATATTGACCTTCGGTTTTTTGACCATCCTTCTTCCATATGCTTCATAGTCCAAACGTACATGACCAATTTCGTCAAGAACCTTCTCCAAAATGTAGTTTTCTCCATAAGCACTTACTCCTTCCACACTACAAGGCGTTCCAAACCTCATTAGTGGCGAATCATACACCGTTAAAGGTGCTTGTGTGAACACTACGACTCTTCCCTTCTTGGGTAGTTGAACCTTGTTTTCACCTGTTTCCTCCATATTAACCGTATCAATCCCCAAATCTTTCTTACTCTCTTCCAAGATACCTCCAATCTTTTCCATTGAACTTCGGTATCCTTGAATATTTCATCCAGTCACGAAGGTATTCCGAGATTCCGCTCAAACTATCCATATTACTAGACAAACTTGACAAAGCAAAACAAAACAAATCCGAATTATTAGCGTTAGAGTTCGTAAAACAAGAACAAACTATAGAAACATATACTAAACAAGTTAAGACACTTAACAAAACTAAAAACATAAGTTAAAACTCAAAATCTAAAAATGATAAAAATCAACACAGAAACTCCAACCAGATTCGGTTGGCTCACCAACCGAATCGGTTGGTTGAAATAACTAAGTCAGAAAGTCGAACCGGATCCGGTTGCGGGTTGCAACCGATCGGTTTGATCGATTTTTTTTTATATATATTTTAAAACAGAATTTAAATGCAATTAAGGAGTCATTAAGATGTACTAAACTCTAATTAATAAAAACTCTTCATAAACCAACAATTTAATAACTTAATAATAAAACCCATTAAACTAAAACTAAATTAACTACCAATTAAAATCTATCATTAAAACAATTAAACATATAACTGAAAAATATTACTATCTAATCATTAACCATTAAAACTAAAATTAAACCAAAACTTAATTAACAAATAAATAAATAAATGTAAAGAAAATGAAAATAAATCTAAGAAATAATTAAACTACAAGACATAATCTGCAAATAGAATCTAAAATGACAAGAATTATTCTAGGAACCATAACACAAATAACTAAGAAGACTAGAACAATAAAATCGCAACTAAAAATTACACATAAAGTCTAACGGTTCGGTTGGATCAACACCAACAATCGGTTAGTTTGTAACAAAACCTCTTTTTTTACTTTTAAACAAATTTAATTCCAATACTACCAATTTTACGTAAAATCAAAGAAAATTAAAGAAAATCCCCGGCAGCGGCGCCAAAAACTTGATGTGCTACGTTGGGTTGGGTTTTCTGTTGGGTTGGGTTTTCTGTTGGTTCTTCCCTCAGGCGTCAGCCTGATATTGGTTCTCCCGAAAGGTTGGTTATTTTTTTTGATTCTTCTCCTGATTCTAGTACCGCTGCTGCTGGAACTGAGGTTACTTCTTGTACAAGGTCCGAGAATGTTTTGGGCATTGCTACTACTTCTTTGCACAATTGTTCAGTTACTTATCCCTGTATTAAAGAATGCCTCTTCTTTCTTTAGTTCATCTTCGATGAAGGGGCTAACTAGGTGCGAAGATCTTGCTGGTCCTTCCATTGGAAAGCCTTTAACTGGTGATGCTCGGGCTTCTATTGGGTTTGACCCCCTGTGCTCACATAAGCGACATCTTTCGGATTGGAAAGTGTTGAACATATCTCTTCTTGATAATCCCTTGGACTGCCGTGAGATTGTTGACGGGGTTGCTCCTCCAAGGATTACCTCCTTACTTCATGAAATGAGCCACGACCATTTGCTTTCGTGTTTCGACATCTTGTTGGCTCGCCATTTGTGCTTTGGTTCTGAGTTGCGGATTTGTGCGGAGCTATGTCTGCAAGAGAAGAGAAATTATCCGCCCTGCAGTGTGGCGTTCAAGCTGACTTGATTCATGGGTTGGAGTACCAATTGGCACGGGTAGAATCTAATGCTTCTGAGGTGTTGTATCTTCGTGGCCAAGTATCATCTTTAGGAGCAGCTGACAAAGAAAATGAAGTGTTACGTGCCAAAGTCAAAGAGCTGGAATCTTCTGCTGTTAGTAGGGCGTCGAGCTTGACCAGTTATTGTGTGCTAACTCAGCTCTTGAATCCCGCGACACTGAACTTGTTCAAAAGGTTCTCTTTTGTTCTTTTTTTTCTTCTTCCCTCTCTTTTTTATTATGACCTTCCAAATTTGTCATTTTCAGGTGCAAGTTTTGAAAAGTGAATGTTTGGACTTCCGCCCCCGTGCTTCGAAACGTGTTTGTTTGAATGAGCTCTTCCTAAAGGTTTCCTTGCATTTGGAGGAGAGACTTTATACGTGCTTGCTTACTACTTTGTCTATTCGCCGTTGGTTATTGTCCGAGGGCCTCAAGCTTGCCGTGTATGGATGTTGGTGTTGCTAAGGTTACCTGGATGCATTGAGTGATGCTATTAGCTGCGCCGTTGATAAAGGAATGCAAGAAGCGCTTGTGTCAGGGCATTTTCATAATGGTACGGATGGTACATCTCTTTCCGTGTTCGCGCTTAACCACTCTGCAGGCTGATGTGAAAATGCTCTTCAAGTGCTTCGCAGTGTCAGTTTCCTTTGCTATCCTCCTTAGAGGCTCTTAAGGATTCTTCTATTGAGAACATCATGCGTTTACTCCGACCTGAGGTATCCTCGGTGATTAGTCCCTTGTTAATAAGCATTTTACTTAGAGTAGCTGGTTGTTCTGCTTGTCTTTCTGGAGTTCTTCGCCCATGAGTGAGTCTCCCTTTCTGCTTCAATCCAAGGTTGTTTTGATAGGGCTAAAAAGCGAGGGAATGTTCCCTGCACGATTGGTTGGCTCTTGCAGATACTTGGTTTTCTTTTACTAGTCCTTCCTTTATGGAGCCTTTAGTGGAATCAGTTCGTTTGTCTGTTCATGGAGTATTGGATGTGCTTGAGCGTGGTGGTGATGCAAGTGACTTTGGTGCGGATATTTGTTCATATTCTGGGACGATGAATCGTTCATGAACCCTTCCAGTCAAGTATAGTCCATTGTAATGGTACACTATGTTTTCTATATTTTGGCCTGCCGAAGTGCGACACTTTTGTTTTTTGTGTAGCAGGTCTATGGTATGCATATTTTGTTGTTTGAAACTTTTTAGTGTTTGCTATTTAATCATGACACAGTGTGTTACCTATTATAATAGTCTTTTAGAATACTTGTGGGTTATTTGCCCGAATCTTGGACTTGCAACATCTCTACGTATCTTGAGGTAATTTGGAGGTTACTCGACCTTTTGTTATTGAATAACATTGTATGGGTCGTACAGCCCACATGTATCGGTCTTACTTACATATGTTAATATTTTTGTTGTTTAAACTAAATGATCAAGAATTTTTTTTTAAAGTAAAAGCGGTGAAGGTTGCTAAGGTCCACCTTTTTTCATTAAATCATAAAACATTACAATATAAAAAGATAGATTATGACATTAACCCTCCTTCACGGAATCCGCGAGGAACGGGTTGCTTACACTTGATGTATGTAACATCTTTTAAGATTGCAAACATTCCATGTCCGTAGGATCCGATTTCCCGCACGGTCTTTCAGCTTGTATGCGCCTTTTCCTAGAGCATCCGTGACTTCGTAGGGTCCTTCCCATTTGGGGTCCTAGCTTCCCTCCTTCCTCGGCATGGCTTGCATTATTTTTCGGTATACTAGGTCTCCTGGCTTGAAACTTGTATTGCGGACTCTTGAATTATAATATTTCTCCATTTGTGCCTTGCTTTTTGCTTGGTATGCCGCTTGTTCTCTTCATTTCCGTGCTTCATCGTTTTCTTCTATGTTTGCTTTATTTGTCCTCCATGTGGGCATCCATATCAATTTGGTATGGCACTTCGTTCCATATGTTAATGAGAATGGAGTGTCTCCGTTGCTAGATTTAATCATTGTGCGGTGTGCCCATAGGACGTGCGATTGTTCATCTAGCCAATTTTGCTTTTTCTTCCAACAGGCCTTTATTCCTTCCCCTAGGCTTCTATTAGCTCTTTCTACCTGTCCGTTTTCTTGTGGGTGTTTGACTGAAGCAAAGTGTTTTTTAGATTCATTTTTTCACACCACCTTCAAATGGGTTGTCTCGGAATTGTTTTAGGTTGTGGATATTTCTCCGGGAGACCGAACCTACATAAGATATTCTCCCACACGATTTTTATCCGGTTTCTGTTATGGTGGCTCTGGCTTTGCTTCTATCAATTTTGTGAAGTAGTCTATTGCTACTATGAGGAATCGGCTCTCGGGCCTTCCGGCAAAGGTCCTGCGATGTCAATTCCTTTTATGGAAACGACCGTAAGTAATAGGCGTTAGCTTCTCTTGCGGATGTTTCGAACTAGCCTATGCACGGACAGTTTTTGCATGCTTGGATTAGCTTCGAGCATCGCCGTGCATGGTAGGCAGTGGTATCCGGTATCACGGGCTCTGGCTACCACGGACCTTGTCCCTGCGTGCATGCCGCAAGACCCTTCATGAATTTCTCTTGACACATAGTTAGCTTGAAGGGGCCCAACGCATCGTAACCATGGTCCAAGAAAAGATTTCTTGTAAAGTATCCCATTGACTCTGTAGAATCTTTGTGATTTTCTTTTAACTTCTCGTTCTCTATTTCTCGGCGGGAGTGTCTCTTTTGCCAGGTATTCATATATTGGTGTCATCCATGTGTTCCCCTCTTTTTCAGCGTTTGCCACAAGCGGTGTTTCTTTTATTGACTTTTGACTGGGATCTTCCACTAATACTTGCTTTTTTAGATGTACAAATCTAATAGAAGCCATTTTGCTTAGGGCGTCTACCTTTTTGTTTTCGCTCCTAGGCACTTGCTTAATTGAGAACATCCGGAAGTTTTTTAGAAGTTCCTTTACTTTCTCCAAGTATTGAATCATTCCTGATTCTTTTGTAATGTATGTTCCATTGACTTGATTTGCCACCAGTTTTGAGTCTACGTTTGCTTGCAAATTCTTGACTCCCATTTGTTCTACTATCCGTAACCCAGCTATCAAGGCTTCATATTCTGCGTTGTTTTGTTTGAAACCGAACCTTAGAGCGTAAGTAAACTCCGTCCCCGAGGGTCTGTCAGATATGAGGCACCTCCATAGCCGTCTATGCAAGATGAGTCGTCTGAGAGCGGGAGCCATGGCGTGGAAGTTTCTCTTCTTCCATTAGTTAATCTTCTCCATCATCCTTTGGATGTTTTACTATGAAGTCTGCTAGAATCTATCCTTTGATGGATGTTCTTGGTCATCTTGTATGTCATACTCCCCAACTCAATGATCCATTTTGTAATCTACACGCAACTTCGGCCTTTATAGTATTTGCTTGATTGGCTAGTCCGTGATGACTACTACCGTATGTGCTTGAAAATACCTCTTGAGGGCTTTTTAGGCGTGCACCGAGATAATACTAGCTTTTCCATTGGTGTGTAATTTATTTCCGGTCCTCGCAAGGCTCGGCTCACAAAGTATAATGGTGTCTGTTTGCCTTCCCTTTCTGTCATCAGGACAACACTAACTACTTCTTCAACTTCTGCCAGGTATATTATGAGTTCTTCTTTTTCCTGAGGTGCGGTTAGGGTTGGGAGGTTTGCTATTATCTTCTTCATGCCTTAAAAGCTTCCTCCGCCTCTTTTGTCCATTGGAAGTCGCTCTTTTTGTGCACTTTTGAGTGTTTTAAGAATGGTAGTGACTTTTCAGCGAATTTAGCTAAGAATCTATTCAAAATTGATAGCTTCCCATTTAGTCTTTGAACGTCTTTGAGGCATTTCGGAGATGGGAGATTTAGTACGGCCTCCGCTTTATGCGGGTATACTTTTATTCCTTTAGTGTTTACTATATACCCTAAGAACATTCCTTCTTCCATTCCGAAAGTGCACTTCTTGGGATTTAGCTTCATGTTTATTTCCACTTACGTTTGAAAGTTTCAGCTGTATCCCTTTTTATTTCTTCCTCCGAGCGGCTTTTGATTACCAAGTCATCGACATATACTTCTAGGTTTCTACCAATTTGTTTGTGGAAAGCTTTGTCTACTAGCCGATGGTATGTTGCTCTGCATTTTTAGTCCGAATGGCATCTTAGTGTGGCAAAATATTCCTTGATTTGTGATGAAGGTTGTTTTTTCCTCATCTTCTTTTCCATCGGATTTGGTGATAGCCTTTGTATGTGTCCGAAGCATTTCAAAGGGTATCAGCAGAGTGACTCAACTTCCAATCTATCTCTCGTAACGGGTAACCATCTTTCGAATGAGGCTTTATTAAGGTCCTTGAAGTCAACGCACATTCTCCAACTTCCATCATGCTTTGCTACCATTACCGGGTTGGTTAGCTAGCTGTGATAATGTACTTCCTTCATGATTCCTGCATCCACAAGTTTTTCTACTTCTTGTATTGCCTTGTTCCCTTCGATGCTTGACCTCTTTTCTTTTGCCTTATTGGAGAATACCCTTCGTATGTTTAAGTTATGTTACGCTGTGTCTTGGGACACCTCATGTCGGTGGATACCAGGCGAATATATCCAAGTTACGCTTTAGCGGTCACATAGCTTCTTTTGTCCTTTAGTGATAGGGTTGACTCGATGGCTATTATTTGTTCGGATGTTCGGATGTATTGCCACGTGTATTCACTTTTAAATTTTTTTCCACTACGGTACGCGGCGTTGGTTGGAAACCATAGTACATTCTGAGACAAAGTGCGCTCTTTGCGGGTGAGCACCCGCCTTCTACGGGGATATTTATCATTTCGTGCGCCGTTGAAGGCCGCGACCTATAGTTTTCATACCCGGCCTTCCTATAATCCCGTTATATGGCGTTGGGACCTTACCACCACGAAGTTCATCCATCGCGATGCCAATCCTGCGTCGTCCCCAATTTTTGTTAACAACGATATCTGTCCCGGCCATATTACTTCTCCGCTGAATCCCATAAGGGGTTGTGGCGGGCACCATTTACCTTTTATTCGGGCTAGATCCTTTGGCAATGTTCATATAGGACTTACGATCGCGGAGCCTCGTCGACATACATCCGGTGTATAAAGTGTCCACCTATCTCTGCCTCGATGACCATTGGTCTGTCATTTCCTTCTTCCTCCGTAAGTGATGGGAATGAAATGTTCCGGTTTGGGGAAAAGCTTTGTGTAATTTTTTGTCTTATCACGTTCTTAGATTGCACCATCGAGGATTGCAAGAGGCTTCGTCTTTTCTGACGTTTCCCCCTTTTTAGGTGCTGGGTGATCCTTGCCATTATTTTTTTAAGTTCCTTTATCACGTTTGTGATTTTCGGTTCTCGTAGGTTCTTCTATCGTCTTTTTAGGTGCATGCATTCGTCCATGTTGTGTCCTACTTCTCCGTGGAACTCACAATATTTGTTGGCGTTTCTTTTCTCAATCGGTGTGAGCATTGGTGGAAGGGTTTTGAATTTTGCCTTTTCAAATGCCAATATTTCTTTGGGTGTTTTGGAAAGAAGGGTGAACCTATCGTGCTTCCGATCAATCCGGAGTTGATTTCGCACCCTCTTGAAAGCCTTTCTTCTTTTCGGTTCATGCGGCTTCCATTGCACGGGTAGCGTCCTCCTTTTCTCGTGATTGCTTGACCTGCCGTCATTGAGGAAGATGCGGTTACCCTCATCATCTCGTCCACCGATTTGGGTATATTATCATGTAACCTCTTAATTAACTCGGGATTAGTGATTCCATGCATGGTTTGGAAACCTTCATGACTTAGGAGCTCCTTTGACATCCCTAATTTCCACCTTGAATCTTTCACGAAGTCTTACGTGGTTTCTCTCCTTCCTTCTTGTTTGATATGATGAAGTTCCCTTTGGATCCTTTATGCACTTCTTTTTCTTTGAAGGAAGTTTGACAAGAAGACTTCCTTCAGCTCGTCATAACTGTCTACCGATTCCGGTGGGAGATCGTCGAACCATACCCTAGCGGATCCGGTGAGGGTAGAGTTGAACATGTGGCACCATGTTGGCGCCAACGATCTACTTTTCTTCTGTTGCGAAAGTTTTAAGGTGATCCTCTGGGACTTCACATCCATCGTATGTCTTCACGTTGGTAGGCATTCGCGTCTTCTTAGGCATGTCGAAATAGCTAATGCATTGAGTGAGCAGATTCCGTCGCGCCTCAGCTCCGTGTCTTCAGAAATCTATCTTGGAACGACATGGAGATACTGCTGACTCTCTGTTTAGAAAGCCTTTGGAAGAAAAATTTGCTTGTCCTTACGAACACTTCTTCTTTTGATTTTCTTATTTGTGATACGGATGCGACTTTCGTGCCCTTCGGAAGTTTTCCACTCATGTTTTCCTTTGAGATTTGATCTTCTTTCCGGATCCTTCGCTGCGCATGCTTTTCCGGATTTGGATTCTTTGTGATGCTTGATAAAGTCTAATCGGGTTTTCACGTTTCTCTAGCCTTGATTCTTCCTTCTGTTTCAGCGTTTCTTTTCACAATGGGTAAGATCTTTGTAGTACTTGCCGCGATTACTTCTTAATGGTTGCCTTGGATCTTGGACCCATCGGATCCTTCGGATCTATCGCATTTTTCTTTCCCCTTATTACGTACCCACGGATCTGAGGGAGGTAGGATCGAACGAGCTCTTTTGGTAAAATTTTTCTTTTTCGAGCAGCGGTTGTGTCTTGGGTCAGTGGCGCTAACTTGTTAGTAAAATTTGTGTGACGGGTTGTAATAGATGTAGTCTGACTTATTAGGCGGGCCAACACGCTTCTAGCAGTGATCTTGTACTAATCCAAGTAGTTTTGAGTGAGATCCACCACGGAAGGTAAACCGTTAGTCTTACAGTAAGGGACGGACCAGCGATTAGACTTTCAAACATAAGAGTGAAACGTTTTTGAGGGGAAACAAGAGTATATGTGTGTAATTATGAGAGAGAATGGTGTACCTTGTATGGGGATTAGAGCCCCTTTTATAGGCGGGTTTACGCTAGGGTTCCCTAGATTCTCGCATGTAGTAGTTGTCATGGGGTAGGACCCTTGGCTGGACAATGGTTCCGTGTTAATACATGAATATGGACATAAGAGGTCCTAGCGGTTGAAGGTTCATTACATTATGTGTCTTTGCGTGCGTCTTGAGGTCGACCATAGCCAATTTCATCATTGGGCTACTGAGGCCCACGGTTTGTAATTGGGCCTGAGGCTTGTGTGTTTAGTATGTATTGGGCCTATTAGGCCTGTTATACATACTATACGTCATCAGTGTAGAAGATATAGAAGGCTCTGTATGACTTATATTAGAATCCCGTGGCATGGTATGAAGCATTAGCCAAGTATCTATTGGACAATGGTTTTCATAGAGGCAAAATTGATCGAACTCTATTCATAAAGAGACTGAAAGGAGATATCTTTTTCTTTTAGATATATGTTGATGATATCATCTTTGGATCCACCAAGAAGTAGCTATGTATAGCTCTCACGCATATGATTTCAAATGAGTTCTATGGGTGAACTCGATTTTCTTGGGTGCAGTGAAACAGAAAACTGATGGCATATTTATCAGCCAAGATAAGTGTATAAAGGAGATTTTAAAGAAATTTGGATTTGAGAGTGTGAAGACTGATAGTACTCCTATGGACAACAACAAACCTCTACTTCTAGATGTTGATGGTGAAGAAGTTGATGAGCACCGCACGATCCATGATTGGATCTTTATGTATTTGACAAGATCCGCACCATGCATCATGTTTGCTGTATGTGCTTGTGCTAGATTTCGTGTCACTCCAAAGGCTTCACATTGCATGCAGGAAGAGGATCTTTAGGTATCTGAAAGGCCAAACCAAATTGGGCCTTTGGTATCCAAAGAATTCTGCATTTATTGGTAGCCTACTCGGACAATGACTATGTTGGAGCTTGTTTGGACACGAAGTCAAAAAAGTGATTGTCAATTCCTTAGCAGTGTTGATTTCTTGGTAATGTAAAAGCAGATTGTGGTGGTGAACTCCTCAATTGAGGCAGAATATGTGGCTTCTGCAAGCTGTTGTGGTCAAGTGCTCTAGATTCAGAATCATTGTAACACCCCAACCCGACAAGGGTATAAGTATCACAGTATGGTGTCATATCGAACATATATAACAAACATAAATCAAACAAATGGAAGTCTTAATTAAAACATCAAAAGAATTTAAGTCAACAAGACTTATCAATACATAAATACAAAAGGAAAACTCCTAAATGAAAATATAATAACAAAATCAAATGAAGTCTAAGATGACTAAGCATGGTCTCTATATCAGCTCATCTCTCAACCCTAAACAATCCCCAACTCCTAGCTTATGTACCTGCTGCAGGAAAAGAAATGCGGCTGAGCTTTAAAAGCCTAGTGAACAGATATATAACAATAATAATAAAACTAAACTGAGAACAAGGTAAGGAAGGTCACAATAAATCTGTATATCAAAGGAACAGAGTAGGGTAAATGAAACATAGGAAAAGTGGCCAGTTATCAACCACGAGCCAACAAAACAAATCAAATCAAATCATATATCCAAAGTAGCCTGTAGTAACCAATAGTAACCATGGAGTGATCACTCCCGAATGTGAATACGCGTATGGCACACGACATCATTCACCGACAAATCATAACATATCGAGCAACGTAACAAATCTAGGATGCATCCATACCCCGTGAGATAGTGGCCATACAATATATATCCAAAGCGCGCATAATCAATACAGAATAGGGACGGTGTGTAACATCACTCATACACACTAGAGTCATGCCATTGGTGCATCAATGACACGGACATGGAACCCCTGTGCCTAGTGATAGCTCGGGTCTCAAACTGACAGGTCAAAGCAAGGTCATATCATAAGGATTCATATCAAAGGTTCAAAACTCAAAGGTTCATATCAAAGTCCATATCATAGGTTCATAATCAAAGGTGCATATCAAAGGTTCGTATTCAGAAGGTTCATAATCAGAAGGTTCATATCAAAGCTTCACATAAGAGATTCAATCAAAGGGAGCATAGCAAAGTTACAGGGAAGCCCTAATAAGAAGGCTCAGATCAAAATATAACAGTTCAAAGCTAATATCGAAAGATGTAAACGAATCATGAGAAACCCCTACTAAAAAGGGATAGAATATCTGTACCTTATTCAAGCAAGCAAAAACAAACAGACGAAAGTAGAAACAGCGAAGAGATCACTCCTTCCTCGAGGGCTCTAAGTGTGGAAGTACATACGTTTTTCATACGAGGTTCTAGTATTTCATTCAGATTAAGTTCTTATGTTTTATAAGCGTCTTTCCATTTTAGGCAACTTTCTATTTTAGGCAGGTTTCCATAATTAGTAACTTTCCATATTTAGCATGTTTCCGTATTTTGAAAGTTTAGTTGATTATGACGCATTTAGAGACACATTAATATAAATAGGTGTTTTAAGTAGCTTAAAGGTCATTTAAGCCGATTTACATAAGTTTAGGGTTTAATATTAAAATATACTATTTTTATCTCCTTTTTACTCATTTAACCCCTCTAGTCATTTATGTGTAAATTAAGTCTTAAATCTCAATGACATAATAATACCACGTATTCCGTATAAGTATACATATAACAAGTGTAAGTCCCCGTTTTTAACGTAGATTAACATAAGGTTATAATAGTTAACGTATTTCAAGTATTTTAGGTTGAGATCAATAAAACATTATGTGACAATGTCAACGACACTTTAATTCCATCTTACAAATATCTTATACGTTATTTACCTTCTTATCGTGTTAAGTATAATATATATAAGCCATTACGACCCTTACTTTAACACAACAAAACTCTTACTCCAAAATAGATCCATACACCTTTAAAACCCTCTAAACACCCTTAAAGTTACTCCAACGATACCCCTTAATACCAATTCATTACACCACTTATAAGGCTCGTTGTATGCGATTTTAAGGACTCAAAACAAAGACATATTAAGTGTTTTACTTAACGTATTTTAGGACCAGCTTCCAAGGACACAAAGACCAGATTTTATGTTCAATTCGACATGTATAATAAAGTCTTAAGTCATGTCTTTTATATGGTAATTACCAAGTAAATATTAATCTCATGTGTTAGCATTAAACGGGCATGTTTGTAGGTTATAAAAGCATTCGTAGGGGTGAAGTACACGCACAGAAGACTAACCCCCATCGATTTTACAAGGTTGTTGTCGACATGTATAACAATTATTCAATGGTCCTCTTTATTGGTTTATTAGCCGTATCACATTCACGATATAAGTAATACAATACTAGGTTTATTATACATTTTAGATAGTATGTTTTGTGAATAAAAAGAAGTCGACCTAGGGTGCATACAAGACCACGACAGAAGGAGATCAAAACAGTTCAAGAACAAGCATGACTCGACATTATCAAGGCCCTCTTGTTTTATTATTTCATGTAGTACCATGTTAGGTTATCTTGTTTAGTATTAACACCATTAAATGATATAGCAAAAGAGTACAAACCATGCGTATGGTAACATACATGTTACGACAGAATGGAAAAGAACAAGCACAGTGTAAGTAAACAACAAAAAAAAGAAAACAAGACCATTAGTGATACCTTGTAATCGACACAAGGGAGAAGGGACAAGACCAAAGAGCAAAACGATCACCTCTTAAGCTATACACTCAACGACCAAGCAAAAACAAAACATGACGAAGACAAATCAATATACGTAACGAAGTCATGAATAACAAGCATGGAAAAATGGTTTCGAGCTTACCTGTTGGCCTGGTTGTAGTCGACAGAAAAAAGAGAAGGGTGGAGGGTTTCTTTTGGTTTCTGAAGGCCGAATAATAAAGGAGACCAACTAGGGTTTTTGTTTGTGTTTATTAGGATGGTAATTAGGGATAAATTAGGAAGTATATAAATGTGATTAGGGAAGTAATTTAGGCCATGATTTTCGGTTATAGGGCTTGCGATAGGGCGAATAAAAGGGCAAGATCAAAACCAAAATCAATCTTTTATTCCATACTATACTTACTTGTATATGGTACCATTTGTCTAGCAATATTTTTATGTAACTTTTAAATGTGTAATATGTTACTTAAAAGTTTATTAATAAGTTTTATTCCTTAAATTTTCTATATAAATTATTAGTCATAATTATTTAATGGAATTCATCGAGCATGGTTTTTATTTTACGGATTAAACTCAAGGGTATAATAGTCTTTTAACACGTCCATGGTTTTAGGGTTTTACAATCATAATGCTTGACAGATGACGCACCTCCGATCAGATCGAAGGACCCTCTTCTTCGCCTCAGTCGAAATTGCATTACGAAGACCCAAGTCTCTTCATTCACAGGCCTAAAACTATTCATCATTGACATGGTTACCAGTTGGGAATTCGCCAGCCAAAGGCCTATGCCCTTCGGTGTCTTCTCTTGAAGATGCCAAGACAAAGAAGAACCTTGACTTAGTCTTCCCCCACGTTCCCACTATTTCCTTAGCTTACCCGCCAATAACGAGATAGTGGGGATGAAGCCCTAGTGGTTACCACAAATCAGGGGACGCCACTCATGATCTCCTAAACGTGTGCTAACACTCTCCAAGCTATTTTCTTCACCTATAAATAGGTTGGACGAGTCATTTCAATGGTATGTTCACTCAACCCAGTATTTCACATAATCCATATTATTTACAACACATATCACATACTTACTCTCACGTCGGAGGTGGTTCGCATGCCCAAACCCCACGCAATCACTTAATGAAGTGTCTACTATTTCTTATTGCAGATTGGCTATAAGTTTGGTGCAAGCATATCACCCCTCATACCCTTCGATCACCATCGAAGACTGGTCGTACTATTTATTGTACAATCGTGGCGCCATCCGGGACCCGCTACTATTGGTCTCGTTATTCCAAACTTACACCCAGCCAATCACTCTTACTAGTTTCACGCCATGAATCAAGGAAGAGAGGATACACCCGAAGTTTCACAACCTTGACACCAATCCACCAATGATCCTAACAACCTTCCCAATATAACCGCATCCACCTTTACCACACGATCTCACCCTGAAATAACTCCCAACAACCATGCTTCAACTTCAGCTAACCCTGAACCGTAATCATCCAGCGTTTGTCGGCCAACATCAAGCCTTAAAATATTTACTGAGGGCTCGAAGGAGGCAAGCTCGAAATGTGGAGATACGTAGGGAGTTAGAATACTCAAGCGATGAGTATGACGAAGAGTTGGAAATGGAGGCCAGCCCCTTTCTATGGGGCTACACGCCAGTGCTAAGGATAGGGTCTCCGAGCAAATAAGGCCTAGTGGAAGGTCGGTTGTTTTGAAGATGTTCGGAGAGGGTCCAACTAGAAGGAAGGAACGATAGAAGGCTCCAATGGAAGGGGTCACCGAAGGGATACTACGGAGGTCAATTTGCCACCACCTTTGGCGGCTTACCTGGGAAGAACTGAGGCAGGGGTTCCGTTGCAGCCTTCTCACGATCCTGTAGAAGGAAATCCATCTCAAATGAATGGGGGAGGAAATATTCTCCTCATGGTATGTACCCTCCTTTTCAGGCTCAATCTTACCCTCAAGGGGTTTATCCCCTACCTAATGGGCAGGCTAGGAACCCCGCTTACTCAACCATACTAAGCATGCCCTACGGACATGTGAAGTTACTAATAGGGACATCATCAAAGGAATAGAACGAAGGTCGGGATACGCTTACCACGGTTGGGTAGATGAACTACCTCAAGTACTTTGGGCTCAAAGAACGCATACAAAGTCAAGTCATGGGGAGACGCCTTTTAGCTTGACATATTACCTGGAGCTGCCATCCCTTCGAAGTAAGTGTCAAAACAGTAAGGGTCATGAACTCGCAAAGCAGATAATGAAGAAAGACTAACAACCTAGACCTACTCAAGAACGAGGGAAATAGCCTCAATCGGGAGGCTATCCATGTTTAAAATTGAAAGATACTAAAATCGGGTTCGGCCTTCGACCTCGACCTTCAAACCAGGGAATACGTCCTCCCACTCAACAGCGCAAGTAAAGCTGAGTACTAGGGTAAACTAGGACCTACATGGGAAGGGCCCTACGTTATTAAGGAAGCATATGGCAACGGAGCCTACAAGCTGGAAACCTTAGATGGAGACACTATTGATAGAACCTAGAATGGCACTACCCTTCGTAAGTTCTACGTATGAAACTTACAATGTCTAAGGACATTTTTTACTTTGCTTTCAATCAATGTATTTGCATTCTTCTCACTTGGGGAAAGAAGCATTAATGGTAGGCGCCTAGTATTCATTTCTTAAAATGATGTAATCCTCCCTACCCACTTAATGACATAACGCATTTCCCTCAAATCTCTTGTTCCGTTCAATAAAACAAAGATTTTTCCACCAAGTCGCTTTATAAGTTTCAATGTCGAAAGGATGTACAAAGACTAACAACATGTCTTGGTCATATGCATAACATCCATCTCAACTTCACATTAACTTTCCTATATGGCCTTAAGGTATTTTAAGCCTTCGCCCAAAGGATTAAGATGGAGTGGGTCGCAACCCTCCACGCAGTCAAATTATACGATTGCTAATATTCTTGGTGAAGTAACTACACACAATGAGGCTATGCATCTACCATACGCCTTAGGTTGTAAAAAAAATTTACGAAAGTAAAATAAAAAGAGAAGAATCACACATGGCAAAATGCAAGCCCTGGCAGCTTTAATGTAGATTAATGACTAGTTTAACTAGTCTAAACAGGCCGTAGCCTTAACGATCCAAACAAGTAAAACATTGTCTTAGGCCGTAGCCTACATCACACACACCAAATGTTAATTGTTTCATCAGGCACAAAGCCTGGAAAGGAACACAGGCAAATTGTTTTAAACAGGGTACATACCACCCTGGGTATCAAATTACAACCACATGGTTGCCTTCATCAAACTTTGGAATGAGTGGGATCAGCTAAACCTAGGGAGGGAGCCTTGGGTGACGGAGTCTCTTAGAGGAGACGGAGGTCGGACTTTCCTTGGCTTCTGGCCAAGGTCATCCAATAGAGGACGCTGGGTCCTTCGTCACATCTGTAAGGAAAGGGAACTCTAAAGCAGTTAAGTGATTACCTGCATCATCATACTCTTTCTCATGAGTTGCCCTGTAGTAAGGAACTTCCTCCAGCTTCACCGGTTCCTCCGTCGCATCTATTTCCTCCAAAGTGGTACACTTACCATGGAATATGGCCGCATTTACCAGGTTCCCAATTGCAATCCCCACATCATCGCTATGGTAAAGTTCCATAGCAACGTAGGGGATCACCTTGGTTACCAAGTCCACCCTATCCTTCTTCAACATCTTCAGACGAAGGTTTAACCCATCTACCTTTTCTCTGAGCTTGATCTCTTGGTCCAAAGAACTTCGCCTCTCTCCTTCGAGGCCTCCACACTTGGATGAAAGAACGGATATCTGCTTCTTATAACCTACGACCTTTCAGCCTTCAATAGTTAGCCTGCTGCATTCAGCCTCACCGCCAGCTGACCTTTGATATTTTAATTCTCAGCTCTGAGATCTTGCACCAAGGGGTTCTTATCAAAATCCTCCAAGGCATCCTCACACTTCTTCTCCAGGTCTGCATACTTCTGATCCCTAGCCTTCTCCCTTCTCAGCATAACACCCATTTCTTCTTGAGCTTTGGTGACAGCACGGAGCAGCTCCGTTGTCCTAGCATTGAGTTGGTTGTCTAGCATGCACTGTCGGACATAACTTTTGTCATGAAGGTCACAGAGCCTTTCTATGGACATGTTTTCCATCACCCCCTTCCATTTGGGTGGGATTACAAGGCCCACGAAGTGACAAGCTAGGGAGAGGGAAGTTCTTTCGTATCAAGAAATCCTGCAGATATATATAAATTTGTTAATATATTATTATTGGTATCTAATTTTTTGTAACGTGCAAGAAACATTACCATGGATATCATCAACGCTGGGCCCTTCGATGGTTGGAAATTCCACAGCCTTACCCTGGGCACTCTTTTGCCGGGTAGTTCGAGAGGGAGGAGTAGGCAGGATGAGCTTCCTCTTCGGCGGACTTCACAGCCTTTTGCACTGGTAGGTTTTCTGCTTCGACCCTCTCACCTATGCCGGAGGGTCCTACGATGGCCAACTGTCCTTCGGAGAGTGGTTCATCACCGAACATTCTCCACAAGTTAGTCTTCCACATCTATGGGTTCCTTTGACTCGGAGGAGAGGACAGGTTCGATGGGTTGGGCTTCCACATCATTGTTATTTATTGATCGACGGAGAGCCCACGCCATAGCTCGCCTCTTGGGTTTCTTTGAATGAAGCTTACTCCTTTGCACCACCAGCTACCACAAAGTTTCAATGAAATTTCTGAACTAAGGAGCAAATAAGATAAATATCGAAGATGAGTTTTATTTCTTATTTTAATAAAAAATACATACTTTTCCATCACAAATAATCTCAGTACCAAAGGAGATCCCTCCCATCTTTCAAAGCAATGGCAGCCATGAAAAAGAATTGGCTCAGTGGAATGTTTGGCAATCACTGGATAGCGAGCCAAATTGATACAAAGGATTCCTTCTCACAAGATAGGCAAGGGATCGTTGAACCTTTTTTCGTCATATTGAAATTCGGGTTTAAACAATGCAGGTAGGTCAGAGGGATAATGGTGGTTTGGATGTAAAAGAATTTGCCCTTCCAGTTCCTGATGTTCGTAAACGGCCTATCTATGAGAATGGTGATGCAGGTTTTACTGACCAGGTCTTAATATTTATAGTGTCTCGCTATACCTATGGTCTACCCTAATGCACTAACGGGTAGTGTACCCGGTCGTGTGTAGTGTGGTAAATGGTAAAGCCAAGGTCATCCCAAGAGCTATGTGTGTCGGATAATTACTAAGTCTAATCGTCACAGAATATAAATGGTTTGATATGGTTTTAATTAATTAAAACTACGAATGCAGGATATAAAAGCAATTAAATGGTAGAAAGGAAATCAACAGAGGAATAGTGGTGCTAACCTAGTCAATCCTCCTAACTAGTTATGTCTACGTCTACTTAATTCCAATTACTTCAGTGGGGTCAAATTGAGAGGACAACATTTGGTCAATTACCTAACCTATCGAAAGATGCCACCACAGAGAAATCAGGCACACCGTCATAAGTCCTGTTGTTCCTGGTCCCCTAAGCCGAATCATTAAGTACCGCTACATGCTAGATTCTAAATAGTGAGTGCCCTCGTGTTAGGAACTTAGAAACTACACCCCCCAATTCTTAAGTTCATCCAAACGATAGGTGATCAGTTGGTCAATTCGCACAACTAGAAAGGGTCATCAGTTGGTCATATCTTACCCTTCCCATCTCAGTCCGCTCACCTAGGGTGGGTTGGTCATATCTCCTAGGCAATTGGCCTCTACCGCCATTCAAAACTACCAAACCAGGGTGACTACCAAAGAACTATGCATGCATACACTTAGAAATAATTGTACGGAAGCAAAGGTAAACACAAACAAAACAATTAAGGAATCATAACTAGGCTAGCACCAAAGTGTGCTTAGACGCTCATATTAATCATGCACATCAATTCAATATTCAAAGGTACGAAATGCATGAATTGAAAGTAAAAGAAATAATAAACGCTTTTATCGTATGATGTGACTTCTCCCTTGGAAACAACTCCGTATGCTTCCCTAGACCTTCCTAGAGTATTTTCCCACGCTTCTCGTGAGTATTGTGTGGAATGGAATGATTAGAAATGCTAGAATTCATTGGGTATTTATAGGGCCGTGTCCTGGGTTACGGCGTAAATAGATGAGTTACGCCGTAACCTTCTATTCCGTCGTAAAGCTCTAGATCTGCTAGTTTCGCGTAACCTTATAAGTGGTTACGTCTGAGTCTTCAATAAACCCGTTACGTCGCAAGTGATGCATTAGTTACGGCGTATACGCGTGGAACCTCTTTTGACCTAATGGAGTTACGCGTAATCTTGGAAGGAGTTACGCCGTAATCTTAATGAGTTGGACTCGTGGTCACGCAATAGTTACGCATAATGTGAGAGACGAAGTTACGCCGAACCTCTTCAAAATAAGCATATCGCGGATAAATCCTTAGTAATGTTTCCATTTCCGCGTGCCTTTAGCTCCAATGCTCGCAATTTACCTAAAAGTGTAAAACAATGGAAAACAAGCGTAAATCCATATAAATGATATTAATAACGAGCATTAACGGGATCACTCAATCGCATTACCATAGCATGTTTTCTATCATAAGCTTGGCGGTTACACAAATCTCCACCACTAGAGTTAAGGGCTAAACAATTCTCGAAGGAAATATGGGTAGACATGACAAAGGTTTAGGGGTGACTCGTCATTACTAACATGTCACGTGCGAAGTGGAAAATCAATGTTACATGACCAAATCCATGGCCAAGACACCAAAGATTGCTCATTGCATCACCTAGACATGCTTCATGACTAAAGGGTAGGATAAGACATGTGATGTATAATTGGTGTAAAATGAAAACAAGGTGTAGTCTATATCTATAACAAGTCATCACCACTTACCGTCCACCCAAAGTTCAAGCTTAGAAGTCTAGAGACCGGATCATGAAATGCAAGGTAGATGTGTCATTAGAGGACGTCGTGATGGGCACACTACCTTTTCTTCTTCAGTTGGTATTATTCCAACTCCAGTCTTCAAATGTGACCGAGGTGGCCTCCTCGATACTAAACAATAAAGTTCATACTATAGTGCTTATAACATTTCACTTTACAAAATCATAACTGAATCAACTATTTTTTTTTGAACATACATGATAACATAACATCCCCCCACTTGAGATGAACAATGGGAATTCGAGGGGTCTTCAATGATCTTCATAATTGTTGTCGATGAAAGCGTGATTTCCAAACCTTTCCACTCGAACCCTTGAACTTAGGCAAATGATAATTTCCCAATTACAAATAAAGACTACAGGGTAGGCTAAGGTGTAAGGGTGTAATGAAACAATATATTGGGGTGACAAAATGAAAGGAATGGCTCAGAAGGGTGTATCTAGGGTATCTTGCACTAAAGGGGAGTGCAACAAAAGGGTTTCACATGGGGGTCGAAAAAGTCGAGGTGACTAATCGATAGACTCACAATGGTAGGCTGTTTGGGTGATAATCCTATAATACTGCCTTCTAAAACTTAAAAGTCAAAATACATCGAGCTAACTCAACATACCTCGCCTATGGTCTCGAAATGATGCAAAGGCCAAGTTCTAAAGTTTACAAGCTACCCACACACTCATAATTTGGTGGATTTGGGTAAAATATATGAAACGGATAAGGCTAATCTCACCATGTAATATCAAGGGTTGTATGTGCTCGTCTAAGGTGTAATCTAGTTAGGTTCGAAAAACATGGCAAAATATAAAATGGCATAATTTTTCAAAATAAACTAGAAAAATGAGGGCGAAATAAAGTTCAAAAGATAATTCTACTCCCGTCCCCCCACTTGAATTGTAAAAAGTCCCTTTGTACTAGGCATTAAAATAAAGGTGAAGAGAAAGGTAGAATTAGAGCGAGAACTTCCCTAAAATTTGCTCCAAAAAGAAGAAGGCCCACGAGAAAGGATCGTGCCTTCGTTAAAGCATCATGAGCAAACGTCAATCCCTAAAATCACAATACCGACAAGCATAATTCTAAAAATGAAAAACAAACCTAACTTACTTCGTGAATCACGGTTGCATTTAGCGAATGCAACAAGCCTTTTAAACCACTTGGTGTCCCAAGTGGACGAGTGAAGTCTCATGAGGGTTTAAAAACTAATACAAGGTTACTGTGTTTTAAAATGAAAGAATTAAAGCAGAGGAGAGTTAATTCGTAACTCCAATAAGAGAGTTACGCCGTAACTTGCAAAACCTGGTATGAGCTGAGAAGCGAATGGTTACGGCGTAACCACTGAGATGGTATTACGCCGTAGTTGGTAATGCGTCAAGAATTCTGCTGCTAAAATGTTCGTTACGGCGTAATCACCAAGATGAGTTACGCCGTAACTCTGTTCAGATCAGCAACTGCAGCAGTAATTACATCATTGTCTCCTGCAAAAATGGTTAGAAAACACAAAACCCAATAGAAAGGAAATAAAAACAAAAGAAAGGGGAAAAATTCGGGTTGTCTCTTGAAAGAGCACTTTTCTTTATTAACGAGTCTTTTAAGTTAGACTCGAACCGTGGCTACCGTTGTTTGTCTTCCACATCGGGCGATCTCCATGTTGAAACCATTGATCAAATCTTCATCCCGCTTGTATCCATCTCCAAGTTCTAAACACCCTAAGTAAAAAATTTTGATTTTTGGTAGGGGTGATCAAACCTC
>OU343220.1:118278916-118373830 GCA_910596185.1 Chrysanthemum makinoi | reverse complement strand
GTGGGTTAAAAAGTGGTCACCAGCGTTAGTCTTATGCTTTTGATTGGAAGGTACTAATCGATGAGATATTTTTAAAATTATTTTTTATAGAAGTTAATTATAGAAGTTAATTTATAGAACTGTTTTGTGCATTGGTGGCCTTCTTTTCTTTTGTGGTATGGTAAGTTGTCTGATGTGTTATATGCTGCATGAATGTGTATCTGGTCTGTTATGGTACGTTACTTGCTAGTTGTATGTTATCTGTATGTGATATGTTTGTTGTGATTCTGGTTATGTGGTTTGCCATGACCCGGGACAGAATATGATGACAATAAGAACTGGTTATGTGATGCAAGTATTATGACGCCTGATCAACGTGATAATACCGAGATCATATAATTTGAACTTATTGAAATTATATGACGTCTGGGGAAATGCCTGTGGTTGATACGTGATTGGACTTTGACTTGTACCTGTTATTTGTCACTCCTCATGTTTGATTGGAATTCTGTACCTAATTGTGAGATTTTCGTCGATATCTGTTACTTATAAGTTTTGTACGTTTGGAATCCGAAATTTTTATGATTTGTGTAAACTATGGATTGCTATGTTTGCTCTATATGTGTACGTCTCCGTGTACCCTTATTGCGGTCCTAGGATTTTCGTGAAGTGTTTGAGGAACATTAGATCCTTTTAGTTTGATTATCTGCGACTAATGAGACCATTAGGATTAGTTCCGTCTATGCATATGATTGATCTCGTCATTAGATATCTGATAAGTTAGAATTGTCGTTTGATTTTCTGCATCTCATCCGTTTTCTGCCATTACTTGATAGGCATATGATTATTTGTTGTAAGTGTTTGATTGTTGCTTTGATTTCTAAATAGTAGGAGTTTAAATGTTCTGATAAGAATCCGTTTGTTCTAGGATAAGTTTCGTGTTCGCTATGTTCCTTGAAATTCTGAAATCCGCATTTGTTTGCTGTTCTATTCCGTCTTCTCCAATTTCGAGGACGAAATTTTCTTTTTAGAAGGGAGAGTTGTAAAACCCTAAAATCTCAAACGTTTGAAAAGACTGTTTTGCCCTCAATTTAATACTTATAAAATACGTAAGATCCTTTATGCTCATTAAAGTAAATTTAATCTAACTTATAAATTATTGACAAACTTAAGGTACAAGGTCCTTAAAAATAATTACGTTTGCGTTTAAAATATAAATCATACGCTACTAAATGTACATGGGCCGAAATTAAATTTGATCTTATAACTTAATTTTGACCCATTTTTAAATTGGACTTGGGCTTGGCCTTTTTGGTTCTTTCTTTGACTCGCCTAAAACCGGCCCTCATATATCCCTGTTATTTTATTTTTTCGTTCTATATATGCTTTCCCCCTACAAAGTCTAAAAACCCTAATCCTCCCTAACTTCAAAAGTGACGGCAACATCTTGTTCCATCTCTTCCAATCGACCAAGCAAGCAAGAAGGGTGACAATTGGTGTTGATTCGGACGTGGGTTCGAGTCGTTAGTCCCTGTTTTCTTTCCATTCATACGCCTAAGCTTGGTACCATCATAAACTCTTTTCAATTCTTTTTGTTTTCTTGCTACTGTCGTGGGTCTTATACCATTAGAATACATGTTTTACTCTATAAAAACTTCACCTAATGAGAATGCATGCATGTATTGACTATAAGCTTCACTAAACAGTAACCTACATCACATAAATAATAAAGTTGTCACATGAAATCATATATATTAAAGACACGTTAATACTAAAGAGTATGGACATGGGAAAAATATTTTGAATCGGTTCTAATCAATTGGTCGCATGAAACATAAATCGCAAACCCTTCATATGTCGACCTTTGCCTTGGTTGTCATTCGAACAGTTAAGGTCATGCGTGTGTTAGATCTTGGAGACCCTTATATGACCACTTAATCGAATCTATATGTTAAAGGTTGAACTTGGAATAATACTCGTGCATCGGATATGAGCATGTGTATGAATGTGCATATTATATATGTAATATTACGTAATCTGTATTGTACTCATTATATAATAGGTGTGCTTGATTTTGATTGTCAAAGATAAGGTAAATATGCATAAACAAAAGGCTAGTAGCTGTGATATAAGTAAAAAGAAAAAAAAAAAGAAAAGGCTTGTGCATGGAACAAATGGGGTCAAGAAATTTGGACGTAAAATGTTTTCAAAGAAGCATAGAACTCGAGCAATTGGTTGGGTTATTCGGTTGTTAAGCATGTCGGGATGGATGAGTCGGGGGTTAGTAGTACTACGTGTTTACTTGGTCGTAAATGTTAATCATATGGTCCGCGAGCGAGCTTAAAGATGATCGATCGTAATGTTAAAACATGATTCTTGCTATTTATCTTAAACGTGCATGGAATTTTAATAACATAATACTTTAAGTTAATTACAATATAAACCTTCTACTTTGAGACAATTACCATGTAAACCCTACATTTTCAAGTATGATTATATAAAACCCTCAAATAGATTAATTATCATATTAAACCTTTAAGCTTACCATTTATCTTTTGTAACCCCTAAGTTTGGCTAATTAATGATTATTACCTTAAAGTATTTTAATTCCGTCCATTACTAAAACTGAGAATACGCTTATGACTCTAAAAATGTTAATGTGATAAATCCGTTATAACTTTAATGATGCCAATAAGTATTAAATAAATCATAATTCGTGTAGATTCGTTGAAGGAGACGCGACGTTATATCTTCGTGATTCACTCGTTCGTTTGCTTTTCTCTCATTTGCGTTAAGGTACAGATATTCTGTCCTTTTCAGTAAAGGTTTCTTATGATGGTTTCTTTTCGTTAGCTTTTGTATTAGGATTTCCGATGCCATTGCTATGAACCCTTTCCTGATTGTGTGACCCGTTGCTTATCTGAACTTATGTTTTATTGAATCATGCGATACCTGATTTGAACTTGATGATAGGAAGACTTTGATATGCATAATTGTTGAATCTTAGTATATTTGAGTATGAACCTTATGATATGAGTTATTGATATGTATTTGCTGAACCTTGTGTTTGATTAAGACTTGTGTCATAATTGAAATTCGGTTTGACCTAAGTTAGTTTGACACCCGAGCCAATTATTAACTAGTCATGGGGGTTCCATGTCCGTGTCAGTGATGCACCATTGACATGACTCTAGGGCAGTAGAGTGAAGTTCTGCGTCCCTTATCTATTATCTGTTATGAGCTCAAGTTATATTATATTATCAATGTATGTTTGTGGGGCGTATGGATGCATCCTAGATCGATCATTTGTGCGATATGATTTGTTTAAGTGAATGATGTCGTGGCGCATCATCTTCATAAAACTCTTGGAGCTAGCTACTCCGAATTATTTTGAGATTGTTTCTATATAGTTATGATGTTTTTGATATGATATGTTCTGGGCTCGTGGTAGTTAACTAAATCTTTATCTGTTATTTCTATGTTAAGTATTCTGATTATGATTCGGTATGTTCAAGTGTTAATAATTATGTGCTCGGCTTATTATATGTTATTATATGTGGTTATGCTTTTGCATGTTTATGTGACTACCGTCTACTATGCTAGGTTATGATTAATATGTTTAAATATGATTCGCATGCTGTCATCTGATGTTATGTTAGTTTGTCGTCATGTGAATTTGTTGATCTGTGAGATGAATGTGCTAGTGTGAAAGTGAGTATTCTATAAGTTTAGTATGTATAATTTGTTCAGTTAATTTTGTGAACTTTGCTTATACGTTAGTGTTTTATGCCTATGTGACACTGCCATGCTTAAACTCTGCTGATGTTAGGATTTGATACGAGAACTGGTTTAGCTTATGATATCTGTTTTGATAATTGCTAATGTTTATGCTATGTTTTGATTGGTCTATTTAATTATAGTTTGTCTACTATGTTTCTATTTGTTTGTGAGACTGCCATGATTTGGACTGCTATTTCCGCTGCTGCAATATTGAATTAAGTGTGTTAAGTGAAGGTTAATTAATTTGTTGAATGCCATGTTTATTTTCTAGAAAGTGTTTCCGTTAGCCTTATACTTTTCGTTTGGTTTATATGTAATCTATTTCTTCTTGATATGTTAAGTGTCTGGTTATTTTGATGTGTTTGCGTTGGAGTCATCAATATGTTATGTGTTTGTCCTTGATTGCTAATTGTTGTTCCGGATTTCTGTGCAATTGTGTTTCTGCAGAATCCTCAATGATTCATTATTCTCGTTCCGCTACGATTTTGTTATTCGTTTCTTTGTTCAATTCGTATTTGTGTTTTTGTTTAGTTTTTGTTTTGTTATATCTGTTCACTGGGCTTTGTAAGCTCAGCCGCATTTTCTTTTCCCGCGGCAGGTATTAGGTATTCAAGATAAGCTTGTGGGATGGCTGATCTGGGTTGAGAGTAGAAACTGAGAGCAAGATTTGATCATAGAGATCTTAGAATTATTTTGGTTATTTAGTTATTTATGTTTTCTTTTGGAATTTCGTAAAGACTTTCGTTTTTGTATAGTACTTAAAGTTCTGATATGAAACTGTATTTGTGATATCTTTACCCTTGTCGGGCTGGGGTGTTACAATTTATGGTATCAGAGCCAGGTTTCAGGACCCTTAGAGCTTAGGCTATGACCTGTGAGGATTGGGTAGATCTTAGGTTTCTGTTGCACATTCGAGATATCTTCGATTCCTTTTGCTGTGTACATTCGGATTCGACTTCGATATTCTTTTGTCTTCACCAGTTGGCCCTCCTCTTTTCATATCGAATTTTGTTATTTTGTTTTCGCTCGTCCGTTTGTCGATCGTTAGATGGAGACTACCCGTGGAGCGAAGAAGATGGTTAAGCCGACCTTGCGTGCTGCTTAGCAGTTCTGTCTTTGGGGAGGTTCGTAAGCAAATGGCCACACACATTTGTAGTGCTGTTGGAGACATCAGGATGCTGCTAGAGGAAGCTGGACGGACCAACCTAAGGCGCAAAAGACGGAGATAAGATTCAACCGGTGGTGAAAGGTTCATCTACTTCATATGATTTGGGCGCGACGTGTGTTACTCTGATTCGTTTGTCCGCGTTTGGCGGTTTGATATCTTGCTCCTAGCGATTTTGATCGGCATTTCTTTTCTTTGATTCGTTCAGAACTCGGTTTGAATCGTGAAGTTTTATCGTTTAGCATTCTGGTATAACTCAGCTTTTCTTTCTGGATCGTCAATAATGAGTCATGAGGAACTGTTTTGTGCATTGGTGGCCTTCTTTTCTTTTGTGGTATGGTAAGTTTGTCGATGTGTTATATCTTTGCATGAATGTGTATCTGGTCTGTTATGGTACGTTACTTGCTAGTTGTATGTTATCTGTATGTGATATGTTTGTTGTGATTCTGGTTATGTGGTTTGCCATGACCCGGGACAGAATATGATGACAATAAGAACTGGTTATGTGATGCAAGTATTATGACGCCTGATCAACGTGATAATACCGAGATCATATAATTTGAACTTATTGAAATTATATGACGTCTGGGAAATGCCTTGTGGTTGATCGTGATTGGACTTTGACTCGTATCTGTTATTTGTCACTCCTCATGTTTGATTGGAATTCTGTACCTAATTGTGAGATTTTCGTCGATATCTGTTACTTATAAGTTTTGTGCGTTTGGAATCGAAATTTTATGATTTGTGTAAACTATGAATTGCTATGTTTGCTCTATATGTGTACGTCTCCGTGTACCCTTATTGTGGTCCTAGGATTTTCGTGAAGTGTTTGAGGAACATTAGATCCTTTTAGTTTGATTATCTGCGACTAATGAGACCATTAGGATTAGTTCCGTCTATGCATATGATTGATCTCGTCATTAGATATCTGATAAGTTAGAATTGTCGTTTGATTTTTGCTCATCTCATCCGTTTTCTGCCATTACTTGATAGGCATATGATTATTTGTTGTAAGTGTTTGATTGTTGCTTTGATTTCTAAATAGTAGGAGTTTAAATGTTCTGATAAGAATCCGTTTGTTCTAGGATAAGTTTCGCGTTCGCTATGTTCTTTGAAATTCTGAAATCCGCATTTGTTTGCTGTTCTATTCCGTCTTCTCCAATTTCGAGGACGAAATTTTCTTTTTAGAAGGGGAGAGTTGTAAAACCCTAAAATCTCAAACGTTTGAAAAGACTGTTTTGCCCTCAATTTAATACTTATAAAATACGTAAGATCCTTTATGCTCATTAAAGTAAATTTAATCTAACTTATAAATTATTGACAAACTTAAGGTACAAGGTCCTTAAAAATAATTACGTTTGCGTTTAAAATATAAATCATACGCTACTAAATGTACATGGGCCGAAATTAAATTTGATCTTATAACTTAATTTTGACCCATTTTTAAATTGGACTTGGGCTTGGCCTTTTTGGTTCTTTCTTTGACTCGCCTAAAACCGGCCCTCATATATCCCTGTTATTTTATTTTTTCGTTCTATATCTGCTTTCCCCCTACAAAGTCTAAAAACCCTAATCCTCCCTAACTTCAAAAGTGACGGCAACATCTTGTTCCATCTCTTCCAATCGACCAAGCAAGCAAGAAGGGTGACAATTGGTGTTGATTCGGACGTGGGTTCGAGTCGTTAGTCCCTGTTTTCTTTCCATTCATACGCCTAAGCTTGGTACCATCATAAACTCTTTTCAATTCTTTTTGTTTTCTTGCTACTGTCGTGGGTCTTATACCATTAGAATACACGTTTTACTCTATAAAAACTTCACCTAATGAGAATGCATGCATGTATTGAGTATAAGCTTCACTAAACAGTAACCTACATCACATAAATAATAAAGTTGTCACATGAAATCATATATATTAAAGACACGTTAATACTAAAGAGTATGGACATGGGAAAAATATTTTGAATCGGTTCTAATCAATTGGTCGCATGAAACATAAATCGCAAACCCTTCATATGTCGACCTTTGCCTTGGTTGTCATTGAACATTAAGGTCATGCGTGTGTTAGATCTTGGAGACCCTTATATGACCACTTAATCGAATCTATATGTTAAAGGTTGAACTTGGAATAATACTCGTGCATCGGATATGAGCATGTGTATGAATGTGCATATTATATATGTAATATTACGTAATCTGTATTGTACTCATTATATAATAGGTGTGCTTGATTTTGATTGTCAAAGATAAGGTAAATATGCATAAACAAAAGGCTAGTAGCTGTGATATAAGTAAAAAGAAAAAAAAAAGAAAAGGCTTGTGCATGGAACAAATGGGGTCAAGAAATTTGGACGCAAAATGTTTTCAAAGAAGCATAGAACTCGAGCAATTGGTTGGGTTATTGGTTGTTCGAAATCATGTCGGGATGGATGAGTCGGGGGTTAGTAGTACTACGTGTTTACTTGGTCGTAAATGTTAATCATATGGTCAAGCGAGCTTAAAGATGATCGATCGTAATGTTAAAACATGATTCTTGCTATTTATCTTAAACGTGCATGGAATTTTAATAACATAATACTTTAAGTTAATTACTATATAAACCTTCTACTTTGAGACAATTACCATGTAAACCCTACATTTTCAAGTATGATTATATAAAACCCTCAAATAGATTAATTATCATATTAAACCTTTAAGCTTACCATTTATCTTTTGTAACCCCTAAGTTTGGCTAATTAATGATTATTACCTTAAAGTATTTTAATTCCGTCCATTACTAAAACTGAGAATACGCTTATGACTCTAAAAATGTTAATGTGATAAATCCGTTATAACTTTAATGATGCCAATAAGTATTAAATAAATCATAATTCGTGTAGATTCGTTTGAAGGAGACGCGGACGTTATATCTTCGTGATTCACTCGTTCGTTTGCTTTTCTCTCATTTGCGTTAAGGTACAGATATTCTGACCTTTTCAGTAAAGGTTTCTTATGATGGTTTCTTTTCGTTAGCTTTTGTATTAGGATTTTCGATGCCATTGCTATGAACCCTTTCCTGATTGTGTGACCTGTTGCTTATCTGAACTTATGTTTTATTGAATCATGCGATACCTGATTTGAACTTGATGATAGGAAGACTTTGATATGCATAATTGTTGAATCTTAGTATATTTGAGTATGAACCTTATGATATGAGTTATTGATATGTATTTTCTGAACCTTGTGTTTGATTAAGACTTGTGTCATAATTGAAATTCGGTTTGACCTAAGTTAGTTTGACACCCGAGCCAATTATTAACTAGTCATGGGGGTTCCATGTCCGTGTCAGTGATGCACCATTGACATGACTCTAGGGCAGTAGAGTGAAGTTCTGCCACGTCCCTTATCTATTATTTGTTATGAGCTCAAGTTATATTATATTATCAATGTATGTTTGGGGGCGTATATGGATGCATCCTAGATCTGATCTGTTGTCCGATATGATTTGTTTAAGTGAATGATGTCGTGTGCAATACGCATCTTCATAAAACTCTGGGAGCTAGCTACTCCGAATTATTTTGAGATTGTTTCTATATAGTTATGATGTTTTGATATGATATGTTCTGGGCTCGTGGTAGTTAACTAAATCTTTATCTGTTATTTCTATGTTAAGTATTCTGATTATGATTCGGTATGTTCAAGTGTTAATAATTATGTGCTCGGCTTATTATATGTTATTATATGTGGTTATGCTTTTGCATGTTTATGTGACTACCGTCTACTATGCTAGGTTATGATTAATATGTTTAAATATGATTCGCATGCTGTCATCTGATGTTATGTTAGTTTGTCGTCATGTGAATTTGTTGATCTGTGAGATGAATGTGCTAGTGTGAAAGTGAGTATTCTATAAGTTTAGTATGTATAATTTGTTCAGTTAATTTTGTGAACTTTGCTTATACGTTAGTGTTTTATCTGCCTATGTGACCTGCCATGCTTAAACTCTGCTGATGTTAGGATTTGATCTGAGAACTGGTTTAGCTTATGATATCTGTTTTGATAATTGCTAATGTTTATGCTATGTTTTGATTGGTCTATTTAATTATAGTTTGTCTACTATGTTTCTATTTGTTTGTGAGACTGCCATGATTTGGACTGCTATTTCCGCTGCTGCAATATTGAATTAAGTGTGTTAAGTGAAGGTTAATTAATTTGTTGAATGCCATGTTTATTTTCTAGAAAGTGTTTCCGTTAGCCTTAGACTTTTCGTTTGGTTTATATGTAATCTATTTCTTCTTGATATGTTAAGTGTCTGGTTATTTTGATGTGTTTGCGTTGGAGTCATCAATATGTTATGTGTTTGTCCTTGATTGCTAATTGTTGTTCCGGATTTCTGTGCAATTGTGTTTCTGCAGAATCCTCAATGATTCATTATTCTCGTTCCGCTACGATTTTGTTATTCGTTTCTTTGTTCAATTCGTATTTGTGTTTTTGTTTAGTTTTTGTTTTGTTATATCTGTTCACTGGGCTTTGTAAGCTCAGCCGCATTTTCTTTTCCCGCGGCAGGTATTAGGCATTCAAGATGAGCTTGTGGGATGGCTGATCTGGGTTGAGAGTAGAAACTGAGAGCAAGATTTGATCATAGAGATCTTAGAATTATTTTGGTTATTTAGTTATTTATGTTTTCTTTTGGAATTTCGTAAAGACTTTCGTTTTTGTATAGTACTTAAAGTTCTGATATGAAACTGTATTTGTGATATCTTTACCCTTGTCGGGCTGGGGTGTTATATTGTACCCTATCTACTCCGTCCATATAATCTTTCAAACATACACATACTTCCACGGATTCGGGGCTTAGTTTTGTCCTTTTTTCCGATATAATTCTACCACTACGAGAAAAGGTCGATTCGGAAGCTACCGTCGAAGCTTGGACCGCTAATAAGTCACGAGCCATAGCGGCTAAAATTGGAAATTGGATTTCCCTTTCTTTCCACCAAGCCAAAATGTCAAAGTTTGCAAACTCATTGGGACTTAAAGTTGTTAAAAAGTTTGTAGCCATATATTGTCCCAACTTCGCTTGTTGGGGCGACGATCGTTGATGCTTTGTAGCGTCTTCACGTAAAGTATTATAAAGGTTTATGTTAATGTCCCTTGTCATTCGAGACGAACCGGCCGCATTGAGAATTAGAAGGGTTTGGTTGTTGACTATATTTTGTTGCATAAATTTCAAACAATTTTTTGAAATAATCATTAAATTTAAAAACTTGTGATTCTATATAGTTGGGATCTTCACCGTCTAACCCAAAAGATAATTCTAAATTTTCCATTATTCTTCTTATTAAAAGTTTTACGCCTCCAACATTTAAGCATGGATTAAGTGCGGCGGAACAAGTATAAACCAAAGGTAAACTAGCAAAATATTTTGTAAATCTTTTTTTTATAACTTTAACCATTTTTCTAAACATTCGAGTAGGTGAGTCTTTTAATTCGTCTAATTTTTCCGTCATAGCATAAATTTAATCTAAAACTAATGGGCTAGTTGGGTAATAAACACCCGATACTATAGTTGTTGCCTCTTTAAAAACTTGTAAAAAAATAGTTAAAGCATTTAGTCGATCCCAATCTTGGTCATCTATCGAAGTGGAACGGTTTTGTTAATACAAATATCGTCATTAAACGTTATTTATATTTTTGATCTTTACTTAAGTTTTGTTAACGACAAAAGTAAATTTAATTTATAAAAGCTTAAAGCTAGTCAAGTTTGATAGATATTTAAACTAGCTTTTTCAAACAATATATTCATCATTCAAGCATTTACATTTATGATTAGTGACATCTTGATATGACTCTAATCATTATGTATGATAATAGTTTTTAGAATGTGTTAGGTTCTTAAAACCAAACACTACTTAAGTACTTGCATATTTCTAAAAATAGAAATACAACATATGACATCATGTGATGGATCATGGAAATCATTGGAAGATTTCATTAGATATTTTGTGTGGATTTGTACTCTTTATATCTTGCACAATCTCACTTAGATAGAGTTGACTTTGGCAAGATTTGATATCTTGGTGTCAGGACCCGGCGGTACCAAAATGGTACACGGGCGGAACCCTAAAAGGGTTAGCGGTCCGTGGGCGCTCACTGTCCATCTTGGCTATAAATAGCAATGCCAAGCCAAGTAGTTTTTCATCCCTTTCTACTATACTCTCATACATATCTTCTCTCTAACCTTTCTAACTCAGTTTCATATCATATTAGTGATCTCTTTTGTAGCAAAGAAGATCAAGTCACATTCAAGCTTCAACGAGAAGTTGGAAGTCTTGTTTGTTTAGTGTTGTATGATCTAGTGTTGATTCATACTTCATTGTTGTATTAAACCATCATAATCTTGTGAGTGTGAGTGGCTAGTATTTTAGTCCTCAAAATACATTGTGTGTGGGAGTGGTTGTACCCTTGGAAAGAACTCGACATCTAGCTTAGTGTCGGAAATAGTGTAAGCGAAGTGTAAAGGTTTTCTCCGCCGGTGGTATGTGCTAAAACACATACCTTTTTGTTATCAAAACTGACCCAAAATAACCAAGAAAGAGCCGTTTATTGCTAATATTTGTGGTTTTCTTGAGTTTGTGCTTGTGCAGGTATGGATATGTAAAAACACGCAAAAAGGTGCCAAATCAGACGTAAATCCGAGCACGGGAGATCAAGAGAGCTTAAGCTGAGCCGGAAGGTCAGAATTATGCATTTATGAAGATTTCTAATCTCTGAGGATGATTTGTGAAGATTTGATCAAAGTTTGAAGAAATGTCAGAAATAGTCCCTGAACTTTCAGCAAATGACAGAAAACACCCTCATGTTTCAAAAGTTGCAAATTCAGTCCCTGGTTTACTTGAAGATTGGCAAAAGTGATCCTTGAATGAGATTTTTAGATTCACATGATTGGTCCCTCAAATATCCGGATGTACAACTTTAGTCCCTTGGATTGCTAATGCTAGTCCTAAACCAATCCTAATATATCCACAATCCAATCCTATATCTTCAGTCCATTAACCCAAGGCCCAATATATTTACCCGTCCAATACAAATCACACCATCCAACTAAACCCCAACCCGGATCCAATCTTTCACCCGGACACACTCAAACCCGGATAATTTACCCAAGTCAACAAACCATTTACCCGTCAAACCCTTTGAACAAATATAAAATAAACCCAAACAAACCATACGCGCCCAAACAGTAATTCTTTCTTCCCCAGTTACCTGCTTTTACCCACACCCATTTACCCACCACCCAAACACCAAGCATCGTTCTTAGAATCTATCCTAAAGCTTCTAGAACCTGACTTGTCAGATGAGAGTGCCAGCGTGGACAAATGGGAGTATCCCATTGTGAAACACATCATGAATCCAATCCAATGGCCAGGAATGAATTTGATGACAAGATGGGAAATCAAAGGTCGAGATTAGACATTCATGAAGCTTCTCAAAAGGATCCCAGGCCTCTCTCATCAGCTATATAATCCCCTTTCAAGTCACATTGTAATGGTCCATTTTCATGTCTTAGAGAAATGTTACCATTTTATTTACTTGTCATTTAACTGCTTTCATAGTGTAATCTTGTCCTTTTCAATATAATTCTGTAATTCACTTTATTAATGCAAGCCAAGTTTTCATCTTAATTCTTGTTGATTAATTTTGTTCAAATCTTTTTCATAACTGTTTGGAAGCTTAGTTTATAACTCATTAAGCTCACATAAGCTTGTGTAAGCTTATGAGAGGTTAATTCTACATTAACTTGTTCTTAATCTCATTTTCCTCAAAAAGTCAACATAAGTCAAACGGGTTAAATTTGGTAGTCAAAATCAGTTTGAGGATTAAGAGTTGCTTTTAATATGTTTGGTATTTGGATTTCAATCAGTTTAAGTTCAAAGTTTTACATTGCTACTGTTTTAATTTGAAATGTGTTTTCAAAAGGGGTGTTTGGATTCAACAAGTTTTTAAGGATTTAATGGAAATTGTTGGTTGAATCTTGGTGTTTAGAGTGTAGTTACTAGTTTTAGAGTTTTCTCAATCATAATTTCTTAATTACCAAGTCTGCATGTGATTTGAGTCTTTAACGTTTTATTGTCCTGCTGCACCACTCTCTTTTCTGCCCACTTAGCTTAGTTGATAGATGTTAATCTGCTTCATGTATTGCTGTATTTGCTTGATTAGTATTCATATAAGTAACTCATGGTTTAGATTGCACCTGTAGTGATTTTATGTAGTCAATAGAGCTTAAACTTAGTTCCATTTTTTTTCCACATTGCTGCTGTGTTTCTGCCCAAGTAAGCACCTGCTTAGCTCAATTTTTGATTAGATTTATGATGTTATTAGGTGAACTTTGTTTTTTTAGATAGTCAATATTATAGTTTCACTCTACATTGCCTTGGTACCCCCCTTAGGAGCTTATATCTTAGCTTAATTAGGCCTTATATCAGACCCCTTCTGTTACTGTTATGCATCTGCAACCTTGAGTCCTTATTGCCCCTTTTGTTTTGATAAATAACTGCTTCATTACTGGTCCTCTTGAGCTGAAATTTTGGATATATGATCTATGGTTGGTGGTCTTGAGTCCCACACTCTTGTTTTTCCCTTTAGCTTATTAAATAAGCAGTTGCAAGTGCTTAAACAGTAGGGGTAAAACCTGATTTGCTAAAGTGGTCAGTTTGCTTAAAACTTGGTAGATCACTGTTTAGGTGTTAGGATTAGTTGCACACAGTTGCTTTAGAGTAGTTTCAGTATTACTTAGCTTGTGTAGAAGTTTGGTTCACTTTAGAGCTTATTTGCTTATTTCTATTTGCTTATTCTATAACTGTTTACATTACAGCTCTGATTTCTTCCACATAAGCTTCATATTTGATATTTTTCCTAGAACTAGAGTAGCATTTTAGAATTTCCCTGAAGTTTTCATAATTTTTGGTCACTGTTCACTATTTTTCTTTATTAAATATAGTTTTTAAGCCTTTTTAAATACCTTTAATTGCAATTAATTGAGAAAAAGTTCCAAAAAATAATTTTTCAATTTTAATAGATTAAGATAAATATAAAAAGCATAAAAAAATATTTTTCCTTATTTTTCCCCTTTTATTTGGCATTTTTCATAATTTAAATTAGATTTAAATAGTATTAAATTCATAGAAAATAGGAAATTAATCTGAAAAAATAAAAAAATAGTTTTTTAAAAGTCTTTCATGATAATTTAGATTTTTGAAAAGTGATTCCATATTTTTCCCTTTCTTTCTCATAATTTTTAGATAATTAGTTTTAATTTTGAAGTTAATAATTAGTTTTTAATTAGAATTAATTCAAGAAAATTCCAAAAAAATAGTTTTAATTCATAATTAATTTTCAAATTACATTTTTAGAGTAAAAGTAATTTTAGGTTATTTTTAGGATTTAGATTAGACGTACTTGCTTTTTATTCGCGTTTCGTTTAAATTCCGTATTTGCGTTTTAGCGTAGATTTGCGTAGTTTGCCTTAGTTCTTAGGATTTCCCGTAAATTAGATGTTCCATTTACTTTCCTTATCCCGTAGTTTAGATAATATCATAATATCCTCTTTTCTCATTCAAATCCCGATAATCGAGACGTGAGTTGGAAATTCCATTCAACCCTCGTTCGGAACGATCTCGGTGCTCAAACCTAACACGTTTGAGTTACCCATATACTACACTTCTTTATTATTGATCAGTGTCCGAACCGTTTTAAGTTTCTTACGGTTAGTCATTCACAAGTGGCTAGCTTGTGTGAGTAAACTTGACGTTTTCGACTGCGAATCAATTTTTTGGCGCCGCTGCCGGGGAGGGCTTGTAGCGAGTTTTCGTATTCCGTCTCGAATCGCGTGCATTTGAAGATCCTTCCCCGAGTGAAGTTACCGTCATTTTTGTAAATATATCTTTTTCAAAAACCCAAAAAGATTTTCCTTTTCAAAATATGTTTTCAAAAAACCCAAAAATATTCTTCTTTACCCTCTGAACCGTCAATTCTTTATCCCTTAACCCTCTTATTCGTATAATTCTTCTCGATGTCTTCGTCTTACCATTATGGTTGTCAATGGTGTGGGGGACCTCAAAATGGTGGGAATTGTCCTGGTTGTAGCATTGTGAATACGGGAGACGAGTTTGTCTACGACCAATATCCCTACAATGATACGACCGATTTCCTTAACCAACCCCCATACCATGAGACGGAGTCATACTCATGTGAGTACTGTGGAGGTCCTCACCAAGGTTTTCAATGTCAAGACCAATTTAACAATACAACCTTTGGTTATGAACCTTATCCATATACTTCACCAAACCCGTTACAACAATCATATTGTTGTGAGTATTGTGGAGGTCCGCATGTCAACTCCGATTGTCAAATGCAAAACCCGCTTGTCTATGAGCAGGTTCCTTGTAACGATTATGACTATTCTTATGACCCACCTCCACAATACCAAGAAATTCAACCACAACCTCTGATAATTTCTCCAGAAATTCAAAGATGTCTCGAAGAATTTGTTAATGAACATGCCGAAGATCGAGCATCTCGAAACGAAAGATCTATGTTAGAATTACTCGAAGAAGAAAAACGAGCAGCTCGGATTGAAAAGTGTCTTGAAGAAATACGAATTGAGGAGCAAGCACTTAAAAGACGTGCCCGATGGCTCGAGACTTACATCGATGATGATGATGAGGATTCCATCCAAATGAAAGAGTACTATGCAAGTTTGTCGGATGAAACCCCTCCCGTTTCTGAGCCTTTCATTTCCGACCCTTCCCCTTCACTCACGCCGGTTGAGAGAAGTGACGTCATTTTGGAAGAGGTCGATGATTCTATTTCTTCAAACATTGTTGAACCCGTTGACTCTCTCATAATGGGGGACGAGCCTCTTAATACTATTCCGGAAACGGAATCTTCTTGTGTTGAGAGCCTTATCCCAATCCCAAGAGAGCTGGGTTGTTGATGATATTTGTGATGAGCTTTCTCTTGATATTTTGAATGATCATGTTGAGATGTTTTCCGATTCGAGGATGTATCGGACAGTGATTGTGATTCGCTTTTATGTGATTCTCTTGACAGAAGAAGAAGAGATTGAGGTTACTTCGGGATTTTCTCAAATCATCTTTTTGAACTCAAAGATGACTACACCTTTTGTGAAGTTAATCCTCTTTTCGACCAAGATTTTGAGTCCGATTCAGAGACCACAGCGGAAGTGGTGGATATTGCTAGCTCTCGCACCACTTGTCCCATCTCTAAGTTCCGACCTTTCTCTCCCGTCATGTGATGTTATGCAAGATGAAGAACGTGATGAATCCGACACTGAAGATATTATGGAGATTGATGAATTGACTAAAGTGGTTGAAGACGATATTCTTGATGATTCGCCTTATGATTCTGATATGGAAGAAATCGACTTATTTCTTGATGATCCAATACCGCCGGGTATTGAGAGTGACGGGTGCGACTCTAATCAAGATATCCTTTTTCTTGAAAGCTTGCTTAATGATGATTCTCCCTCCTCTGTTGAGTCGACCCTCACTTATCCCGTTAAGCACACATGTGAGGACAAGATTTTCAACCCCGGGATACGCATTGATGAGTTTTATGCTAAAAATGTCATTCGAGATAAGGATCCTCCCTTGGATGCCTTCGTTGATGAGCCTTTGAACCCCTACGTACCATGAGCTCCGATTTCTTTGGAGTATTCTCGTATCGATCCTTCATCCCTTCGTCCGCCCGCAAAACCACCGGATGATGGATCGATCTTTCATATGCCTTATGTGAGTTTGGGAGGAATTATCCTTTATGTGCTGATGCCCGACATTTTCTTTCCTACCCAACCCACCCAGTCTCATTCTTTCGGGAATGAGGACACCGTTTTTGATCCTGGTATCTCTACCACTTTCTTCCCCAAGGACAAATGAATTCGGGGACGAGTCAGGCTAGCGACTCGTTTAAGAAAAACAGTAGCGCTTCGTGGGAGGCACCCCATGCTTATCCATCTATCTTCTTTCTATTTTCTAATAAGTGACGTGAAGGGGTCTGCCTCTTCGATTTCTCGTGTTTGGTTGTTTGTGATGTTGTGTCTAGGATGTTCCCGATATGAAGACTCTCGTGCTCGAAGTTTGTCATTTATCCACTCGAGTTTCATGATCGATGCTGATGGAAATCCGATATCCTAATCTTATCGACTAACGTTTATCTTTGAGCACACTTAATAAACGGCTTTTAGATTTTCGTGATACCCTTGCTTTAAACATTGAGGACAATGTTTCGTTCTCGTCTGGGGTAGGGTAATCTTCGATTTGATTTGACCGCACTTGCTTATTTCTGTTGTGTTTCTCTCGTAACCCCGTTTTTCCTTAGAAAATGAAAAATTGTGCAAAAATGAGCAAAATTTAAAATTTTTCAAGCTTTTGTTAAGTCTTTTTGATTGAAAAGTTTTGCTAGTCTCTTAGATCAGAAGCTATAAAATACGAATTCTAGCTCAAAAGGCCAAGATTTTGCAAGTTTCCCTGAGTGATTTTAAATATGCATAACTTGATTTCATTAGACGAAGCATTTGCTAAGTTAATATATGTTTTGACATCTTGATTGACTTTCATTGGTGAGAGTAGGAATAGAATTACGACTTGACCGGGCGTGTTGAGCCCTAGCTTGTTCTCTTAACCATAGATAATCTAAAATTATCGGCTAAGCATCTGCGGATCTCATTATTTGGGATTTTAAATTTGCGGAGATCGAGAAATGATAGAGTTACTTATGAGTTTAGATGCTAAGCGTGGAGTAGTTGGTTCTCTTTAGAGCCCATCGAAGGTACTTATGGCTTTTGTTCCCACAAAATTGTTTCACCCCATATCTGTCTAAATAATTAGAGATGTTGAGTTTTTGGCGATAGTTAGTTCTTTATCTTCTTAAAAGAATCTTTGTTTTAAAAATTGGGTACACATCAAGGATCCGTAATAAATAAGCAATCAGTAATAAGTGATATGTGAAATGTAATAAGTATAGTTGTGAGCTGCGTGTGAGATCGGACCCTTGGATACTTAGCCAGGATTGAGTGAGGTCTTAGCCTAGCCAGCCGGGATCCTCATTTCATGAAGCCTATAGTCTTGGAATTACCCCGTGAAGCTCCGTGGTTCACAGCTCATATAAGTAAAGGTATAAGTGCAAAAATGTTGATGTTGAAAAATGAAGAAAAATGAAAATGAAAAAAATCAATTATAAGTAAATAAAAATTCCTTGATGTGGACCTCATTTTTACGACAATGGTTCTTGAGGGAAGGCGGATAACTAATTATCGACTTAGCTTTATATCTTTATCGGAATAAAAGTTATCGAAGCGAGAATTTGAAGAAATTCATTTCTCACAAAAATAAAAAATCTAGAGGAAATAGGAAAATGGGAACAAAGGTAATTACACAAGTAACTTCCATGGGTAGTGTTAGCATCTAGAATCATTTGTAACAATGATTTCGGTTTTACGCTTAGTTTGGGACTTGTGAAAAATCGGGGACGATGTATTCTATCCGTATGGTCACTTCACGCTGTGTTGTGTTTTTTACTCTGTGATCCTAACGTGTCGTTTGAAAAATGTTGGAGTTATTGATTGACATGAAAGTTCAACAAACCGTCATTCATAACCGGAATGTGCTTAAGCGTAATATCTATATGTGAATTAAAAGGTAAACGGGCGTTTTTAGAATTAAGGCTTTCTTAATCTCTTTTGAGGAATCTTTGCTACTTCTTCATAGGTTTAGTAGAAAGAGATTGAAATCCTTGGTTTTAGAAGCGTGAGTTGATTGCATTGCGTGAGGACACGACAATAGTTTCGTCTGGGGTATTTTGGTATGTGCTAAAACACATACCTTTTTGTTATCAAAACTGACCCAAAATAACCAAGAAAGAGCCGTTTATTGCTAATATTTGTGATTTTCTTGAGTTTGTGCTTGTGCAGGTATGGATATGTAAAAACACGCAAAAAGGTGCCAAATCGGGCGTAAATCCGAGCAGGGAGATCAAGAGTTTAGCTTAAAATGAGGCCGGAAGGTCAGAATATTGCATTTATGAAGATTTCTAATCTCTGAGGATGATTTGTGAAGATTTGATCAAAGTTTGAAGAAATGTCAGAAATAGTCCCTGAACTTTCAGCAAATGACAGAAAACACCCTCATGTTTCAAAAGTTGCAAATTCAGTCCCTGGTTTACTTGAAGATTGGCAAAAGTGATCCTTGAATGATATTTTTAGATTCACATGATTGGTCCCTCAAATATCCGGATGTACAACTTTAGTCCCTTGGATTGCTAATGCTAGTCCTAAACCAATCCTAATATATCCACAATCCAATCCTATATCTTCAGTCCATTAACCCAAGGCCCAATATATTTACCGTCAATACAAATCACACCATCCAACTAAACCCAACCCGGATCCAATCTTTCACACGGACACACTCAAACATAATTTACCCAAATCAACAAACCATTTACCCGTCAAACCCTTTGAACAAATATAAAATAAACCCAAACAAACCATACGCACCCAAACAGTAATTCTTTTCTTCCCAGTTACCCTTTTACCCACACCCAAACACCAAGCATCGTTTAGAATCTATCCTAAAGCTTCTAGAACCGACTTGTCAGATGAGAGTGCCAGCGTGGACAAATGGGAGTATCCCATTGGCCGAAACACATCATCAATCCAATCCAATGGCCAGGAATGAATTTGATGACAAGATGGGAAATCAAAGGTCGAGATTAGACATTCATGAAGCTTCTCAAAAGGATCCCAAGGCCTCTCCTCATCAGCTATATAATCCCCTTTCAAGTCACATTGTAATTGGTCCATTTTTCATGTCTTAGAGAAATGTTACCATTTTATTTACTTGTCATTTAACTGCTTTCATAGTGTAATCTTGTCCTTTTCAATATAATTCTGTAATTCACTTTATTAATGCAAGCCAAGTTTTCATCTTAATTCTTGTTGATTCGAATTTCTGTTCAAATTTCTTTTCATAACTGTTTGGAAGCTTAGTTTATAACTCATTAAGCTCACATAAGCTTGTGTAAGCTTATGAGAGGTTAATTCTACATTAACTTGTTCTTAATCTCATTTTCCTCAAAAAGTCAACATAAGTCAAACGGGTTAAATTTGGTAGTCAAAATCAGTTTGAGGATTAAGAGTTGCTTTTAATATGTTTGGTATTTGGATTTCAATCAGTTTAAGTTCAAAGTTTTACATTGCTCTTGTTTTAATTTGAAATGTGTTTTCAAAAGGGGTGTTTGGATTCAACAAGTTTTTAAGGATTTAATGGAAATTGTTGGTTGAATCTTGGTGTTTAGAGTGTAGTTACTAGTTTTAGAGTTTTCTCAATCATAATTTCTTAATTACCAAGTCTGCATGTGATTTGAGTCTTTAACGTTTTATTGTCCTGCTGCCACTCTCTTTTCTTACTTAGCTTAGTTGATAGATGTTAATCCTTCATGTATTCTTTGTATTTGCTTGATTAGTATTCATATAAGTAACTCATGGTTTAGATTGCACCTGTAGTGATTTTATGTAGTCAATAGAGCTTAAACTTAGTTCCATTTTTTTTCCACATTGCTGCTGTGTTTCTGCCCAAGTAAGCACCTGCTTAGCTCAATTTTTGATTAGATTTATGATGTTATTAGGTGAACTTTGTTTTTTTAGATAGTCAATATTATAGTTTCACTCTACATTGCCTTGGTACCCCCCTTAGGAGCTTATATCTTAGCTTAATCAGGCCTTATATCAGACCCCTTCTGTTACTGTTATGCATCTGCAGCCTTGAGTCCTTATTGCCCCTTTTGTTTTGATAAATAAATGCTTCATTACTGGTCCTCTTGAGCTAAAATTTTGGATATATGATCTATGGTTGGTGGTCTTGAGTCCCACACTCTTGTTTTTCCCTTTAGCTTATTAAATAAGCAGTTGCAAGTGCTTAAACAGTAGGGGTAAAACCTGATTTGCTAAAGTGGTCAGTTTGCTTAAAACTTGGTAGATCACTGTTTAGGTGTTAGGATTAGTTGCACACAGTTTCTTTAGAGTAGTTTCAGTATTACTTAGCTTGTGTAGAAGTTTGGTTCACTTTAGAACTTATTTGCTTATTTCTATTTGCTTATTCTATAACTGTTTACATTACAGCTCTGATTTCTTCCACATAAGCTTCATATTTGATATTTTTCCTAGAACTAGAGTAGCATTTTAGAATTTCCCTGAAGTTTTCATAATTTTTTGTCACTGTTCACTATTTTTCTTTATTAAATATAGTTTTTAAGCCTTTTTAAATACCTTTAATTGCAATTAATTGAGAAAAAGTTCCAAAAAATAATTTTTCAATTTTAATAGATTAAGATAAATATAAAAAGCATAAAAAATATTTTTCCTTATTTTTCTCCTTTCATTTAGTATTTTTCATAATTTAAATTAGATTTAAATAGTATTAAATTCATAGAAAATAGGAAATTAATCAGAAAATTACAAAAATAGTTTTGAAAAGTCTTTTATGTTATTTTAGATTTTTGAAAAGTGATTCCATATTTTTCCCTTTCTTTTTCATAATTTTTAGATAATTAGTCTTATTTTTAAAGTTAATAATTAGTTTTTAATTTAAATAAATTCAAGAAAATTCCTAAAAAATAGTTTTAATTCATAATTAGTTTTCTAATATCATTTTTAGAGTAAAAGTATGTTTAGGTTATTTTTAGGATTTAGATTAGTCGTTATTGCTTTTTATTCGCGTTTCGTTTTAATTCCGTTTTTGCGTTTTAGTGTAGATTTGCGTAGTTTGCCATAGTTCTTAGGATTTCCCGTAGATTAGATGTTCCATTTGCTTTCCTTATCCCGTAGTTTAGATATCATCATATTATCCCCTTCTGTTATTCAAATCCCGATAATCGAGACGTGAGTTGGAAATTCCATTCAACCCTCGTTCGGAACGATCTCGGTGCTCAAACCTAACACGTTTGAGTTACCCGTATACTACACACTTCTCATCTATTATTGATCAGTGTCCGAGCCGTTTTAAGTTTCTTACGGCTAGTCATTCACAAGTGGCTAGCTTGTGTGAGTTAAGCTTGACGTTTTCGGGCAAATCAATTTTTGGCGCCGCTGCCGGGGATTGTTTGTGTTCACACTGAATCAATTTTTAGGCTGGGGATTGTTTGTGTTCACACTGAATCAATTTTTGGCGCCGCTGCCGGGGATTGTTTGTGTTCACACTGAATCAATGTTTAATCTTTGGAGTCTAAAGTCTCAAACTTGATCCTTATCGGTTAAATGTTTCTCTTAATCAAGTCATATCTCCCCTCAAAAGCTTTCAAAATCGATTTAAATCTACAGAGATCACAAATCTGAAATGATTTGAAAATTGTGATAGGGGGAGAATTTATGATTTAAATTGGATTTAAACTGATGATTCGATAAATGGTTTCACAAGTGTTTAACAAGCTTTCCTCCCCACATGTGCCAAATGATTTCAAATTTTCCATGCACATGTTAAGGGGGAGCATCCTTTTTAAACCATAAAGAATTGAAACGTGATTGATTTGACTTTAAGTTCAGATTCCTTCCAATATGTGCAAAACCCTTTCACACCTCCAGGCACATATTGAGGGGGGGGGGCAAACTTATGAAAACCTCATCCTTTCCCAATACGCTTTATCTACTTGATTTGATCAGGGAAGTGATGTTGATATCTTTTAGAAAATGGTAATAAAAGAAGTTAATTCTTCCTCTTGCCTCCGTGTGCCAAAATGATTTCAAATACATGATGCACATGTTGAGGGGGAGCTCTTTGTCTAAAAATGTCAAAAACAATTCAGGTACAAAATGCTTTGATAATATATCACAAGTATCTGGATTGATTTTCAAAGGGTTTTCAATTGGTTCCAATGGTAGATGAACAATACCAAATAGACCGACCAAATTTACTTTATGTATGGTGATATAAGGATGATAAGGTTAGGTATTAGTTCCCATGATCCGCCAGAACCGGAGGGATCTACCCAGGGACAATCCACTAGATAGTGTAGAAGTCCTTAGGTATGATGAAAAAAGGAGAAAAGTGAGATATGGGAAGAGTGCTGACTTGAGACAGCTGAGTACTGGAATAAACCCTACAAGTTTCTAGTTATGAAGTCTCGGTAAGCACTGAAGGGGTTGAAGAATGAAAAAGAAATGAAACGAGAAAAGGGTGAAAATAAATAGCCCTCTAATAATTCAACCTTAGGGCAGAAACCGGGTTCAATACATATGCTACTGGTGGTTATTAAGGTAACACTGGTATTAAAGACAAGACGTCATGGACCTAGTGACGCACTGCACTAAACTTCCCAAGCTACTCAAGTTTCTCTTAAAAGGACTTGCTTCATTCTCACGGGGAACCTACATAATCTATCGACTTTCTCTTAGAGATTGTTGATATTGAAGAAGGAGACCCTCTCCCTAGTCTACGGCATAGGAACCAAATGTGCACAATTGAGTCTAGAGCCACGAGATCATCTATAAATCTCATTAGGACACTGTCTATGAAGGCTCTCTATTTCACACAATGTGTAAAGAGAGATTATATCTTATGAGTCCTATGCATTATCCTTGTGGTATTGCCAGAACATCTGAGTGATATGCAAACATTTTTAAAATGAAGATGGAAAGCCTTTTGGAGCCAATATCAAACAAGCTCCTGGTGGGTGACATGTGAGATCTTGCAAAATATCAAGCTTGTGACAACTGGATAGAAACAATGGGGCGATTCAATCTTGAATCAACCTTGGTCCAGGAAAAGGATTGACGGATACCTTTGAAAAACTGGTCGTTGTGCTCAAAAAATCTTTTCTCTAGCACTTCGACTTGTATTATGTTTTCAAAATAAAAGGGTATTTATGATTGAAAATTGATTTCTTCTTGTAAACCTTCGTCGTATTGAAAAATTCTTTATCTTAAGCAATATGCGATTGTTTTCAAATCATTTTCTATCAATCAGTAAATCTCAATTTGCTGGTTCACTCACTCCTTGTTGTCTTCTTTGAGACGTTCCGGTTTGAGAACGGCTAGAGCAACTACGAAACCCTGTCAAGGAAATTCTTCAGAATTATACCTGATTACAGGCAGTACTTGTACTGATCAACGGGGAACCGTGGGCCGTGTACCTCAATTCAACGAAAGTGGTCAAAGACACTTTCCTGTGTTTTATTGCTAACTGTTGTATGCAGGTACACCCGACGTTTTCAGCTGATCAGAATGGAGAGGCCAATCCATAGCCGCATGCTCACACTACACATTCATCTCTAAAGAAATCATGATAAGTGCATCAACTATTCTGATATTTTCACTCCATGCTTCTGCTACGCTGCTGCAAATATCATGAATCAACTACAGCTTCTGCTACTCTGATAAGAAGAAATCATGATCCAGAATGTGAGCATGTCGGTCCTTAATGTCACAACATCACATAATACCAACACTACAAAGGAAGAGTCAGAGATTTATGGTAGCTGATGATCTTAAAGTTGGCTCAAAACTCATTATCACGTGGATCAGTTAAAGACCTCCACTTGGATTATCCAAACATGCAATAATGAAGAATCAAAGACTACGAGCTACTGAGCAAAGAACAAGAACAAGAATCCAAGAACAATCTTAATGTAATATCTGTTTGTATTCAATGTAATTTGAGGTGACCTCCCGTAGGGGGAGATTATTAGGATTTAGTAAATCCAGTTATTAACGTGTCGGTCACCTCAAGTGTATGTAATCGTTAGAAAGCTCGTAGTTGTAGTTATTATAAGTCAAGTAGTATTTATTTAAGTAACACCGTGGAGGACGGACGGGTCTTTACCCACTGTATGCCTGATCCACAGCCCGTTGGTGGCGTTTTATGTAAGACTATAAATACTCTCTACCTCCCAAGGTAGAGAGTTGGAGCTCATAATAAGATTTTCACTTTCTCTCACTAAGTTCCCAAACCTCTAACTCTTTCTCTCTCTAAAACCTAATAGTATACGCTTTGGTTGATTATGGTTTGATGTGTTTGTGAAATCCAATGTGTAACATTCCTGATAGGGGTACATAAGATTTTAGGGTTTAAAAGAAGAGCAAACTTGATGGTGCTACGGTTTAGAAAAGCTACAATCTCTGTAAATTCATCATGTCCATCTGGCAATTCCAAGCATGCCACCATATTGTGTTTCTCGACAAAGTCAAGAGGAGTCATGAATGAATTAAGTTAGGATTAGAAAAGTGGGATTAAGTCGCAAAAGCCTGAATTGTTCTGTGGTGAAAGTAATTAGAGAGTTATGCACTTTATAGAGATTTAGAGAATATTGGTTGAACCGCCTTATAGATATTTATGGTAATAAGTGAAGAATAACCAATTAGGAAACTCTTTTATAGGAAAATAAGTGGTTAACAACTCTACTTGCAAAAGTAATCATTGCATAACAGACTTTTGGAATAAGTACTAACGGCTAGTTCATCAGTACTAACTATGCTTATCAGTACTAACTTATAACCATCAGTATTAACTTTTACCCATCAATATTATCTTATAGTTTGGAAATTATAATACTGAAACCCCATTTATGAAGGGATTAAGTGTGGTGACTGACACTTAATCAAGGTCGGCCTCATATGGCCTCTGGTTTGGTGAAAACCAATGGTTTCAGTGCATAGCACTGCCTGTGATGGATAGTCCTATTAAAAGGGTCTTCCTGACAGGGTTTCCAGCTCGTGGCAGGTGTTGCCTCCAATACAAGTGTTGGATTCATGGTTGCTCGCTGTTCTCTAAGCCAGATGCCCTTAGGCTAGTTACACTATATGTAAACAGATAGAATGGCAAAGAGTGGGTTAGTGCAGAGTGATCTGACAAACTAAAACCATCAATTAATGTTCAATTAAAGCACATGATGCCACATATTGCTTAGGCATCGCATATTCCATTGTTACAGCAAGTCCGATAATGTGGTGGCTTCAGATTGAGCATTAGCAAGAAAACCACATGTGATGTAACACCTAGTCACCAAACCATATACATATTGCTTGTGTTATACCTTAAAAGTTAGTCCAAAACCAAGAAAACACAATCGAAGACATTTTCTTGCCAATTTGTATTAACTTAACAAAATCAGTATTAACCTGATAACAATAAGTACTATGGATGAAGCATCCCAATACTTGTGACCAAGTACTGAAACCTTCCCAATTCAAAAGCTTTAGTTAAAAGATCTGCAACATTAAAATCAGTATCAATCCTTTCAACCTGAATGAGTTTCTTTTCATTACAGTCTCTTATAAAATGATGTCTTATCTCTATATGTTTAGTTTTAGAATCAACAAATGGATTTTTGATAATGCAAATAGTATTGTTGTTATCAACATAAATGACAATGTCCATGAAATTATACCCAGAATCAAGCATATGATTTTGAATCCAGAGGACTTGACCACAGCAACTTGCAGCAGCTACATATTCAGCATCAGTTGTAGAGTTTTCCACAATGCTCTGCTTCTTGCACTACCATGAAATCAACCTATCACCAAGAAACTGACATCCTCTTGTGATTGATTTCTATCAAAACTTTCCTCAGCATAATCACTGTCAGAGTAAGCTACCAGATCAAAGGAAGAGTCCTTAGGATACCAAAGACCTAATTGAGCATGGCCTTTCAGATATCTAAAGATTCTCTTAACTGCATGCAAGTGAGAAAGCTTTGGAGAGACTTGAAATCTTGCACATGCACACACGACAACATAATATCTGTGCGGAGGCAGTCAAATACATCAAAGATCCAATCATGTATCTGTAGAGATGCTGGTCAACATCTTCACCATCAGCATCTGGAAGTAGTGGCTTATTGTGCTCGATAGGAGTGCTTGCAATCTTTGTATTTTCATAGCCAAACTTCACTAAAATCTCCTTAACATATTTATCATGACTAATAAATATGCCATATGTCTTCTGCTTGACCTGTAGCCCAAGAAAGAAGGTGAGTTCTCCCATAAAACTCATCTGAAACCTGTCATGTATCAACTTCTCAAACTCTCTACATAGATCCTGCTTGGTTGAACCAAAAATAATGTCATCCACGTATATCTGTACCAACAGGATTTCAGTCTTCACATTCTTGATGAATAGAGTCTGATCAATCTTCCCTCTTTTGAAGCCATTGCCCAAAAGATACTTGTCTAAAGTTTCATACCAAGCTCTTGGGGCCTGATGCAGACCATAGAGTGCCTTCTAAACTTTGTACACTTTGTCTGGAAAGTTTGGATCTTCAAAACCAGGAGGTTGTCAAACATATACCTCCTCCTCAATCTTCCCATAAAGGAAAGCAATCTTCACATCTATCTGGTATATTGTAAAGTCTTTATATGATGCATAGGCCAGGAAAAGTCTGATAGCCTCAATCCTTGCCACTAGAGCAAAGACTTCTTCATAATCAATCCTTTCCTGCTGTGTATACCCCTGAGCTACAGTCTAGCCTTGTTCTTTATTACTACACCCCTTTCATCCTTCTTGTTTCTGAAAACCCACTTAGTGCCAATTGCTCTCTTGCCATCAGGAAGATCCACCATAATCCATACATCTTGAAGTTTAAATTGGAGAAGCTCTTCCTGCATTGCTTCTACCCAGGATTCATCTTCAAGAGCTTTGTAGACTTTCTTTGGTTCTGCTTGGGAAACAAAACAGGCAAAGATACATGTTTGTGAGGCACCATGATTTATTTCTTCATAGATGGCACTGAAGAATCCTGTTTCACTATGCTGAACTTTAGATTTTGTAGTTCTTTCAGCATTGACATCCCCAATAACATTCTCCAAGGGATGATCCTGATTGATTCTTCTGTGTGGTGTAGCAGGAACAACATATGATGAAGCTATATTAGTCATATCAATCTCATCAGCTTCACCAAAAGGATTAGGAACCTCTATATTGAATGATGGAGTAGTCCGAGGACCATCAATACTAAATCTGGCTCATCAGTACTAACTTGTGGCTTATCAGTATTAACCATAGTTGTACTAAACACTTGAGGTTCGACCACTGGTTCATTTGCATCTTCATCAGTATTAGATTCATGAGTCTTTGGAGGCTGATCATCAGCTTTGTTTGCCTCCCCTGAAGAAGTGCTTCCACCTGAGTTGTCATTCCAAATAGGCAATCGAATGCAATCATCATCCTCATCAGAATCTGCATCTGGACCTTGCTTTTCTCCTGCAATTATGTTAGAATCCACATAAACAGGCACATAGTTCATAGATTCTGTTAGCATATCAATATCAAAAAGCCATGTTGGTCCTTGTCCCTCTACACTAGGTTTGTCCTAAAGAAACTCTATGTGCAGATTCTCCTCTACTATTCTGGTTCAAGAATTATAAACCCTAAAGGCTTTACTATTCAGTGAGTAGCCAACCAGATATCCACTATTAGATTTTCCAACAAACTTACCTAAATTGTCAATGGTATTGAGAATAGAGACATGACACCCAAAAGGTTTAAGAAAGTCTAGTGTGGGCTTTCTACCTAAAAACAGCTCATAGGGAGTCTTGCCATGAGGCTTCACAATTAGTACCCTGTTCTGAACATAACAAGCAGTATTAACTGCCTCAGCCAAAAATGGTGTAGGTAACATGGAATCTGCTAACATTGTCCTAGCAGCCTTAATCAATGTTCTATTTCTCCTTTCAGCAACCCCATTTTGCTGAGGAGTTCTAGCTACACTGAATTCTATTTTAATACCCTTAAGTTGACATAAATCATTCATCACTTGGTTTTTAAACTCTGTCCCATTATCACACCTAATGATTTTAACTTTCTTATCAGTTAGGTTTTCTACTGCAGCTATGTAAGACTTAAGGATTTCACTGGTCTCATCCTTAGTGTTCAAAAAGAAAACCCAAGTAAATCTGCTAAAATCATTAGTCACAACCAAACAATACTTCTTAAAAATCAGGCTACTAACATTAGTGGGGCCAAATAAGTCCATGTGCAGCATATGCAGTGGTTGGGTGATAGAGTTAAAAACTTTGGGCTTACAAGAGGCTCTATGTTGCTTCCCTTTGAGACAAGCACTACAGGTCTGTTTATTTTAAAATCTTTTTGAATGTAAACCTCTTACAAGGTTATTTTTAGCTAAAAGATTGATTACCTTAAAGTTCACATGACCTAGCCTTTTATGCCATCACATAGATTCATCCTTAGAAGCTGTAGCAACTAAACATGTAAGATTGTCTCTGGGCACTATGTTCTTCATATTGACACTGTAAAGATTTCTTTTCCTAGGAAACTTAAGTAGAACCTGATCATCACTAGGCAGCTTAAAGTTAGGAGATAAAACCAAGCAATCGGTATCTGTGAATAGAACAAAATTCTTCTTGTCACACATTTGTCACACACTGAACATATTGTATTTGAGTTCCTTCACATAGTACACATGTTCAAAATCCAAATTACCAGTCTTGATTGTGCCTTTACCAGTAATCCTTCCACCTATTCCACCTCCAAAAGAAACATATCCTCCATTCAAATCGGTGAAGTCTGAAAGATAGGATAGATTTCCAGTCATGTGCCTAGAACACCCACTGTCTGAATAGCCAAGATCATCGTTATTGTTGGAGTGTGCCTGCACATAAAATAAAGGAAATTAGTTCCTTTTGGGGACCCAAGCCATCACTAACTTGGATCTGCCTCGTGCATCAATGTAATCATATTTCTTGAGAGTAACTGATGTAGTGTTGGGCTGAGTGGTCTTTCTCACCCAACAAGCTGAGGGCTTAATAGCATTGCCCTTGTTTCCCTTTACAACATTCACTTTAGAGCCAGCTGGTTTCATTTTAGGCTTAAAAGTATTAACTTTTGGCCTATCGATTAAGTCTTGGCTCATAAGTATTAACCTTTTTCTTGTAAAAATTGATTTGTTCATTACAGGAGTTAAATGTTTTCTTGATTTAAAGGACCTTGGTAAAGTAGATGATGATTTTGAAAAGTTTCTTTTAGGTCTTTCATCAAATACTCTGGGTTGTGGTCTAGCAGTATTAATTGGCCTTGCATAATTCAAAGGTTTTATGCCAGTTTTGAGAAGAACTGCTCTGGGGGGTCATGATGGGTTGGGGTCTCATAGGATATCTGCATTGAGCCTGCAGATGAGAGAAACTACCACACATAAAGCAAGATTTGTTATACATGACAAATTCATCTCCTAGTTGCTCAGATTCTAACTGGTTCCAGTTTCTCTTGTTACCTCTAGGACTAGATGACCTATTTCTATACATCTCAACATATTTTACTTGCTTTTTAACAGGTTTGTCAATTAATTTCTTGGTTTAGTGACATGTTCTTGCTTTGGTTCACTAGACTCTACACTATCCTTTTTATTTTCAGATTTAGACACCTCAGGTAGGGAGGTGTCACTAGCACTTTCAAACACTTCATCAGTCTTTTCAGGGAAAATACTTTTGATTGTAGGGCCTCGGATAAATGTGGGTTCCTGAAACTCTGCTAATCCGGTGTGGGCAAGGTCTATACCAAGAGGTGAATGAACTCCTCTAAATGGGTGTAGTATAGCATTATAACTCATACCTGATTTTGCTTTGCCAATTAGAGCTTTTTCAAGGAATTTATCAACTCTCTCAGTGTTATAATGTTTTGCGTCTTGAAGAGCCTCAATACTTAGGTCTATATTATCTTTAGCTATCGTGACTTTCTCTAGTTCTTCTTTTAACACATTTATGGTGACTTCTTTAAAGAGATTTCCTATTAAGCCTGCAGTTGATTGTTTGAAATGAGACTCATTTTCTTTATAATGCTTAACTTGTTTTTCTAAGACAGCTAAACCTCTCTTGTGATTTGCTAAGTTATATTCAGTTTTAGAAAGTTCTTTAGACACCTTATCAAACATGATTTTTAGCTGTAAATATTTGCTTAATGGAATGCATGTATCTGAGCAATTTGTTGGGTTTTAGGTTCCTTGGATTTGATGAGACAAAATAAATACAAGAATGAAACAAAGGGACTTAAAGTGAAAGAGATGAAACCTACAAAAAGATGGAAGGACTTGCTTGCAAAAGAAGATTTATTATTTAGTCCTTCGTAGTATTTTGTAAACCCTAATCCTCTAGTATATAAAGAGGACATGGGGTGTAGGTTTTATAGAGATAAGTCTTCCATAATGTAGTCGACTAAAGGTGTGTGTGTGTCCTAGGCGTGTAGTTCTTTGTAAACGCCTAGGTTAGTGATAGTTTTGTTAACCCCCAAGATCAAAGAAGTCTTTGATCCCTGTTACATTTAGGTAATACGTTATTAATATAATTGGAGGTGATGGTGAATGAAACCTTGTGTCAATAACATAGTTGTTTATTTAATTCCGCTGTGCATGTTCTTTATCTATGTTATTGTTAAACCCTAAGGCTCAAAACAATTCAAGGAGTTCTAACAAACTCCGCACAATTTGTTTCAGTAAGTACCTCAGATACCAAAGCCATGTTGATTGGACTTTCTTCTTCATCAGCCATGAAGCTCCAATCATATCCAGCACCATCAACAACCACCATTGCTTTAGAAGAAGAGTTGTCAGCATTAGTGTGTCTCCCCTTTCTCCTAGGGCTTCTACATTCCCTGGAAAAATGCCCAAGCTTGCCACAGTTGTAGCATTCAACTTTTCCCTTGTCAAACCCAGCAACATCTGCATCATTGATCTTAATCTGACTTTCAGTTTTCTTCATGAACCTTTTTGCCCTTATGCTGATCAGGGCAATGTTCCATTTTATGTCCATCTCCCCCATGTCATCTTCATAGATTTGTCTCAGATCATCATGAGTGATATGGGATCCATGACTTTGTTCAACTATGAAAGCATGGATTGTGCCTTCATTGATACCTGCTGCAGTTGTCACTGAGCTATCAATAATAACATTAGTACTAGGAGTACAAACATCAAAGTTATCTACATCATTGTTAGTGACAGGGTGAGCCACAAAAGCTATGTTTTGTGACCCATAACTGGAAGATGCATCTGCTTTCCTCTTCATATTCTTGTTTCAATTACCTTAAAGCTGTGAAACAGATTGTCCAAACTCATGGTTTCAAAAATCTGGCTGTTCTTCCAATAATGACATGAGTGTCCCATTTTGGTGATGGAAGATTTATAACAAACTAGGTTTGACATCTCTATGGAAAGGCGCCCATCCAAATCAGCCAGGTTGGCTAAACAAGTTTTTGAACCTATTAAAACTGAGTCATGGACTAAGTTGCACAAGTAGTGAAGTTTTCAAATTCTTGCTTCAACAGAGTCTTTTAAGTTTTCTTGGTGACAGAATCTCCACCAAATCTGGATTCAATGGCCTTTAAACAGAACTCTGTGCATCTTGGTTTGCTAAAGGTGAGTTGATGATCATCTGGGATTGCCATAAGTAGAAGACTTCTGGCCTTGAGATCATTGCTCTTTAAAGCCATTTCTTCATTAGTGATAGGATCACTTTCCACGTAGTAACAGTCTTACTAGCAACTTCTTCAGTGACAGTATGTTTGTAAGAGTATCCATAGAGCACAATGTTCCACAGCTTGAAATAAAGTACCAATAAGTACTGCTCTATGCACATTCTCTGGAGTTCATATTCATGTGGTTGCAACTTAGGAACTCTGTTAATAGCATTGGATTTCATTTATTCAAAATCCATTTATTCAGATTTGTCAACACATGATCTTCTAAAAACAAGGCTTCAGGACACAAGCTCTGATACCACTTGTGGAGTCCCAAACCTTAGATCTAGAACACTTAGCTTGCAAACGTATTAGTTTCCTTGGATGGTTCCAAAACAACAATGAGAAACTTTGTTGTAGATGCACACAAGTATGCAGAATCTACTTGAATGCACTTAGAAGATTAATGCAAAGACAATGTAAACAAAGTATAACACCAACATCTTCAATATTATTAAGTAATAATACGAGTACTCTCCTAGTACTAGGGTTTACAACCTTGAAGCTCTACTTTAGACGGCTAGAAAGTAAGATGTATGATTAACCTAGCTAGGATCTCCTTTTATACACTAAGGAGATCCCTTACAGAGATAACTATGGACTAAGTATATCATATCTTCTATTGGAATAGAAGATATGTTGTTACAACTCTTACACGACATTCCGTACTTACATCAGTACAAACTTAACGTTATCAGTACTAACTTTCTCACTATTAGTACTAACTAGTTAATACTTATCATTTAACAATATCAGTACTAACTCTATTACAATAAGTATCAACTCCAATAAGCTTATTTCCCAACAGTAACACCCCAACCCGACAAGGGTAGAAGTATCATATCATGGAGTCATATCAAAACATACTAATAAAAATTTTCAAGTGGAAGTCTTATAAAATAAAATACAAAGTCATATAAACAAATGACTTACAAGGAAAAATACAAAATCCAATATGTCCAAAAATGAAAAGAAATATTAAAACAATTGCTCTTCAAAATAAGCCCAAAATGATTAGGGAAACAAAGGTCGGATCACTCAAATGCTCCTACTCTCAGCCCAACAAAGCCCAACATCCCACTTGGTACATGCCGCATGGAAAAGAAATGCGGCTGAGCTTAAAAATCCCAGTGAACATATATAACAAAATAAAAGCTAAACAATATCAGAAATACAAAGTTAAACAAAGGATACTGATAACAAAGTCGCATCAAAATGAGCACAATAAGTCAATGAGGAACCTGCAGAACATAATAATAACAGATATCCAGAAGAAACAGAAATCAAAGGAGGCCAAAGCAAAGCATTGCATCGATGACATATATAAGAACATATAAATAACCAAACATACAAGTACCGAAACATAATCAAATAGGATTTTATGAACAGTATCTTAATCAAGACAAGTAATCAACCAATGAACAAGCATATCAACCAGCGGATCAGCTAATCATAAATAAAGCAAATAATAAATAAGATAATCAGAGTTATATAAGCTACGCTGAATTCTATAGCCAGGCGGAAGGAACTAAATTTAATGTAAGCATGGCAAACAGAAAATCACATATTAATCATATACTAGTAGGGAAAAAGGTAGTCACATAAATCATATAATAGCAGGGTAAACGGATGAAGTGGTAGTGATAACGCTCAGATTGTATATATTTTTAGTAGCATTGTGTGTGCTTTTGTATATATTATTTGGTTATATTTGTATGATTTTAGTACTTAATTGCATCAAAAGATGTTTGTCTAGTATTTATAACCAAGTGCATGTAAACGGAAGGAAAAGTAAAAGAATGTTCAATTTTAGGAAGATTCCCATTTCAGTGAAGCATGTCAAGCATAAATTAGTATTTCAAGTACCATAGAAGACCAAGATGATTGAAGAACCAAGCTCTACAAATCAAAATAAAGTTAAAGGTTGATTTTCCGTCTACTCAAGAAGACCAACCGAATTTGTTGCAACCGCAACCGGATCGGTTGGATGATGGTCATAAGGTACCTGTGAAGATGGACCAACCGATCGGTTACCACCTGCAACCAATTCGATTGGAGTAATGCTAGAAGACCAACCGGATCGGCTGGACCTTCGACCGATCTGGTTGGGAGACCTGTTTTTGCGAAATCTTCATCATTAAGCTTCCTCATTGTATCCAAACGATTCTAGGTCCTTCCCTTGGTGTATTCTAGTCCTTTCCGAACTCCTTGGAGGCCAAGTTCAGCAATTAATACCCAAGGCCTTGGAACTACTATAAATAGACACCTCTTGTGAGCATATGAGACACACACTTCAATACAACTCTCTATACTCATCAAACAAAGCTCTTAGCTCTCAAATTCGTCCTTAGAAGTCCAGGAAAGTTTAGAGTTCCAGAAGTACCACATTTAGAGGTCAAAATCCCAAGGAGTCTACCCCCAATACTTTGCTAATCATTACTTCACCATTTGTAATCTTATTCAAGCATTGTAAGACTCTTAATCATGTTTTCTAATGTTCAAAGTTCTGAGTTTATGTTTATGTTTACTATGAGTGGCTAGTTTCTTTATACACTTGCTTAAATGATGTTGATTATCATATGATTAGTTTGTGATAGTGTTAACATGTTTTAATTCAATTTCAAGTTGATTCTAAGATCCAATTATGCTAAAGTTTCATAGTTACATTTGTTAATCAAGTTTGACTAGTTGATAGTAATCGTAGAGGTCGAAAGAACTTATTGTTATTCAACAAGTTATAATCATTTTGTCTATGGATGATTGTTTTTGCCCATTTTTCTTGATTAAACAAATAAACAAAAGCGTGGTTGTAATAAGAACACTTATTGATTACCAAGTTGGATTGATTGGAAATATCTAAAAGGTTTTAAGATTAGTTGTTAACAATCAATTGTAACCTTTTGTCTATAATCGGTTACCTTTTGTATTGACCATTTCTTAAGCAAATTTGATAAAGCAAATGGATGTTTTTGTGTTTAAGTTTGTGAAAATCAATTTATAAAACTTGAATTGATCTTGAATTGATTGGTTAAAGTTAATGCTTGTTTTTATGAGCTAAAATCTTGACGAAGGTTTAACTTGTAAGAGAAATAGATTAGTACACCAACTAATTATCATAACCAACATGTTAAGAGGTTGACACAATCATACTAATCAAGGATAAGAAACTAGTTTAAGCAAGTGTAGTTTTTACTCATTTGAATTTCATTATATCTATTTTCGTTTTTATATGCTTTTTGGATTGCCTTAGTTGATTTAGACTTGTTAATCAGATTCACTCAAATCCCTGTGAACAATCCCAACTTACCTTCAAAATCTTGCTATAACGGATGAGTGCACTTGCTCGTATGTGTTATTGATAAATTTGGTAAATCGTCTTTTATAAATTTAAAACTTTTACACACGTAGCACATCAAGTTTTTGGCGCCGCTGCCGGGGATTTGATTGTGTTTCAGCAAGTTTTGAATCCACGTCAGTCGATCCATTTCAAAAAAAAAAAAAAAATCAGAAAGCTCCAACTGATCGATCGTCTCACAACCGATTCGGTTGCGTCAAAATCGTAACCAAGTTGATCTAACTGATCGGTCGCTCCTTGCAACCGATCCGGTTACTCGTTAATGTCCAGAATCTGTTTTCTTTGTTTGTCCATGTGTTTAGATATTGCCTGGATTCTATAGGTCATGGTATGAACACTCGTGCAGCAGGAATAGAACCAATCTCACATCTTACCAACCCCGAATGTTTGATTCGAAGAAGAAGAAGAACACCTTTCATACCCTTAGACAATCGTGTACCTAGAGTACCAAACCCACCATTTGATAACCTTGTAGAAGCCAAAGTCGTTTACAACCCTTTAACCAATTTACCTTTTCCCATGGCGGACGATCAACCCATGTGGGGAACCAACCGAGCCATAGCACCAACCCCTGGGAGTGCTAGTGTTGCTGTCAACCTTGATGACAACTTCACCGTGAAGGGTCATCATCTTTCTATGATCAAAGACCGTCAATTCAATGGCCGTGCGCGGGCCGATCCACATAAGCACACTTCCTAATTCATCGAAATTTGCGGCACGTTCCGTTATGGCGACACCGATGTCAATGCCATCAAACTCAAACTCTTCCCATCATCACTCGCCGGAGATGCTAAAGTATGGTATAATGAATTGACCCGAAGAATTATCAACACTTGGGAGGAGATGAGGAAAGCCTTTGTAAGCCGATTCTTTCCACATGCCATGTTTGATCGATTAATGGGAGAAATTCGTGCTTTAACACAAAACCCCAACGAATCACTTCTCGAAGCTTGGCTTCGGATGAAAGATTTGCTTCGTAGTTGTCATGACATGGTCTATCCAAAGGAACCATTATCCAAATCTTTTACCATGGACTAGATGAAATCTCTCAAGGCATCCTTGATGCCGGAGGAATTTTTATATATAAGACTCCTAACGATGCACACCAATTACTCGAAGATCGAGTACTTCTGAAAATCGATTGGTCTAATGATTCGAAAACCAAACCTCTTCGAAAAACCGTTGATTTTGTCGAAAACACCGATACTTCAAAACTCATAGAGAAAATGGAACCCTTAACCTCAAAAATCGACTCGCAATACAAAGATATCAAAGAGGAAATTAAGGAAATGCGAGACGGATGCAACAATTGTGGAGGAAATCACCAATAGTCTGAGTGTGACGATAAGCCCATGGGTGGACTTAACAAAGGAGAAGCAAATTATGTCCAAGGCGGATATCGTGAAGGAGGATACCGTGGAGGAGGTTATCGTGGTAATTATTACGGTAGAAATTCTAGAAATTGGCAAGATCTCCAACCAAGGGATAACAACCGTGATTCTCAACCTCGAACTGACAATCCGCCCCCAAAAATATCTGACAAAAAAATGGAAGAATCCGAATTCAAAAAAACTATGAGAGAATTCGTGACTACTCAAAAATCTGCGAAGGATTTCATCAAAAATCAAATTTTCAATCTCAAAGCCAAAGTTGAGCAGGGACAAAAAAAATCATCAAGCGTCTATCCAAGATCTTGAAAACAAATTTGGCAGATTTTCTGACCAACATTCCTCTTGACCATCTGGTTCATTACCAAGTAACACCCAATCCAACCCAAAACCATCTGTAACACCCCAACCCGATAAGGGTAGAGGTATTATAAAATGGTGTCATATCAAAGCATACATAATGAACATAATAAAGCAGCGGAAGTCTTAAATAAATAACCAAAGGAAATCCAGCCAACACGGCTTAAACGTTACATAAGTTCATCAAAAGAAGAAGGAATAAAACCAAGACATAAATAAGCATAATCCGAGTCTAAAGTAATGTCAACATAATCAAGCAGAACTAAGATGACTAGAGCCATAGATCCACATAACCGCTCATCACTCAAACCCATAGCTAAGATCCCAGCTTCTAGCTTAATTACCTGCCGCATGGAAAGAAAACGCGGCTGAGCTTAAAAAGCCCAGTGAACAGATATATATATAACAAAACGAATAATCGAAGGGTAAGTAATGAGGATATCATAATCATAAGGTGCAATGGAAATATCATAAGGCATATCAAAGGATAATAAGAGAAAGGAAATGAAAGGTCAGTCATATACCACGAGCCCATATCATATCAAACACATATCATATCATATCATATCATATCATATCAGTGTATTCGGAGGGGTGACCTCGGAATACCAAATATAATGGAGGGGAGACCTCAAGTAACAATGGAGTGATCAACTCCCAGAAATATGAAGACGCGGATTGCACCCGACATCATTCACCATATAAAGCTCCAATCAGATCAAATCCCTCGAAACATATCATATCTAGGATGCATCCATACGCCCCCCAGTGGCCAAATCATATACAAAGCATATCATATCATAACATATCATAATAGGGGACGGTGTGGAACATCACTCAACCACACTAAAGTCATGCCATTGGTGCATCAATGACACGGTCAGGTTACCTTCCTGACTAGGAAACATATTTGGCTCCGGTATCGATGAAGGGTCAAAGCATAATCATATCATAAGGGTTCATATCAAAGTTCATATCAAAGTTTCATATCATAGTTTCATATCAAAGGTTCATATAAGTTTCATATCAAGGGAGCATAGCAAAGTCATAGGGAAGCCCTAATCATGAGGCTTAGAGTAAAGCGTAACAGTTCAAGCTAATATCGAAAGATGTATAAGAATCACGAGAAACCTTAAGAGATAATGTCAGAATATCTGTACCTTATTCTGAGCAAATCACAACGAAAGTAAAATCAAGAAAGCAGATCAAACCCGTCGCCCGGAACCTATATGAATTAGATAACGTTCTATAAGAATCAGATCACTAGTTTAAGACGGCTTTCTATTTTTAGCAGGTTTCCACTTTTAAGTACTTTCTATTTTAGGTAACTTTCCATATTTAGCAGGTTTCCATATTTAGTAACTTTCCATAATTAGCAGGTTTCCATAATTAGCAGGTTTAGTTACTTATCTTAAGTTAAATAGTGAAAATGAGTGTTATTATGATTTAAGGATCAATTATGACAAGTTATAAAAGTGTAGGGTTTAAAATGTCAATATTGCAAAGTTTAGGGTTAAAAGTGTAAATATAGCAAGTTTACTCATTTTACTCATTTAATCCATTTAGTTAACATATTAACAAGTTAATCCATCAAGTTTCATAATTTACAATTTAACCCCTTATCTTTATTAACTCATTAATTACAAAACCCTAGTTTTTGATTATAATTAACGTATAGGTTTTAACACATGTAAACTCGATTATCATAGATTACACAACATATTAACCAACACCCCATTTTAGGTCGTGACATCCCTCCTCCAAAACATTTATGTACGCCACACATATAACCAAAACAACCTCGTAAATTATTCGTTATCGATTCCAATTTATCACATACGTATACGCATAGTTTCACAAGCTCATTTAACCCTTTAACATAATACATATATGTCGACTTATAGAGGAACCCAAATTCAGTTTCGTATTCATATTTACATGCCACATATCATTCGATTCATACATGTTTAGAGTCATGATTTTATGTATTCTATTTCATCATTTTATGTGACAACATATTCATTAATTCATGTAATATATTTTTCGTATAACAAGCCCTAGAAAAGATATCCATGGCCACAAATTGAATAAGAAAACACAAAGAAAGAGACGTGAGATGATGATACGTTACCCTAGTAGCGTGTACGTGACAAAGAAACAAGAATAAAACCACCACGATCAAAACCAAGCCTTCCTTGGCTTATGCAACCCCACGACCTAAAACAATACCCCACGTCCAAGCTTCCAAACACTATCACAAGCCCACCAATCGATCACACACGATCACAAGCCTCCTAGGACCACCTAGCTTCTTTGATTTTCGGATGGAATGAAGAAAAATAAATGTATGCCGCCACTTAGGAGAAGGAAAAATAGATCTAGGGTTTACTTGGTGTGTTTTTGAATGAAATGGAAATGTGTAAATGAGATAATAAAATTTGATATGGATAATAATGAGGAGTGCATAGTGGCCGGCCATAGAGGAGGGGGGGGAGACCAAATCTTAACTTTCCAACTTATCTCTTCATTATGTATGTAGTCTCTTTTGTAGTCCAAGTTAATTGTGTACATTTTGATATGTTTATTTGTTACTTAGAGTTTAATCATTCATGTTCTTTTAATCTATATCATAAGTTAATTATTTTCATAATGTGTATATATTATTGATGATATAACTTGTTAAACGATGTTGACGTGTTTCCCGAGTTTGTAAAATTTTAAGTTTGAGGGCAAAATTGTCATTTCACGCGTTTGAGATTTTAGGGTTTTACACCATCAATCGATAAAACATACCGTCCACCACAGACAAGAAATGAGCATATCAATGCTGTCTTCACAAGAAGTGGTCTCTCATACGATCCACCACAAAATCCTAACCAAAATACTCCTATCACCCTTGATAGTGAGGATGAAGCTGAGGAAACCAACCCAACTCAAACCACCAAAAAGAAAACCATCCCATCTGTCAAGACGTACACACCAAAATTTCCATATCCTCAACGCCTTAAGAAAGAAAAAATGGAAGAGCGTTATAAGAAGTTCATTGAAATAATCAAAGAGGTAAGACTCAATGTTCCCCTCATTGATGTCTTAGCCGGAATGCCCAATTACGGGAAATTTTTGAAAGAACTTCTTAATAACAAGAGCAAGCTAGAGAAAATATCAGCTACCTTCCTTAACCTAGAATGCTCAGCCATCGTTCAAAACAAAATACCACCAAAGCTCGGAGATCCAGGGAGCTTTCTTATTTTATGTACTTTCGGGAATAACATTCAATTTGATGCTTTAGCCGACCTTGGCACAAGTACCAATTTGATGCTTTATTCGATGTATTCCAAATGATGCAACAACAGTCTTAAACCGACAAAGATGAGCATTCAATTAGAAAATCATTCTTATCAATATCTTGTTGGAATTGCTGAGAATATGCTCGTTTAGGTTGGTAAATTCATTTTTCCCGTGGACTTTATAATCCTAAAGATGGAAGAAGATAGTAAAGTCCCACTCATTTTGTAACACCCCCAAATCTCGGTACAGCGGAAGACTTAATCAAGTTTTCGGGGGGTTACTATTGGATTGGTATCACACACAAGTATAATAAAAGATAACCATTTAACCATTTAAAACCAATCCGAAATCAAATATTCAAACATTTAATCCGAAAGTATAAATATTAGGCCCAAAACATAGTTTAATAAAATAGGTCCCCATAGTTTATCAGAGTCATAAATGATCCTTGAACCCCGCCTTCTTGCCAAGCTTCCACAATCCACATATTTCAAATACTTGAGAAATCATGCTAAAAGGTCAGCTTACGCTGGTGAGTTCATACGTTTAAGTTCAACAAAATCATAGTGGACCAGTAAGAGGTGATTTCCTATGCAAGACCTAAGATAGATAAATACCGTTTGCACACCGATCCTACCCGGATCACCAATCATAACACACGTCTCGCATCCAGGGACTACTCGGGCCCGCGACTCTAGTCCAGCACTGTCATGGCAAAATCTAGAACAATTGCCAAACCCGGACTAGGTCGATGTAGAATTCTATTCTTAGTTAGGCACGGTTAAACCTAAACTAAGGCAACAACTACCGCACATCTATCTAAACAGTCAAGCATATAAGCAAATCCAAATAGTTTTAACGGTCCAAAAACAGCAGCATGATTCTCACCCCAAAGTAGTTCAAAACGTAGTTAAAACGTAGATAAAAGTGGGGCTATGAAACTCACCTCAAGCAATCAACGCACAACACTAAATCACAAACACCATACTAAACACACACCAACGCACACAAATATCACTAGCAGAAGATAACAGAAATCATAGCACAGCAACTATCGACTCGGCACAACCTATTAATGTAGACCAACTTTAATACACATATTCCTCAAAGTCAACGTTATCTACCCCAATATATTCCATTTCTTTATTTCCAAAAATGTCTCGTTTCACCATTAATCCTAGTGTTTGGTATCCTCATGTGGGTGTATCGACTCAATATGATGCCATGAATGCACTCAAACAACCAATATATAACTCAATGCGACACAATGAGACCTCGAAACGATAAGCTCCATAGTTCAATAAGTTTCAGAATAAATAGTAGACCTTATCGAATTCGTCAACTCGATAAACTCATTCATTTATTCGTGTCGCTTATTATCCTATAAATCAATCGTATCTTAAAGAGTCATAAGGATAAGTCACCCATTCATAAGGTTATCCAACGTACCTAGCGGGCTCTTATTAGATTCGTCAACCTAATAAGTCCGCTACCCACGTGGATCAACACTATTAACGTTAGGTTATCCGTAACCCATGCACACATAGCGCAAATAAATAATTACTTATCCAATATTAAATGTCCACATTTGACATTTATTGATAACCATGTACTCGAAACATTAATTATTCGTTTATTACAAAACATTACCAATTTAGTCGTTAGTTTCCATTTAAAACTAGTAAATAACAAGATAAATATTGTTATCGATATTTTTGGTACAAAAGCCCATTATTATTTACATTTCATAGTTCTATTAGCATTTTCATGTATAAATATTTATTTTGTCAAATCCCATTATTAGTTTCATATCGTTATTCATTTCTAGTCCACGAGCACGAGTCATAACTTCTCGGCTTTTAAATCAATCAATTGTCCAAATTATACTAAAGTCCATGTTACGGCTTTGTCAGAGTCAACTATTGACTAAAAAGTCAAAGTAACACCGACGTAGCTCAAAGTCAACAATATATATATATATATCAAGTCCATAATTAAAAGTCATAATATCGCAATTCAATCCCAAACCAACTCAAAGCAATCTCGCCAACCAATCAATAAACAAAATATACTCGAAACCAATGTTATGACCCTAATGGTCATGACACGTTCGCGGTCAAGACCACGTGAACCAAACAAGCTCTAGAAGCTTTTCGGCCCCACGCGTCTCATCCAAACCTCAACTACATCAACCAATAAGCTACCAAATCGACCCAAATCGAACCCACGACCCAAGTAGGCAACGTACGCAAGCCCAAGGCCATGTACGTACCTCTTGTGGCTCGTACACCTCACGAATCACACCCAAACACAACCAAACCAATTCTACAACACTCCAATCCAATCATTCAAGCTCCAAACATCAACCAAACACAAAACCCATCAACTATTCTTAACCAAGAACATGCAACTAAACCCTAAATGCACAAACCCATCAAATTAATACACCACACATGTACAAAACACTAATTACTTGTTTACTTAGTCACTAATTAGCTTTAATTTCATGTTCCACTCAAAAGCCCCAAATTTCATTCATGGGTCGAAACCCTAGAATTTAATTCGTGGGTTTTTATCACCCAATCAAGCTCAAAACATGTTCCCTTTACCTTATCTATTCACCAATTGCAAAAGCCCTTTGAAACCCTAAAAGTACGAATCTTAATTCTTGAATTTGAAGGTGTTATTGAAGTCCAAATGGAGCGTATGATATATGGTTGGAAAGAGGAGAAAGAGATCTATCTTTTGGTGTGGAGGTGTATGTTCACTCGCCAGTGGTGGCCGGAAAATGGCCGAAATAGTGGCCGGATTTAATGAGAGGGGCGGCTAGGGTTTTTAGAGAGAGAATCAAGAGAGAGAAAGGTGTATTGTGTGTGTTTTTAGTGAGAGAATCAAAGGTGGAAGTGAGGGTGGATGACCCTTTATATACATGGGACTTAGGGACCTCAAAATAATTAAATGGGGAGGGGGGGCCGCCGGCTACAAGTAAAAAGAGGGGGGTTCGGGTTGTAACTTTTCGTACCTATCTCGTTTACCCATTCCCGAGCTCACATATCGTCCCCCGAGTGTCCCACGACATTTATTTAACATTCCAACATCGTTACTAACGTTTTTCCACGAGTTTTGACTATTTATTTGTCAATTTTTGAGTTACGGTCTAAAAGTTACAATAACTCTTGTTTTAGGCTTTTCTAGTGCCGAATCGAATTGTGCCTACCAAATAGAGTTAAAACGCATACGATAACTCATTTAATAATGAAATAAACCGTAAAAACCAATCGACGATATAAAATCAAGTCACGATTTATTAAAATAGTGATAAAGGCAAAACTCAGTTTAATTTAACGTAATGCGGTTACCTAAAATAGACTTCCTAAATTGCCGGTTGTCACAGCCTCCCAGACTCAGAAGAAACCCGTCCCGGGTTTCACTCCGAGTTGCTTGATGTCATGAAAAGTTTAGGATACTTCCTACGGAAAACGTCCTCACGTTCCCAAGTAAACTCCGGTCCATGCCGGGAGTTCCAATGAACCTTAATAATCGGAATACAGCTATTCTTCAGCCTCTTAATCTCACGATCCATAATCCCAATCGGTTCCTCGACAAAATTCAATTTCTCATCAATACGAATATCTCTTAAAGGCACCACTATGGTTTCCTCCGAAAGACATTTCTTAAGATTACTAACATGAAAGACATTGTGTACACTACTCAGTTTCGATGGTAGCTCCAAGCGGTATGCTACCGGTCCGATTCTTTCTAGGATTGGAAAGGGACAAATATATCGGGGATTGAGTTTTCCATGTTTCCCAAAACGAACCACTCCTTTCCAAGGAGAAACTTTCAACATAACACGATCTCCAACCTGAAATTCTAAGGGTTTATGTCTCTTATCGGCATAACTCTTTTGTCTATCACGAGCGATTTGCAACCGGTTACGAATATGTACTATCTTCTTAGTGGTTTCTAAGACAAGTTCGGGGCCTGTAAGTTGACTTTCGCCAACTTCTGCCCAACAAACAGGAGAACGACATTTTCGGCCATACAGTGCCTCAAATGGAGCGGCCTTAATGCTAGAGTGATAACTATTGTTGTAAGAGAATTCGGCCAAAGGGAGGTGTCTCTCCCAACCTTTGCCGAAATCAATAACACACGCTCCAAGCATAACCTCTAAAGTCTGAATAGTTCTCTCGCTCTGACCATCAGTCTGTGGATGGTAAGCAGTACTCATATCCAAATTAGTTCCTAAAGCTGTCTGTAGAACGACTTCAGAAGTGGGATGTAAAACGACTATCCCTATCAGAAATGATAGATATCGGTACTCCATGACGCGATACTATCTCCTTAAGATACAATCGAGCAAGCTTATCAAGACTATCGGTTTCACTAATAGCTAAGAAGTGAGCAGACTTAGTTAAACGATCAACTATTACCCATATAGCGTCATTGCCGCTAACTGTTCTTGGTAATTTAGTGATAAAATCCATGGTTATTCGCTCCCATTTCCATTCCGGGAGTTCGGGTTGAACTAAAAGTCCTGATGGTTTCTGATGTTCGGCCTTAACTTTAGAACATGTCAGGAACCTACTAACATACTTAGCTATATCAGCTTTCATATTAGGCCACCAATAAAATTTCTTAATATCCTGATACATCTTATCGGCTCCGGGATGAATAAAGTATTTTGATTTATGCGACTCGTGCATAATCAACTCACGGATTCCACCATGAAATGGTATCCAGCTTATGTATTTGAAGCATAATGTTCCGTCGGAACGCTTCGAGAAGCCATTTTCACTTTCTACCATTCCATGAAGATTCTCATAAGGACGGTTCTCTTTCGTCAATGCCTCTACTTGGGCGGTTAAAATCTGGGATGGTAAGGGCAAAACAATGGTCATTCCTAAAGATGTAACGAGTAGGGGTGGAATGTCCTCCTTACGACTAAGTGCATCAGCCACAACATTAGCCTCACCAGGATGATAACGAATCTTAAAGTCGTAATCACTAAGCAATTCCAACCAACGACGTTGTCTCATCTGCAGTTCCTTCTGATCTAAGATATGCTTCAAGCTCTTATGGTCGATAAATACTACACACTTGGTTCCATACAGGTAATGTCTCCAAATCCTAAGAGCAAACACTACAGAACCTAACTCAAGGTCATGGGTGGTGTAGTTTTTGTCATGCTTCTTAAGTTGTCGGGATTCATAAGCAATCACCTTCTCACGTTGCATCAAAACAACACCTAAGCCTTTATGCTAAGTGTCGCAGTACACGACAAAATCTTCGCTTCCTTCAGGCAAAGCTAGGATGGGCGCACTACACAACTTCTCTTTCAGAAGTTGGAATGCTTCTTCTTCCTTTTCTCCCCATTCATACTTAACATCCTTCTGTGTTAATTTGGTCAGCGACTTAGCTATCTTAGAAAATCTTTCAATGAATCTCCTATAATAGCCTGCTAAACCTAGAAACTGTCAGATTTCTGATGGGTTCTTAGGAGCTGCCCATTCCTTAATGGCCTTAATCTTAGCTGGGTCAACATGAACACCTCGACTATCTATCACATGACCTAAGAATTGCAAGGACGGAATCCAAAATTCACACTTAGAGAATTTGGCATACAACTTCTCGTCTCTCAGTAATCCTAAAATGAGCCTCAAATGCTCTTCGTGCTCCTCACTACTCTTAGAATATATCAAGATATCGTCTATGAATACTATCACAAACTTATCCAGGTATGGCTTACATACTCGGTTCATGAGATCCATGAAAATTGCTGGCGCGTTGGTCAAACCAAACGACATCACTTGGAATTCATAGTGTCCATAACGAGTCCTAAACGCAGTCTTAGGGATATCCTCTTCTCGAACTCTAAGCTGGTGGTAACCAGATCGTAAATCGATCTTAGAAAAGACACTAGCTCCTTGGATTTGGTCGAATAGATCATCTATTCTAGGTAACGGATATCGGTTCTTCACTGTTAACTTATTCAATTCCCTATAGTCGATACACATCCGAAACGATCCATCCTTCTTCTTCACAAACAACACTGGTGCTCCCCATGGAGATGAACTTGGTCGAATGAATCCCTTCTCTGACAATTCAACCAACTGTTTAGACAGTTCCTCTAATTCTCTTAGAGCAAGTCGATAAGGTGCCCGGGCTACGGGTGCCGCACCGGGTATCAACTCTATTTGGAATTCCACTTGTCGAACAGGTGGAATCCATGGCAGATCGTCAGGAAACACATCCGGTAATTCTATAACGACGGGTACATCGTTAAGGTGTCATTCACTCTTCTCCTCACTTTTCTTTTCAGAAATTCGAGCCAAGAAAAGACAACCTCCTCTATCGATGTAGTTCTGGGCCTTAATACAGGAGATGATGTTCAACCGGGAAGGACTTCCACAGTCGCTCCGATCTCCTTGTATGCTCAGAACCTTCTCACCATACGGTAGACGCACAATCTTCTAATCATAAATGATGTGTGCACTATTCTTCGATAACCAATCCATTCCGATGATGACATCAAAACTTCCTAAGGTAACTGGCAACAGATCTATACTAAACGGGCGGTCTAGGAAACTTAAGGTGCAACCTCGGACTACGGTGTCTATCTTCTCCCTATTCCCATTTACTAATTCCACATCGTAACTAAACCCTAGAGGTGTTTGGGAGATTCCTAGTAATGGCATAAAATTGGTGGATACGAAACTCATATCCGCATCAGTATCAAACTGTATGGAAGCATAGAGATTATTGAGAAGGAACGTACCCGTAACTATGTTAGGCTCCTCGCCAGCTTCCTTCCCAATAGCATAAACACGCGCTATTCCCATGTCTCTCTGCTGATTCCTAGCACCATGGTTTCCCTGGTTTCCCACAACCTCACGCTTCATAGGGTTTAAGCCATTACCTCCTACACCTCGGTTAGCAAATCCTCCTACATTACCAGGATTTCCTCTCATCCACAGATCTCGGCACTCATTCTTTAAGTGTCCCTTCTTTCCACAACCAAAACAGGTGAGAGTAGCCTTCCAGTCCGATCCCTGTGCAGTTTGAGCTGCAACAAGTTGTCGGGACGTACAGTCTTTGGCCATATGTCCTTCCTTAGAGCACTTCCAACACGCATTCGGGCATGGTCCATGGTGGTGTTGGTTACAACGACCACACACAGGCTTACTACCCTCATAATCATTCCTACCTCCATTTCCTATGGCGAACACTCTGGCTGTCTCTTGCCGTTTGTTGCCATTTCCTTTAGAAACTTCGTTCCTCTTCCTCTTATCACTCCTATCACTATTACCCTTATCTCCTAATTCTAGCACACAAGAGTCCATCAAACTCTGAGCCACAGCAATTGCCTCGTGCAAATTAACTGGTTTGGCAGCGATGACATAATTTCAAGTAGCCAAAGGTAATCCATCAGTATACCTTTCAATCTTAAGTTCTTTGGTACGAACCATTTGAGGGCAAAGCAAGAATATCTCTTGGAAACGACGAAGTATAAGTCGCCATGTCAGTACCCTTAACTTTGTGGTTCCAGAACTCACTCTCTAATTTCTTAACTTCATTCCTAGGATAGTAAGTCTTAATCAGGAGAGCCTTAAATTGAGTTTAAGTCATACCATAAGCTACATCAATCCCTACTGATCTATGGTAATTGTTCCACCAGGTCAATGCCTCATCCTTCAAAGTGAAGGTTGCATACTTGACCTTGCAATCCTCGTCACAGTTACTCACAGAAAATACGCTACATCGTTGACACTTCCATTCCCAGCAGCTGTCTACTCAAACTGCATAGCCATTGAGGAACGTGCCAATCACTTGTTCTCCAACACAGTGGAAGCATACGACCGAGATGCATTGTATGGGATTCATCACGGGCCAGAACGCCGACGAATCTACTACAGAAGCTGTCAGGTTCAGAAGTCTCAACATGCTGTGTATAGTTCTAAGGATATCGTTGCCATCAGACACGTTGATCTTTCGTCTAAGTGGGACTACATATTCCTAAAGAAGATCGTAGTCAAACGACAAGATGAACGGGACTATGCTTTCTCTGAAGCTGACTTTGAGAATTTGTCTCTCAATGACATCGAAGACATGTACCTTGCCAAAGTACAGGATGGCATGAGACAATTCTCAACTGAAGTACAACGCGAATTTATCAAGTCACTTCTCATCTTCATAAGACGCATTGTCATCAAGGAACGTGTAGAAGATCTCCAGCTGGCTGTTGAATCTTATCAGACACGTGTCAACTTCACTCCTCCAAAGCTTGATCTTCCCGATATCAACCAGCTATCTCAATATACACTCATCAGCAAACCTTTCGGCGTTGTTTACCGTAGTGAACTTCAAAGAAACTGCTTAATGGTGTGTAGTGAACTCCACAAGTTCGGGGATCATACTTTGAAGCTGGTTAGGGATGGAATGGCATACAGGTTGAAGGATATACGCCAGAAAATTGGGTCTCCTAAGCGCTGGAATTCTCGGGAAAGGAGGGATGTGAGACGGATCATCACAATGATTGATGAACGGTTGTTTGAAGGGATCAGTTGAGACGATTGGAGAGTTATGTTTGTGGTCGACCCAGGATTAACATAACCGGCTTTCAACGCCCTGTGCACACTCCTGGGAACATCACTGCACTTCCTGGTACCCCTTGAATTGCTTCCTTCATATAATTTTGGATGTTTGATTGATTATGTTTATGGCTTGTGCACACATTACAGTGTACAACCCGTACTTGTAAATAAAGGACCATGTGGTACGCTTCAGTGCCACAATCCTTATAAAAGGAGCGAAAGCTTCTTACTTTTGAGTAAAACCTATCAAACCTTTTACTTTTCAAGGTTTTGCTCAAAAGAACAAGTACTTTCCCTTATGATTTTCAAAACCTCAACCGTTTATATCACTCGTTGAGGGGGAGTACTTGAATTAAAACTTTGTTCAAAAATTGTTCACAGTGGTCATTCTTCCCGCAACACTCGAGATGGTCATATTTATTCTCAACTTTTCAAAAATAACATCACATATGCCATTTTTTAGGGGGAGAAAATACGTGATAAGAAATATGTTGTGTAAATGCAAATGAATCTTTGTGCTATAGACTTAACTCATGAATTGACGAGATCTTAAATGTTAGTAACTCGAAAAGACTTGTCCGGGACGGGTAATAATTTCAAACTAGTTCGCTAGTGATGTAAACGTGTCTCGCAAAGGACTTGTCTGAGTAGAATGTACCATTCGAGAAACTCTTGGTAGACATGAACTCTGACGGGTTTGACAACCTTTCGAGGATTGTCTACACCTTCAAGGTAGTTATTAGAGCCAGTTGTCACCTAAAAACTAACAATGCAACTCTTTAACTATGCCACGTAATCGTGTCTCGCGAGGGAATGTCTATCTTGAGTGAATCAATTCAAAATGTGCGCGCTCTTTCCTCACTATGCATTTTAACCGTTAAAACTCTTAAGCACATGTGGAGGGGGAGTATTTATGCAAAATCTTATCTCAACAGTTGTACTAAAATGTTTTTCATTCACAAACACTTTGAGAGATTTTTCACAACAGTGGTTTTAATGGCAACATAGGTTAGTCATGAAGTTATAAGGTGACTAAGGTTAGGAATAACCGTCCTATGATCCACCAGAGCCGGATGGATCTACACCAGGACACCACAAATAGTTAGTATTTAAAAGTCCTTAGGTATGATTATTAAAAAGAAAAATGAGAATCGGAGAAAGAAGGAGTTGAAGAATTAAAAAGAAATGCAAAGAAAAGGGTGAAAAGAAATAGCCCTCCAGATTATTCAACTTAGGGCATACACCGGGTTCAATTCATATGCTACTGGTTGTCACTTAGTGACGCCGGTATTGAAGATTAAAAGTCGTCATGGTCCCAGTGACACATGCACTAAACCTTCTTATCCACTCAAGTTTCTCTCAACAGAAGCTTGTTTTATTCTCACAGGGAACCCTAAGTAAACTATCGGCTTTCTCTTAGAGATTGCTGGTATTGAAGAAGGAGACCCTCTCCCTAGTCTCCGCTCAGGAAAACCAAAATGCACTATTGAGTCTAGAGCCACGAGATTCATCAAAAGATCTCTTAGGTACACTTGACATTTCATCACTTGATATTAAACAATAAGAATTTCAGTGGTACATTATCGAGTCCTTCACATATCTTAGCAATCTGTCGAGAACATTTATGAGAGGTTCACATGTGTGATCCTCAGTGATTGAATGGAAACTCCTGCCAGGGTCAACATCAAACAGCCCTAACAGCAGGTCGCTTCGGCAACTCCCTGTGGATTGCGCTTAGTGGTCTCAAACGGTCTACAGTCGTGAGGTGATGCTTCGTGTACCTCGCGACTCATCTGAATCGTAGGTGTACTTCGGTACATCGTGTTATCTCACTTGTGGGACTCTGATTCAGGAACGGCCTTTGTAAGAACTAGAGTTCTGTTTTCACACTATGCTGTTAACACTCTCGAAGTTCAAACTTGTAAGTGCCATAATCCGCTTATTACTAACCGTTTAAATGTTTTCTTCTTATGGAAGCTCTGGAGCGGAATGATCGTGCAGATTCTTCTCATGCTCACGCCAACATCATCACTTATGGAAGTTCTATCCAAAAGCAACACAACAGTTAGAATGATTCTTCGTCAATACAGAGAATCTACAAAGTTAAAGACTTAAAGAACTCCATCAGTACTGAATTCCAACGTCAAAAGAGCGTGTGAGCATGTTGAAGAATGACGTGGAGACACTGGAGCAGCGAAGAAGACCTGAGGCAGACATGATGCAGACAACAACATACTATCACTTTCATCACAAAGAACAATGATCAAAGAACAAAGTTAAAGATGACGTCAAAGCATAACTGTTCAAAGTAAACTATCTCTCTACACTGGGGATATTGTTCAAATCAAGGCAATTCTTCTCACAAGAAAGAAGAATTTCAGACGACGTCAAAGCTACTATTACATCAACGCCTTCACCGTTTTTCATCACCAACACTTGAGTGTTTGTTACTCATATGTAATAACACTTGAGGGGGAGATTGTTGGAATCACTCCAAAACCTTATTCAAGTGTTATTTACTCATATGTAATAGTTAGCTTATTATGGCCTTTATGTTTGTTTTTATCCTTAAGCTTATGTAGAAGGCCCATGTGCTTAGGCCCAAGCCCATAGGAGAAAGGGAAGGAGTAGGAGTGTTGCCCTAGCTCCTTGCCTATAAATACTTTGTAATAACCTTTATTTGAAGGTTGGTTGTGCAAGTTATTCTCTCTTTCACATACCTACGCCTAACCGTCTATAGTATATCGTGTGTGTGTGTGGGTTTTACTTGTTCAATTGCCTTATCTCTTTCTTATAAGCTTGTGTCGTAAACCTTGTGACCTAACAGATTCTAATCTTCTTTTTGAGCCAGAAGGTGCTAGTTTTGATACTGGTGGTGGATCATCTTTTGAGGCTACAAGTTCTGATGCTGACCGTTCTACCTCTGGTCCTTTGAGAGAAAAGAGGGTCTTCCGGGACCTTCTAGTCCCGCCAAGAGACTTCGTTCTGACTTTCAACCGGGTCCATCTATCAGTAACATTCTTTTTGATGGATTTTAGGCTTTATTGAATAGTAGTGTTTTGGAAGCTGACCTAGGCTATACGCCCCCCCCACACTGGGCCGTACATTACTTCTTCTATTTCCACCACTCCTGAGCGTGAGGTTGGGTTTTCTGTTGGTTCTTCCCTCAGGCGTCAGCCTGATATTGGTTCTCCAGAAAGGTTGGTTATTTTTTTTGATTCTTCTCCTGATTCTAGTACCGCTGCTGCTGGAACTGAGGTTACTTCTTGTACAAGGTCCGAGAATGTTTTGGGCATTGCTACTACTGCTGCTGCAACTGTTCCAGCTGCTATCCCTGTATTAAAGAATTCCTCTTCTTTCTTTAGTTCATCTTCCGATGAAGGGGCTAACTAGGGTGCCGAAGATCTTGCTGGTCCTTCCATTGGAAAGCCTTTAACTGGTGATGCTCGGGCTTCTATTGGGTTTGACCCCCTGTGCTCACATAAGCGACATCTTTCGGATTGGAAAGTGTTGAACATATCTCTTCTTGACAATCCCTTGGACTGCCGTGAGATTGTTGACGGGGTTGCTCCTCCAAGGATTACCTCCTTACTTCATGAAATGAGCCATGACCATTTGCTTTCGTGTTTCGACATCTTGTTGGCTCGCCATTTGTGCTTTGGTTCTGAGTTGCGGATTTATGCAGAGCGCTATCTGCAAGAGAAGGAGAAATTATCCGCCAGGTGTGGCGTTCAAGCTGACTTAATTCATGGGTTGGAGTACCAATTGGCACGGGTTGAATCTAATGCTTCTGAGGTGTTGTCTCTTCGTGGCGAAGTATCATCTTTAGGAGCAGCTGACAAAGAAAATGAAGTGTTACGTGCCAAAGTCAAAGAGCTGGAATCTTCTGCTGTTAGTAAGGACGTCGAGCTTGAGCAGTTATTGTGTGCTAACTCAGCTCTTGAATCCCGCGACACTGAACTTGTTCAAAAGGTTCTCTTTTGTTCTTTTTTTTCTTCTTCCCTCTCTTTTTTATTATGACCTTCCAAATTTGTCATTTTCAGGTGCAAGTTTTGGAAAGTGAATGTTTGGACTTCCGCCCCTGTGCTTTGAAACGTGTTTGTTTGAATGAGCTCTTCCTAAAGGTTTCCTTGCATTTGGAGGAGAGACTTTATACGTGCTTGCTTACTACTTTGTCTATTCGCCGTTGGTTATTGTCCGAGGGCCTCAAGCTTGCCGTGTATGGATGTTGGTGTTGCTAAGGTTACCTGGATGCACTGAGTGATGCTATTAGCTGCGCCGTTGATAAAGGAATGCAAGAACCGCTTGTCGACGGGCATTTTCATGTTACGGATGGTACATCTCTTTCCCGTGTTGCGGCTCTTAACCACTCTGCCAAGGCTGATTATGAAAATGCTCTTCAAGTGCTCCACAGTGTCCAGTTTCCTTTGCTATCCTCCTTAGAGGCTCTTAAGGATTCTTCTATTGAGAACATCATGCGTTTACTCCGACCTGAGGTATCCTCTGGTGATTCGTCCCTTGTTAATAAGTAGTTTTACTTAGAGTAGCTGGTTGTTCCTGCTTGTCTTTCTGCGAGTTCTTCGATGAGTGAGTCTCCCCTTTCTGCTTCAATCCAAGGTTGTTTTGATAGGGCTAAAAAAGCGAGGGAATGTTCCCTGCACGATTGGTTGGCTCTTGCAGATACTTGGTTTTCTTTTACTAGTCCTTCCTTTATGGAGCCTTTAGCGGAATCAGTTCGTTTGTCTGTTCATGGAGTATTGGATGTGCTTGAGCGTGGTGGTGATGCAAGTGACTTTGGTGCGGATATTTGTTCATATTCTGGGACAGAATCGTTCATGAACCCTTCCAGTCAAGTATAGTTCATTGTAATGGTACACTATGTTTTCTATATTTTGGCCTGCCGAAGCGCGACACTTTTGTTTTTTTGTGTAGACAATCTATCGTATGCATCTTTTGTTGTTTCGAAACTTTTTTGTGTTTGCTATTTAATCATGACACTGATGTGCCTATTATAATAGTCTTTTCTGAATACTTGTGGGTTATTTGCCCGATACTGGACTTGCAACATCTCTTACGTATCTTGAGGTAATTTGGAGGTTACTCAGCCTTTTGTTATTCGGAATAACATTGTATGGGTCGTGCCCACATGTATGCGCGTCTTACTTACATATGTTAATATTTTTTGTTGTTTAAACTAAATGATCAAGAATTTTTTTTAAAGTAAAAACTGGTGAAGGTTGCTAAGGTCCACCTTTTTTCATTAAATCATAAAACATTACAATATAAAAAGATAGATTATGACATTAACCCTCCTTCACGGAATCCGCGAGGAACGGGTTGCTTACACTTGATGTATGTAACATCTTTTAAGATTGCAAACATTCCATGTCCGTAGGATCCGATTTCCCGCACGGTCTTTCAGCTTGTATGCGCCTTTTCCTAGAGCATCCGTGACTTCGTAGGGTCCTTCCCATTTGGGGTCCTAGCTTCCCTCCTTCCTCGGCATGGCTTGCATTATTGTTTCGGTATACTAGGTCTCCTGGCTTGAAACTTGTATTGCGGACTCTTGAATTATAATATTTCTCCATTTGTGCCTTGCTTTTTGCTTCGGGTATTGCCGCTTGTTCTCTTCATTTCCAGTGCTTCATCGTTTTCTTCTATGTTTGCTTTCGCTGTCCTCCATGTGGGCATCCATATCTCAGCTGGTATGACAGCTTCCGTTCCATATGTTAATGAGAATGGAGTGTCTCCGTTGCTAGATTTAATCATTGTTCGGTGTGCCCATAGGACGTGCGATAGTTCATCTAGCCAATTTTTGCTTTTTTCTTCCAACCAGGCCTTTATTCCTTCCCCTAGGCTTCTATTAGCTCTTTCTACCTGTCCGTTTTCTTGTGGGTGTTTGACTGAAGCAAAGTGTTTTTTTAGATTCATTTTTTCACACCATTCTTTAAATGGGTTGTCTCAGAATTGTTTTCAGTTGTCGGATATTATTTCTCCCGGGAGACCGAACCTACATACGATATTCTCCCACACGATTTTTTTATCTGGTTTCCTGTTATGGTGGCTACCGGCTTTGCTTCTATCAATTTTGTGAAGTAGTCTATTGCTACTATGAGGAATCTGACTCTCCCAGGCCCTTCTGGCAAAGGTCCTGCGATGTCAATTCCTCATTTATGGAACGACCATGGGTAAGTAATAGGCGTTAGCTTCTCTTGCGGATGTTTCGGAACTAGCCTATGCACCTGACAGTTTTTGCATGCTTGGATTAGCTTCCGGGCATCGCCGTGCATGGTAGGCCAGTGGTATCCGGTATGCAGGGCTCTGGCTACCACGGACCTTGTCCCTGCGTGCATGCCGCAAGACCCTTCATGAATTTCTCTTGACACATAGTTAGCTTGAAGGGGCCCAACGCATCGTAACCATGGTCCAAGAAAAGATTTCTTGTAAAGTATCCCATTGACTACTGTAAATCTTTGTGATTTTCTTTTAACTTCTCGTGCTCTCTATTTCTCGGCCGGGAGTGTCTCTTTTGCCAGGTATTCATATATTGGTGTCATCCATGTGTTCCCCTCTTTTTCAGCGTTTGCCACAAGCGGTGTTTCTTTTATTGACTTTTGACTGGGCTCTTCCACTAATACTTGCTTTTTTAGATGTACAAATCTAGTAGAAGCCATTTTGCTTAGGGCGTCTACCTTTTTGTTTTCGCTCCTAGGCACTTGCTTAATTGAGAACATCCTGATTCTTTTGCAATGTATGTTCCATTGACTTGATTTGCCACCAGTTTTGAGTCTACGTTTGCTTGCAAATTCTTGACTCCCATTTGTTCTACTATCCGTAACCCAGCTATTAAGGCTTCATATTCAGCTTCGTTGTTTTTTGTTTTGAAACCGAACCTTAGAGCGTAAGTAAACTCCGTCCCCTGAGGGTCTGTCAGTATGAGGCCTGCTCCGCAATCGTCTATGCAAGATGAGTCGTCTGTGAACAGGAGCCATGGCTGTGGAAGTTTCTCTTCTTCCATTAGTTAATCTTCTCCATCATCCTTTGGATGTTTTACTATGAAGTCTGCTAGAATCTGTCCTTTGATGGATGTTCTTGGTCTGTACTGTATGTCATACTCCCCCAACTCAATGATCCATTTTTGTAATCTACCTGCAACTTCTGGCCTTTATAGTATTTGCTTGATTGGCTAGTCCGTGATGACTACTACCGTATGTGCTTGAAAATACCTCTTCAGGCTTTTTTTAGCGTGCACCAGAGATAATACTAGCTTTTCCATTGGTGTGTAATTTATTTCCGGTCCTCGCAGGGCTCGGCTAACAAAGTATAATGGTGTCTGTTTGCCTTCCCTTTCTGTCATCAGGACAACACTAACTACTTCTTCAACTGCTGCCAGGTATATTATGAGTTCTTCTTTTTCCTGAGGTGCGGTTAGGGTTGGAAGGTTTGCTATTATCTTCTTCATCTGCTTAAAAGCTTCCTCCGCCTCTTTTGTCCATTGGAAGTCGCTCTTTTTTGTGCACTTTTTGAGTGTTTTAAAGAATGGTAGTGACTTTTCAGCGAATTTAGCTAAGAATCTATTCAAAATTGATAGCTTCCCATTTAGTCTTTGAACGTCTTTGAGGCATTTCGGAGATGGGAGATTTAGTACGGCCTCCGCTTTGTCTGGGTATACTTTTATTCCTTTAGTGTTTACTATATACCCTAAGAACATTCCTTCTTCCATTCCGAAAGTGCACTTCTTGGGATTTAGCTTCATGTTTATTTCCCTTAACGTTTTGAAAGTTTCCGCTGTATCCCTTTTTATTTCTTCCTCCGAGCGGCTTTTGATTACCAAGTCATCGACATATACTTCTAGGTTTCTACCAATTTGTTTGTGGAAAGCTTTGTCTACTAGCCGATGGTATGTTGCTCCTGCATTTTTTAGTCCGAATGGCATCTTAGTGTGGCAAAATATTCCTTGATTTGTGATGAAGGTTGTTTTTTCCTCATCTTCTTTTTCCATCTGGATTTGGTGATAGCCTTTGTATGTGTCCAGAAAGCATTTCAAAGGGTATCCGCAGAGTGACTCAACTTTCCAATCTATCTCTGGTAACGGGTAACCATCTTTCAGACAGGCTTTATTAAGGTCCTTGAAGTCAACGCACATTCTCCAACTTCCATCATGCTTTGCTACCATTACCGGGTTGGCTAGCTAGCTGTGATAATGTACTTCCTTCATGATTCCTGCATCCACAAGTTTTTCTACGTCTTCTTGTATTGCCTTGTTCCTTTCCGATGCTTGACCTCTTTTCTTTTGCCTTATTGGAGAATACCCTTCTCGTATGTTTAAGTTATGTTCTGCTATGTGTCTTGGGACACCCGTCATGTCGGCTGGATACCAGGCGAATATATCCAAGTTCTGCTTTAGCAGGTCACATAGCTTCTTTTGTCCTTTAGCTGATAGGGTTGACTCGATGGCTATTATTTGTTCTGGATGTTCCGGATGTATTGCCACGTGTATTCACTTTTAAATTTTTTTCCACTACGGGCTGCGGCGTTGGTTCGGAAACCATAGTACATTCTAACGAGACAATTCTGCTACTGCGAATTGTGAGCACCCCGCCTTCTACCGGGAAATTTATCATTTCGTGCGCCGTTGAAGGCACGGCCTGTAACTTTCGCACCCCCAGCCTTCCGATAATCCTGTTATATGGCGATTGGGACCTTACCACCACGAAGTTCATCCATGCTGATGTCGAATGCTCGTCGTCCTCAATCTTAGTTAACAACGATATCTGCCCAATCGGCCATGTTACTTCTCCACTGAATCCCATAAGGGGGGTTGTGGCGGGCACCATTTATCTTTTTATTTCGGGCTAGATCCTTTCGAATCAATTTTCGTATAGGACTTCTGATGCGGAGCCTCCGTCGACATACATTCGGTGTATAAAGTGTCCACCTATCTCTGCCTCGATGACCATTGGTCCGTCATTTCCTTCTTCCTCCGTAAGTGATGGGAATGAAATGTTCCGGTTTGGGGAAAAGCTTTGTGTAATTTTTTGTCTTATCACCCGTTGCTGAGATTGCACCATCAGGATTGCAAGAGGCTTTTCTTTTCTTGACGTTTCCCCCTTTTTAGGTGCTCTGGACTGATCCTTGCCATTATTTTGTTTAAGTTCCTTTATCACGTTTGACAGCTTTTCGGTTCTCAGCAGTTCTTCTATCTGTCTTTTTAGGTGCATGCATTCGTCCATGTTGTGTCCTACTTCTCCGTGGAACTCACAATATTTGTTGGCGTTTCTTTTCTCAATCGGTGTGAGCATTGGTGGAAGGGTTTTGAATTTTGCCTTTTCAAATGCCAATATTTCTTTGGGTGTTTTGGAAAGAAGGGTGAACCTATCGTGCTTCCGATCAATCTGGAGTTGATTTCTGCACCCTCTCTTGAAGCCTTTCTTCTTTTCGGATTCATGCGGCTTCCATTGCACTTGGGGTAGCGTCCTCCTTTTCTCGTGATTGCCAGCGGCTACTTCCCCATGGAGGAAAGATGCGGTTACCCTCATCATCTCGTCCACCGATTTGGGTATATTATCATGTAGCCTCTTAATTAACTCGGGGTTAGTGATTCCATGCATGAAGCTGGAAACCTTCATGACTTCCGGAGCTCCTTTGACATCCCTACTTTCCACCTTGAATCTTTTCACGAAGTCTTCTGTGGTTTCTCCTTCCTTCTGTTTGATATGATGAAGTTCCACTGGATCCTTTATGCACTTCTTTTGCTGAAGGAAGTTTGACAAGAAGACTTCCTTCAGCTCGTCATAACTGTCTACCGATTCCGGTGGGAGATCGTCGAACCATACCCTAGCGGATCCGGTGAGGGTAGAGTTGAACATGTGGCACCATGTTGGCATAGCCCAACGATCTACTTTTGCTGCTGCTTGAAAAGTTTTAAGGTGATCCTCTGGGACTTCACATCCATCGTATGTCTTCACGTTGGTAGGCATTCGCGTCTTCTTAGGCATGTCGAAATAGATAATGCATTGAGTGAACGGGTCCGTCTCCTTGCACACCCATGGCCTAGCTAAGTTGTCGTTCTCGACATCCGACTTTTGCTTCTTTGACCCGGAACTCCAGTGTTCATTTCAGTTGTCTTCGCTTTCGGAGTGCAGATCGGTCTTCCGTGAGTATGTTCGACTACCTTTGTATCCTCCGGAGTAGGGTTTTGTTCTTTGCGAAGAAAAATGGTTGTGAGTGCCTCTGTCCTCTTCTTCTGATCTGCAACGGTTAGTTCTCTCTGTGCTTCCGGAACACATGGAGATACTCTTCTCTCTGTTTCCAAGCCTTTGGAATGCGCTTTTGCGCAACCTTCTGAACACTTCTTCCTTTTCGGCAGTTTTCTTCCGCGGTGATCTGGATCGACTTCGTCTTAGCTCAGAGTTTTCCCTCATGTTTCGGCGCTTTCGAGATTTGATCTTCTTTCTCAGATCCTTCCTTTGCGCATGCTTTCCGGATTTGGATTGCTGTGATGCTTCAGTAAAGTCTAATCGGGTTTTCACCGTTTCTCTAGCCTTGATTCTTCCTTCCTGTTTCCGACGTTTCTTTTTCACAATGGGTAAGATCTGTTCGTAGTACTTGTCGCAGTACTTCTTAATGGCTGCACTGGATGCGGACCCATCAGATCCTTCTGGATCTATCGCATTTTTCTTTCCCCCCTTATTCTGTACCACAGATACAGGGGCGGGGGTAGGATCGGAACGAGCTCTTTTGGTAAGAATTTTTTCTTTTCAGAACGCAGTTGTGTACTGGGTCCCACGGGTGGCGCTAACTTGTTAGTAAAATTTGTGTGACGGGTTGTAATAGATGTGAATACAGCTTATTAGACTGGGCCAACACGCTTCTAACAGGCTGATCTTGTACTAATCCAAGTAGTTTGAGTGAGATCCCTACACAGGAAAGGTAAACCGTTAGTCTTACCGTGGGGACGGACCCCACGATTAGACTCCGACATAAGAGTAAGAACGTTTTTTTGAGAGGGAAACAAGAGTATATGTGTGTAATTATGAGAGAGAATGGTGTACCTTGTATGGGGATTAGAGCCCCTTTTATAGGCGGGGTTTACCGCTAGGGTTCCCTAGATTCTCGCATGTAGTAGTTAGTCACCGGAGCCGGACCCTTGGCGGACAATGGTTCCGTGTTAATCGCGGACGCGGACATAAGAGGTCTAACGGTTGAAGGTTCAGCCCATTATGTGTCTTGCGTGCGTCTTGAGGTCAGGACCATAGCCAATTTCATCATTGGGCTTACTGTAGGCCCACGGTTTGTAATCATTGGGCCTGAGGCCAGTGTGTGTTTAGTATGTATTGGGCCTATTAGGCCTGTTATACATACTATACGTCATCAGTGTAGAAGATATAGAAGGCTCTGTATGACTTATATTAGAATCCCAGGGCATGGTATGAAGCATTAGCCAAGTATCTATTGGACAATGGTTTTCATAGAGGCAAAATTGATCGAACTCTATTCATAAAGAGACTGAAAGGAGATATCTTTTTCTTTTAGATATATGTTGATGATATCATCTTTGGATCCACCAAGAAGTAGCTATGTATAGCTCACGCATAGCAGATTTCAAATGAGTTCTATGGGTGAACTCGTATTCTTTCTTGGGCTGCAGGTGAAACAGAAAACTGATGGCATATTTATCAGCCAAGATAAGTATGTAAAGGAGATTTTAAAGAAATTTGGATATGAGAGTGTGAAGACTGCCAGTACTCCTGTGGACAACAACAAACCTCTACTTCTAGATGTTGATGGTGAAGAAGTTGATGAGCACCTGCACAGATCCATGATTGGATCTTTTATGTATTTGACAAGATCCAGACCATGCATCATGTTTGCTGTATGTGCTTGTGCTAGATTTCAGGTCACTCCAAAGGCTTCACATCTGCATGCAGTGAAGAGGATCTTTAGGTATCTGAAAGGCCAAACCAAATTGGGCCTTTGGTATCCAAAGAATTCTGCATTTATCTGGTAGCCTACTCAGACAATGACTATGTTGGAGCTTGTTTGGACACGAAGTCAAAAAAAAGTGATTGTCAATTCCTAGCAGACAGGTTGATTTCTTGGTAATGTAAAAGCAGATTGTGGTGGTGAACTCCTCAATTGAGGCAGAATATGTGGCTTCTGCAAGCTGTTGTGGTCAAGTGCTCTAGATTCAGAATCATTGTAACACCCCAACCCGACAAGGGTATAAGTATCACAGTATGGTGTCATATCAGAACATACATAACAAACATAAACAAACAGCGGAAGTCTTAATTAAAACATCAAAAGAATTTAAGTCAACAAGACTTATCAATACATAAATACAAAAGGAAAACTCCTAAATGAAAATATAATAACAAAATCAAATGAAGTCTAAGATGACTAAGCATGGTCTCTATATCAGCTCATCTCTCAACCCTAAACAATCCCCAACTCCTAGCTTATGTACCTGCCGCAGGAAAAGAAATGCGGCTGAGCTTTAAAAGCCCAGTGAACAGATATAACGATACAATAATAATAAAACTAAACTGAGAACAAGGTAAGGAAGGTCAGTCAATAAATCTGGTATATCAAAGGAACAGAGTAGGGTAAATGAAACATAGGAAAAGTGGCCAGTTATCAACCACAAGCCAACAAAACAAATCAAATCAAATCATATATCCAAAGTAGCCTGTAGTAACCAATAGTAACCATGGAGTGATCAGCTCCCAGAATGTGAATATGCGTATGGCACACGACATCATTCACCAGACAAATCATAACATATCAGATAACAGAACAAATCTAGGATGCATCCATACGCCCCTGCAGACAGATAGTGGCCATACAATATATATCCAAAGCGCGCATAATCAATACAGAATAGGGACGGTGTGTAACATCACTCATACACACTGGAGTCATGCCATTGGTGCATCAATGACACGGACATGGAACCCCTGTGCCTAGTGATAGCTCGGGTCTCAAACTGACAGGTCAAAGCAAGGTCATATCATAAGGATTCATATCAAAGGTTCAAAACTCAAAGGTTCATATCAAAGTCCATATCATAGGTTCATAATCAAAGGTGCATATCAAAGGTTCGTATTCAGAAGGTTCATAATCAGAAGGTTCATATCAAACAGTTCACATAAGAGATTCAATCAAAGGGAGCATAGCAAAGTTACAGGGAAGCCCTAATAAGAAGGCTCAGATCAAAATATAACAGTTCAAAGCTAATATCGAAAGATGTAAACGAATCATGAGAAACCCCTACTAAAAAGGGATAGAATATCTGTACCTTATTCATGCAAGCAAAAACAAACAGACGAAAGTAGAAACAGCGAAGAGATCACTCCTTCCTCGAGGGCTCTACAGAAGTGGAAGTACATACGTTTTTCATACGAGATTCTAGTATTTCATTCAGATTAAGTTCTTATGTTTTATAAGCGTCTTTCCATTTTAGGCAACTTTCTATTTTAGGCAGGTTTCCATAATTAGTAACTTTCCATATTTAGCAGGTTTCCGTATTTAGAAAGTTTAGTTGATTATGACGCATTTAGAGACACATTAATATAAATAGGTGTTTTAAGTAGCTTAAAGGTCATTTAAGCCGATTTACATAAGTTTAGGGTTTAATATTAAAATATACTATTTTTATCTCCTTTTTACTCATTTAACCCCTCTAGTCATTTATGTGTAAATTAATAAATTAAGTCTTAAATCTCAATGACATATAACAAGTGTAAGTCCCCGTTTTTAACGTAGATTAACATAAGGTTATAATAGTTAACGTATTTCAAGTATTTTAGGTTGAGATCAATAAAACATTATGTGACAATGTCAACGACACTTTAATTCCATCTTACAAATATCTTATACGTTATTTACCTTCTTATCGTGTTAAGTATAATATATATAAGCCCGTACACGACCCTTACTTTAACACAACAAAACTCTTATCTCCAAAATAGATCCATACACCTTTTAAACCCTGCTAAACAGCCCTTAAAGTTACTCCAACGATACCCCTTAATACCAATTCATTACACCACTTATAAGGCTCGTTTGTACGCATTTTAAGGACTCAAAACAAAGACATATTAAGTGTTTTACTTAACGTATTTTAGGACCAGCTTCCAAGGACACAAAGACCAGATTTTATGTTCAATTCGACATGTATAATAAAGTCTTAAGTCATGTCTTTTATATGGTAATTACCAAGTAAATATTAATCTCATGTGTTAGCATTAAACGGGCATGTTTGTAGGTTATAAAAGCATTCGTAGGGGCTGAAGTACACGACCAGAAGACGACCCCCATCAGATTTTACAAGGTTGTTGTCGACATGTATAACAATTATTCAATGGTCCTCTTTATTGGTTTATTAGCCGTATCACATTCACGATATAAGTAATACAATACTAGGTTTATTATACATTTTAGATAGTATGTTTTGTGAATAAAAAGAAGTCGACCTAGGGCTGTACAAGACCACGACAGAAGGAGATCAAAACAGTTCAAGAACAAGCATGACTCGACATTATCAAGGCCCTCTTGTTTTATTATTTCATGTAGTACCATGTTAGGTTATCTTGTTTAGTATTAACACCATTAAATGATATAGCAAAAGAGTACAAACCATGCGTATGGTAACATACATGTTACGACCAGAATGGAAAAGAACAAGACCAGGTAAGTAAACAAAAAAAAGAAAAACAAGACCATTAGTGATACCTTGTAATCGAGACACAAGGGAGAAGGGACAAGACCAAACAGAGCAAAATGATCACCTCTTAAGCTATACACTCACGACCAGCCGCGAAAACAGAAACATGACGAAAACAAATCAATATACGTTACGAAGTCATGAATAACAAGCATGGAAAAATGGTTTCGAGCTTACCTGTTGGCCTGGTTGTAGTCGACAGAAAAGAGAGAAGGGTGGAGGGTTTCTTTTGGTTTCTGAAGGCCGAATAATAAAGGAGACCAACTAGGGTTTTTGTTTGTGTTTATTAGGATGGTAATTAGGGATAAATTAGGAAGTATATAAATGTGATTAGGGAAGTAATTTAGGCCATGATTTTCGGTTATAGGGCTTGCGATAGGGCCGAATAAAAGGGGCAAGATCAAAACCAAAATCAATCTTTTATTCCATACTATACTTACTTGTATATGGTACCATTTGTCTAGCAATATTTTTATGTAACTTTTAAATGTGTAATATGTTACTTAAAAGTTTATTAATAAGTTTTATTCCTTAAATTTTCTATATAAATTATTAGTCATAATTATTTAATGGAATTCATCGAGCATGGTTTTTATTTTACGGATTAAACTCAAGGGTATAATAGTCTTTTAACACGCCCATGGTTTTTAGGGTTTTACAATCATAATGCTTGACAGATGACGTACCCTCCGATCAGGTCGAAGGACCCCTCTTCGGCCTCAGTCGAAATTGCATTACGAAGACCCAAGTCTTTCTTCATAAGTCATTGGTGGCCTAAAACTATTCATCATTGACATGGTTACCAGTTGGGAATTCGCCAGCCGAAGGCCTATGCCCTTCGGTGTCTTCTCTTGAAGATGCCAAGACAAAGAAGAACCTTGACTTAGTCTTCCCCCACGTTCCCACTATTTCCTTAGCTTACCCGCCAATAACGAGATAGTGGGGATGAAGCCCTAGTGGTTACCACAAATCAGGGGACGCCACTCATGATCTCCTAAACGTGTGCTAACACTCTCCAAGCTATTTTCTTCACCTATAAATAGGTTGGACGAGTCATTTCAATGGTATGTTCACTCAACCCAGTATTTCACATACTCCATATTATTTACAACACATATCACATACTTACTCTCACGTCGGAGGTGGTTCGCATGGCCCAACCCCTACGCAATCACTTAATGAAGTGTCTACTATTTCTTATTGCAGATTGGCTACAAGTTTGGCGCAAGCATATCACCCCTCATACCCTTCGATCACCATCGAAGACCTGGTCGTACTATTTATTGTACAATCAGTGGCGCCATCCGTGGGACCCGCTACTATTGGTCTCGTTATTTCAAACTTACACCCAGCCAATCACTCTTACTAGTTTCACGCCATGAATCAAGGAAGAGAGGATACACCCCCTCCGAGTTTCACAACCTTGACACCAATCCCAGTCAATGATCCTAACAACCTTCCCAATATAACCGCATCCACCTTTACCACACGATCTCACCCTGAAATAACTCCCAACAACCATGCTTCAACCTCGGCTAACCCTGAACCGGTAATCAGTCCAGCGTTTGTCGAAGCCAACATCGAAGCCTTAAAATATTTACTGAGGGCTCGAAGGAGGCAAGCTCGAAATGTGGAGATACGTAGGGAGTTAGAATACTCAAGCGATGAGTTTGACGAAGAGTTAGAAATGGAGGCCAGTCCCTTGTCTACTGGGGCTACACGCTCAGTGCTAAGGATAGGGTCTCCGAGCAGTCGAAGGCCTAGTGGAAGGTCGGTTGTTTTTGAAGATGTTCCGGAGAGGGCTCCAACTAGAAGGGAAGGAACGATAGAAGGCTCCAATGGAAGGGGTCACCGAAGGGATACTACGGAGGTCAATTTGCCACCACCTTTGGCGGCTTACCTGGGAAGAACTGAGGCAGGGGTTCCGTTGCAGCCTTCTCACGCATCCGGTGTAGAAGGAAATCCATCTCAAATGAATGGGGGAGGAAATATTCCTCCTCATGGTATGTACCCTCCTTTTTAGGCTCAATCTTACCCTCAAGGGGTTTATCCCCCACCTAATGGGCAGGCTAGGAACCCCAGTTTTACTCAACCATACGGAAGCATGCCCTACGGACAAGTGGAAGTTACTAATAGGGACATCATCAAAGGAATAGAACGAAGGCTGGGATACAGTTACCACGGTTGGGTAGATGAACTACCTCAAGTACTTTGGGCTCAAAGAACGCATACAAAGTCAAGTCATGGGGAGACGCCTTTTAGCTTGACATATGGCACGGAAGCTGTCATCCCTTCGGAAGTAAGTGTCAAAACAGTAAGGGTCATGAACTTCGAAGCAGCAGATAATGAAGAAAGACTCCGCAACAACCTAGACCTACTCGAAGAACGAAGGGAAATAGCCTCAATCAGGGAGGCTATCCATAAGCGAAAAATTGAAAGATACTAAAACAGTCGGGTTCGGCCTTCGACCTTCGACCTTCAAACCAGGGGAATACGTCCTCCCACTCAACAGCGCAAGTAAAGCTGAGTACTAGGGTAAACTAGGACCTACATGGGAAGGGCCCTACGTTATTAAGGAAGCATATGGCAACGGAGCCTACAAGCTGGAAACCTTAGATGGAGACACTATTGATAGAACCTAGAATGGCACTACCCTTCGTAAGTTCTACGTATGAAACTTACAATGTCTAAGGACATTTTTTACTTTGCTTTCAATCAATGTATTTGCATTCTTCTCACTTGGGGAAAGAAGCATTAATGGTAGGCGTCTAGTATTCATTTCTTAAAATGATGTAATCCTCCCTACCCACTTAATGACATAACGCATTTCCCTCAAATCTCTTGTTCCGTTCAATAAAACAAAGATTTTTCCACCAAGTCGCTTTATAAGTTTCAATGTCGAAAGGATGTACAAAGACTAACAACATGTCTTGGTCATATGCATAACATCCATCTCAACTTCACATTAACTTTCCTATATGGCCTTTAGGTATTTTAAGCCTTTCGTTGCCCAAAGGATTAAGATGGAGTGGGTCGCAACCCTCTGTCAGCAGTCAAATTATACGATTGCTAATATTCTTGGTGAAGTAACTACACAATGAGGCTATGCATCTACCATACGCCTTAGGTTGTAAAAAAAATTTACGAAAGTAAAATAAAAAGAGAAGAATCACACATGGCAAAATGCAAGCCCTGGCAGCTTTAATGTAGATTAATGACTAGTTTAACTAGTCTAAACAGGCCGTAGCCTTAACGATCCAAACAAGTAAAACATTGTCTAAGGCCGTAGCCTACATCACACACACCAAATGTTAATTGTTTCATCAGGCACAAAGCCTGGAAAGGAACACAGGCAAATTGTTTTAAACAGGGTACATACCACCCTGGGTATCAAATTACAACCACATGGTTGCCTTCATCAAACTTTGGAATGAGTGGGATCAGCTAAACCTAGGGAGGGAGCCTTGGGTGACGGAGTCTTCTTAGAGGGAGACGGAGGCTGGACTTTCCTTGGCTTCTTGGCCAGAAGGTCCTCAATAGAGGACGCTGGGTCCTTCGTCACATCTGTAAGGAAAGGGAACTCTAAAGCAGTTAAGTGATTACCTGCATCATCATACTCTTTCTCATGAGTTGCCCTGTAGTAAGGAACTTCCTCCAGCTTCACCGGTTCCTCCGTCGCAGCTATTTCCTCCAAAGTGGTACACTTACCATGGAATATGGCCGCATTTACCAGGTTCCCAATTGCAATCCCCACATCATCGCTATGGTAAAGTTCCATAGCAACGTAGGGGATCACCTTGGTTACCAAGTCCACCCTATCCTTCTTCAGCATCTTCAGACGAAGGTTTAACCCATCTACCTTTTCTCTGAGCTTGATCTCTTGGTCCAGCAACTTCGCTCTCTCTCCTTCGAGGCCTCCACACTTGGATGAAAGAACGGATATCTGCTCTTTATAACCTACGACCTTTGAGCCTTCAATAGTTAGCCTGCTGCATTCAGCCTCACTCGTTGCCAGTTGACCTTTGATATTTTAATTCTCAGCTCTGAGATCTTGCACCAAGGGGTTCTTATCAAAATCCTCCAAGGCATCCTCACACTTCTTCTCCAGGTCTGCATACTTCTGATCCCTAGCCTTCTCCCTTCTCAGCATAATACCCATTTCTTCTTGAGCTTTGGTGACAGCACGGAGCAGCTCCGTTGTCCTAGCATTGAGTTGGTTGTCTAGCATGCACTGTCGGACATAACTTTTGTCATGAAGGTCACAGAGCCTTTCTATGGACATGTTTTCCATCACCCCCTTCCATTTGGGTGGGATTACAAGGCCCACGAGTTGGTGACAAGCTAGGGGAGAGGGGAGTTCTTTCGTATCAAGAAGTCCTGCAGCATATATATAAATTTGTTAATATATTATTATTGGTATCTAATTTTTTGTAACAGGCAAGAAACATTACCATGGATATCATCAACGCTGGGCCCTTCGATGGCTGGAAATTCCACAGCCTTACCCTGGGCACTCTTTTGCCGGGTAGTTCGAGAGGGAGGAGTAGGTAGGATGAGCTTCCTCTTCGAAGCGGACTTCACAGCTTTTGCACTGGTACTTTTCCTGCTTCGGACCCTCTCACCTATGCTGGAGGGTCCTACGATGGCCAACTGTCCTTCGGAGACTGGTTCATCAGAATCAGCAACATTCTCCACAAGTTAGTCTTCCACATCTATGGGTTCCTTTGACGGAGGAGCAGAGGATACAGGTTCGATGGGTTGGGCTTCCACATCATTGTTATTTATTGACACTGACGGAGAGCCCACGCCATAGCTCGTCTCTTGGGGTTTCTTTGGAATGAAGCTCACCTCCTTTGCACCACCAGCTACCACAAAGTTTCTGAATGAAATTTCTGAACGAAGGAGCAAATAAGATAAATATCAGAAAGATGAGTTTTTATTTCTTATTTTAATCAAAAAAAAAATACATACTTTCTCCATCACAAATAATCTCAGGTACCAAAGGAGATCCCTCCCATCTTTCAGCAATGGCAGCCATGAAAAGAATTGGCTCAGGGAATGTTTGGCAATCAGCTGGATAGCGAGCCAAACGCTGATACAAAGGATTCCTTCTCACAGTATAGGGCAAGGGATCGTTGAACCTTTTTTCGTCATATTGAAATTCTGGGTTTAACAATGCAGGGTAGGTCGGAGGGATAATGGTGGTTTGGATGTAAAAGAATTTGCCCTTCCAGTTCCTGACGTTCGTAAACGGCCTATCTATGAGAATGGTGATGCAGGTTTTACTGACCAGGTCTTAATATTTATAGTGTCTCGCTATACCTATGGTCTACCCTAATGCACTAACGGGTAGTGTACCCGGTCGTGTGTAGTGTGGTAAATGGTAAAGCCAAGGTCGTCCCAAGAGCTATGTGTGTCGGATAATTACTAAGTCTAATCGTCACAGAATATAAATGGTTTGATATGGTTTTAATTAATTAAAACTACGAACGCAGGATATAAAAGCAATTAAATGGTAGAAAGGAAATCAACAGAGGAATAGTGGTGCTAACCTAGTCAATCCTCCTAACTAGTTATGTCTACGTCTACCTACTTCCAATTACTTCAGGTGGGGTCAAATTCGAGAGGACAACATTTGGTCAATTCGCCCTAACCTATCAGCAAAGATGCCACCACAGGAGAAATCAGGCACACCGTCATAACTCCTGTTGTTCCTGGTCCCCTAAGCCGAGTCATTAAGTACCGCTACATGCTAGATTCTAAATAGTGAGTGCCCGGTCGTTAGGAACTTAGAAACTACACCCCCCAATTCTTAAGTTCATCCAAACGATAGGTGATCAGTTGGTCAATTCGGACAACTAGAAAGGGTCATCAGTTGGTCATATCTTACCCTTCCCGTCTCAGTCCGCTCACCTAGGGTCAGTTGGTCATATTTCCTAGGCAATTGGCCTCTACCGCCATTCAAAACTACCAAACCAGGGGTGACTACCAAAGAACTATGCATGCATACACTTAGAAATAATTGTACGGAAGCAAAGGTACACACAAACAAAACAATTAAGGAATCATAACTAGGCTAGCACCAAAGTATGCTTAGACGCTCATATTAATCATGCACATCAATTCAATATTCAAAGGTACGAAATGCATGAATTGAAAGTAAAAGAAATAATAAACGCTAAAGCTTATCGTAATGATGTGACTTCTCCCTTGGAAACAGCTCCGTATGCTTCCCTAGACCTTCCTTGAGTATTTTCCCACGCTCTCAGAGTATTGTGTGTGGAATGGAATGATTAGAAATGCTAGAATTCATTGGGTATTTATAGGCCAGGTCTGGGTTACGGCGTAACCAATAGATGAGTTACGTCGTAACCTTCTATTCCGTCGTAAAAGCTCTAGATCTGCTAGTTTCAGCGTAACCTTATAAGTGGTTACGCTGTAGTCTTCAATAAACCTGGTTACGTCGCAAGTGATGCATTAGTTACGGCGTAAGTATCTGCGGCGTGGAACCTCTTTTGACCTAATGGAGTTACGTCGTAATCTTCGGAAGGAGTTACGCCGTAACTTCTTAATGAGTTGGACTTCAGGGTCACGCAATCGTTACGGCAAAATGTGAGAGACGAGTTACGCCGTAACCTCTTCAAAATAAACATACTGTGATAAATCCTTAGTAATGTTTCCATTTCCGCGTCTCTTTAGCTCCAATGCTCGCAATTTACCTAAAAGTGTAAAACAATGGAAAACAAGCGTAAATCCATATAAATGATAAAAATAACGAGCATTAACGGGGGATCACTCAATCGCACAGTCATAGCATGTTTTCTATCATAAGCTTGCCGGTTACACAAATCTCCACCACTGGAGTTAAGGGCTAAACAATTCTCGAAGGAAATATGGGTAGACATGACAAAGGTTTAAGGGGTGACTTGTCATTACTAACATGTCACAGCGAAGTGGAAAAAATCAATGATACATGACCAAATCCATGGCCAAGACACCAAAGATTGCTCACTGCATCACCTAGACATGCTTCATGACTAAAGGGTAGGATAAGACATGTGATGTATAATTGGTGTAAAATGAAAAACAAGCAGGTAGTCTATTTCTATAACTAAGTCATCACCACTTACCGTCCACCCAAAGTTCAAGCTTAGAAGTCTAGAGACCGGATCATGAAATGCAAGGTAGATGTGTCATTAGAGGACGTCATGATGGGCACACTACCTTTTCTTCTTCAGTTGGTATTATTCCAACTCCAGTCTTCAAATGTGACCGAGGTGGCCTCCTCGATACTAAACAATAAAGTTCATACTATAGTGCTTATAACATTTCACTTTACAAAATCATAACTGAATCAACTATTTTTTTTTTGAACATACATGATAACATAACATCCCCCCACTTGAGATGAACAATGGGAATTCGAGGGGTCTTCAATGATCTTCATAATTGTTGTCGATGAAAGCGTGATTTCCAAACCTTTCCACTCGAACCCTTGAACTTAGGCAAATGATAATTTCCCAATTACAAATAAAGTCTACAGGGTAGGCTAAGTTGTAAGGGTGTAATGAAACAATCTATTGGGGTGACAAAATGAAAGGAATGGCTCAGAAGGGTGTATCTAGGGGTATCTTGCACTAAAGGGGAGTGCAACAAAAGGGTTTCACATGGGGGTCGAAAAGTCGAGGTGACTAATCGATAGACTCACAATGGTAGGCTGTTTGGGTGATAATCCTATAATACTGCCTTCTAAAACTTAAAAGTCCAAATACATCGAGCTAACTCAACATACCTCGTCTATGCTCTCGAAATGATGCAAAGGCCAAGTTCTAAAGTTTACAAGCTACCGACACACTCATAATTTGGTGGATTTGGGTAAAATATATGAAACAGATAAGGCTAATCTCACCATGTAATATCAAGGGTTGTATGTGCTCGGCTAAGGTCTAATCTAGTTAGGTTCGGAAAAACATGGCAAAATATAAAAAATGGCATAATTTTTCAAAATAAACTAGAAAATGAGGGCGAAATAAAGTTCAAGAGATAATTCTACTCCCGTCCCCCCACTTGAATTGTAAAAAGTCCCTTTTGTACTAGGCATTAAAATAAAGGTGAAGAGAAAGGTAGAATTAGAGCGAGAACTTCCCTAAAATTTGCTCCAAAAAAGAAGAAGGCCCACGAGAAAGGATCGTGCCTTCGTTAAAGCATCATGAGCAAACGTCAATCCCTGAAATCACAATACCGACAAGCATAATTCTAAAAAGAAAAAAATTAAATGAAAAACAAACCTAACTTACTTTCGTAGGAATCACGGTTGCATTTAGCGAATGCAACAAGCCTTTTAAACCACTTGGTGTCCCAAGTGGACGAGTGAAGTCTCATGAGGGTTTAAAAACTAATACAAGGTTACTGTGTTTTAAAATGAAAGAATTAAAGCAGAGGAGAGTTAATTCGTAACTCCAATAAGAGAGTTACGCCGTAACTTGCAAAACCTGGTATGAGCTGAGAAGTGAATGGTTACGGCGTAACCACTGAGATGGTATTACGCCGTAGTTGGTAATGCGTCAAGAATTCTGCTGCTAAAATGTTGGTTACGGCGTAATCACCAAGATGAGTTACGCCATAACTCTGTTCAGATCAGCAACTGCAGCAGTAATTACATCATTGTCTCCTGCAAAAACGGTTAGAAAACACAAAACCCAATAGAAAGGAAATAAAAACAAAAGAAAGGGAAAAATTCGGGTTGTCTCCTGAAAGAGCACTTTTCTTTATTAACGAGTCTTTAAGTTAGACTCAGAACCGTGGGCTACCAGTGTTTGTCTATTACTGGGCGATCTCCATGTTGAAGCCAGTTGATCAAATTCTCATCCCGTTTGTATCCATCTCCAAGTTCTAAACACCCTAAGTAAAAAATTTTGATCTTTTGGTAGAGGGTGATCAAAACCTCTGGCTTTATCTTCTTCACTAATACCAAGCAGGGGTCTAGCATAACTCAACTATTTTTTAGTCCAATTTTTAAAGTTTTTGACAGTCCTTGGCATTTTGAAAATAGTTTTATCATCGCCAATCTTTAGCCAAACCAGTCCTTCCTTCACGTTTTTATCAAGCCCAGATATTTCTTTAAAGGGTTTTCCTAAAATCACCCCATCACCCATCTGCCACGAATTCGCTAACATCTTCCAAAACCACAAAGTCGACTAGAAACGAGTGTGTTCCTACAAAAACTCGTATGTTTGTTGCTATCCCGAGGAAGTTGTTTCCTTTGTAATCAAGCTCCTTTTCTATAACCTGGTTGTAGCATTCCTTAGAGATAATATTGACTGGTGAATCTGTGTCAATAAAAGGGTGAAAGTCAATGAATCCAATTTTGCATGAGATCTTCAGAAAATGTATACGATCTGATGTTTGTTTAAATCATGAGTAGGGCAACGATAGAGAAGCTCATTGAATCTTTCCCACGCTTGGTACAACGTTTCTTCACCAATCTGCACGAATTGATAGATTTTCCCAAGAAGCCTGGCCATTTTAGAAGGAGGGCAAAATTGCTGGACAAACTCCTTTCTTAGTTTTCCCCATGGTTCTTTACTTTCACTAGGAAGTTTGTTATACCATCTCTTAGCTGTTCCAGTGAGAGTCATGGGAAAAATCCTTGCAGTTACTGAGTAACTAGGAGTACCCCTGACGTTGAAACAGGAGGATAATTGAAGAACTTCATCTACGTGATCCTGAACATCCTCATCTTTGTCTCCAGAGAACTCAAACTTATGTAACTCCCGAATAATATGATCAGGGATGGAGTATTTTTAGGCAGGAGAATCCTTAGTGAAGCTTCGTTGGCAGTTATCGTTAGGTCGGTCCAAATACTGCTCCATGGTAAGGTCATTGATGTTATTTTCATTGATGACTTCTGGTTCTGTGTCCGACTGGTCTGATTCGTAAAATGATAAGATGTTGTGAATAGGAACCGGAGAATAGATCATCTTTTTCCGAAATTGCTTCTCTGGGTCAATAAATGGGGTAGCCACAAAGGGCCTACAACTGCGAGTCTTGTATCCTGACATTATCCGAAAGAAAATTAAAAACAGACTTAATAAGAAATCCTAATATAGCTCCCCGGCAGCGGCGCCAAAAACTTGATGCAGGTTTTACTGACCAGGTCTTAATATTTATAGTGTCTCGCTATACCTATGGTCTACCCTAAGGCACTAACGGGCAGTGTACCCGGTCATGTGTAGTGTAGTAAATGGTAAAGCCGAGGTCGTCCCAAGAGCTATGTGTGTCGGATAATTACTAAGTCTAACTGTCACAGAATATAAATGGTTTGATATGTATTTAATTAATTAAACTACGAATGCAGAATATAAAAGCAATTAAATGGTAGAAAGGAAATCAATAGAGGAATAGTGGTGCTAACCTAGTCAATCCTCCTAACTAGTTATGTCTACGTCTACCTACTTCCAATTACTTCAGGTGGGGTCAAATTCGGGAGGACAACATTTGGTCAATTCGCCCTAACCTATCAGCAAATATGCCACCACAGGAGAAATCAGGCGCACCGTCATAAGTCCTGTTGTTCCTGGTCCCCTTGTGACAACTCGTATTTTCAGGTCATATTTCAAAACATTACTCATGCTTCATCATTTATCATTTATCGTAAACTATGTTTACGAGTATTAAATTCACGTAACCGTAATGGTTTAGCTGTGAATTCATGAACATATCATCAAGGACACTCCATATAGACTAGGTTTAGTCTACATTTCATTGGCATCATTATCATCATATTAGTTCATGCATGGTTTTGCATTTTTCATTCAACGTTTATTTTCCTATTAAATAAACGCTATCGCGTAGTTAATTATTTTGAACATTTGATCCGACACTTTCAAAAATATTCCTAATATATTTTTATACTCATTTTAAGATTATAAAAATTATATCATTAATTTACCCGATGTTTTCAATTTATTTCGTATATAAATTGTTATATTTATATAATTACAACGGTTTTCTTAAATACTACACAATAATTATTATTTTCACTCAATTTTAGGAAGAAATGTATTTTTATAATTTTTATGACTTCAATATATTTTATCTTGACCCGTTAAAATTTATTTTTATTTAACGCTACCCTAAATGCTTAAATATGTACACAAGTTACCTACTATCCTTAAATAACTACACATTCATCCAACACTTATACACTAATTGATACAAATTACACAACTCTTTATTTTTTTTTTAATATGGTCGACATACACAAGGGATGAGTCACTTGTGTTGCCTAAATATCTATACAAGTAATGTATTATACTCTTATTCACACTTAACACATTCACTTCATTCTTTCAAAGCAAAAGACCATTTCTCTTCCTCTTTTCTCTCTAGAACCGGCAACCACAAGGATCATAAGAGGGATCATCAAATATTTTTCAAGACAAGGTTTTAACACTCTAGTCTCACTCTTTATTAAGGTTTTGCAATAAAAACCTAGGGTGATTAGGAAAAATCCATTGTCCATAAACCTCGTCAAGTTACTAGTAAGCATCCATATTCATGTTTTTATTTCATATTCATTGTTATGGTCATTTCATTTCATTTGAGAAAACATGCAAGTCTCATGGATGTTTATACCACTTTTTCATTGATTTTAAGAGTTATATATATATATATATTGGTCATCCTATAATTACTCATTGTTATAAATCACTCTTGGTGATGTCTAGGAACCCATGACACCCTAAGAAGGTGTATGGTAGGATTAGAATAGCTTCGGAGTTGTTTTGAATTGGTTGGAATAGGTTTGGCGCGTGAAAAACTCATTTCGACAAGTCTAATTAAGGGTCTGTCCTTATTTTGAAAATCTGGAAAATCCGACAGTAAGCAAAATATTTTGGGCTAGATATTTGGAAAATATACTTTAAAACGAAAACGTGGCCGCTTGAACGGGTTAAAACGGAGCTATAACGAAGAAGTTATGAATTTTTGAAGTTAGGCGACGAAAACTATTTGTTGCAGAAAATTCAGCAAGCTGTCTCGACTTTTTACGAGTCAAAAATGAGTCTTAAGCGTTGTTAAATGTGTCGACTTATCAAAAATATATTAGTATATGTTATCACGATTCCGTGGATATAAAGAACGTAGAAAACGGACTTATAACGACTAAGTTATTCACATTTTAAAAAGTTGCCGTAACTTTATTCTATTAGCAAAATTAACATATTTTCTATTAAACACAAACTTTGCGTCAACCAAGGACCATGTTGAGGGTCGTTTTTAACATTGATGTAGAACTTTTTATAAAGTGATGTCTTCTAGTAAAAGTAAGTTCGCCTGGCATATTTTCCCTAGTCGTTTCCAACCGTTCGTCAAGCGGAGTTGTAACGAATAAGATACGGTCACTTAAACTTTGCCGAAAACCATCCTTAAACAAATATTTTGGAGAACATATTTTGGACACAAGTACCATACTTTACCTATATTTTTCTCTGTGATCGAGACCTCTATGATGAAAACTTAAACACTAAAACTTTGAGATAATGATACAAGCTTCCCAAAACCGTTGAGTTTGTTTCTTAACACTCGACGTACACCATTTTACATCTAGCTTTTCAAGGCCGTTTAGTCACTTTCATGAAAATATTTCAACAACATTATTTTACAATGAAAAGTTATAATTTCATAATAAATCACTAAATGATTATCGTTGGATATCATTTCAATGTAAATACATATGGAGTAATTTAAAAATGGTCAAGACGTTAAAAGATTATTTCTCGACGAGAAATATTATTTTCACAAATTCATAAGTGGTATAGATATCATCCGAATTGCATGCGTAACATTACATCATGACTTATTACATATCATATCATTCATAATAGGTCAAGTTTAGAGATTCACGCTACATTTCGGTGTATCCACTTTTTTCATTATAATCATTGCAACAGGTGAGTTTCATAGCCCCATTTTCAATTGTTTTAATGCTTTTATTCAACTCTTTCGGGGAGATACATGCTCAACAACTTTTATGACAATCATAATTATTTGCAAGCTATATGTTTAACTGAACTGAATGTTTAGTCATATTCTATATCATAAATCATGGAGCTAAATGTCTTGGTATAATCATTGAACTAAATGTCTTGGTATTGTTCTATGTTGTATAAAGTTCTAAATCAGTTGACTACTGAAACATTGGGTCATGTACTATTGATTATGTGGTATAGTTCTACGTCGTATAAAGTTCTATGTCAGTTGACTACTGATACAATAAGTCATGTGCTATTGATTAGGTGTTATTGTTCTACGTTGAGTTAGTTAATATTGTGAATTCCTTTGACATCATGTGTTTGAACATAAACTATACATATTTTGGCAATGGGTTGTAAACACACAGGTTGCAAGTTTTGTATGGGCGGAACTTGGAACTGAGTGGATTTGCAATGCCTTTGCTACATAAACGATTTTGAAAGGCTTTATATTTCAACTCAAACTCTATGAACTCACTCAACCTTTGTGTTGACACTTTTAGCATGTTTTATCTCAGGTATCTAAGGCATTCACTTCATGACATCCATATGGACATATCATAGAGTCGTGGTGACGACTCGTCACACATGGGATTTATTCATTTTAAAACATCGTTTGGCTTGTAACAAACTTACTTCCGCATAAGTTAATTTCATTTGGGACCTACACTTTGTAAACTCTGATTATTTTATTAAATCAAACGATGTATTTTCCAAACGACACTTTAGGTCGTTCAATATATCTGTAACTGTGATGCTATGACAGTCAATCCCTAGGAATTCCATTCCGCTGCAAAACAGGTAATTTGGGGGTGTGACAGATTGGCATCAGAGCTTCAGTTATAGAGAACTAGGTTGCATCATTGACCCTAGACTATAACTACATCATTATAGCATCTCATTATTTCATCATAAGTGCATGTTCACTTTACATGCGGTTTATACGTACATTTTTCGAGTTATTTACTTTCATTTCAAATCGATTGTCACATAGATGCCTTTAAATACCCATCCCATTATCATTTCCTCCTACTCCAATGTGGAGAATGCTTTGTCATTCCTTATCACAATTTTTATATCAGCTGATTCATCACCGATAACGTCGAATGCCGAGATAAACCTTTAAGTAGGGTGAAGTCACTCTCACTCCTTTGTTTCACCACTAACATGTCGAGTTACACGTTATTCACACATTAAGTCACTAGACTATCATACATTTGAAGCACTTACGAACCTCACATCACATCTCTTTAGAACACTTATTCTTAACATAGGACTTTGCTACGTCTCACTTTTCCTCTTATTTTGAAGAGTTATGGCACCGAAGAAAGCTGCACCAGAAATGACACCAGCTGCTATCCAAAGGTATATAGAGGATAGTATAGCCGAGGCACTAAGGAAAGAACGAAAGCAACGGTAGCCACGGTCGTGCTAGACTTGCTACTGCTATAGGAGCTGCAGGAGGATCTGGAGTTCGAAATTGTACATACAAGGACTTTAAGAACTGTGATCCTACAAAGTTCAAAGGCACAGAAGGAGCCACTGCTATGGTTCGATGGTTTGAGAAGATGGAGTCTGTGTTTCTTCTATGCAATTGCCCAGATGACTACAAGGTGAAGTTTGCCACTGGTACACTCTTAGATGGCGCAATGTCATGGTGGAATTCGTATGCGCAGCCTATTGGTATCGAAAATGCTTACAAGCTCACGTGGGGCAATTCAAGAATTGGTGACAAAGAAGTATTGCCCACGCATGGAGGTGAAGAAATTAGAAACGGAATTTTATGAGTTAGTGACTGTTGGTTATGACATCGAGACCTACATAGGAGGTTTCAAGAATTTGCTGCACTATGTCCATCAATGGTTTCGGACAATGAGAAACTACTGGAAAATTTCATTGGAGGACTTCCACAATGTATTCAAGGAGATGTAACTTCTTCCGATCCACAAACAATTGAAGAAACTATTCGATAACTCAAAACTCATGGCTCAAGTCGTGAAAGGGGAAAACATTATCAACAATAACCGTAACAACAACAACAACAACCAAACTAGCAACAACAAAAGGAAATGGGAAAATGACCAGGGAGGTTATGATAACGACAACCAAACCATAACACTAACCATCACCAACAATGAATAGAAGACAAGAAGTTGCATCTATGTTGCTGCACCAACCAAGGGAAGAGCTTATACTGAAACTTACCACTATGTAATCAATGTACGCTACATCATAATGGTCCATGGTATATGCTTTAGTGTCACAAAGTAGGACACATGCTAAGGAATTGTAAGGCAAGGCCATAGTTACATGTTACGGATGCGGGGAGCAAGGACACTATCGGAATCAATGTCCTCAAAACCAAGGTCAACAAGTTGTTAAGGTTCATGGGAATGCATATATATTAGAAGGAGGAGAAGCTCGTCATGGTCTCAACAATGCGGAAGACTAAAGAAGTTCGGAAACTAACAGTCTCATTTTCCTTATGTACTATGTTGTACTAAGTTTATGTCTTCCATCGTATTCGGATCTTATGAATTAAGATGTACTACTTTTGATAAACCACTCGTTGTAAAATATTCTCATTAAGCGTACTTTCTTTTCCTTCTGATTCGTTATCACATACAAGGTTTAGATCTCTGTAAACATCGAGAGTTATAACAACTAAACCGAACGTCACATTATCGTTCCTTAATTATACATAGCCTAGCTAACTATGTCTAATTCTGGAGGGATATCGTTCCTTAATTATACATAGCCTAGCTAACTATGTCTAATTTTGGAGGGATCATGTTATGTTGGGAGCAGTTATTTATAAGTCTTAGTGCAAGCAGGGTTTTCACATATTCATAAAAGTCAAAGTGTTATCATGAGATTCATCCAATATTTTCTTTACTATGATGTTTTGTATGCTCTTAATCATCGATAACCATAACGACATCTCTTCATGTCTTCTTTCCTCGTTATTCATCACAAACTCAAAAATTCGATAGACTAACACGAACTGAATTCAGGGACTGAATTCCTTTTGTTGGGCGAATGTGACCACTCGTATTTTCAGGTCATATTTCAAAACATTACTCATGCTTCATCATTTATCATTTATCGTAAACTATGTTTACGAGTATTAAATTCGTAATGTAATGGGCTTGAATTCATATATCATCAAGGACATTTCACATAGACTAGGTTTAGTCTACATTTCATTGGCATCATTATCATCATATTAGTTCATGCATGGTTTTGCATTTTTCATTCAACGTTTATTTTCCTATTAAATAAACGCTATCGCGTAATTAATTATTTTGAACATTTAATCAGACACTTCCAAAAATATTCCTAATATATTTTTATACTCATTTTAAGACTATAAAATTATATTATTAATTTACTCGATGTTTTCAATTTATTTCGTATATAAATTGTAATGTATAAATAATTACGACGGTTTTCTTAAATACTACACGATAATTATTATTTCACTCAATTTTTGGAAGAAATGTATTTTTATAATTTTTATGACTTCAATATATTTTATCTTGACCCGATAAAATTTATTTTTATCTAACGCTACCCTAAATACTCAAATGTGTACACAACTTACCACTATCCTTAAATAACTACACATTCATCCAACACTTATACATAATTGATACAAATTACCAACTCTTTATTTATTTTTATTATGGTCGACATACACAAGGGGGGAGTCACTTGTGTTGCCTAAATATCTATACAAGTAATGTATTATACTCTTATTCACACTTAACACATCACTTTTCTTTCAAAGAAAAAGACCATTTCTCTTCCTCTTTTCTCTCTAGAACCGGCAACCACAAGGATCATAAGAGGGATCATCAAATATTTTTCAAGACAAGGTTTTAACACTCTAGTCTCACTTTATTAAGGTTTTGCAATAAAAACCTAGGGTGATTAGGAAATCCATTGTCCATAAACCTCATCAAGTTACTAGTAAGCATTCATATTCATGTTTTTATTTCATATTCATTGTTATGGTCATTTCATTTTATTTGAGAAAACATGCAAGTCTCATGGATGTTTATACCACTTTTTCATTGATTTTAAGAGTTATATATATATTGGTCATCCTATAATTACTCCTTGTTATAAATCACTCTTGGTGATGTCTAGGAACCCATGACACCCTAAGAAGGTGTATGGTAGGATTAGAATAGCTTCGGAGTTGTTTTGAATTGGTTGGAATAGGTTTGGCGCGTGAAAAACTCATTTCGACAAGTCTAATTAAGGGTCTGTCCTTATTTTGAAAATCTGGAAAATCCGACAGTAAGAAAAATATTTTGGGCTAGATATTTGGAAAATATACTTTAAAACGAAAACGTGGCCGCTTGAACGGGTTAAAACGGAGCTATAACGAAGAAGTTATGAATTTTGAAGTTTGACGACGAAAACTATTTGTTGCAGAAATTCAGCAAGCTGTCTCGACTTTTTACGAGTCAAAATGAGTCTTAAGCGTTGTTAAATGTGTCGACTTATCAAAATATATTAGTATATGTTATCACGATTCCGTGGATATAAAGAACGTAGAAAACGGACTTATAACGACTAAGTTATTCACATTTTAAAAAAGTTGCCGTAACTTTATTCTATTAGCAAAATTAACATATTTTCTATTAAACACAAACTTTACGTCAACCAAGGACCATGTTGAGGGTCGTTTTTAACATTGATGTAAACTTTTATAAAGTGATGTCATCTAGTAAAAGTAAGTTCGCCAAGCATATTTTCCAAAATGTCCAACCGTTGGTCAAGCGGAGTTGTAACGAATAAGATACGGTCACTTAAACTTTGCCGAAAACCATCCTTAAACAATATTTTGGGAACATATTTTGACACAAGTACCATACTTAAACCTATATTTTTCTCTGTGATCGAGACCTCTAGGATGAAAACTTAAACACTAAAACTTTGAGATAATGATACAAGCTTCCCAAAACCGTTGAGTTTGTTTCTTAACACTCGACGTACACCATTTTACGACTAGCTTTTCAAGGCCGTTTAGTCACTTTCATGAAATATTTCAACAACATTATTTTACGACGAAAAGTTATAATTTCATAATAAATCACTAAATGATTATCGTTGGATATCATTTCAATGTAAATACATATGGAGTAATTTAAAAATGGTCAAGACGTTAAAAGATTATTTCTCGACGAGAAATATTATTTTCACAAATTCATAAGTGGTATAGATATCATCCGAATTGCATGCATAACATTACATCATGACTTATTACATATCATATCATTCATAATAGGTCAAGTTTAGAGATTCACGCTACATTTCGGTGTATCCACTTTTGTCATTATAATCATTGCAACAGGTGAGTTTTCATAGCCCCATTTTCAATTGTTTTAATGCTTTTATTAAACTCTTTGGGGAGATACATGCTCATCAACTTTTATGACAATCATAATTATTTGCAAGCTATGTTTAATCGAATGAATATTTAGTCATATTCTATATCATAAATCATGGAGCTAAATGTCTTGGTATAATCATTGAACTAAATGTCTTGTATAGTTCACGTCGTATAAGTTCTAAATCAGTTGATTACTGAAACATTGGGTCATGTACTATTGATTATGTGCTATAGTTCTAATGTCAGATAAAGTTCTATGTCGGGTTGACTACAACATAATAAGTCATGTGCTATTGATTAGGTGTTATTGTTCTAATGTTGATTTAGTTACTATTGTGAATTTCTTTGACATCATGTGTTTGAACATAAACTATACATATTTTGGCAATGGGTTGTAAACACACAGGTTGCAAGTTTTGTATGGGCGGAACTTGGGACTGAGTGGATTTGCAATGCCTTTGCTACATAAACGATTTTGAAAGGCTTTACATTTCAACTCAAACTCTATGAACTCACTCAACCTTTGTGTTGACACTTTTAGCATGTTTTATCTCAGGTATCTAAGGCATTCACTTCATGACATCCATATGGACATATCATAGAGTCGTGGTGACGACGCGTCACACATGGGATTTATTCATTTTAAAACATCGTTTGGCTTGTAACAAACTTATTTCCGCACAAGTTAATTTCATTTGGGACCTACACTTTGTAAACTCTGATTATTTTATTAAATCAAACGATGTATTTTCCAAACGACACTTTAGGTCGTTCAATATATCTGTAACTGTGATGCTATGACAGTCAATCCCCAGGAATTCCATTCCGCTGCAAAACTGGTAATTTGGGGTGTGACACCCCTAAGCCGAGTCATTAAGTACCGCTACATGCTAGATTCTAAATAGTGAGTGCCCGTCAAGTAGAACTTAGACACTACACACCCCAATTCCTAAGTTCATCCAAATGATAGGTGATCAGTTGGTCAAATCGCACAACTAGAAAGGGTCACAGTTGGTCATATATCTTACCCTTCCCATCTCAACCGCCACCTAGGGTCGTGGGCTTGGTCATATCTCCTAGGCATATGGCCTCTAACACCATTCAAAACTACCCAACCAGGGGTGACTACCAAAGAACTATGCATGCATACACTTAGAAATAATTGTACGGAAGTAAAGGTAAACTAAACAAATAATTAAGGAATCATAACTAGGTTAGCACCAAAGTGTGCTTAGCCATATTATTCATGCACATCAATTCAATATTCAAAGGTACGAAATACATGAATTGAAAGTAAGTAAAATACAATAAACGCTAAAGCTTATCGTAATGATGTGACTCTCCTTGGAAATGCCTCCATATGCTTCCCTAGACCTTCCTTTATTATTTTCCCACGTTCTCGTAGTGGTGTGGAATGGAATGATTAGAAATGCGGAATTCGGGGTATTTTATAGGCCGTGTCTGGGTTACGCGTATCCATAGATGAGTTACATGCCGTAACCTTCAATTCGTCGTAAAATTTAGATCTCTAGTTACGCATGCAGAATTTTATAAGTGGTTACCATAGTCTTCATAAACCTGTTTACGTCGCAAAGTGATGCAATAGTTACAAAATAGTATCACGTATGTGGAACCTCTTTGACCTAATGGAGTTACGTCGTAATCTTTGGAGTTACGCCGGTAACCTCTTGATGAGTTGGACTTCGTGGTCACGCAATAGTTACGGCGAATGTGAGAGACGAAATAATACCGTAACCTCTTCAAAGTAAGCATACTGTGATAAATCCTTAGTAATGTTTCCATTTCCGCGTCTCTTTAGCTCCAATGCTCGCAATTTACCTGAAAGTGTAAAACAATGGAAAACAAGCGTGAAATCCATATAAATGATAAAAAATAACGAGCATTAACGGGGAAATTGACACTTAATATTCGTGACTATTTTATGTTATCAAATGGGCACATCCCTTTCACCCCTCTTAGCCAAAGTCAACCAATCTCCTCCAGGATATAAATTTAGAAAACCCCTAAGCACAGTCAATGATGGTTCGAACCCATAACCTTTGCACATCACAATGTATGTCGTAAGCTTGGCTAGGCCAAAAGGGTTGAACCTAGAAATGTGTAACCTCTATAGTACCGAGGAGTTCTAAAATCAAAGGTGCAACGGTATCCTATGGTTGAGTGTGAAAGCATGGGTATACAGGCCTATATAGTTTTCGGGGGCATCAAATATCCCTTGATTTCTACTAGGTAACATGATTTTATGTTCTTGGAATTGTAATCGGTGAGGAATGCTTTAAGCTCCTCCCTTGTCAAGGTGCAACCATGTTGTTTGATTACAAATTTTTTATTGGTAGACATTGATCCTTTTAAAATCCATAATAACGTATTTGAAAAACAGATACGAAGGAACACTTTACCTTGTTTGATCGAAAGTTTGATTGGAAGAGGTATTAGTAGGTGAAAAACTTGGGCGTGAGATAAAATTATGTTAGGTTTTACGCTTTTACATTTTATATACCCCTACATATGTTAATTCTCGGCCCTACACGCTGTCTCCGACTTATCCTCACAATGGGATTTCAAACCCTTTTAAAATTTGAATTACGTTTTCTTTTACCGAGGAAAAGGGAGTGGTTAGGATAGGTGTTTGCATTAATTACGGTCAATAAGTACAAGACTTTTCATCTTTGTTCATTTTTTTACGAAGAGGAGGTTTCGCTTATTTCTGAGTCGTATAATATTTCTTGTTCGCATATATCACTTTCGACTGGGGCTTGATGACTTTACCCTCCGGACAATGAAATTGTATTACGAAGACCAAGTCTTTCTTCATAAGTCATTGGTATGCAATACCATTCATCATTGACATGGTTACCAGTTGGGATTCGCCACCGGAAGGCCTATGCCTCGGTGTCTTCTCTTGAAGATGCCAAGACAAAGAAGAACCTTGACTTAGTCTTTCCCCACGCCCACTATTTCTTAGCTTCCCCGCCAAGTCCGAGATAGTGGGGATGAAGTTCAGCGTTACCACAAATCAGACCCCATGATCTCCTAAACGTGTGCTAACACTCTCCAAGCTATTTTCTTCACCTATAAATAGGTTGAACGAGTCATTTCAATGGTATGTTCACTCAACATGTATTTCACATACCCATATTATTACAACACATATCACATACTTACTCAATGCCGAGGTATCAAGTAGGCAAAACCCTCGCAAGAATCACTTAACGGTGTCTACTATTTCTTATTGCAGATTGGCTAAAGTTTGGCAAGCATATCACCCTTCATACCCCTTCGATCACCATCGGCCTGGTCGCATCATTTATTGTACAATCATTGACTATAGATATAATTTTATGAACACTGTCATTAACATAGATAATAACAGTACTATTTGTTTCATTAAAAATACAGTTCTAGATTCTAAGACTAAACATATAGAGATAAGACACCATTTTATATGAGATCAAGAATGTAAAGAAGCTTATAGGTTCTAAAACATGATTATAATGTTGCATCTTCTACAAAGGCTTTGATGCTGGGAAGGTTTTGATACTTGATTGAAAGTTTTGTAATGCTTAACCCTTAAACATGTCTTAGTCTCTTTATCTTTGTAATTTTTTGTAAAATAGGTTAATATTTTTAGTTATCGAAGTTTTAATGCCAAGCAGGATTTGTAATGCTAGTACTAATTAATACTGGTAGCCATTTGTGTTAGTACTGCTAGTCTAAACATTAATATTGGTATCAAGAAAATGGTTTGGTTTGTGCTTTCTTGGTTTTAGACTAACATTTGCATGCAAGGTAAAGCAAGATGAATGGATTGGGATGTGTGAGACCTTGGCAAGTCAAGCAAATTATGTGGTTGACTCCCCTTGATGATTGTTCACAACCATATGATGGAGATTTGCTATGCTGATGTTTGTGTAGATGACATTGAATTATGAGGCACCTGGATCTTAATTGAAAATGACTTGATGGTTATAGTTAGTCAGTTTAACTGGTCTAACCCACTTTTACTATTTATCATGTCACATGATAGTGTGTTACTCCAAGGAGCTCTGGTATAGAACATAGAAAAAGTCAATCTAACAAAAATCTGTATTGGCAAAACTACCACGAGCTGAAACCCTATCAAGAAGGCTCTTAGAATGAGTCTATTTGTCAAAGACAAAGATTTAGTAACTGAATCATCGGGTTCTCAAACAACCAGAGGTCAAATGAGACGATTTTGATAAGTGTCTTCCTTACACTTAATCCTTCATAAAATCAAAGTGCAGTATTTAACACCTGATTAGAAAACTATTTTGAAAAGGTTTGTAATCGCTAGGTAATATATTTGTAATGTTAGAGTAAATTGATAATGCTGGGTATTCGTTAGTACCGTTTGGGGATAACTACTTTTTGCATATAGCCGTTGGGTTTTTTGTGTTATTCACCATACTTAAAGGGTTTAAAAACATGAAAATTTTTACTTACTTTCCATCTTTTTAACAGATAATTTTCTATTAAGCTATCTATTATCCAAGTAGCTTAATTCTCAAACCCTAAAGTCTTGCCTATAAAAACTCAATTGGCTACCAAATCAGTACAATTCACTCATAATCTAACTAGTCCCAGCAGTTGAAGCATTCTTTTAACCCTAAATCCTAAATTCTCTTTAAAGCGCTTCTAGAATTCGCTGCTAAAGACAATCAGGTGGCATTCTTGGAGAAAACAGAGGAAGCAAGAGAATTCGATGAGATAGTGGACTTCCTGAATCATACCCACATAAGGTATGCTCTTATAGTTAATCCTACTGTCTATGTTTCTCATATCAAATAGTTTGGGAAAACTATTAATGCTCGAAACTTTGAAAATGGAAACAAACAGCTAAAAGCCAAAGTAGATGGCACCCTTATCACTCTACTAAAAGCATCTCTAGGAGGCATCTGCACGTAAGAGATGAAGATGGTATTAGTGATATGCCAAATACTGAGATTTTTTAAAACTTAACCAGAATGGGGTATGACACAACCTCTGAAAACTTGAATTTTCTAAAATATTGTTTTGCCCCACAATGGAGATTTTTTATCCATACTATCCTTCATTGTTTGAGTCCTAAGAGCATTTCAAGAGAAAAATTTCTACTGCTTCTATATACTTATCAACTAATAGAACTTACAAGTTTTCAAAGTTGATTTTTGATAGTATGGTGAAAAATGTGGATAACAAATTCAAATTTTTAATGTATCCATGATTTATTCAAACTATTTTCTCAAAGTTTACAAGTTCAACTCAAGTTACATGAAAACATTTATAAAACTCCTTGCCTCACACAAAAACTTTTTAGCAACATGAGGATGTCATCTAAGGGTTCAATGGAATTGTGGTACCTTTGTCCTGAAAAACATGTTACAAATTTAGGGTGAAGGATTAACAACCCCAATTGACTCCCAAACACACCCACGATCATTCTGGTTCTCAATCCACCTCACGACCCACTTCATCACCTTATAGGCGTGAAACTAGAGAGGGCTCTCATGTTCCTCGAAGTGAAGTTTGATAAGGTTTTAAATGTACCTTTTGAGGGTCGTTAGCCCTTATTTGATCACTTTTGTATTCATACTTGATATCGCCTTTCACTTTTTAGGTATCTTGAAGGCAAATTGCTGGAATGACACTTATTTGGATGAAAAGGCGCGGATATACAAAGAAAATGGCCAAAGTCAAGAATCGAGCCACTCGTGACTGCTGAAATACAAGGACGGGCGCGTGTTCTACAAGTGATCGCCGTGTTATCTATGATGCCGTCGCATAACTTTTGTGACGGGCAGTAGCCAAATTGCTTATTTTCGTGACGGTGTCGGCTTTAAAAGAGTAGGTCGTCGCAACTCGATCGCCTAGATTTGATCCTTTTTCGACGGGCGAGACCGAAGGGACGGCGTCACAATCATAGTGACTGCCGCATGACTAACGTGGCCAAGACGAAACCCCATGACGGCTACCCACGGCGTCACAATTCCTAAGGTGACGCCGTCGCGATTGTAATCTTATATATAGAATCCGAATTTTCAGTTTTAGTGTGTAGTCTTTTGGAGTAAAAACCTAAACCGAACCAAGGCTGTCTTGTATAGTATTTAGGGTTCCAAACCCTATCTTACACCAAGATAAGTGTTTTACTTCATTAATTCAATTATGTCTTCAATTATTTGTGTGTATGCTTGCATGTTCTCCATGTCCGCCTAATTTACTTGTGTGTTTGCTTAGGAATATGAAACTTAATTATTGAATATTGATTGGTTGTCTCTTATCTTAATTGTTAATGATCTAGTAATGCGATAGGTCATTCGTTGTGTGGTTAATGCTTGATTAATCTTTGTGAACCTTAGACTATGACACCTAGAGTAGTTGTAGGCTAAACCATCCAAAGAGTACCTTAGAGTTAGAGTCTATAATTCCTAGAGATTTTGTAGACGACACCCTTTGGTAGTTTCAAAGAGTTAGGGACAAACGATACCCTGCTCTAATTTTAGACACACAACACGATTAGAATAAGGACGTGAACAATTCAACCATCAATAGGTGATAATTAAGGAGTAAGAAAACCTAAGTAAACACATCTTTAAACCATCATACGAACACACAATAATTAGACATAGACTACATACACCATAGATTAGATAATTAGATAAGTAGAGTAATCGGTAGAAATACCAAACCCCCAAATCCAAACCCCGAGATTTGTACCTTTCCATTTCCTAAAAAAATATAAAAGCACAAAAATAATCTTCTCAACCCCAACCTTAGCGTAGTAACTTCTCACTAGCATTCCTATTCCCCAGAGAACGATATCAATACCCGTGGCTTACCCTAATACTACACTACAATGATTAGGTTCACTACCTAGGGTGTTATAAAACTTGCTCGAATAAAAGGAAGTTCCTTTGACCCCGAACGACGCGTGTAGCGTTATCAGAGTTCCTACTAATCCCAATGTTGCAAATGAGGTTGCCTCTGGCAGTATTGGAAGGGCTTCTCCTACTGAAACAGTCTTAGAAGCTGGTCTGGACAGGGGTAACATAAGTAAGACCCAACCTATGGCAACTTCTAATGTGTCTGGTTCTCAAGAACCATATGCAGGTGATGGACTACCCAACCACATGGAAACCATAGGGGAAACGCCCATTGATCCACCTCTCCCAGAAGTTAACACATCTGGAAGTGGTGAGGGCAGTATGAAACTAATACAGGATTTTATGGAAACTTGTCCTAGATTGACAAATAGAGTGGATTCCTTTGAGCATGATCTTAGAGATACAAAGGCCTTATACAGCTGGGTTAACACAAAACTTATTGGTAAGGTGAAGAAGTTTTAGCTCAAGGTTAAGTCACTCTAACAACAAAGGAGAGCCACACTGGTTGCATCAAGTTCTATAGTTCGATTTAAGACATGTGGAAAACTAGAAAGGGGGTTGAATAGTTTTGCCAATTAAAACTTCATTTTAAACTATTTAGATCGACTTATGTCAATCTATTTGGATGTGTGTGTTTGATGTTGATAAACAAGCATATAAAGGTAAGTAATGAAAAGATAAGAGTAAGAAGCACAAAGCCACAACACGAGTATTTATAGTGGTTTGGCTACAAGGACACCTTCCTTGCCCTACTCCACTCCCCGAGTCACCTACTCGAGAGTTCGTAATCACTACACCAATCTCCTTATGGCGGAGAAGCCTTCACAACGTCGCCTACCCTTTTTCCGGTGCTAGGCTAACCACCGGGTTCTTTCACTCCAAGGTGAACCACACCTACACAACGTTGCCTACCCTTTATAAGGTACTAGGCTAAGTACCTAGTTCTTTGACTCCAAGGTGAACTACACCTTCACAACGTCGCCTACCTTTTATAAGGTACTAGGCTAAGTACCTAGTTCCATTGCAATGGAGGAACTACTACCACACTACACCAACGACTAATCCCAAAGGAGATCTACTCCTTTACAACATCATCAAGGATATCAATATCCTTGGATCTAGTTCTAGTCTATCTTGTACATCGAAACACACCATATCGAATGTACATCTAAGGCCCCTTTCACTAATGCCTTTGACTAGATCTTCAAGACACCTTTCACTAATGTCTTGTGTCTTCACTTCTAAGCACCTTTCACTAATGCTTCTTTGTCTTGACTTCTAAGCACCTTTCACTAATGCTTCTTTGTCTTGACTTCTAAGAACCTACCACAAGTGCTTATCCTATAGACGACAGATACCTTTCACTAATATATTCGTCTTGACACTTGAGACATCTTTCACTAATGTCTTCAACACTACGCTTCTTTGAATAAAGAAAGGAATCATCAACAAGAACACTTCAGTAGCCTTAATGATGAGGAAGCATGGCAACTCATCGACTTGAACTTGCTCGACTTCAAAGGTGGTGATCTTGCCTTTAAGAGGAACCTAAAAGATCACACAAAAATAAAACTACAAACATAGATCTCTTGGATCTAAGGTTAGTGAGATATAACCTGGAGAAAGTGTGTTAGAAAGGGGTGAGTAATAATGAAGAAATTGCTCACTATTTATAGAGGAAAAATCCTACTGTTCCCCGGATCCCACGGATCCCTTCCACTTGGGATCCGGCTAGCAAAAAGCTAGGGATCCGTGGAACGCTCCTCTTTGCCCATGGGTATTTTGGTTATGGGTCATGGGTCATGGGTTGAACCATGCATCTTTGGCTAGATACAATGTATCTTTGAGTGCATTGCACTTAGTCACTTGGGTATGGGTTGATCCATGGGTTATGGATATTATCCATGTATGATATAAGCATGATGTCATGCAATGGGTTATGGGTCATGATCCATGGGTTATGGGCTTTAGGTTGTACCCAACTACATTCAATGTATTTGCCCAATGGGTTGTAATACTTAAGTTTCTACCCATTTATATTACCCAATATACCACATACTAGTTATGTGTATATTTTACCCAAATATGTAAACACTAGTTGTTGTACATATGTATTACTAAATCATAAAATCACTTATACTTGTTTTAGTGTTTTATGTGAAAATGTGAATATGTTAGAAACTATTAGTTTAAACCATTTACATATTTTATTTGTTTCGTTAATATGATTTTACGTTTGTTATCGAAAAAACAATAGAAGATCGTAAAATATAAATAAACGTTTTTACGGCTTATTTGTATTAACAATCTCCCCTTTTGTTGATGACAAAACATAAAATTATTTTAAGGAAAAGCTAAAATTCATAAAAGTTTGAATTTGTAGTTTTTACTTTCTTCTCCCCCTTTGTCGAAACAAAAGTGTTTGAAGGAAGGAAACACATCGTTTTAAGAAAACATGTGTGAAAGAAATAAAAGTAAAAAGGAATAGAGAGCAAGTAAAGGATCTCGTCTTTACTCCCCCTTGACGAGTCCATCCCTATGTAAAGGCGTCAAGCAAGTGATACTAATCTAGTTTGTTTGCGAATAAGTTTGCAGACTAATGTTCTCCCCTTGATGATTGCAATTAGGCAAAGGGATGTCACGAAATGTAAACCTAATATTGCAAGTAATTTGCAATGTATTGCTTTGACATAAAGCTCCCCTAGCTTTGGGATGTCAAAGTCTTCATATGTAAATTGAATAACTACAAAACAAAGGTTAGAAAGCAAGTATAATTCACATTTTCCTGCAAATGTGATTCAAGTTAGTAGAAAGAAATCTTTCTATCTCACGGATCCCGTGGTTCCCTCCTAGTAGGGATCCGTCTAGGCAATTCTTAGGGATCTGTATTAATTTCAGCAAAGGTGATATAACAAGTGATGTTATCACAAAAATGAGATATGAATACAAGGTAATCATATGCTCAGAAAAATAACAAGTAGCATGTATTTTCCTTTAATAAAACTAGAGTTATGATATACATGACTCTAAAAACTAAGAAAATAAGAAACTACATGATTAGGAATTTCTAAACCAACTATCGCTTGATGCTAGGACACCACTAAAATCTTCTAGCTCAAGTTTTGTTTAGGTTTAATCTCGTCGAAACGTTCGAGGAGATGATAGAACATGAAACGTTGGTCTTCTCGTACTTCATGTATCAAACTTCCAACATGTTGTCAATGATAGCAATCTTTGTCATGGCTAGGTAGTGGTGGTGGAAGAAATGAAATGGCTTGATGCGAAGGATCAAGTGAAGCGACTTGTGGAGCTTCAAATGATGGAGGGATTGGTGGAGGTGCATTTGAGAATGACTCAACCAAGAATTATGGTGGTGGTAGAGAAGTGTCAACTTCCATATGGTCGGGTGGTTGACTTTGATGATTTCTCATAATCTAAATGGGATTATATGATGGAAACGGCGAAAAGGAAGCCGGAGCAAGTGTTGACTCAACACCTTGATTTTGAACCATTATTCCTCCTAATGAGGAGAATGTTGTTGGCGGAAGCGGATGAGACGGCCTAGGAGGCAAGTCCTCTAAATTGTAGAGGTGTGGTGATGATAGTGGGGATGTAAATGAAATAGCTCTAGGAACCAATGGTGATGGTTTGGTGGAGATGATATTGTTTGGCCTAGGAGGTATGGTGGTGTTTGGCATAGGTAGTTTTGTGGTACTATCCTTTTAGGAATTGGTTTGATTGGATGATGAAGAATTCTATCATTTGTTGGCTTGACGGGAGATGATTCGTTGAAGAAATTTCGTTTATAACACGAGCCTTTTTCATGGGTGGTTCTTTGGTGGATAAGTTACTACTTTGGGTTTTCCTCATGATGAGATGATTTCAAGATGTTGCAAGAGCTGAAAGTTAGGATGAGAGTGATGACTATGGAGGTCCTAACAAGGTGGTTTATAAACTAAGAGATTTGGCAAGTGCATTTAAGCCTTAAGCCACTAGGATTCATTGGAATGTGATGATTGACATGCACAAGAGTCAACTTCAGAGGTTGCACTGATCTAGGAACTCATTTAAGATGAGATGGAGTGTTTGAGTTAGGAAGATGAGTTGAAATGATTGTTTTAGCAAGATTTGACATAACTGTCATCCGGATCCCACGGTTCCTTCCTCAGAGGGATCCTTCTAGGCTAATCCTAGGGATTCGGCTTTCAGTAGTTATGAAAGGGTGGAAATGATGTTTCTAAGATCTAAGACCTATATCATCTTGAGTGTTTTAGTCCTCCTAAGTGTTTTAAATGAAGGGGTGCTTGAGTACTTGAAGGTAATGAATGATGTAGCTAATGATTGTCATTTATGGAAGGATTTAGAACTTTCAAGAGTACCAATGGATGAGCAAGGATGACACTAAAGATTTAGAGTGTCAATTGAAGCTAAATGATCCTAGAGATCAGGTTGTGATTTAGGATAGTGTTTTGGAAAATATCCTAGAAGCTTTGAGATGAGAAAACTAGATTTGATCAACTTTGATCAATTTTGAGGTGAGGATGATTAATGATCAATTTTGCCATAATCGAAAGATCTCAAAGCTAGATGTGAGAGAGATCAGTAGAAAATGAAGTGTGAGTTTAAGAGCGGAAGAGTAATGGATTAAGAATGAAACGGTAGATCTACAATGGTCTTAGAGTGTGATCTAGGTGAGTTATGTATGAGTAGGAAAGATCAACCTATCTTGATAAGGACTTAATTTTTCCTTAAGACACTATGTTTAGCTTAGTGTGTGAGGTGTTCTAAGGATATGTTTGAAATATAATGCTTGCAATTGCATTTTCTGTTTGCCGGATCCCACGGTTCCTTAAGAGTAGGGATCCGTCTAGTACAATCTTTGGGATCCACTTATTCTGCCAGCAGACCTTTACTAAAGGTATGCAATGATCCTGACAATGCATTATATCTCAAGGATAGTCTAAAAAGAGTTCTAATACTAAGATATCAAATGTAAGATGTTTTTATTTCATGAAAGAAATTGAATTACATTGATAAGGCACGAGTACAAGAGATTTGATCCTATTTTGGAATATAATTAGTTTCCTTGAGTGTTTTCGCTAGGAGGATCATTATGTGATTGATGAGTGTTGGTGGAATCAAGATTGAAGAAAGTCTTCATGAGAGATATGTTTAGCGGTTTCCTCATCTTGTTCACAAGTACGTACAATGGACTTTGAAATTGAGGATGGAAGTGCATAACATTATGATAGAGGCATGTCAAGAACATTCCATAAGGGATGAGTTTATTCTTGAAGCCTTGAAGATTTGCAATTCGCCTTGCTAAGAAGTAGGCGAGATTGTATGGTTGTTGTGTTAGCAAACAGTACAACATGTGAGCACAACAAGCGGAAGAATTTATTTCTAAGACTCCAAACATTTTCACGTAGGATGA
>OU343220.1:118091801-118278816 GCA_910596185.1 Chrysanthemum makinoi | reverse complement strand
AAGTATCTATTGGACAATGGTTTTCATAGAGGCAAAATTGATCGAACTCTATTCATAAAGAGACTGAAAGGAGATATCTTTTTCTTTTAGATATATGTTGATGATATCATCTTTGGATCCACCAAGAAGTAGCTATGTATAGCTCACGCATAGCAGATTTCAAATGAGTTCTATGGGTGAACTTCGTATTCTTTCTGAACACTGGTGAAACAATGGCATATTTATCAGCCAAGATAAGTTATATAGGAGAGATTTTAAAGAAATTTGGATTTGAGAGTGTGAAGACTGATAGTACTCCTATGGACAACAACAAACCTCTACTTCTAGATGTTGATGGTGAAGAAGTTGATGAGCACTGCCTGAGATCCATGATTGGATCTTTTATGTATTTGACAAGATCCGACCATGCATCATGTTTCTTGTATGTGCTTGTGCTAGATTTCAGGTCCTCAAAGGCTTACGCATGGTGAAGAGGATCTTTAGGTATCAAAGGCCAAACCATTGGCCTTTGGTATCCAAAGAATTCTGCATTTATCGGTAGCCTACTCGGACAATGACTATGTTGGAGCTTGTTTGGACACGAGTCAAAAAAAAGTGATTGTCAATTCCTAGCGACGGGTTGATTTCTTGGTAATGTAAAGCAGTTGTGGTGGTGAACTCCTCAATTGAGGAATATGTGGCTTCAAAGCTGTTGTGGTCAAGTGCTCTAGATTGAATCATTGTAACACCCCAAACAAGGGTATAAGTATCACAGAATGGTGTCATATCGGAACATACATAACAAACATAAACAAACGGTGGAAGTCTTAATTAAAACATCAAAAGAATTTAAGTCAACAAGACTTATCAATACATAAATACAAAAGGAAAACTCCTAAATGAAAATATAATAACAAAATCAAATGAAGTCTAAGATGACTAAGCATGGTCTCTATATCAGCTCATCTCTCAACCCTAAACAATCCCCAGCTCCTAGCTTATGTACCTCATAGGGAAATGCTGGTGAGCTTTAAAAGCCTAGTGAACAGATATAACGATACAATAATAATAAAACTAAACTGAGAACAAGGTAAGGAAGGTCAGTCAATAAATCTGGTATATCAAAGGAGCAGTAGGGTAAATGAAACATAGGAAAAGTGGCCAGTTATCAACCACGAGCCAACAAAACAAATCAAATCAAATCATATATCCAAAGTAGCCTGTAGTAACCAATAGTAACCATGGAGTGATCGGCTCCCGGAATGTGAATACGCGTATGGCACACGCGACATCATTCACCGACAAATCATAACATATCGGATAAGAACAAATCTAGGATGCATCCATACGCCCTGCAGATGGTGTGGTACAATAATATATATCCAGCGCGCATAATCAATAGAATAGGGACGGTGTGTAACATCACTCATACACACTAGAGTCATGCCATTGGTGCATCAATGACACGGACATGGAACCCTGTTGCCTAGTGATAGCTCGGGTCTCAAACTGACAGGTCAAAGCAAGGTCATATCATAAGGATTCATATCAAAGGTTCAAAACTCAAAGGTTCATATCAAAGTCCATATCATAGGTTCATAATCAAAGGTGCATATCAAAGGTTCGTATTCAGAAGGTTCATAATCAGAAGGTTCATATCAAACAGTTCACATAAGAGATTCAATCAAAGGGAGCATAGCAAAGTTACAGGGAAGCCCTAATAAGAAGGCTCAGATCAAAATATAACAGTTCAAAGCTAATATCGAAGGATGTAAACGAATCATGAGAAATCCCTACTGAGAAGGGATAGAATATCTGTACCTTATTCATGCAAGCAAAAACAAGCAGGCAAAGTAGAAACAGAGAAGAGATCACTCCTTCCTCGAGGGCTCTGAGAAGTGGAAGTACATACGTTTTTCATACGAGATTCTAGTATTTCATTCAGATTAAGTTCTTATGTTTTATAAGCGTCTTTCCATTTTAGGCAACTTTCTATTTTAGTGAGTTTCCATAATTAGTAACTTTCCATATTTAGCATGTTTCAGATTTAGAAAGTTTAGTTGATTATGACGCATTTAGAGACACATTAATATAAATAGGTGTTTTAAGTAGCTTAAAGGTCATTTAAGCCGATTTACATAAGTTTAGGGTTTAATATTAAAATATACTATTTTTATCTCCTTTTTACTCATTTAACCCCTCTAGTCATTTATGTGTAAATTAATAAATTAATGTCTTAATATCTCAATGACATATAACAAGTGTAAGTCCGTTTTAGTAGATTAACATAAGGTTATAATAGTTAACGTATTTCAAGTATTTTAGGTTGAGATCAATAAAACATTATGTGACAATGTCAACGACACTTTAATTCCATCTTACAAATATCTTATACGTTATTTACCTTCTTATCGTGTTAAGTATAATATATATAAGCCCGTACACGACCCTTACTTTAACACAACAAAACTCTTATCTCCAAAATAGATCCATACACCTTTTAAACCCTGCTAAACAGCCCTTAAAGTTACTCCAACGATACCCCTTAATACCAATTCATTACACCACTTATAAGGCTCGTTTGTACGCATTTTAAGGACTCAAAACAAAGACATATTAAGTGTTTTACTTAACGTATTTTAGGACCAGCTTCCAAGGACACAAAGACCAGATTTTATGTTCAATCGACATGTATAGTCTTAAGTCATGTCTTTTATATGATAATTACCAAGTAAATATTAGTCTCATGTGTTAGCATTAAACGGGCATGTTTGTAGGTTATAAAAGCATTCGTAGGGGCTGAAGTACCACGACCAGGCGACCCCATCCAGATTTTACAAGGTTGTTGTCGACATGTATAACAATTATTCAATGGTCCTCTTTATTGGTTTATTAGCCGTATCACATTCACGATATAAGTAATACAATACTAGGTTTATTATACATTTTAGATAGTATGTTTTGTGAATAAAAAGAAGTCGACCTAGGGCATACAGACCACGACGAAGGAGATCAAAGCAGTTCAAGAACAAGCATGACTCGACATTATCAAGGCCCTCTTGTTTTATTATTTCATGTAGTACCATGTTAGGTTATCTTGTTTAGTATTAACACCATTAAATGATATAGCAAAAGAGTACAAACCATGCGTATGGTAACATACATGTTACGACCAGAATGGAAAAGAACAAGACCAGGTAAGTAAACAAAAAAAAGAAAAACAAGACCATTAGTGATACCTTGTAATCGAGACACAAGGGAGAAGGGACAAGACCAAACGGAGCAAAACGATCACCTCTTAAGCTATACACTCACGACCAGCGCAAGAGAAACATGACGAAAACAAATCAATATAATGCTTGAAGTCATGAATAACAAGCATGGAAAAATGGTTTCGAGCTTACCTTTGGCAGGTTGTAGTCGACAGAAAAAGAGAAGGGTGGAGGGTTTCTTTTGGTTTCTGAAGGCCGAATAATAAAGGAGACCAACTAGGGTTTTTGTTTGTGTTTATTAGGATGGTAATTAGGGATAAATTAGGAAGTATATAAATGTGATTAGGGAAGTAATTTAGGCCATGATTTTCGGTTATAGGGCTTGCGATAGGGCGCCAATAAAAGGGCAAGATCAAAACCAAAATCAATCTTTTATTCCATACTATACTTACTTGTATATTATACCATTTGTCTAGTAATATTTTTATGTAACTTTTAAATGTGTAATATGTCACTTAAATATTTATAAATAAGTTTATTCCTTCAATTTTCTATATAAATTATTTGTCATAAGTATTTAATGGAATTCATCGAGCATGGTTTTTATTTTACGGATTAAACTCAAGGGTATAATAGTCTTTTAACACGCCCATGGTTTTAGGGTTTTACAATCATAATGCTTGACTGATGACGCACCCTCCGATCAGTCGAAGGACCCCTTCGGCTCAGTAAAATTGCATTACTTAAGACCCAAGTCTTTCTTCATAAGTCATTGGTGGCCTAAAACTATTCATCATTGACATGGTTACCGGTTGGGATTCGCCACCGAAGGCCTATGCCCTTCGGTGTCTTCTCTTGAAGATGCCAAGACAAAGAAGAACCTTGACTTGGTCTTCCCCACGTTCCCACTATTTCCTTAGCTTACCCGCCAATAACGAGATAGTGGGGATGAAGCCCTAGTGGTTACCACAAATCAGGGGACGCCACTCATGATCTCCTAAACGTGTGCTAACACTCTCCAAGCTATTTTCTTCACCTATAAATAGGTTGGACGAGTCATTTCAATGGTATGTTCACTCAACCCAGTATTTCACATAATCCATATTATTTACAACACATATCACATACTTACTCTCACGTCGGAGGTGGTTCGCATGGCCCAACCCCTACGCAATCACTTAATGAAGTGTCTACTATTTCTTATTGCAGATTGGCTATAAGTTTGGTGCAAGCATATCACCCCTCATACCCTTCGATCACCATCGAAGACCTGGTCGTACTATTTATTGTACAATCAGTGGCGCCATCCGTGGGACCCGCTACTATTGGTCTCGTTATTCCAAACTTACACCCAGCCAATCACTCTTACTAGTTTCACGCCATGAATCAAGGAAGAGAGGATACACCCCCTCCGAGTTTCACAACCTTGACACCAATCCCAGTCAATGATCCTAACAACCTTCCCAATATAACCGCATCCACCTTTACCACACGATCTCACCCTGAAATAACTCCCAACAGCCATGCTTCAACCTCGCTAACCCGAACCGTAATCAGTCCGGCGTTTGTCGAAGCCAACATCGAAGCCTTAAAATATTTCTTGAGGGCTCGAAGGAGGCAAGCTCGGAATGTGGAGATACGTAGGGAGTTAGAATACTCAAGCGATGAGTATGACGAAGAGTTGGAAATGGAGGTCCCTTGTCTCACGGGGCTACACGCCATGCTAAGGATAGGGTCTCCGAGCATTAAGGCCTAGTGGAAGGTCGGTTGTTTTTGAAGATGTTCCGGAGAGGGCTCCAACTAGAAGGGAAGGAACGATAGAAGGCTCCAATGGAAGGGGTCACCGAAGGGATACTACGGAGGTCAATTTGCCACCACCTTTGGCGGCTTACACGGGAAGAACCTGAGGGGGTTCGTTGCAGCCTTCTCACGCATCCGGTGTAGAAGGAAATCCATCTCAAATGAATGGGGGAGGAAATATTCCTCCTCATGGTATGTACCCTCCTTTTTAGGCTCAATCTTACCCTCAAGGGGTTTATCCCCCACCTAATGGGCAGGCTAGGAACCCCAGTTTTACTCAACCATACGGAAGCATGCCCTACGGACATGTGGAAGTTACTAATAGGGACATCATCAAAGGAATAGAACGAAGGCTGGGATACAGTTACCACGGTTGGGTAGATGAACTACCTCAAGTACTTTGGGCTCAAAGAACGCATACAAAGTCAAGTCATGGGGAGACGCCTTTTAGCTTGACATATGGCACGGAAGCATCATCCCTTCGAAGTAAGTGTCAAAACAGTAAGGGTCATGAACTTCGAAGCAGCAGATAATGAAGAAAGACTCCGCAACAACCTAGACCTACTCGAAGAACGAAGGGAAATAGCCTCAATCAGGGAGGCTATCCATAGCGAAAAATTGAAAGATACTAAAAGCGGTGGGTTGGCCTTCGACCTTCGACCTTCAAACCGGGGAATACATCCTCCCACTCAACAAGCGCAAGTAAAGCTGAGTACTAGGGTAAACTAGGACCTACATGGGAAGGGCCCTACGTTATTAAGGAAGCATATGAAAACGGAGCCTACAAGTCGGAAATCTTAGATGGAGACACTATTGATAGAACCTAGAATGGCACTACCCTTCGTAAGTTCTCGATGAAACTTACAATGTCCAAGGACATTTTTACTTTGCTTTCAATCAATGTATTTTCATTCTTCTCACTTGGGGAAAGAAGCATTAATGGTAGGCGCCTAGTATTCATTTCTTAAAATGATGTAATCCTCCCTACCCACTTAATGACATAACGCATTTCCCTCAAATCTCTTGTTCCGTTCAATAAAACAAAGATTTTTCCACCAAGTCGCTTTATAAGTTTCAATGTCGAAAGGATGTACAAAGACTAACAACATGTCTTGGTCATATGCATAACATCCATCTCAACTTCACATTAACTTTCCTATATGGCCTTTAGGTATTTTAAGCCTTTCGTTGCCCAAAGGATTAAGATGGAGTGGGTCGCAAACCCTCCTCGTGCAAATCAAATTATCACGATTGCTAATATTCTTGGTGAAGTAACTACACAATGAGGCTATGCATCTACCATGCCTTAGGTTGTAAAAAAATTTACGAAAGTAAAATAAAAAGAAAAGAATCACACATGGCAAAATGCAAGCCCAGCAGCTTTAATGTAGATTAATGACTAGTTTAACTAGTCTAAACAGGCCGTAGCCTTAACGATCCAAACAAGTAAAACATTGTCTAAGGCCGTAGCCTACATCACACACACCAAATGTTAATTGTTTCATCGTGCACAAAGCTGGAAAGGAACACTGTGCAAATTGTTTTAAACAGGTACATACCACCCCTGGGATCAAATTACAACCACATGGTTGCCTTCATCAAACTTTGGAATGAGTGGGATCAGCTGAACCTAGGGAGGGAGCCTTGGGTGACGGAGTCTTCTTAGAGGGAGACGGAGGCTGGACTTTCCTTGGCTTCTTGGCCAGCAGGTTAAGTGATTACCTGCATCATCATACTCTTTCTCATGAGTTGCCCTGTAGTAAGGAACTTCCAGCCTTCACCGTTCCTCCGTCGCATCTATTTCCTCCAAAGTGGTACACTTACCATGGAATATGCCGCATTTACCGGTTCCCAATTGCAATCTCCACATCATCGCTATGGTAAAGTTCCATAGCAACGTAGGGGATCACCTTGGTTACCAAGTCCACCCTATCCTTCTTCAGCATCTTCAAACGAAGGTTTAACCCATCTACCTTTTCTCTGAGCTTGATCTCTTGGTCCGGCAACTTCGCTCTCTCCTTCGAGGCCTCCACACTTGGATGAAAGAACGGATATCCGCTCTTTATAACCTCGACCTTTGAGCCTTCAATAGTTAGCCTGTCTTGATTCAGCCTCACTGTTCAAGCTTGACCTTTGATATTTTAATTCTCAGCTCTGAGATCTTGCACCAAGGGGTTCTTATCAAAATCCTCCAAGGCATCCTCACACTTCTTCTCCAGTCTGCATACTTCGATCCCTAGCCTTCTCCCTTCTCAGCATAACACCCATTTCTTCTTGAGCTTTGGTGACAGACGGGCGAGCAGCTCCGTTGTCCTAGCATTGAGTTGGTTGTCTAGCATGCCTTTGCCGGACATAACTTTTGTCATGAAGGTCACAGAGCCTTTCTATGGACATGTTTTCCATCACCCCCTTCCATTTGGGTGGGATTACAAGGCCCACGAGTTGGTGACAAGCTAGGAGAGGAGTTCTTTCGTATCAAGAAGTCCTGCAGCATATATATAAATTTGTTAATATATTATTATTGGTATCTAATTTTTTGTAACAGGCAAGAAACATTACCATGGATATCATCAACGCTGGGCCCTTCGATGGTTGGAAATTCCACAGCCTTACCTTGGGCACTCTTTTGCGGGTAGTTCGAGGGAGGAGTAGGTAGGATGAGCTTCCTCTTCAAGCGGACTTCACAGCTTTTGCTGGTACCTTTCTGCTTCGGACCCTCTCACCTATGCTGGAGGGTCCTACGATGGCCAACTGTCCTTCGGAGAGTGGTTCATCGAATCACAACATTCTCCACAAGTTAGTCTTCCACATCTATGGGTTCCTTTGACGGAGGAGCAGAGGATACAGGTTCGATGGGTTGGGCTTCCACATCATTGTTATTTATTGACAGCGACGGAGAGCCCACGCCATAGCTCGTCTCTTGGGGTTTCTTTGGAATGAAGCTTACCTCCTTTGCACCACCAGCTACCACAAAGTTTCTGAATGAAATTTCTGAACGAAGGAGCAAATAAGATAAATATCAGAAAGATGAGTTTTTATTTCTTATTTTAATAAAAAAAAATACATACTTTCTCCATCACAAATAATCTCAGGTACCAAAGGAGACCCCTCCCATCTTTCAAAGAATGGCAGCCATGAAAAGAATTGGCTCGGGAATGTTTGGCAATCACTGGATAGCGAGCCAAACGCCGATACAAAGGATTCCTTCTCACAGTATAGGGCAAGGGATCGTTGAACCTTTTTTCGTCATATTGAAATTCTGGGTTTAACAATGCAGGGTAGGTCGGAGGGATAATGGTGGTTTGGATGCAAAAGAATTTGCCCTTCCAGCTCTCGATGTTCGTAGAACGGCCTATCTATGAGAATGGTGATGCGTGTTTTCTGACCAGGTCTTAATATTTATAGTGTCTCGCTATACCTATGGTCTACCCTAATGCACTAACGGGTAGTGTACCCGGTCGTGTGTAGTGTGGTAAATGGTAAAGCCAAGGTCATCCCAAGAGCTATGTGTGTCGGATAATTACTAAGTCTAATCGTCACAGAATATAAATGGTTTGATATGGTTTTAATTAATTAAAACTACGAATGCAGGATATAAAAGCAATTAAATGGTAGAAAGGAAATCAACAGAGGAATAGTGGTGCTAACCTAGTCAATCCTCCTAACTAGTTATGTCTACGTCTACCTACTTCCAATTACTTTAGGTGGGGTCAAATTCGAGAGGACCGCATTTGGTCAATTCAGCCTAACCTATCACAAAGATGCCACCACAGAGAAATCGGCACACCGTCATAACTCCTGTTGTTCCGGTCCCCTAAGCCGAGTCATTAAGTACCGCTACATGCTAGATTCTAAATAGTGAGTGCCCTGTCGTTAGGAACTTAGAAACTACACCCCCCAATTCTTAAGTTCATCCAAACGATAGGTGATCAGTTGGTCAATTCGCACAACTAGAAAGGGTCATCAGTTGGTCATATCTTACCCTTCCCATCTCAGTCCGCTCACCTAGGGTGGGTTGGTCATATCTCCTAGGCAATTGGCCTCTACCGCCATTCAAAACTACCAAACCAGGGGTGACTACCAAAGAACTATGCATGCATACACTTAGAAATAATTGTACGGAAGCAAAGGTAAACACAAACAAAACAATTAAGGAATCATAACTAGGCTAGCACCAAAGTGTGCTTAGACGCTCATATTAATCATGCACATCAATTCAATATTCAAAGGTACGAAATGCATGAATTGAAAGTAAAAGAAATAATAAACGCTAAAGCTTATCGTAATGATGTGACTTCTCCCTTGGAAACAGCTCCGTATGCTTCCCTAGACCTTCCTTGAGTATTTTCCCACGCTCTCAGAGTATTGTGTGTGGAATGGAATGATTAGAAATGCTGGAATTCATTGGGTATTTATAGGCCAGGTCTGGGTTACGGCGTAACCAATAGATGAGTTACGTCGTAACCTTCTATTCCGTCGTAAAAGCTCTAGATCTGCTAGTTTGGTAACCTTATAAGTGGTTACGCTGTAGTCTTCAATAAACCTGGTTACGTCGCAAGTGATGCATTAGTTACGGCGTAAGTATCAGCGGCGTGGAACCTCTTTTGACCTAATGGAGTTACGTCGTAATCTTTGGAAGGAGTTACGCCGTAACCTCTTAATGAGTTGGACTTCAGGGTCACGCAATAGTTACGGCATAATGTGAGAGACGAGTTACGCCGTAACCTCTTCAAAATAAGCATACTGTGATAAATCCTTAGTAATGTTTCCATTTCCGCGTCTCTTTAGCTCCAATGCTCGCAATTTACCTAAAAGTGTAAAACAATGGAAAACAAGCGTAAATCCATATAAATGATAAAAATAACGAGCATTAACGGGGGATCACTCAATCGCACAGTCATAGCATGTTTTCTATCATAAGCTTGGCGGTTACACAAATCTCCACCACTAGAGTTAAGGGCTAAACAATTCTCGAAGGAAATATGGGTAGACATGACAAAGGTTTAAGGGGTGACTCGTCATTACTAACATGTCACGGCGAAGTGGAAAAAATCAATGTTACATGACCAAATCCATGGCCAAGACACCAAAGATTGCTCACTGCATCACCTAGACATGCTTCATGACTAAAGGGTAGGATAAGACATGTGATGTATAATTGGTGTAAAATGAAAAACAAGCAGGTAGTCTATATCTATAACTAAGTCATCACCACTTACCGTCCACCCAAAGTTCAAGCTTAGAAGTCTAGAGACCGGATCATGAAATGCAAGGTAGATGTGTCATTAGAGGACGTCGTGATGGGCACACTACCTTTTCTTCTTCAGTTGGTATTATTCCAACTCCAGTCTTCAAATGTGACCGAGGTGGCCTCCTCGATACTAAACAATAAAGTTCATACTATAGTGCTTATAACATTTCACTTTACAAAATCATAACTGAATCAACTATTTTTTTTAACATACATGATAACATAACATCCCCCCACTTGAGATGAACAATGGGAATTCGAGGGGTCTTCAATGATCTTCATAATTGTTGTCGATGAAAGCGTGATTTCCAAACCTTTCCACTCGAACCCTTGAACTTAGGCAAATGATAATTTCCCAATTACAAATAAAGACTACAGGGTAGGCTAAGGTGTAAGGGTGTAATGAAACAATATATTGGGGTGACAAAATGAAAGGAATGGCTCAGAAGGGTGTATCTAGGGGTATCTTGCACTAAAGGGGAGTGCAACAAAAGGGTTTCACATGGGGGTCGAAAAGTCGAGGTGACTAATCGATAGACTCACAATGGTAGGCTGTTTGGGTGATAATCCTATAATACTGCCTTCTAAAACTTAAAAGTCAAAATACATCGAGCTAACTCAACATACCTCGTCTATGCTCTCGAAATGATGCAAAGGCCAAGTTCTAAAGTTTACAAGCTACCGACACACTCATAATTTGGTGGATTTGGGTAAAATATATGAAACGGATAAGGCTAATCTCACCATGTAATATCAAGGGTTGTATGTGCTCGGCTAAGGTCTAATCTAGTTAGGTTCGGAAAAACATGGCAAAATATAAAAAATGGCATAATTTTTCAAAATAAACTAGAAAAATGAGGGCGAAATAAAGTTCAAAAGATAATTCTACTCCCGTCCCCCCACTTGAATTGTAAAAAGTCCCTTTTGTACTAGGCATTAAAATAAAGGTGAAGAGAAAGGTAGAATTAGAGCGAGAACTTCCCTAAAATTTGCTCCAAAAAAGAAGAAGGCCCACGAGAAAGGATCGTGCCTTCGTTAAAGCATCATGAGCAAACGTCAATCCCTAAAATCACAATACCGACAAGCATAATTCTAAAAAAAAAATTAAATGAAAAACAAACCTAACTTACTTTCGTAGGAATCACGGTTGCATTTAGCGAATGCAACAAGCCTTTTAAACCACTTGGTGTCCCAAGTGGACGAGTGAAGTCTCATGAGGGTTTAAAAACTAATACAAGGTTACTGTGTTTTAAAATGAAAGAATTAAAGCAGAGGAGAGTTAATTCGTAACTCCAATAAGAGAGTTACGCCGTAACTTGCAAAACCCGGTATGAGCTGAGAAGCGAATGGTTACGGCGTAACCAATGAGATGGTATTACGCCGTAGTTGGTAATCGCCAAGAATTCTCTGCTAAAATGTTGGTTACTGCGTAATCACCAAGATGAGTTACGCCGTAACTCGTTTTCAGACAAGAATCGCAGCATAATTACATCATTGTCTCCTGCAAAATGGTTAGAAAACACAAAACCCAATAGAAAGGAAATAAAAACAAAAGAAAGGGGAAAAATTCGGGTTGTCTCTTGAAAGAGCACTTTTCTTTATTAACGAGTCTTTAAGTTAGACTCAGAACCGTGGGCTACCAGTGTTTGTCTATTACTGGGCGATCTCCATGTTGAAACCAGTTGATCAAATTCTCATCCCGTTTGTATCCATCTCCAAGTTCTAAACACCCTAAGTAAAAAATTTTGATTTTTGGTAGGGGGTGATCAAAACCTCTGGCTTTATCTTCTTCACTAATACCAAGCAGGGGTCTAGCATAACTCAACTATTTTTTAGTCCAATTTTTAAAGTTTTTGACAGTCCTTGGCATTTTGAAAATAGTTTTATCATCGCCAATCTTTAGCCAAACCAGTCCTTCCTTCATGTTTTTATCAAGCCCAGATATTTCTTTAAAGGGTTTTCCGAAAATCACCCCAGTCGCCACATTTAATTCGCTAACATCTTCCAAAACCACAAAGTCGACTAGAAACGAGTGTGTTCCTACAAAAACTAGTATGTTTGTTGCTATCCCGAGGAAGTTGTTTCCTTTGTAATCAAGCTCCTTTTCTATAACCTGGTTGTAGCATTCCTTAGAGATAATATTGACTGGTGAATCTGTGTCAATAAAAGGGTGAAAGTCAATGAATCCAATTTTGCATGAGATCTTCAGATAATAGGGATTCCTATGATGGATTCGTGCTCCCATCTCATAAAGCTGTGGTTGGTTTGTTTGAAAGAATGTTTTTTCAGAGTTGTCTTGCCAATGGGTCATCTCGACATCACTACAGAGGTCTTCAGCACTTAATCCTATGTTATCTTCTTCCTCAAAATTCACGAAAACATCAAAATCTTTCCCTGAGTCAATCTCTCCAGGATCCGGGGGGTCGCTAAGAAAATTTTCAAGGGCTTCACCAAAATCCCCCACTTGGTCAATAGCACACACCTTTTCTTGGGTGGACAAGTGTTCATTAGGTCCGAATGTGGCGACCTCTCCATTAGCCTCCAGAGTCATTTTACCGGCAAAGACATCTACTTTAGTGTGAGTAGTAGCAAGCATGGGTCTTCCTAAAATGACAGGTATCCTGTTGTCCTCCGGGATATCAAGAATCACAAAATCTATTGGAAAAAGGAATCTCTTTATCTTCACTAATACATTTTCAACAATTCCTAATGGCGATTGCATGGATCGATCGGCCATTTCAATTTTCATCTTGGCCGGTTTTAAGTTCCCAATTCCCATACTCAAAAACATCGAACGAGGCATTATACTAATACTAACTCAAAGATCAGCCATGCTACATAAGTTCAGGGCTCCGATATAGCAAAGGAGAGTAAAACATCCCGGATCTTTTTCCTTTTGTGGTAACTCGTTCCTTAAAACCGCTGAGCATCTTTCGTTGAGGCGAATAGTCTCATCACCACTTAATTCCCACGTAGCATCATTGGGAGGGTTCATCAGCAGAGTTTGGTCCAAAAGTGATTGCTTCTCCATGCTGATCCATCGCTTAACCTTTTCTGAAAAGGTCAAGGGTTCTTCGAGGATAGTTTCTACAGTGTGGACAACTTCTTCCTCCCGAGCTGCTAGGTAATCAGATATGACTTCTGAACATGAACTGACACTTTCCTCTAATCTTTTAATCCTATCGTCGTGAATTTTAATAGAAGAGATTGTATTATCCACGAATGCTCTCATCATCTTTTCAATCCTATCGTCGTGCTCTCTTGATTCCTTGATGTGGTCGAGAATCTTTTTCTCAATATTGCTTTCGGAATCGGTCTCAAATACACTATTAACTTTTTCAATCCTACATGCTTCAGCTTCTCTTTCCAATCTCCGTTTTTAGAAAATTTCCCCGTAATTGTATTCTTGTTTTGTTATAGTCTTCATTACTTTATGATCAGTATCCATGTGCCACTTGTAGCAATGTTCAGAAATCCGCTGAATACATTCCAAGGCCTGATCAGGAGTCATGCTAGGAATGGGTCTTGGTGAATCAAGGAGTTCTCAAGTTTTGCGATTAATCCCCGATAGAAAATGTATACGATCTGATGTTTGTTTAAATCATGAGTAGAGGCAACATAGAGAAGCTCATTGAATCTTTCCCACACTTGGTACAACGCTTTCTTCACCAATCCGCACGAATTGATAGATTTTCCCAAGAACTGCCCGCCATTTTAGAAGGGAGGCAAAATTGCTGGGACTAACTCCTTTCTTAGTTTTCCCCATGCTTCTTTACTTTCACTAGGAAGTTTGTTATACCATCTCTTAGTTGTTCCAGTGAGAGTCATGGGAAAAATCCTTGCAGTTACTGAGTAACTAGGAGTACCCCGACGTTGAAAAGGAGGATAATTGAAGAACTTCATCTACGCGGATCCTGAACGTCCTCATCTTTGTCTCCAGAGAACTCAAACTTATGTAACTCCCGAATAATATGATCAGGGATGGAGTATTTTTAGGCGGAGAATCCTTAGTGAAGCTTCGTTGGCAGCTATCGTTAGGTCGGTCCAAATATCGCTCCATGGTAAGGTCATTGATGTTATTTTCATTGATGACTTCGGTTCTGAAGTCCGACTCGGGTACGATTCAGAAATGATAAGATGTTGTGAATAGGAACCGAGAATAGATCATCTTTTTCCAAATTGCTTCTCTCGGGTCAATAAATGGGGTAGCCACAAAGGGCCTACAACAAGCGAAGTCTTGTATCCCGACATTATCCGAAAAGAAAATTAAAAACAGACTTAATAAAAATCCTAATATATCTCCCGGCGCCAAAAACTTGATGTGTTTACTTGACCAGTCTTAATATTTATAGTGTCTCGCTATACCTATGGTCTACCCTAAGGCACTAACGGGCAGTGTACCCGGTCATGTGTAGTGTAGTAAATGGTAAAGCCGAGGTCGTCCCAAGAGCTATGTGTGTCGGATAATTACTAAGTCTAACTGTCACATAATATAAATGGTTTGATATGTATTTAATTAATTAAACTACGAATGCATAATATAAAAGCAATTAAATGGTAGAAAGGAAATCAATAGAGGAATAGTGGTGCTAACCTAGTCAATCCTACTAACTAGTTATGTCCTCACGTCTACCTACTTCCAATTACTTCAGGTGGGGTCAAATTCTGGAGGACAACATTTGGTCAATTCGTCCTAACCTATCAGCAAATATGCCACCACAGGAGAAATCAAAGCACCGTCATAAGTCCTGTTGTTCCTGGTCCCCTTGTGACAACTCAGTATTTTCGTGTCATATTTCAAAACATTACTCATGCTTTATCATTTATCATTTATCGTAAACTATGTTTACGAGTATTAAATTCACGTAACCGTAATGGTTTAGCTGTGAATTCATGAACATATCATCAAGGACACTCCATATAGACTAGGTTTAGTCTACATTTCATTGGCATCATTATCATCATATTAGTTCATGCATGGTTTTGCATTTTTCATTCAACGTTTATTTTCCTATTAAATAAACGCTGTGGCGTAATTAATTATTTTGAACATTTGATCCGACACTTTCAAAAATATTCCTAATATATTTTTATACTCATTTTAAGACTATAAAAATTATATCATTAATTTACCCGATGTTTTCAATTTATTTCGTATATAAATTGTTATATTTATATAATTACAACGGTTTTCTTAAATACTACACAATAATTATTATTTTCACTCAATTTTAGGAAGAAATGTATTTTTATAATTTTTATGACTTCAATATATTTTATCTTGACCCGTTAAAATTTATTTTTATTTAACGCTACCCTAAATGCTTAAATATGTACACAAGTTACCTACTATCCTTAAATAACTACACATTCATCCAACACTTATACACTAATTGATACAAATTACACAACTCTTTATTTTTTTTTATTATGGTCGACATACACAAGGGATGAGTCACTTGTGTTGCTTAAATATCCATACAAGTAATGTATTATACTCTTATTCACACTTAACACATTCACTTCATTCTTTCAAAGAAAAAGACCATTTCTCTTCCTCTTTTCTCTCTAGAACCGGCAACCACAAGGATCATAAGAGGGATCATCAAATATTTTTCAAGACAAGGTTTTAACACTCTAGTCTCACTCTTTATTAAGGTTTTGCAATAAAAACCTAGGGTGATTAGGAAAACTCCATTGTCCATAAACCTCATCAAGTTACTAGTAAGCATCCATATTCATGTTTTTATTTCATATTCATTGTTATGGTCATTTCATTTCATTTGAGAAAACATGCAAGTCTCATGGATGGTTATACCACTTTTTCATTGATTTTAAGAGTTATATATATATATTGGTCATCCTATAATTACTCCTTGTTATAAATCACTCTTGGTGATGTCTAGGAACCCATGACACCCTAAGAAGGTGTATGGTAGGATTACAATAGCTTCGGAGTTGTTTTGAATTGGTTGGAATAGGTTTGGCGCGTGAAAAACTCATTTCGACAAGTCTAATTAAGGGTCTGTCCTTATTTTGAAAATATGGAAAATCCGACAGTAAGAAAAGTATTTTGGGCTAGATATTTGGAAAATATACTTTAAAACGAAAACGTGGCCGCTTGAACGGGTTAAAACGGAGCTATAACGAAGAAGTTATGAATTTTTGAAGTTAGGCGACGAAAACTATTTGTTGCAGAAAATTCAGCAAGCTGTCTCGACTTTTTACTAGTCAAAAATGAGTCTTAAGCGTTGTTAAATGTGTCGACTTATCAAAAATATATTAGTATATGTTATCACGATTCCGTGGATATAAAGAACGTAGAAAACGGACTTATAACGACTAAGTTATTCACATTTTAAAAAGTTGCCGTAACTTTATTCTATTAGCAAAATTAACATATTTTCTATTAAACACAAACTTTACGTCAACCAAGGACCATGTTGAGGGTCGTTTTTAACATTGATGTAAAACTTTTTATAAAGTGATGTCTTCTAGTAAAAGTAAGTTCGCATGGCATATTTTCCAAAATGTCCAACCGTTCGTCAAGCGGAGTTGTAACGAATAAGATACGGTCACTTAAACTTTGCCGAAAACCATCCTTAAACAAATATTTTGGAGAACATATTTTGGACACAAGTACCATACTTTACCTATATTTTTCTCTGTGATCGAGACCTCTATGATGAAAACTTAAACACTAAAACTTTGAGATAATGATACAAGCTTCCCAAAACCGTTGAGTTTGTTTCTTAACACTCGACGTACACCATTTTACAACTAGCTTTTCAAGGCCGTTTAGTCACTTTCATGAAAATATTTCAACAACATTATTTTACGACGAAAAGTTATAATTTCATAATAAATCACTAAATGATTATCTTTGGATATCATTTCAATGTAAATACATATGGAGTAATTTAAAAATGGTCAAGACCTTAAAAGATTATTTCTCAAGTGGTATAGATATCATCCGAATTGCATGCGTAACATTACATCATGACTTATTACATATCATATCATTCATAATAGGTCAAGTTTAGAGATTCACGCTACATTTCGGTGTATCCACTTTTTTCATTATAATCATTGCAACAGGTGAGTTTCATAGCCCCATTTTCAATTGTTTTAATGCTTTTATTCAACTCTTTGGGGGAGATACATGCTCAACAACTTTTATGACAATCATAATTATTTGCAAGCTATATGTTTAACTGACCTGAATGTTTAGTCATATTCTATATCATAAATCATGGAGCTAAATGTCTTGGTATAATCATTGAACTAAATGTCTTGGTATAGTTCTACGTCGTATAAAGTTCTAAATCAGTTGACTACTGAAACATTGGGTCATGTACTATTGATTATGTGCTATAGTTCTACGTCGTATAAAGTTCTATGTCAGTTGACTACTGTTACAATAAGTCATGTGCTATTGATTAGGTGTTATTGTTCTACGTTGAGTTAGTTACTATTGTGAATTCCTTTGACATCATGTGTTTGAACATAAACTATACATATTTTGGCAATGGGTTGTAAACACACAGGTTGCAAGTTTTGTATGGGCGGAACTTGGAACTGAGTGGATTTGCAATGTCTTTGCTACATAAACGATTTTGAAAGGCTTTATATTTCAACTCAAACTCTATGAACTCACTCAACCTTTGTGTTGACACTTTTAGCATGTTTTATCTCAGGTATATAAGGCATTCACTTCATGACATCCATATGGACATATCATAGAGTCGTGGTGACGACGCATCACACATGGGATTTATTCATTTTAAAACATCGTTAGGCTTGTAACAAACTTATTTCCGCATAAGTTAATTTCATTTGGGACCTACACTTTGTAAACTCTAATTATTTTATTAAATCAAACGATGTATTTTCCAAACGACACTTTAGGTCGTTCAATATATCTGTAACTGTGATGCTATGACAGTCAATCCCCAGGAATTCCATTCCGCTGCAAAACTGGTAATTTGGGGTGTGACACCCCTAAGCCGAGTCATTAAGTACCGCTACATGCTAGATTCTAAATAGTGAGTGCCCGGCCGTTAGGAACTTAGACACTACACCCCCCAATTCTTAAGTTCATCCAAATGATAGGTGATCAGTTGGTAAAATCGCACAACTAGAAAGGGTCGTCAGTTGGTCATATCTTACCCTTCCTATCTCAGTCCGCTCACCTAGGGTCAGTTGGTCATATCTCCTAGGCATATGGCCTCTACCGCGATTCAAAACTACCGAACCAGGGGTGACTACCAAAGAACTATGCATGCATACTCTAAGAAATAATTGTACGGAAGTAAAGGTAAACGCAAACAAAATAATTAAGGAATCATAACTAGGCTAGCACCAAAGTCTGCTTAGCCGCTCATATTAATCATGCACATCAATTCAATATTCAAAGGTACGAAATACATGAATTGAAAGTAAAAGAAATAATAAACGCTAAAGCTTATCGTAATGATGTGACTTCTCCCTTGGAAACAGCTCCATATGCTTCCCTAGACCTTCCTTTATTATTTTCCCACGTTCTCAGAGTATTGTGTGTGGAATGGAATGATTAGAAATGCTGGAATTCGTGGGGTATTTATAGGCCAGGTCTGGGTTACGGCGTATCCAATAGATGAGTTACGCCGTAACCTTCAATTCCGTCGTAAAATCTCTAGATCTGCTAGTTACGGCGTAACCTTATAAGTGGTTACGCCATAGTCTTCAATAAACCTGTTTACGTCGCAAGTGATGCAATAGTTACAGCGTAAGTATCAGCGGCGTGGAACCTCTTTTGACCTAATGGAGTTACGTCGTAATCTTTGGAAGGAGTTACGCCGTAACCTCTTGATGAGTTGGACTTCAGGGTCACGCAATAGTTACGGCGTAATGTGAGAGATGAGTTACGCCGTAACCTCTTCAAAATAAGCATACTGTGATAAATCCTTAGTAATGTTTCCATTTCTGCGTCTCTTTAGCTCCAATGCTCGCAATTTACCTGAAAGTGTAAAACAATGGAAAACAAGCGTAAATCCATATAAATGATAAAAATAACGAGCATTAACGGGGGAAATTGACACTTAATATTCAGGACTATTTTATGTTATCAAATGGGCACATCCCTTTCACCCCTCTTAGCCAAAGTCAACCAATCTCCTCCAGGATATAAATTTAGAAAACCCCTAAGCACAGTCAATGATGGTTCAAACCCATAAGCTTTGCACATCACACTGTATGTCGTAAGCTTGGCTAGGCCAAAAGGGTTGAACCTAGAAATGTGTACCTCATAGTACTGGAGGAGTTCTAAAATCAAAGGGTGCAACGGTATCCTATGGTTGGAGGTGGTGAAAGCATGGGTATACAGGCCTATATAGTTTTCGGGGGCATCAAATATCCCTTGATTTCTACTAGGTAACATGATTTTATGTTCTTTTGGAATTGGGTAATCGGTGAGGAATGCTTTAAGCTCCTCCCTTGTCAAGGTGCAACCTTGTTGTTTGATTACAAATTTTTTATTGGTAGACATTGATCCTTTTAAAATCCACAATAACGTATTTGAAAAACAGATACGAAGGAACACTTTACCTTGTTTGATCGAAAGTTTGATTGGAAGAGGTATTAGTAGGTGAAAAACTTGGGCGTGAGATAAAATTATGTTAGGGTTTTACAGTTTTTACATTTTATATACCCCTACATATGTTAAATCTCGGCCCTACACGTGTCCTAACTTATCCCCTTACCACCGGATTTCAAACCCTTTTTAAAATTTGAAATTACGTTTTCTTTTACCGAGGAAAAGGGAGCGGTTAGGATAGGTGTTTGCATTAATTACGGTCAATAAGTACAAGACTTTTCATCTTTGTTCATTTTTTTACGAAGAGGAGGTTTCGTTTTTATTTCTGAGTCGTAAGCAATATTTCTTGTTCGTACATATCACTTTCGACTGGGGGGCTTGATGACGTACCCTCCGATCAGGTCGAAATTGTATTACGAAGACCCAAGTCTTTCTTCATAAGTCATTGGTGGCGTAATACCATTCATCATTGACATGGTTACCAGTTGGGAATTCGCCAGCTGAAGGCCTATGCCCTTCGGTGTCTTCTCTTGAAGATGCCAAGACAAAGAAGAACCTTGACTTAGTCTTCCCCCACGTTCCCACTATTTCCTTAGCTTCCTCGCCAAGTCCGAGATAATGGGGATGAAGCCCTAGCGTTACCACAAATCGGGGACGCCCCCATGATCTCCTAAACATGTGCTAACACTCTCCAAGCTATTTTCTTCACCTATAAATAGGTTGAACGAGTCATTTCAATGGTATGTTCACTCAACACAATATTTCACATACTCCATATTATTTACAACACATATCACATACTTACTCTCACACCGGAGGTGGTTCGCAGGGCCCAACCCCTGCGCAATCACTTAACGAAGTGTCTACTATTTCTTATTGCAGATTGGCTAAAATTTTGGCTCAAGCATATCACCCCTCATACCCTTCGATCACCATCGAAGGCCTGGTCGTACGATTTATTGTACAATCATTGACTATAGATATAATTTTATGAACACTGTCATTAACATAGATAATAACAGTACTATTTGTTTCATTAAAAATACAGTTCTAGATTCTAAGACTAAACATATAGAGATAAGACACCATTTTATATGAGACTGCAATGTAAAGAAGCTTATATAGGTTCTTAAAAATTCATACAGATTATAATGTTGCAGATCTTCTTACAAAGGCTTTTGATGCGGGAAGGTTTTGATACTTGATTGAAAGTTTTGTAATGCTTAACCCTTAAACATGTCTTAGTCTCTTTATCTTTGTAATTTTTTGTAAAATAGGTTAATATTTTTAGTTATCAGAGTTTTTACTGCTCAGTGTGATTTGTAATGCTAGTACTAATTAATACTGGTAGCCATTTGTGTTAGTACTGCTAGTCTAAACATTAATATTGGTATCAAGAAAATGGTTTGGTTTGTGCTTTCTTGGTTTTAGACTAACATTTGCATGCAAGGTAAAGCAGTATGAATGGATTGGGATGTGTGAGACCTTGGCAAGTCAAGCAAATTATGTGGTTGACTCCCCTTGATGATTGTTCACAACCATATGATGGAGATTTGCTATGCTGATGTTTGTGTAGATGACATTGAATTATGAGGCACCTGGATCTTAATAGAAAATGACTTGATGGTTATAGTTAGTCAGTTTAATCTGGTCTAACCCACTCTTTACTATTCTATCATGTCACATGATAGTGTGTTACTCCAAGGAGCTCTGGTATTTAGAACATAGAAAAAAAGTCAATCTAACAAAATCTGTATTGGAGGCAAAAACTACCACGAGCTGGAAACCCTATCAAGAAGGCTCTTAGAATGAGTCTATTTGTCAAAGGCAGTACTTAGTACTGTAACTACTGGTTCTCAAACAACCAGAGGTCAAATGAGACCGATTTTGATTAAGTGTCTTCCTTTACACTTAATCCCTTCATAAAATCAAAGTGCAGTATTTAACACTGATTAGAAAACTATTTTGAAAAGGTTTGTACTGCTAGGTAATATATTTGTACTGTTAGAGTAAAATTGATAATGCTGGGTATTCGTTAGTACCGTTTGGGGATAACTACTTTTTGCATATAGCCGTTGGGTTTTTTGTGTTATTCACCATACTTAAAGGGTTTAAAAACATGAAAATTTTTACTTACTTTCCATCTTTTAACAGATTAATTTTCTATTAAGCTATCTATTATCCAAGTAGCTTAATTCTCAAACCCTAAAGTCTTGCCTATAAAAACTCAATTGGCTACCAAATCAGTACAATTCACTCATAATCTAACTAGTCCCAGCAGTTGAAGCATTCTTTTAACCCTAAATCCTAAATTCTCTTTAAAGACGCTTCTAGAATTCGCTGCTAAAGACAATCAGGTGGCATTCTTGGAGAAAACAGAGGAAGCAAGAGAATTCGATGAGATAGTGGACTTCCTGAATCATACCCACATAAGGTATGCTCTTATAGTTAATCCTACTGTCTATGTTTCTCATATCAAATAGTTTGGGAAAACTATTAATGTCGAAACTCTTGAAAATGGAAACAAACAGTTAAAAGCCAAAGTAGATGGCACCCTTATCACTCTTACTAAAGCATCTCTTAGGAGGCATCTGCACGTAAGAGATGAAGATGGTATTAGTGATATGCCAAATACTGAGATTTTTTAAAACTTAACCAGAATGGGGTATGACACAACCTCTGAAAACTTGAATTTTCTAAAATATTGTTTTGCCCCACAATGGAGATTTTTTATCCATACTATCCTTCATTGTTTGAGTCCTAAGAGCATTTCAGTAGAAAAATTTCTACTGCTCTCATATACTTATCAACTAATAGAACTTACAAGTTTTCAAAGTTGATTTTTGATAGTATGGTGAAAAATGTGGATAACAAATTCAAATTTTTAATGTATCCATGATTTATTCAAACTATTTCGAAAGCCAGACAAGTTCAACTCAAGTTACATGAAAACATTTATAAAACTCCTTGCCTCACACAAAAACTTTTTAGCAACATGAGGATGTCATCTAAGGGTTCAATGGAATTGTGGTACCTTTGTCTGAAAACATGTTACAAATTTAGGGTGAAGGATTAACAACCCCAATTGACTCCCAGCACACACCCACTGATCATTCTGGTTCTCAATCCACCTCACGACCCACTTCATCACCTTATAGGCGTGAAACTAGAGAGGGCTCTGGTGTTCCTCAAAGACAGAGTTTGATAAGGTTTTAAAATGTACCTTTTTGAGGGGTCGTTTAAGCCCTTATTTGATCACTTTTGTATTCGTTATTACTTGATATCGTTCCTTTTCACTTTTTAGGTCTCTTGAAGGCAAATTGCTGGAATGGCACTTATTTGGATGAAAAGGCGCGGATATACAAAGAAAATGGCCAAAGTCAAGAATCGAGCCACTCAGACTGCTGAAATATAAGGGGACGGCCGGTTCTACAAGTGACTATTGCGTCGTGTTATCTATGACGCGTCGCATAACTTTTGTGACGGGGCAGTAGCCAAATTGCTTATTTTCAAGTGACGGTGTCGGGCTTTAAAAGAGTAGGTCGTCGCAACTCAGACGGCCTAGATTTGATCCGACGGCGTCAGAGACTCGGGGACGGCGTCCACAATCATAGGGTGACGCCGTCGCATGACTAACGTGGCCAAGACGAAACCCTAATGACGGCTACCCGACGGCGTCACAATTCATAAGGTGACGCCGTCGCGATTGTAATCTTATATATAGAATCCGAATTTTTCAGTTTTAGTGTGTAGTCTTTTGGAGTAAAAACCTAAACCGAACCAAGGCTGTCTTGTATAGTATTTTTGGGTTCCAAACCCTATCTTACACCAAGATAAGTGTTTTACTTCATTAATTCAATTATGTCTTCAATTATTTGTGTGTATGCTTGCATGTTCTCCATGTCCGGCTAATTTACTTGTGTGTTTGCTTAGGGAATATGAAACTTAATTATTGAATATTGATTGGTTGTCTCTTATCTTAATTGTTAATGATCTAGTAATGCGATAGGTCATTCGTTGTGTAGTTAATGCTTGATTAATCTTTGTGAACCTTAGAATATGACACCTAGAGTAGTTGTAGGCTAAACCATCCAAAGAGTACCTTAGAGTTAGAGTCTATAATTCCTAGAGATTTTGTAGACGAGACCCTTTGGTAGTTTCAAAGAGTTAGGGACAAACGCATACCCTACGACTTTAGACACACAACACGATTAGGAATAAGGACGTGACAATTCAACCATCAATAGGAGATAATTAAGGAGTAAGAAAACCTAAGTAAACACATCTTTAAACCATCATACGAGCACACAATAATTAGACATAGACTACATACACCATTAGATTAGATAATTAGATAAGTAGAGTAATCGGTAGAAATACCAAACCCCCAAATCCAAACCCCGAGATTCGTACCTTTCCATTTCCTAAAAAATATAAAAAGCACAAAAAATAATCTTCCTCAACCCCAACCTTAGCGTAGTAACTTCTCACTAGCATTCCTATTCCCCTAGAGAACGATATCAATACCCGTGGCTTACCCTAATACTACACTACAATGATTAGGTTCACTGCCTAGGGTGTTATAAAACTTGCTCGAAGAAAAGGAAGTTCCTTTGACCCCGAACGACGCGTGTAGCGTTATCAGAGTTCCTACTAATCCCAATGTTGCAAATGAGGTTGCCTCTGGCAGTATTGGAAGGGCTTCTCCTACTGAAACAGGCTTAGAAGCTGGTCTGGACAGGGGTAACATAAGTAAGACCCAACCTATGGCAACTTCTAATGTGTCTGGTTCTCAAGAACCATATGCAGGTGATGGACTACCCAACCACATGGAAACCATAGGGGAAACGCCCATTGATCCACCTCTCCCAGAAGTTAACACATCTGGAAGTGGTGAGGGCAGTATGAAACTAATACAGGATTTTATGGAAACTTGTCCTAGATTGACAAATAGAGTGGATTCCTTTGAGCATGATCTTAGAGATACAAAGGCCTTATACAGCTGGGTTAACACAAAACTTATTGGTAAGGTGAAGAAGTTTTAGCTCAAGGTTAAGTCACTCTAACAACAAAGGAGAGCCACACTGGTTGCATCAAGTTCAGATAGTTCTGACGAAGACATGTGTGGAAAACTAGAAGGGGGGGTTGAATAGTTTTGCCAATTAAAACTTCATTTTAAACTATTTAGATCGACTTATGTCAATCTATTTGGATGTGTGTGTTTGATGTTGATAAACAAGCATATAAAGGTAAGTAATGAAAAGATAAGAGTAAGAAGCACAAAGCCACAACACGAGTATTTATAGTGGTTTGGCTACAAGGACACCTTCCTTGCCCTACTCCACTCCCCGAGTCACCTACTCGAGAGTTCGTAATCACTACACCAATCTCCTTATGGCGGAGAAGCCTTCACAACGTCGCCTACCCTATTTCCGGTGCTAGGCTAACCACCAGGTTCTTTCACTCCAAGGTGAACCACACCTACACAACGTTGCCTACCCTTTATAAGGTACTAGGCTAAGTACCTAGTTCTTTGACTCCAAGGTGAACTACACCTTCACAACGTCGCCTACCTTTTATAAGGTACTAGGCTAAGTACCTAGTTCCATTGCAATGGAGGAACTACTACCACACTACACCAACGACTAATCCCAAAGGAGATCTACTCCTTTACAACATCATCAAGGATATCAATATCCTTGGATCTAGTTCTAGTCTATCTTGTACATCGAAACACACCATATCGAATGTACATCTAAGGCACCTTTCACTAATGCCTTTGACTAGATCTTCAAGACACCTTTCACTAATGTCTTGTGTCTTCACTTCTAAGCACCAGTCACTAATGCTTCTTTGTCTTGACTTCTAAGCACCTTTCACTAATGCTTCTTTGTCTTGACTTCTAAGAACCTACCACAAGTGCTTATCCTATAGACGACAGATACCTTTCACTAATATATTCGTCTTGACACTTGAGACATCTTTCACTAATGTCTTCAACGCTACGCTTCTTTGAATAAAGAAAGGAATCATCAACAAGAACACTTCAGTAGCCTTAATGATGAGGAAGCATGGCAACTCATGGACTTGAACTTGCTCGACTTCAAAGGTGGTGATCTTGCCTTTAAGAGGAACCTAAAAGATCACACAAAAATAAAACTACAAACATAGATCTCTTGGATCTAAGGTTAGTGAGATATAACTCAGGGGAGAAATTGTGTTAGAAAGGGGTGAGTAATAATGAAGAAATTGCTCACTATTTATAGAGGAAAAATCCTACTGTTCCCCGGATCCCACGGATCCCTTCCACTTGGGATCCGGCTAGCAAAAAGCTAGGGATCCGTGGAACGCTCCTCTTTGCCCATGGGTATTTTGGTTATGGGTCATGGGTCATGGGTTGAACCATGCATCTTTGGCTAGATACAATGTATCTTTGAGTGCATTGCACTTAGTCACTTGGGTATGGGTTGATCCATGGGTTATGGATATTATCCATGTATGATATAAGCATGATGTCATGCAATGGGTTATGGGTCATGATCCATGGGTTATGGGCTTTAGGTTGTACCCAACTACATTCAATGTATTTGCCCAATGGGTTGTAATACTTAAGTTTCTACCCATTTATATTACCCAATATACTACATACTAGTTATGTGTATATTTTACCCAAATATGTAAACACTAGTTGTTGTACATATGTATTACTAAATCATAAAATCACTTATACTTGTTTTAGTGTTTTATGTGAAAATGTGAATATGTTAGAAACTATTAGTTTAAACCATTTACGTATTTTATTTGTTTCGTTAATATGATTTTACGTTTGTTATAGACAAAACAATAGAAGATCGTAAAATATAAATAAACGTTTTTACGGCTTATTTGTATTAACAATCTCCCCCTTTTTGTTGATGACAAAACATAAAATTATTTTAAGGAAAAGCTAAAATTCATAAAAGTTTGAATTTGTAGTTTTTACTTTCTTCTCCCCCTTTTTGTCGAAACAAAAAGTGTTTGAAGGAAGGAAACACATCGTTTTTAAGAAAAACATGTGAAAGAAATAAAAGTAAAAAGGAATAGAGAGCAAGTAACGGGAAAGGATCTCGTCTTTACTCCCCCTTGACGAGTCCATCCCTATGTAAAGGCGTCAAGTAAGTGATACTAATCTAGTTTGTTTGCAAATAAGTTTGCAAAAGATATAGACTAATGTTCTCCCCCTTGATGATTGCAATTTTGCAAGGGGATGTCACGAAATGTAAACCTAATATTGCAAGTAATTTGCAATGTATTGCTTTGACATAAAGCTCCCCCTAGCTTTGGGATGTCAAAGTCTTCATATGTAAATTGAGCAACTACAAAACAAAGGTTAGAAAGCAAGTATAATTCACAACTTCCTGCAAATGTGATTCAAGTTAGTAGAAAGAAATCTTTCTATCTCACGGATCCCGCGGTTCCCTCCTAGTAGGGATCCGTCTAGGCAATTCTTAGGGATCTGTATTAATTTCAGCAAAGGTGATATAACAAGTGATGTTATCACAAAAATGAGATATGAATACAAGGTAATCATATGCTCAGAAAAATAACAAGTAGCATGTATTTTCCTTTAATAAAACTAGAGTTATGATATACATGACTCTAAAAACTAAGAAAATAAGAAACTACATGATTAGGAATTTCTAAACCAACTATCGCTCGATGCTAGGACACCACTAAAATCTTCTAGCTCAAGTTTTGTTTAGGTTTAATCTCGCCAAACGCTCGAGGAGATGATAGAACATGAAACGTTGGTCTTCTCGTACTTCATGTATCAAACTTCCAACATGTTGTCAATGATAGCAATCTTTGTCATGGCTAGGTAGTGGTGGTGGAAGAAATGAAATGGCTTGATGCGAAGGATCAAGTGAAGCGACTTGTGGAGCTTCAAATGATGGAGGGATTGGTGGAGGTGCATTTGAGAATGACTCAACCAAGAATTATGGTGGTGGTAGAGAAGTGTCAACTTCCATATGGTCGGGTGGTTGACTTTGATGATTTCTCATAATCTAAATGGGATTATATGATGGAAACGGCGAAAAGGAAGCCGGAGCAAGTCTTGACTCAACACCTTGATTTTGAACCATTATTCCTCCTAATGAGGAGAATGTTGTTGGCGGAAGCGGATGAGACGGCCTAGGAGGCAAGTCCTCTAAATTGTAGAGGTGTGGTGATGATAGTGGGGATGTAAATGAAATAGCTCTAGGAACCAATGGTGATGGTTTGGTGGAGATGATATTGTTTGGCCTAGGAGGTATGGTGGTGTTTGGCATAAGTAGTTTTGTGGCTACTATCCTTTTAGGAATTGGTTTGATTGGATGATGAAGAATTCTATCATTTGTTGGCTTGACGGGAGATGATTCGGTTGAAGAAATTTCGTGTATAACACGAGCCTTTTTCATGGGTGGTTCTTTGGTGGATAAGTTACTACTTGGGGTTTTCCTCATGATGAGATGATTTCAAGATGTTGCAAGAGCTGAAAGTTAGGATGAGAGTGATGACTATGGAGGTCCTAACAAGGTGGTTTATAAACTAAGAGATTTGGCAAGTGCATTTAAGCCTTAAGCCACTAGGATTCATTGGAATGTGATGATTGACATGCACAAGAGTCAACTTCAGAGGTTGCACTGATCTAGGAACTCATTTAAGTTGAGATGGAGTGTTTGAGTTAGGAAGATGAGTTGAAATGATTGTTTTAGCAAGATTTGACATAAACTGTCATCCGGATCCCACGGTTCCTTCCTCAGAGGGATCCTTCTAGGCTAATCCTAGGGATTCGGCTTTCAGTAGTTATGAAAGGGTGGAAATGATGTTTCTAAGATCTAAGACCTATATCATCTTGAGTGTTTTAGTCCTCCTAAGTGTTTTAAATGAAGGGGTGCTTGAGTACTTGAAGGTAATGAATGATGTAGCTAATGATTGTCATTTATGGAAGGATTTAGAACTTTCAAGAGTACCAATGGATGAGCAAGGATGACAATAAAGATTTAGAGTGTCAATTGAAGCTAAATGATCCTAGAGATCAGGTTGTGTTTTAGGATAGTGTTTTGGAAAATATCCTAGAAGCTTTGAGATGGGAAAACTAGATTTTGATCAACTTTGATCAATTTTGAGGTGAGGATGATTAATGATCAATTTTGCCATAATCGAAAGATCTCAAAAGCTAGATGGGAGAGATCAAGTAGAAAATGAAGTGTGAGTTTAAGAGCGGAAGAGTAATGGATTAAGAATGAAACGGTAGATCTACAATGGTCTTAGAGTGTGATCTAGGTGAGCTATGTATGAGTAGGAAAGATCAACCTATCTTGATAAGGACTTAATTTTGCCTTAAGAAACTATGTTTAGCTTAGTGTGTGAGGTGTTCTAAGGATATGTTTGAAATATAATGCTTGCAATTGCATTTTCTGTTTGCCGGATCCCACGGTTCCCTAAGAGTAGGGATCCGTCTAGTACAATCTTTGGGATCCGCCTATCTGCTCAGCAGGACCTTTACTAAAGGTATGCAATGATCTTGACAATGCATTATATCTCAAGGATAGTCTAAAAAGAGTTCTAATACTAAGATATCAAATGTAAGATGTTTTTATTTCATGAAAGAAATTGAATTACATTGATAAGGCACGAGTACAAGAGATTTGATCCTATTTTGGAATATAATTAGTTTCCTTGAGTGTTTTCGCTAGGAGGATCATTATGTGATTGATGAGTGTTGGTGGAATCAAGAATGAAGAAAGTCTTCATGAGAGATATGTTTAGCGGTTTCCTCATCTTGTTCACAAGTACGTACAATGGACTTTGAAATTGAGGATGGAAGTGCATAACATTATGATAGAGGCATGTCAAGAACATTCCATAAGGGATGAGTTTATTCTTGGAGCCTTGAATATTTGCAATTCGCCTTGCGAAGAAGTAGGCGAGATTGTATGGTTGTTGTGTTAGCAAACAATACAACATGTGAGCACAACAAGCGGGAAGAATTTCTCGATTTCCCTAAGACTCCAAACATTTTCACGTAGGATGAGTGCAAGAGGCTTGTACTCTTCTCGGATATCCCTTGTGAAGATAATGTTTGGATCGGAGTAATATGGTCGAGGTTTGCATATTATGCGATTTAAATCTTCCGGAGAGGGTATGTGTGAACAATATGGACTATTTTCTTCACAAAAGTTGAAGAGAGAATCAAGAGACCAATCTTCGGTGAAGGCACATTGTCCATGATTTGGAATCCAGAGGATGTGAGCAAAATGCCCAAGGGTTAGAGTGAACTTTTTGTTTTTGATATAAAACCAAAGAGATAGAGAGCGATCCTCGTTACGAACGAGTTCGACTTGACGGAAGTATTCCATTATGAACCTTGGACATATTTTCTCATTGATTTCAAGAAGACATTCTAGTCCTATGGCTCGGAAGGAGTTATTGATACCTTCTTCGAATTGTAGAGAGGTGTCTACAATACGTCCTTCGTGGAAGTGATGGTTTTCGAGATTATTGAACCCACGGACATGATTGCCAGGTGTGTTGGGTTCGAGAGAGATGTTCGGAGTGTAGACGCTAGTGAGTGAAAAATCAAACTCATATTCATGCGTCATAGTTGAACCTATAGAAATGATAAGTTAATAAAGAGAGATGTTTGTGGTCAACCTATGATTATCTAATGTTTTTACTAGATTTTTATTAACAATGGTATTTAACACTTTAACTCACTCAAGGTTTCGACTTTCTAGTGGATTATTATATTTAGAAAGATAGTGGTTTTTAATTTGCATGAAAAGCTGTTTTCCAATAGGATGGATCCCACGGTTCTTTTATAAAAGGGATCCGGCTAGTATATCTTCCGGGATCCGTGTATCTGTAGTAACAGAAACTGATTTAATAAAAACATAGGTTTTATAGTTTTTATACCACGAAATATGTTTTATCCTACATTTTCTTTTAGCATGCATACATGTCACAATCCTCAATTTCCGGTCATTTCTCACATTTACTATTTCATCGTTTATCGTAAACTAGGTTTACAAGTATCAAATTCGCGTAACCTTAGGGGTTTAGTTGCGAATTCATGAACAATCATCAAGGACATTTCATATAGACTAGGTTTAGTCTACATTTCATTAGCATCATTGTCATCATATTAGTTCATGCATGATTTTGCATTTTACATTAAACGTGTCATTTTTATATTAAATAAACGCTATCGCGTAATTAATTATTTTGAACAATTGATCCGATACTTCCAAAAATTATCCCAATATAATTTTATACTCATATTAAGATTATAAAAAAATATTATTATTAGTTTACCCGGTGTTTTAAATTTATTTCGTAGATAAATTGTTATATTAATATAATTACGACGGTTCTTGTAAATACTACACGATAATTATTATTTCACTCAAATTTTGTAAGAAAGGTATTTTTATAGTTTTTATGACTTCAATATATTTTATTTTGGATCCATTAAAATTTATATTTAGCTAACGCTACCCTAAAAGCTCAAATGTGTGTACAAGTTACTAACTCTTGTTACTTAACCTTACATCTACTTATACTTACACATTTTAAAAAAAACTATATATAAAACACTAAGTGATAATCACCCTTGTCGACACAAGGGTGACTCACACTTCATACATGCTAAATATCTTACATAGATATTGTATTATACTCTAATTAAAACACATAGAACTAAAAATACAAAGGTGATAGAAAAGGTTTCTCTCTTCTCTTCTTCTCCACATAGCCGGCCACCATAAGGATCAAGGAAGGGATCACCAAAAAATTTTCTAGTCAAGTTTTTTACACTCTAGTTACACTCTTGATTAAGGTTGTGAAATAAAAACCTTGGGTGTTTAGGATAAAACCTTTGTTCATAAACCTCATCATGTTAACTAGTAAGCATCTCATATTCATCTTCATATTTCATATTTATTTTATATTCATTTCATCATATTTGAGTAAAACATGCAAGTCATAATGATATTTATACCACTTTTTCATTGTTTTTAAGAGTTATATATATATATGTCATCAGCTAATGTGGGTAACATGAGGAATAATCAAAGGACTTGCTTCGAGTGCAACAACCCGAATCACTACCGGAATAATTGTCCTAGGTTGAATGGAACACAGAGACAACTACAGGGTAACCAGCACCTAGCTCTAGCAATAGAAGGAAATAACCCAAACCAGGTACTCAATATCAGTCCACCCCGAGCTCTAGCATTCTATTTAGGGACCGAGGCAGCCCAATGCGAACTCATGCGTTTTCCCTAGACCATTAAGTGATCCACTGTATTATTCAGATTCAGTGAGCCTTATTAGATAACAAACCTAGACGCGTAAGTTTTGGCATAAGCACTTTGACCATACACCCTGATTTCGCGAAACCTAAGGGTAGACCTTTAAGTATCATCGATTGAATCGCGAGGACGCGATTCCTCTAACAGGGGAAGAATGTCACAATTCTCAATTTCCGGTCATTTCTCACATTTACTATTTCATCGTTTATCGTAAACTAGGTTTACAAGTATCAAATTCGCGTAACCTTAGGGGTTTAGTTGCGAATTCATGAACAATCATCAAGGACATTTCATATAGACTAGGTTTAGTCTACATTTCATTAGCATCATTGTCATCATATTAGTTCATGCATGATTTTGCATTTTACATTAAACGCGTCATTTTTATATTAAATAAACGCAATCGCGTAATTAATTATTTTGAACAATTGATCCGATACTTCCAAAAATTATCCCAATATAATTTTATACTCATATTAAGATTATAAAAAAATATTATTATTAGTTTACCCGGTGTTTTAAATTTATTTCGTAGATAAATTGTTATATTTATATAATTACGACGGTTCTTGTAAATACTACACGATAATTATTATTTCACTCAAATTTTGTAAGAAAGGTATTTTTATAGTTTTTATGACTTCAATATATTTTATTTTGGATCCATTAGAATTTATATTTAGCTAACGCTACCCTAAAAGCTCAAATGTGTGTACAAGTTACTAACTCTTGTTACTTAACCTTACATCTACTTATACTTACACATTTAAAATATATATATATATATATATATATATATATAAAACACTAAGTGATAATCACCCTTGTCGACAGAAGGGTGACTCACACTTCATACAAGCTAAATATCTTACATAGATATTGTATTATACTCTAATTAAAAGACATAGAACTAAAAATACAAAGGTGAAAGAAAAGGTTTCTCTCTTCTCTTCTTCTCCACATAGCCGGCCACCATAAGGATCAAGGAAGGGATCACCAAAAAATTTTCTAGTCAAGTTTTATACACTCTAGTTACACTCTTGATTAAGGTTGTGAAATAAAAACCTTGGGTGTTTAGGATAAAACCTTTGTTCACAAACCTCATAAAGTTAACTAGTAAGCATCTCATATTCATCTTCATATTTCATATGTATTTTATATTCATTTCATCATATTTGAGTAAAACATGCAAGTCATAATGATATTTATACCACTTTTTCATTGTTTTTAAGAGTTATATATATATGTCATCCTATAAATACTCCTTGGTATATATCACTTTTGGTGATGTCTAGGAAACCATGACACCCTAAGAAGGTGTATGGTAGGATTAGAATAGCTTCGGAGTTGGTTTGAATTGGTTAGAATAGGTTTGGCGCGAGAAAAACTCATTTCGACAACTAATTATAAGGGTCTGATCATATTTGTTAATTCTGGAAATTTCGACATTGGGTAAAAATTATCTGTCACACCCCCAAAATATCGCAGCGGAACGATAGTGTCTTTGGGGTATGATGTCATAGCACAAAGCATGGATACAGAAAACGACCTCTAAAATGAGGACGTTTTGAAAAGTTTACCATTCGATTAAATAAAGTTAAAGTTTACAAAACATGAGATCCCAAAGTTTGATAATACATAAAGGGTTACAAAACATGTCGAATGGTAATTGATAAAAACACAAGACTCCAATGTATGCCATGTGACCCAAAAGCTCCATGAAATGCTATCGCCTTACAACTTGAGATAAACATGCTAAAAAGTGTCAACACAAAGGTTGGTGAGTTCATAAGTTTGTAGAAAATGATTTGAAAAAGTCTTTAAAGAATGTTGTTGCAGCAAAGGCATTGTAAATCCATTCAGTTCGAAGTTCCCATACAAAACTCGCAACCTATGTGTTCACAACCCATTGCCTAAAATAGAATTGTCAATCATGTTTGTAAGTAGGACATATGTGCCTACGATATATACAAGTACTTAATGCAAAGAATCACAGCCAACTGAACCTCTTGACAAGTTACATTGTTTGTTGTGTCTCATTGAATACAGATTATATTCACCCCAGGTCAAGTCATCGAGGACTCAAGGGTGGGGCGTCGGCCAATAGTACTATCAATACCTCTCCGCCGGCTCCCGCAGGAGTTAACCAGTTGCTAAAGTATGTATGTTGAAGAATAATTGAAACAAGTTTAGCACATTAAGGCACATATCGCAATAAACCACACATAATGTCCAAAGAGTATAAGAAGTATAGTGTAACACAATTGTATAAATGGTTTGAGTATTCGCAAGAGTAAAACAAGTATTTAAGCATGGATCTCCCCAAAGAGTTTGTAAGAATTTAAACGAGTAAAAGCGGGGTATGAACTCACATGTTGCAATAGTTATGATGACAAGGTGGATGCACAGAAATGAGACGCAACTCTAAGCGACCTATAATGAATGATATGCTCTAATATAAGTCATGAAACAATGTCGTGCATGCAAACTCATATGATATCCATACCACTTGTACACTTTTGAAACTAAAGTTTATTGTCGAAAAATAATCTTATAACGTCTTGACAATTTATAAATTACTTTACAAGTATATACGTTGAAACGATATCCTACGATAGTCATTTAGTGATTTATTGTGAAATTATAACTTTTCGTCGTAAATCAATGTCATTTGACAATTTCATGAAAGTGACTAAACGGACTTGAATTGCTAGTCGTAAAATGGTGCACGTCGAGCGTTAGGAAACAAACTCAACGGTTTTGGGAAGCTTGTATCATTACCTCAAAGTTTTAGCATTTAAGTTTTCATCCTAGAGGTCTCGATCATGGAGAAAAATATAGGTAAAGTATGGTACTTGCGTCCAAAATATTGTTTAAGGGTGGTTTTCGGCAAAGTTTAAGTGACCGTATTTTATTCATTACAACTCCGCTTGACGAACGGTTGGACATTTTGGAAAATATGCTTGGCGAACTTACTTTTACTAGAAGACATCACGTTTTAAAAAGTATTACATCCTTGTTAAAAACGACCCTCAACATGGTCACTTGTTGCCGTAAGGTTTGTCTAATAGAAATATATTAGTTTTTCTTATATAATAATGTTACGGCAACTTTGTGTAAACGTGTATAATTTAATCGTTACAAGTCCGTTTTCTACGTTTTCTACATCCTTAGATTCGTATTAAAGTATACTAATATATTTTTGATAAGTCGACACAATTTATAACGCCTAAGCCTCATTTTTGACTCGTTCAAAGTAGACGTAACATCTGAATTTTCCGTAATTTTATAGTTTTCGTCATCTAACTTGTAAATAGCATAACGTTTTCGTTATAGCTCCGTTTTAATCCGTTCAAGCGGCCACGTTTTCGTTTTAAAGTGTATTTTCTAAATATCTAGTCCAAAAATTTTTACCCACTGTCGAAATTTCCAGAATTAACAAATATGATCAGACCCTTATAATTAGTTGTCGAAATGAGTTTTTCTCGCGCCAAACCTATTCTAACCAATTCAAACCAACTCCGAAGCTATTCTAATCCTACCATACACCTTCTTAGGGTGTCATGGTTTTCTAGACATCACAAAAAGTGATATATACCAAGGAGTATTTATAGGATGACATATATATATATATAACTCTTAAAAACAATGAAAAAGTGGTATAAATATCATTATGACTTGCATGTTTTACTCAAACATGATGAAATGAATATAAAATAAATATGAAATATGAAGATGAATATGAGATGCTTACTAGTTAACTTGATGAGGTTTATGAACAAAGGTTTTATCCTAAACACCCAAGGTTTTTATTTCACAACCTTAATCAAGAGTGTAACTAGAGTGTATAAAACTTGACTAGAAAATTTTTTGGTGATCCCTTCCTTGATCCTTATGGTGGCCGGCTATGTGGAGAAGAAGAGAAGAGAGAAACCTTTTCTTTCACCTTTGTATTTTTAGTTCTATGTGTTTTAATTAGAGTATAATACAATATCTATGTAAGATATTTCGCATGTATGAAGTGTGAGTCACCCTTGTGTCGACAAGGGTGATTATCACCTAGTGTTTTATATATATATATTTTTTAAATGTGAAAGTATAAGTAGATGTAAGGTTAAGTAACAAGAGTTAGTAACTTGTACACACATTTGAGCTTTTAGGGTAGCGTTAGCTAAATATAAATTCTAATGGATCCAAAATAAAATATATTGAAGTCATAAAAACTATTAAAATACCTTTCTTACAAAATTTGAGTGAAATAATAATTATCGTGTAGTATTTACAAGAACCGTCGTAATTATATAAATATAACAATTTATCTCTGAAATAAATTTAAAACACCGGGTAAACTAATAATAATATTTTTTTATAATCTTAATATGAGTATAAAATTATATTGGGATATTTTTTGGAAGTATCGGATCAATTGTTCAAAATAATTAATTACGATAGCGTTTATTTAATATAAAAATGACGCGTTTAATGTAAAATGCAAAATCATGCATGAACTAATATGATGACAATGATGCTAATGAAATGTAGACTAAACCTAGTCTATATGAAATGTCCTTGATGATTGTTCATGAATTCGCAACTAAACCCCTAAGGTTACGCGAATTTGATACTTGTAAACCTAGTTTACAATAAACGATGAAATAGTAAATGTGAGAAATGACCGGAAATTGAGAATTGTGACATTCTTCCCCTGTTAGAGGAATCGGCGTCCTCGCTGATTCAATCGATGATACTTAAAGGTCTACCCTTAGGTTTTTGCGAAATCGGGTGTATGGTCAAAGTGCTTATGCCAAAACTTACGCATCTAGGTTTGTTGTCTAATGAGGCTCACCGAACTGAATAATACAATGGATCACTTAATGGTCTAGGAAAACGCATTACGCATTAGGCTGCCTCGGTCCCTAAATAGAATGCTCGAGCTTTCGAGGTGGACTGATATTGAGTACCGGTTTGGGTTATTTCCTTCTATTGCTAGAGCTAGGTCTTTGGTTACCCCGTGGTTGTCACGTGTTCCATTCAACCTAGGACAATTATTCCGGTAGTGATTCGGGCTGTTGCACTCGAAGCAAGTCCTTTGATTATTCCTCATTTTACCCACATTAGCTGGTGTTACCCGTGTTTTACACTTGCTCCTTAAGATGGCCGTATCGATTGCAATTTGTACACAAGCGGCAGGGCTTGGTCTTCGGATGATGATAAGCACATTTAGCACATTTGGGATGTGCACCCGCATACTCTCTTTGTTCAAGATCACCGGTTGCCCCAAAAATCTTGCCCTTTTGTTTTCTGCTACCACGTCCATCTGCCTATTCGACCCACTCGCTTCCTTCCTCTTGTCACTGCTCTTCAAAGTACCAATTCTAACCATCTCGTCATGCCGGGTTCACGCCCTCGATATTGCACTTTGTATTGTAGGCGGCTTAGTTGTTTTCACAGTTCCACAGATTTGGGCACAAGACCCTATATGTACCTCGCGATTCTCTTGGATTCAGGGTAACCGGATGAGGAACTAGTCGGCTAATTCATGGAATCGATCGTAGGTGCATGACCAACTCCTATCATAGAGTGATGATAAAGTTCATGTTCAGTTTCGCATTTCATTGTCCAGGCGTACTCCTCTTTCAATAACGCCTTTAAATTTGTCCCATGTCATACCTATAGTGCTTCTCTGCCCCTAGCTTTTGTAGGCGTGTGTTCCACCATGTCAATACCTTCCCCGATAGCAAGCAAGCGGCATACTTCACCCTCGATATGCGGCACAATTCTTTGATGTCGATCACGACTCTGTCTTCTCTACCCATCGGGTATACGCCAAAGCACCTCCTATACCATCAAACTCCACGGGTTTGCATGCTGAAAATTCCTTATCGTGCATCCATTGTTGTTGTTGTTGTTGTTGTTGTTGTTGTTGTTTCCACTGCCAACTACATTGTTGGTGTCGCCATTCCCGTTCCGTGGTTTCGAGTTATTCATATGGTTTCCAACTTGTGTGACAATAGTGGGAAGCAAGATTTGAAGTTGTTGAGCGATGATGGAGGCAAAATCAGGGTTTCCGCCAGTGTTGTTGTCATTGTTACCCATGTCGCAACCGCCTTCTCTACCTCCACGCTCACCTGTCCTTCCACCCCTTTGCGTCGCACCACCTCGGCTAGTGCTGCGTGTTACCCTCTTTGGTGCCATGATCTCTGAAGCGAAAGGACCGTTGAGTTCCCAATGTCTATACTTAGCGTCCTCAAACATAATACCACGCCACAAATTGGTTCCTAAAGGCGTGCCCACACCAATCGTATCGCGTGGTGCATATGTCCACGTGGGTTGTGCGCATTTATAATTATGTTGGCCACCATAATTATAATTGCCTCATTTCACACGTGTACATACCACCAAGCATACATGTCTCGGCGATTGATGTTATTGAAATAGGTAGCCATTCTATCATCCGATTCTAAGCGGTGGAGGAGGAATTTAGGGTAGGTATCTAGGGAGAGTCGCACTTGGTGTATAGGAAATTCCTTTAGGTGCTAAAGTCGCGATGAGGTTTAGTCGCCAGCAGTTCCCAAAGTATCCTCAAGAGAACTCCCATCCTCGGGCAACATCATCAAATCTATCTGATAATATAGTAACACTTATTTAGCTCAATCTCGTGTCTCATCAAACAAGAAGCATCACGAGATCAAGTTAGATAAGTGCTCATTACTGAGCTCCATACTTTTGGTGACTTGACTAGATTTTGGGACTCCCCTATCGGTACAAGGAAACCATGTTATCCAATGAGGTGGGTCTAGAAGAAATTTTTCAGAAAACATATGCGCACGAAAAGTGTGTACGGCGATAGGAAAAGAAAGGATCGACGTGAAAGCGGTTATACTCTAGGAACTAAAATGCAACCTAGTTCTCTATAACCAAGTCTCTGATTTCGCGAAACCTAAGGGTAGACCTTTAAGTATCATCGATTGAATCGCGAGGACGCGATTCCTCTAACAGGGGAAGAATGTCACAATTCTCAATTTCCGGTCATTTCTCACATTTACTATTTCATCGTTTATCGTAAACTAGGTTTACAAGTATCAAATTCGCGTAACCTTAGGGCTTTAGTTGCGAATTCATGAACAATCATCAAGGACATTTCATATAGACTAGGTTTAGTCTATATTTCATTAGCATCATTGTCATCATATTAGTTCATGCATGATTTTGCATTTGACATTAAACGCGTCATTTTTATATTAAATCGCTATCGTAATTAATTATTTTGAACAATTGATCCGATACTTCCAAAAATTATCCCAATATAATTTTATACTCATATTAAGATTATAAAAAAATATTATTATTAGTTTACCCGGTGTTTTAAATTTATTTCGTAGATAAACTGTTATATTTATATAATTATGACGGTTCTTGTAAATACTACACGATAATTATTATTTCACTCAAATTTTGTAAGAAAGGTATTTTTATAGTTTTTATGACTTCAATATATTTTATTTTGGATCCATTAGAATTTATATTTAGCTAACGCTACCCTAAAAGCTCAAATGTCTGTACAAGTTACTAACTCTTGTTACTTAACCTTACATCTACTTATACTTACACATTTAAAAAATATATATATATATATATAAAACACTAAGTGATAATCACCCTTGTCGACACAAGGGTGACTCACACTTCATACATGCTAAATATCTTACATAGATATTGTATTATACTCTAATTAAAACACATAGAACTAAAAATACAAAGGTGAAAGAAAAGGTTTCTCTCTTCTCTTCTTCTCCACATAGCCGGCCACCATAAGGATCAAGGAAGGGATCACCAAAAAAATTTCTAGTCAAGTTTTATACACTCTAGTTACACTCTTGATTAAGGTTGTGAAATAAAAACCTTGGGTGTTTAGGATAAAACCTTTGTTCATAAACCTCATCAAGTTAACTAGTAAGCATCTCATATTCATCTTCATATTTCATATTTATTTTATATTCATTTCATCATATTTGAGTAAAACATGCAAGTCATAATGATATTTATACCACTTTTTCATTGTTTTTAAGAGTTATATATAAGTACTCCTTGGTATATATCACTTTTGGTGATGTCTAGGAAACCATGACACCCTAAGAAGGTGTATGGTAGGATTAGAATAGCTTCGGAGTTGGTTTGAATTGGTTAGAATAGGTTTGGCACGAGAAAAACTCATTTCGACAACTAATTATAAGGGTCTGATCATATTTGTTAATTCTGGAAATTTCGACAGTGGGTAAAAATTTTTGGACTAGATATTTAGAAAATAAACTTTAAAACGAAAACGTGACCGCTTGAACGGATTAAAACGGAGCTATAACGAAAACGTTATGCTATTTACAAGTTAGATGACGAAAACTATAAAATTCTGGAAAATTCAGTATGTTACGTCTACTTTTTACGAGTCAAAAATGAGGCTTAGGCGTTATAAATTGTGTCGACTTATCAAAAATATATTAGTATACTTTAATACGAATCTAAGGATGTAGAAAACGTAGAAAACGGACTTGTAACGATTAAATTATACACGTTTACACAAAGTTGCCGTAACATTATTATATAAGAAAAACTAATATATTTCTATTAGACAAACCTTACGGCAACAAGTGACCATGTTGAGGGTCGTTTTTAACAAGGATGTAATACTTTTTATAACGTGATGTCTTCTAGTAAAAGTAAGTTCGCCAAACATATTTTCCAAAATGTCCAACCGTTCGTCAAGCGGAGTTGTAATGAATAAAATACGGTCACTTAAACTTTGCCGAAAACCACCCTTAAACAATATTTTGGACAAGTACCATACTTTACCTATATTTTTATCCATGATCGAGACCTCTAGGATGAAAACTTAAATGCTAAAACTTTGAGGTAATGATACAAGCTTCCCAAAACCGTTGAGTTTGTTTCCTAACGCTCGACGTGCACCATTTTACGACTAGCAATTCAAGTCCGTTTAGTCACTTTCATGAAATTGTCAAATGACATTGATTTACGACGAAAAGTTATAATTTCACAATAAATCACTAAATGACTATCGTAGGATATCGTTTCAACTTATATACTTGTAAAGTAATTTATACATTGTCAAGACGTTATAAGATTATTTTTTCGACAATAAACTTTATTTTCAAAAGTGTACAAGTGGTATGGATATCATATGAGTTTGCATGCACGACATTGTTTCATGACTTATATTAGAGCATATCATTCATTATAGGTCACGGTTAGAGAGTTGCGTCTCATTTCTGTGCATCCACTTTGTCATCATAACTATTGCTTGGTGAGTTCATACCCGCTTTTACTCGTTTAAATTCTTACAAACTCTTTGGGGGAGATCCATGCTTAAATACTTGTTTTTACTCTTGTGAATACTCAAACCATTTATACAATTGTGTTACACTATACTTCTTATACTCTTTGGACATTATGTGTGGTTTATTGCGATATGTGCCTTAATGTGCTAAACTTGTTTCCAATTATGCTTCAACATACATACTTTAGCAACTGGTTAAGTCTGGGAGCCGGCGGAGAGGTATTGATAGTACTATCGGTGGACGCCCCACCCTTGAGTCCCTGATGACTTGACCTGGGGTGAATATAATCCGTATTCAATGAGACACAACAAACAATGTAACTTGTCAAGAGGTTCAGTTTGCTGAGATTCTTTGCATTAAGTACTTGTATATATCGTAGGCACATATGTCCTACTTACAAACAAGATTGACAATTCTATTTTAGGCAATGGGTTGTGAACACATAGGTTGCGTGTTTTGTATGGGCGGAACTCGGAACTGAATGGATTTACAATGCCTTTGCTGCATCAACATTCTTTAAAGACTTTTTCAAATCATTTTCAACAAACTTATGAACTCACCAACCTTTGTGTTGACACTTTTTAGCATGTTTATCTCAGGTTGTAAGGCGATAGCATTTCATGGAGCTTTTGGGTCACATGGCATACATTTGAGTCTTGTGTTTTTATCCATTACCATTCGGCATGTTTTGTAACCCTTTATGTATTATCAAACTTTGGGATCTCATGTTTTGTAAACTTTAACTTTATTTAATCGAATGGTAAACTTTTCAAAACGTCTCATTTTAGAGGTCGTTTTCTGTATCCATGCTTTGTGCTATGACATCATACCCCAAAGACACTATCGTTCCGCTGCGATATTTTGGGGGTGTGACAGATTAAATCACTAAATGACTATCGTAGGATATCGTTTCAACGTATATACTTGTAAAGTAATTTATAAATTGTCAAGACGTTATAAGATTATTTTTTTCGACAATAAACTTTATTTTCAAAAGTGTACAAGTGGTATGGATATCATATGAGTTTGCATGCACGACATTGTTTCATGACTTATATTAGAGCACATCATTCATTATAGGTCGGTTAGAGTTGCGTCTCATTTCTGTGCATCTACTTTGTCATCATAACTATTGCAACAGGTGAGTTCATACCCGCTTTTACTCGTTTAAATTCTTACAAACTCTTTGGGGGAGATCCATGCTTAAATACTTGTTTTACTCTTGCGAATACTCAAACCATTTATACAATTGTGTTACACTATACTTCTTATACTCTTTGGACATTATGTGTGGTTTATTGCGATATGTGCCTTAATGTGCTAAACTTGTTTCCAATTATGCTTAAACATACATACTTTAGCAACTGGTTAAGTCCTGCTGGAGCCGACGGAGAGGTATTGATAGTACTATCGGGCTGACGCCCCCACCCTTGAGTCCCTGATGACTTGACCTGGGGTGAATATAATCCGTATTCAATGAGACACAACAAACAATGTAACTTGTCAAGAGGGTCAGTTTGCTGAGATTCTTTGCATTAAGTACTTGTATATATCGTAGGCACATATGTCCTACTTACAAACAAGATTGACAATTCTATTTTAGGCAATGGGCTGTGAACACATAGGTTCTTGAGTTTTGTATGGCGAACTTCGAACCGAATGGATTTACAATGCCTTTGCTGCATAAACATTCTTTAAAGACTTTTCAAATCATTTTCAACAAACTTATGAACTCACCAACCTTTGTGTTGACACTTTTTAGCATGTTTATCTCAGGTTGTAAGGCGATAGCATTTCATGGAGCTTTTGGGTCACATGGCATACATTTGAGTCTTGTGTTTTTATCCATTACCATTCGGCATGTTTTGTAACCCTTTATGTATTATCAAACTTTGGGATCTCATGTTTTGTAAACTTTAACTTTATTTAATCGAATGGTAAATTTTTCAAAACGTCTCATTTTAGAGGTCGTTTTCTGTATCCATGCTTTGTGCTATGACATCATACCCCAAAGACACTATCGTTCTGCTGCGATATTTTGGGGGTGTGACAGATTAAATCACTAAATGACTATCGTAGGATATCGTTTCAACGTATATACTTGTAAAGTAATTTATAAATTGTCAAGACGTTATAAGATTTTTTTTTCGACAATAAACTTTATTTTCAAAAGTGTACAAGTGGTATGGATATCATATGAGTTTGCATGCACGACATTGTTTCATGACTTATATTAGAGCATATCATTCATTATAGGTCGCGGTTAGAGAGTTGCGTCTCATTTACTTGCATCCACTTTGTCATCATAACTATTACAACTTGGTGAGTTCATACCCGCTTTTACTCGTTTAAATTCTTACAAACTCTTTGGGGGAGATCCATGCTTAAATACTTGTTTTACTCTTGCGAATACTCAAACCATTTATACAATTGTGTTACACTATACTTCTTATACTCTTTGGACATTATGTGTGGTTTATTGCGATATGTGCCTTAATGTGCTAAACTTGTTTCCAATTATGCTTCTACATACATACTTTAGCAATCTGGTTAAGTCTGCAAGGAGCGGCGAGAGGTATTGATAGTACTATCGTGGCGCCCCACCCTTGAGTCCCCGATGACTTGACTGGGGTGAATATAATCCGTATTCAATGAGACACAACAAACAATGTAACTTATCAAGAGGTTCAGTTTCTTTGAGATTCTTTGCATTAAGTACTTGTATATATCGTAGGCACATATGTCCTACTTACAAACAAGATTGACAATTCTATTTTAGGCAATGGGCTGTGAACACATAGGTTATGAAGTTTTTGTATGGAACTTCGGGAACTGAATGGATTTACAATGCCTTTGCTGCATCAACATTCTTTAAAGACTTTTTCAAATCATTTTCAACAAACTTATGAACTCACCAACCTTTGTGTTGACACTTTTTAGCATGTTTATCTCAGGTTGTAAGGCGATAGCATTTCATGGAGCTTTTGGGTCACATGGCATACATTTGAGTCTTGTGTTTTTATCCATTACCATTCGGCATGTTTTGTAACCCTTTATGTATTATCAAACTTTGGGATCTCATGTTTTGTAAACTTTAACTTTATTTAATCGAATGGTAAACTTTTCAAAACGTCTCATTTTAGAGGTCGTTTTATGTATCCATGCTTTGTGCTATGACATCATACCCCAATGACACTATCGTTCCGCAAGGCGATATTTTGGGGTGTGATGATTAAATCACTAAATGACTATCGTAGGATATCGTTTCAATGTATATACTTGTAAAGTAATTTATAAATTGTCAAGACGTTATAAGATTTTTTTTTCGACAATAAACTTTATTTTCAAAAGTGTACAAGTGGTATGGATATCATATGACTTTGCATGCACGACATTGTTTCATGACTTATATTAGAGCATATCATTCATTATAGGTCACGGTTAGAGAGTTGCGTCTCATTTCTGTGCATCCACTTTGTCATCATAACTATTGCAACAGGTGAGTTCATACCCGCTTTTACTCGTTTAAATTCTTACAAACTCTTTGGGGGAGATCCATGCTTAAATACTTGTTTTTACTCTTGCGAATACTCAAACCATTTATACAATTGTGTTACACTATACTTCTTATACTCTTTGGACATTATGTGTGGTTTATTGCGATATGTGCCTTAATGTGCTAAACTTGTTTCCAATTATGCTTCAACATACATACTTTAGCAACTGGTTAACTCCTACGGGCCGCGAGAGGTATTGATAGTACTATCGGGTGATGCCCCACCCTTGAGTCCACGATGACTTGACCGGGGTGAATATAATCCGTATTCAATGAGACACAACAAACAATGTAACTTGTCAAGAGGTTCATTTCTTGTGATTCTTTGCATTAAGTACTTGTATATATCGTAGGCACATATGTCCTACTTACAAACAAGATTGACAATTCTATTTTAGGCAATGGGTTGTGAACACATAGGTTTGCGAGTTTTGTATGGAGAACTTCGGGCCGAATGGATTTACAATGCCTTTGCTGCATCAACATTCTTTAAAGACTTTTTCAAATCATTTTCAACAAACTTATGAACTCACCAACCTTTGTGTTGACACTTTTTAGCATGTTTATCTCAGGTTGTAAGGCGATAGCATTTCATGGAGCTTTTGGGTCACATGGCATACATTGGAATCTTGTGTTTTTATCAATTACCAATCGACATGTTTTGTAACCCTTTATGTATTATCAAACTTTGGGATCTCATGTTTTGTAAACTTTAACTTTATTTAATCGAATGGTAAACTTTTCAAAACGTCTCATTTTAGAGGTCGTTTTCTGTATCCATGCTTTGTGCTATGACATCATACCCCAAAGATACTATCGTTCCGCTGCGATATTTTAGGGGTGTGACAATACATGACTTCTAATGTATCACGAAAGAATATAAAACATATAAATCAAAATAAGTGACAAACACATTATGATAAAAATAACCTAGATAAACTAGATTATTAATAATATTGCATTTCAATACTAAGGATGATACAAATATAGATTAACAACACAAAGTAAATGTCTCCGTATGTGAACTTCATCATAGGGAACACAAGTGTGATGAGTGTTAGGGCGATGAGCACGAGTGCGATGTAAACCATGTTGATGACGGATCTTCTTGGTTTCGTAATGAGGAGGAAGATAAAATTTTTGAATTAGAGGAAATTTTTGAAATTGGAAGATTTGAAAAAGTGAGGGTTTGGTAGAGTGGTCGACGGTGGGGTTATTTATAGGGAAGGTGGAATTTTTGAAATTCGTGTTTTGTTTTATTATAGGATTAAAGGAAATAAGATATAAGTTTTATATACCACGACAATAGACGAGAAATATAACATGTATGTGAGAAAAAGGCTTCCTAATGAAGCTTCATGTAAAACATGTAATTTCACAAAAGATAATCATATAAATACCTAAATAAGTATACTTAATTATCAAGCAAAGTAAAAAGAAAATCATACCTCTAGCGTACTTAGGAATGTCTTTACAAATGACACAGTAAATGTCACTTAGACGATTCCCGCTCCTTTGAGTTTAAGATACCTTCTTAAGGAAGGTATTCTTGTTATCAAGCGACTCCTAAAGCTTGGTGGGTATGAGCTTTGACTAATCAACATGACAAAGAAGATTAGTGCAATTAAATGAAAAAGTAAAATAGAAAAAAATGTTGTTATCAACTCAACATCCAAACATATAGTTTTGAAAAGACATGGTGTTTGCTTTTATGAAAAACCTTCTTTGTAGTTTTCAATTAACCATGGATCGTATCAAGTTTTTAAAGTACAATATACTTCAAGAAACTTGGTAACGAAGCTCTGATGCCAATTGTGGAAAACTAGAAGGGGGGGGGGGGGTTGAATAGTTTTGCCAATTAAAACTTCCTTTTAAACTATTTAGATCGACTTATGTCAATCTATTTAGATGTTTGTGTTGGATGTTGATAAACAAACATATAAAGGTCAGTAATGAGAAGATAAGAGTAAGAAGCACAAAACCACAACACGAGTATTTATAGTGGTTCGGCTAAAAGGATACCTTCCTTGCCCTACTGCACTCCCTGAGTCACCTACTCGAGAGTTCGTAATCACTACACCAATCTCCTTATGGCGGAGAAGCCTTCACAACGTCGCTTACCCTTTTTCCGGAGCTAAGCTAACCACCGGGTTCTTTCACTCCAAGGTGAACCACACCTACACAACGTCGCTTACCTTTTATAAGGTACTAGGCTAAGTACCTAGTTCTTTCGCTCCAAGGTGAACTACACCTTCACAACGTCGCCTACCCTTTATAAGGTACTAGGCTAAGTACCTAGTTCCATTTCAATGGAGGAACTACTACCACACTACACCAACGACTAATCCCAAAGGAGATCTACTCCTTTACAACATCATAAAGGATATCAATATCCTTGGATCTAATTCTAGTCTATCTTGTACATCGAAACACACAATATCGAATGTACATCTAAGGCACCTTTCACTAATGCCTTTGACTAGATCTTCAAGACACCTTTCACTAATGTCTTGTGTCTTCACTTCTAAGCGCCTTTCACTAATGCTTCTTTGTCTTGACTTCTAAGCACCTTTCACTAATGCTTCTTTGTCTTGACTTTGAAGCACCTACCACAAGTGCTTATCCTATGGACGATAGATACCTTTCACTAATATCTTCGTCTTGACACTTGAGACATCTATCACTAATGTTTTCAACACTACGCTTCTTTGAATAAAGAAAGCAATCATCAACAAGAACACTTCAGTAGCCTTGATGATGAGGAAGCATGGCAACTCATGGACTTGAGCTTGCTCGACTTCAAAGGTGGTGATCTTGCCTTTAAGAGGAACCTAAAAGATCACACAAAAACAAAACTACAAACATAGATCTCTTGGATCTAAGGTTAGTGAGATTTAACTCAGGGGAGAAAGTATGTTAGAAAGGGGTGAGGAATAATGAATAAATGGCTCACTATTTATAGAGGAATAATCCTACTGTTCCCCGGATCCCACGGATCCCTTCCACTTGGGATCCGGCTAGCACAAAGCTAGGGATCCGTGAAACGCTCCTCTTTGCCCATGGGTATTTTGGTTATGGGTCATTGGTCATGGGTTGAACCATGGATCTTTGGCTAGATACAATGTATCTTTGAGTGCATTGCACTTAGTCACTTGGGTATGGGTTGATCCATTGGTTATGGATATTATTCATGTATGATATAAGCATGATGTCATGCAATGGGTTATGGGTCATGATCCATGGGTTATGGGATTTGGGTTGTACCCAAATACATTCAATGTATTTGCCCAATGGGTTGTGATACTTAAGTTTCTACCCATTTATATTACCCAATATACTACATACTAGTTATGTGTATATTTTACCCAAATATGTAAACACTAGTTGTTGTACATATGTATTACTAAATCATAAAATCACTTATACTTGTTTTAGTGTTTTATGTGAAAATGTGAATATGTTAGAAACTATTAGTTTAAACCATTTACGTATTTTATTTGTTTTGTTAATATGATTTTACGTTTGTTATCGACAAAACATTAGAAGATCGTAAAATATAAATAAACGTTTTTATGGCTTATTTGTATTAACAACATGGATCAAGGAGATTCTTCCAAACAGGGGAGGAAATTAGATGACTTTAATGCTGAATTTTAGGGGAGGATGGATACAGGTATGGGAAAAGATGGTGGGCAAACTTATCAAGACACTAAGCAGCCAGTTGATATTTAAGATATAGTGGAGAAAGTAGAAAGTGTAGCAAGAAAAATGGGAGAAACTGTTAGTACTACTGAAGCTAGAAGACAGATTACTCAAGTAGTACAAAGTGGAGAAGGCACTGCTGATACTGCAACTACATCAATTAGAACTGCTGGAGATCAAGGTACTAGTGCTCCTGCAAGGATTGTCTACCAAAGAAGAAAAAGCGTTGACAAGGGCAAGGGAATTATGGTTGCTACTTAAGAACCACCTAAGAAGATGAAGAAGGGTGTGTTTGCACAAGTTCATTTTGACAAGGATCTGGCACAAAGGATGAATGAAGAGGAAGTTGCAAGATTTCTTGAACAGAAGAGGTTGGTTAAGACTACAAAGCTAACTCAAGAACAATCTGATGAAATATTAGCTCCAATTTCGCAAGAACATAAGAGAGCAGTTGTTCCAAAACAAAACAGAGAAGATGCATTTCAAGATCTCATAGCAATTATTAGGGTACAGCAATCTGCCAGGATGACAGGAAAAAGGTTCAAGCCCCCTACAAAACTGCAAAAGTTGAAGCACATGAAGTTATACATGAAGCATCAAGACTACAAGAAGGATGCTCAAATCAAAGGGAAATCTTATGTAGAAATTAATGACATGTATATTAATGCATATAAAAGGGCACAAGACTTTGTACCTATGGGAACTAAACTTGAAGGAAGCAGTCTAAAAAGGAAAGCTACGTCAATGGAATCTGAATCAGAAAAGAAGCAAAAGTTTGAAGAAGATCCTACTGCAGAGACTAAAATAGAAGAAGTTATGACTAACGAAAATCTTTAACAAATGATAGTAGTGATTCCATAAGATGTCAATGTAGATCTACTGAGTCCAAGCATCCTATTATTGATTGGGAGATCCACACAAATAGGTTTGGAAAGTCTTGGAGAATCATCATATTGGGAAATATTATTAAGATGCACAAGACTTTTATTTATATGGTCAAGGCATTCGACAGAGATGAACTTGTAAGGCTGTGGTAATTGGTCAAAGAGAAGTTCAACCTAGCAGAGTTTGAAGATGACAAAGAGCAGGAGATATGGGTTGAGCTGGAGAGATTATTTGAACCTAATCCATTTGACAGTCTATGGAAGTTCCAAGCTCATGACAGAGCTACCACATGGAAATTTTATGACTCATCTGGTGTTCACCATGTATCCACAACAAATGGTGTAGATGTGTTTATGCTGGTAGAGAAGGAGTACCCACTTAGAGCTAGGATATTGGTAGTCATGTTATCTTCTAAGCATATCGTTGATGAAGACTCTGAGATGGAAAGAGAGCTGGTAAGGAAGACCATGGATCAGTGTGATAAGTCCATAAGGATTGCAAGAGGAAACTAGTGTTTAGAGGAATCCTCAAAAGACTACATACAGAAACTTGTCATTAAAGGCTAATAACAAGTTTAGGGGAGGATTGTTGGAAAATAGAATACCAAACACTTAGTACTACAGGTGTAAGTTGGTACTGCCAGTTTTAGTACTAACAAGTTAGTCCTGCTAGTTATAGCGGTTGGTACTGCTAGTTAACGTTAGTACTACTATTACTTTTGGAATGATTTGTGAAGATTGTAACAAAATAGATTCTATGTAATTAGAAGATTTACGTAGCTAATGAATAGTTATATTGTAAAGGATTCCTTATATTATAAAAGCATATCCTAGGTTATACTTAGAGGTATCTCATTGATAAAATGACCACTGATGAAATATCGAACATAAGTGATACGATTGATCCTATAATTGAAGACGACAACTATGGAAAGTCGTGTTTATCATTCAATGAGTGGATCTCATGAAAATTTGGTACATGTAGCATCAGCAACACAACCAGAAAAAGAGTTTTTATCAAATATATTAATGATTGCTGCCAAGTAACGGAGGAAGTTGGCCAAGTCCAAAGGCCACCATAAAGCCCCGAGGCTTTGATTCTAACTTAAAGACTCGCAAATAAAGAAAAGTGCTCTTTCGGGAGACAACCCGAATTATCCCTTTCATTTGTTTTATTTCCATTTCTGTTAGGTTTTGTGTTATTAACCATTTTTGCAGGAAAACAGAGAAAAGTTGCTACAGCATGCTGAACGGGGACCTGATATCTCTATAGTTACGGCGTAACGAACTCCTTATAGGGGTTACGACGTAACTATCCTATGTAACACTTCTTTCTTTTTAAACACAATAACCTTGTATTAGTTTTTAAATGAACTTTGTGGGTATGTTCCTTGTAAGCCCTCACGAGACAACACTCATCCACTTGGGACACCAAGTGGTTTAAAAGGCTTGTTGCATATGCTAAATGCAACCGTGATTCCTACGAAAGTGAGTTAGGTTTCTTTTTCATTTTTCCTTTTTCTTTTTTAGAATTATTGGTATGTGCTAAAACACATACCATTTCTTAACCAAATCAGGCCCAAAATAACCAAGAAAGAGCCGTTTATGTCTAATAATTATTGGTTTCTTGAGTTTATGCATGTGCAGGTACGGATATGGCAAGACACACAAAAGAAAGACAAATCAGACGAAAACCGAGAAAGAGAATGAAAAGAGTGCAAAAAACTGAAGCCGAGAAATCAAAAGTGAGTGATTGTGAAGATTTTGATACTAAAAGGATGATTTTTGAAAGATTGGATCAACTTTAAAGAATTGGCAAAATCAGTCCTTCAAGTCTCAGAAATTGTCAGAAATTACCCTTGAAGTTTCAAAGTTGTCAGTAATGGTCCCTTATCTTTCCTATGTTGGCAAAAGAAACCCTTGATTACCCTCGTACTTGGAATTTCATATTTGCCCTTAAACTTTCACAATTGCACAATTTATACCCTTTAAAAACCTTATTCTTTTAATAAAAATCCAAAGCTCCAAATCTGTTTTTAACCTTTTACTACTATTGACCAGTCAACACCTCAAACTCAATGACCCTTACACCCATTTGGACGACCAATCAAAATACCCACGAACCCCCATCACTTACCAACGGTCAACAAGTCAAACCAGTTAAAAAAACGTTAAAAATAACTAAACAAATTACCCGCCTAATATTTTCCCCAAACATACCCAGCAAACAAGAACTCTAATGTACCCTTTGCCCAATTAGCCAAAATCACCTCAATTAAAGGCATATTCGTGCATTTATCTAACAATTACTGACATGTCAGCAATCCGTGTGCCTCCCTTGCTTCTGATTGGTTGTTGATACGCGGAAAGAGCTAATCAAGGGTTGAGATTGAAGTAGGAATGATGGGAATTGATCTAAAGGCTGATGTCGTTCAAAAGAAGCACACACAGTGGACCACAAAACGCGTTGTGTCATTGTAAGGAGAATGTTATCTTATGAGCCCAAAGATCTCTCCAGGCCACAGCCGATGTAGGATTTTCCTAGGGTGTTACAATCACCCCCGTTAGGGACTCATCATCCTCGATGAGGTTTTCCCCACCATCCCGAACGGCTCAGGAGTGGCTCTGATACGACTTGTAACACCCCGCCTACTCAGACCACAATATTGTCCGCTTTGCCCGCAGGCTCACGGCTTTATTTTTGTGGCCTCATGTGAAGACTTCCCGGCAGGTCACCCAAGCTAGTACTACTCTCATATAAGCACGCTTAACTGTCAGTTCCTAAGAACTCCACCCGCAGTAGACCACAAAACGCGTTGTGTCATTATAAGGCGAATGTTATCTTATGAGCCCAGCATCTCTCCAGGCCACAGCCAATGTGAGATTTGCCTAGGGTGTTACACAGTACCTACCCCTTACAAGAACCGAGTCCCGCGATTTAACTCGCAGAGGTTGTCATGGGTGATTAGGTGAACAGGTTGGGATACTTGGAACGCATTACATCCTCGCGTTCCCAGGTGAACTCGGCACCTATTTTATTATGATTCCATCAAACTTTAACGATAGTAATGCGGCTTTACTTTAGTCTCTTGACTTCCCTGTCCATGATCTCAACGGGTTCTTCTACGAAGCTAAGTTTATCATTGAGTTGTATGTCCTTCAGAGGAACAACAAGGGTTTCATCGGATAAACACTTCTTAAGGTTCGAAACATGAAAAGTGTAAGTACTCGAATGAGCTCTTCCGGAAGCTCAAGCTTATACGCCATTGGACCAACTCTTTGTAGAATTTTGAACAGTCCTACGTATCGGGGTTTGAGTTTTCATCTTTTTGGAAATTGGACCATTCCCTTCCAGAGTGATACTTTGAGCATTCCTTGATCTCCCACTTGGAATTCCATTGGCTTTCCTTCTGATATCTGCATAGCTTTTTTGTCTATCTCGAGCTGCTTGTAGTCGTTGCCTGATTTTCATTATCTTTTTTGTTGTCTCTTCAATAATCACAGGGCTAGTAAGCTGTACATCTCCAAATTCTGCCCAACAAATGGGTGATCGGCATTTTCTTCCATAAATCTCTTCAAATGGTGCGGCTTTAATGCTGGCGTGATAACTGTATTGTAGGAGAATTTTGCCAGAGGTAAGTGCTTATCACATCCTTTTCAGATATCGATCACACATGCTCTCATCATGTCTTACGGAGTTTGGATCGTTCTTTCACTTTGTCCATCTGTTTGAGGATGGTATGCGGTACTCATATCCAATTTGGTACCCATGGCGTTTTGGAGTGTTTGCCAAAATCTTGAGGTGAATCAGCTATCACGATCAGATATGATAGAGATTGGTACACCGTGGCGAGAAACAATCTCCTTGATGTACAACCGAGCGACTGTAATCATCTCGTCATTCTCTTTGATAGGCAGAAAATGAGCTGATTTCGTGAGATGGTCAACAATGACCCAGATGGTGTCAAAACCATTAGAGGTTCTCAGCAACTTAATGATGAAGTCCATTGTGATTCTTTCCCATTTCCATACAGGAAGTTCTTGCTGAGTTAACAATCCTAATGGTTTCTGATGCTCTGCCTTGACTCTTAGACATGTCAAGCATTTACTAGCATACTCGGCGATATCGGCATTTACTATCATACTATTTGATTCATGCATGATGAGTTCATGAATACCTCCATAAAGTGGAATCCAACGTCGATCCTTGAAACATAATGTTCCATCCGATCTTTTCACGAATCCATTTTCGTTTTTCGGCATGCCATAAATCTTCTCATTCGGTCTATTTTCCTCTCTAAGATCTTCGATATGAGTTTCAAGAATTTTTGATTGCAGGGGTGAATTGATTACCATTCCCAACAATCTCACTCTAAGTGGCTTAGAGCTATCTTTTCTGCTCAAGGCATCAGCAATAACATTCGCCTTTCCGGGATGGTAGCGGATCTCACAGTTATAATCACTGAGCAATTTTAGCTAGCAGCGTTGACGCATGTTTAGTTCCTTTTGATTCAAGATGTTTTGAAGACTTTTGTGATTAGTGTACACTATATACTTCGTTCCGTACAAGTAGTGTCTCCATAGCCTGAGTGCAAATACCACAGCTCCAAGTTCTAGATCATGAGTGGTATATTTTTTCTCATGAGTTTTGAGTTGGTGGGATGCATAAGCAATCACTTTGTTACTTTGCATGAGAACAACGCCTAAACCCAAGTGTGAAGCATCACAATATACCACAAAATCTTCAACTCCTTCAAGTAGTGCTAAAATAGGTGCTTCGCAAAGCTTGTTCTTAAGGAGTTGAAAAGTTGATTCTTGATCGTCTCCCCATTCGAATTTCTTCATTTTCTGGGTTAACTCTTTCAATGGTTTAGCTATCTTTGAGAAACCTTCGATGAATCTCCGGTAATAACCGGCAAGACCTAAAAATTGACAGATCTTAGTGGGGTAGGTTGGTATGGACCAATTCTTCACAGATTCAATCTTTGTGGGATCTACGTGAATACCTTTACTGTCGATCACGTGACCAAGAAATTGGACTGTCTCGATCCAAAAGTCGCATTTAGAAAACTTATCGTACAGTTCTTAATCCTTGAGTAATTTCAAGAAAGTTCTTAGATGTTCGGCATGTTTTTCTTTATCACGAGAGTAGATGAGAATATCGTCAATGAACACAATGATGAATTTATCCAAGTAGGGCTTACAGACTCTATTCATGATGTCCATAAATACAACGGGTACATTGGTTAAACCGAATGGCATTACATGGAATTCATAATTACCATAGCGAGTTTGAAATGCGGTCTTGGTCCTCTTTCACCATTTACTGATGGTATCTAGATTTTAAGTTAATCTTCGAGTATACACTCGATCCTTGTAACTGAACAAACAGATCATCGATTCTTGGTAAGGCATAGTGATTCTTGATTGTGATCTTGTTCAATTCTCTATAATCGATACACATCCGAAATGATCCATCCTTCTTCTTAACGAACACAACCGGTGCTCCCTAGGGTGAGGAACTCGGTCTAATAAATCCTGTGTCAGATAGCTCTTGTAGTTGTTTAGACAGCTCTTGCATCTCAGAGAGTGCTAAACGGTATGGTGCTTGTGCTACGGGTTTAGCTCCAGGTACAAAATCGATTTGAAATTCGACTTGTCGAGCAGGTGGAAGTCCAGGAAAATCTTTCGGAAATACTTCAGGGAATTCTCTATATATAGGCACATCCTCCAGTCGTTTCTCTTCCGACTTCTCTTCCATTACCTGAGCTAAGAAGGCATAACATCGTTTCTCCATGTACTTTATCAACTTCGCACACGATATGATGCTCAAGTACTTTCTACTTTGATCCCCTTGGATAACTAAGGTTTCACCATTGATTAGAATATGAACGGTTTTCTCGTCGCATACAATCCTAGCACGGTGTTTAGGCAACCAATCTATGGCAATTACGACATCAAAACTACCAAGCTTGATCGGCAAAAGATCTATGAGGAACGAGTGGTCTTGTAAAGGAATAGGGCAATTACGGATTACGGTGTTGGTTCGTATTATCTTTCCATCGGCTAGTTCTATCTCATAAGTGTATCTAAGGCAATTGGGGTGATTTCAAGTAATGGTGCAAAGGTAGTAGATACAAAACTCTTATCAGCTCCAGAATCAAATAAGATTTTTGCAGAATGAATGTTAAGAGGAAAGTAACGTATATAGTAGTTATAGTCTAGGCTCTAAATGCAACCTAGTTTTCTATAACCAATGCTCTGATACCAATCTGTAACACCCCCAAAATATCGCAGTGGAAGATTGTGTCATTTGGGTGCTACTTCATAATACAAAGTACAAGTTATAGAAAACGACCTCTAAATGAGACGTTTTGAAAAGTTACCATTCGATTAATGAAATCAGAGTTACAAACAATGAGGTCCCAAAGTATTATATATAAATGTTTACAATATGTTTCGAATGGTAAATACGAATGCATAAAGTCTTCAAAATATGTCGTGCGACTCTATGCTTCAAACTCTAGCTATCGCCTTAAGACCTGAGATAAACATGCTAAAAAGTGTCAACACAAAGGTTGGTGAGTTTATAGAGTTTGTTTAACATGTAAAGCCTTTAAAGAATGTTCACACAACAAAGGCATTGTAAATCCACTCAGTTCCAAGTTTCGCCCATACAAAACCTGCAACCTGTGCGTTTACAACCCACTGCTAAAATATAGTACATTTTATAGGCAAGCACACATACAGTCATAATAGTTCACATTATTGCACTTAGTGTTGCTCCGTCGATAAGGGAGACTTTTAAATTGGACTGCTTCGTTTATGTTGGGAGACTTTCAATTTGGACTGTTCCGTTTATACTGGGAGACTTTCGATAGAGAACTGCTCCATTTATGTTAGGAGACTTTCGATAGAGAACTGCTCCGTTTATGTTAGGAGACTTTCGAATTGGACTGCTCTGTTTATGTTGGGAGACTTTCGTGTTGCTCACACGGAAAGTAATAGCATTAGTTTTACTTCATCTCCGAAACTCAATGCGTGTGTTATCCAAGGAGACTTATCATGCGAACGAGGGGACTGCTCCATGTATGTTGGGAGACTTTCAAGTTTAGTATAACACAATCAAGTATAACGCAATCAAGTATATAACGCAATCAAGTATAATGCAATTAAGTATATTGCAATCATGTATAATGCAATCAAGTATAATGTTTGGTGTATTTGTAAAACAAAAAGTAAGTAGTTGAGCATGTATCTCCCCCAAAAGTTTCAAACGTGTATAAAAACGGGCTAAGAACTCACCTTAATAAATGTGATATCCAACGTATAACAAATCGATGGATAAGCCGAGAAACCTCTACGCGCAACCTAGAATATGTGTTGTCTCTTAGGTTCTAAAATGACGAAGTGAATATATAAACATGCCTTGTATAGTTATTACATTCATTATGCTTGGATACTTAACATTTTTGTTTTCCCCGTGTAAAATGACGAAGTGAATGTATAAGTGTTTACGTTTCTTATATTTAAGTTTTCCCCGTCTAAATCTACCCGTTACTTCTAAACCATAAATGATCACGACTCGGTTTTTATGTCCTCGGAAAGGTAATTGAATGTACTAAACAGATCAGTGGGCCCTACTGCCCCAGAAATTACTTAACTAACGTGAAATTTCTAATTTACCCTTGGATGTACTAGTTATTTCAATCGGCAGCAAACTGTCTCACAATTTTGGTCATAAGTCAAGTTCTACAACTCCGTTGAATGCACGGCCAGCGGCCACATTCAAGTTAGGGTGTTAGCTACAACTTTTATTCTTTGACCAACAGTTGGTTATATGCAAGTTTTATGAGTTTTACCCGTTCGAAATCTGTTACTCAGATTTGGACACGTTTAGCCGTTTTGGCTCTAGTTTATTCATCGGGATGAGTTACGGCACAAGCCAAACGGAGAAACGACCACAAGAAATCGATCTATAATTTTATGTTATTACCTAAGTTTCTCATTCCACGAATTTTACCCAGTAATTACGTTTACAGCCCCTGTTCAGTTTCTGTTTTGCAAATCTAGTCCTTTCGAAGGTTTCTGGTGTTTTAATCCATTTATCCAAGAACAATCAAGTATAATAAGCATATAGAACATATTAGATATATGAAATACTAGTATTCACAGTATGCAAATGATAACATAAGAGTTTGCTTACAATCCTTGTGATGAAACAAATCAAGAACCAAGAACTAGGACACTAAAATCTAAACCCTTTCAATATGAACCCGAGCTTCCAAATCCTTAACACATCATGCTAAACCTTGGTAGGATTGATCTAACCTTGTAAGAACACTTCTAACTCAGCCCTTTTCACCTTGTATAGCTCCTAATCCAACCATGGAATCACCAAACAAACTCTTGAATCATGTAGGGAATAACTAGGCCTTGAACTTTGATATATAACTTGTAGTTTGAAGATTAAAGAATCATGGTGTTGTGAATTGTTTGTTGGGTGTTTAAATGGAGAAGAAAGGGAGAAAAATGAGTTCCTTTTATAGCAAGATGAGGAGGTGCAAGACTTAGGATATTTACTTTACTTAGTTGCTAAGTTTCTACACATGTATAAGCTTCCTATGTAATTTTCGTGTCCTTATCTTGGGATCACTTATAAAATGGCCCATATGGCTTAAATTTTATTCAAGGCCTATCTAGGATGACTAGATATGAGTTGCTTGGTATTATCTTGTTTACGGAGTGAGTTTTGGACCCGTTAATTGCTAACTGTAAGCCGTAAATTCACGAAACATAAAATCGGGTATCCAAATAATATGAATCTTATAAATATGTTAAAACTTATCAATATACTCTATATAAGCATATTAGATTAGTGATACGTTCTATCGGGTTGCTTAAACGCTGCTAAAACTGAAAACGCGGGTCAAAAACGCGTAAAATGCAGTTTATCGGAAAAGAACGAGATTTCAGGGAAATGACCGTGGATTTATTTAGAGTAGACTAAATTAGTCTAAAAGTGATATGAGATGTCAAAATGTGGTTTTTGTCGTACGTGGGATAACTTAACAGTTATACGTGAAGTCTAAAAGTTACGCGATTTAATCAAAAATGTAAAACGTACAAGGTTAATTTCTTTATGGTCAAAGGAGGAGGGAAATATGTTTGAGTTTTCCAAAAAATGTAAAAGTTTCAAAATATCTTAGGAAATACAGTGCGGGAATGTTAAGTCTGGTTCTACGTAGATTTGTTTAAAACGTAAGTTTAGTCTCGTACGGCACAGGGTTTATTTGGTAACATTTAAAACAAATCTTAAAAATTCTCTAATTAATTATGAGTAATCTAAAAATTAATCTGATGTGGGGAAAATTTTCAGAGGCGGTTTTCGTTATGCGCGGGATGTAGAAATGGTGCTCCGACCAAAATGAAACTTTAAGACGATGTTTTCTTAATAACTGTTGCGAAAATGATCTAACGATTGTCCAACTCTCAGGTCATTACTAAAATAATTTATCTTACGAGAATGTGAAATAAAAATTTTATGGGATGAATAGTATAAAGTGAATAGTAACAGTGAATAGCAAAAATGAATAGTGACCCAAAAATGCGAATTGTTACACCTAGCACATACGCCCTTGCATGCGCATTGTTGGGTTGAGCGGCATTCCTTTTCGGGCACTGACTCTTGAAATGACCTTTCTCTCCACATCCATAACAGCTCATGTTTGCCAAAATCATGTTGTTTCCATTTCCAGGGTTTCGGTAATTCCTACCCTGATGACCCACTTTGTTGCACTTATCACACTTCATAGTGCAGGGTCCAGAATGGTACAACAAACATCTATTGCACTGGGGATGGGTTCCGAAATATCCTCTTCTGACAGTGGGTGCAGCATAAGCCCTTGCGGCTTCGTGTCTTCGGTTTTGCTGGTTGTGATGTTGGTTCGTGTTTTGGTGGTATTGGTTGTTTTTGTTGTTGTTCCGATTGTTGTTGCGGTTGTTGGATTGGTGGTTGTTGGGATTCAAGTTCTTTCGGTCATCGAACTTCCTTTTGTTATCACTCGATCCTTGTGCATTTGCGAGCTTCAATATCAGTTCCATAAGGCGGTGGGATATAATGACAACTTCCTCAACAGTCTTTGGTTAGAAGCGAGGACATCTCCTTCAATGCTTCGGACCGATCAAAGCTTCCAAAATCTTCTCATTGGTAGGGAACATATTAGGACACAGGGCCCCCAACTCGTGGAATCTATTGAAGTATGTCTTGAGGTCATTAACTTTTGCAGCCAAATGGTAAAATTCATCCTCCACCTTCTTTATCTCAGTTCTTAGGCAGTACTATTTCATCAACAGTTGTTTCAAATCAGTCCAGGAAATCCTGCAAGCTTCTTTCATTCCGATTGGTTGGGCATAAGCTTTCCACAAAGATAATGCATCTTCTAGCAAGGTTCCAGTTGCAAACTTAACCTTGCAATCATCCGTGCAATCACTTAGAAGAAACACTATCTCGAACCCCTCCAACCAATGAAGTATACCAATAGCACCATATGTTCCTTTGAAAAATGTTGGCTTGCAGTTCATGAATCCTTTGTAGCTACACTTACGGGCTACGGAGGACTCACTTTGGTTGGTTGGAGTGTTGGTTTCTTTCGAGTTTGCCACTTCAATAACATGTGCTGCTACGGCAATACATGCGGCTTCAAAGAAGACGAGCTGCCTCGGCTTCACGTGCGGCTTGGGCAATGCATTCAGCTTCAGCTTCTCGGGCAATCTCCACTTCTCAGGCAATCTCAGCTTCTCTCGCAATCTCAACTTCTCTCGCAATCTCAGCTTCTCTTGCAATCTCAGCTTCTCTTGCGGCAACTTCAGCTTCACGTGCCATTTGGGCAACACGTTCGGCTTCCGCAAAGCATGCAGCTTTGGCTCTAGCAGCGTCAGTGGCATGCTTAGCGATGGAAGCGCTAACACTATCAGCGGCCATCTTTCAGACAGTAGTTGGAGTGATGGTGGATGAGGTAGCTTTCTTCTTGACCATTTTTCTAAAATTACCAAGAGATAAACACCAATATTAAGAATCATTGACGATAATAAAAGTGATTACATATTATAAATATCATAATATTCAAGATCATCACTTTAAATCAATGAAATGATATACTGTAGTAGTTATAAACAGGAATAAGTGAATCGTGATTTATCTCAACAAAATCACAGCATGTATAAGGACATAGTAATCGGCTCGGTATATATATATAATCGATGAAAAATGAAATCACAACACAAGAAAATAGAAATACAACCATGATAACATAGATAACATCGATATGTAGTAATTGGTCACAACCATAAGTTACAACATCAATATTCTTATTCCATAGTTACAAACCAAAAGGATACAAGCCTTAATGCCTCACATGGCTGCTTTATGATACAAGTTACAAATAAAGATGACTACGACCTATGCATCGCCTGATGCGTCCTCATGACGGCTGTGAATCTCTTCAACCATGGCTGATAAATCTTGAATCTGCTGCTCACATGCTCGATCTCTCGCCTTGAGGTCATGTATCCTCTGCTCCAGTATGGCGGTGTGTACGTGAGCAGATACAAGCTCGTGATGTAGTACTCTCTCTCGGCCTAAAGCAGTATCTCTCAAAGTGCTGGCATCCTGAAGGTGGTCTCAAGCCTCTGAGTTAAATCGGTCACGGCCTCTCTCGCCTCCACTATCTGGGCGCTCATCATGTTAAACATTATCTCCATAGAATATCGACCAATCACGAGGTTCACCATGAGCTCGTTCAACTGGTCCTCACGCCTGGCGAGTCTAGCTGTTAAGAGAGGAATAGAATGGTGTACATGCTCTTCGGTCACTGGCAGAACTGTAGCTGGTGCAGTCATTGAGCTTCCCCCAAGCTCAAAGGTACTTGGTGTTCCCTCTCGTCTCTCCAATGACGGGATAGAGGTAATAGAAATGACGATCTTCTAGCGTCTACCTTCTTCCTAGGTCCAGGCTGGATATCCACGTAAGTAGTCATGTAGGGATCAGATGGTGATGGAGAATAACACGTAATGTTGAGTGGCAAAGGGGGCTCACTGAAAGTATCCAATGGTGGTCATGCTAAAGGAGGTGATGAAGTAGGAACTGTAGTGGTTTGGTGATAGAATACGGTGGGTGGCGGCAATGGTGAAGTAGTAGTAGGTAAGGTGGTAGGTGGAACTGGTGGTGACTGGGCTGGTGGTGATGGCACATCTGATGGTGGTACACGAGACATGGTAATAGCTCGCACATGCTTTCTAACCGTATGCTTGAAGATGGTATCTTTAGGATGCCATCTGTAAGGTACTTTGAATGGCTTGGGCTCATATGGCTTAAGGACTCAGACTCTACGTCGGCGATGACGGATCGGTATAGATGATGATGCAGAAGTGTCTGATGAGACAAAAGCGGTGCTCTTTGAAGACTTGGATCTTCCATCATCCACCGCAACATCTGTCGCGGGTAGCCATTGCTGTGACTTATAGTACTGATCCAGTGTCATGGGAGCAAAAGCAGTGCGCTCTAGAGAGCCAGCAAACATAGCTGGAATAGTAGGGGTTTAGGCAACCTCTCCTTCTTCAAAAGGTTCGGTCTTGTCCGATGCAGTAGCTGGTAGAGTTGGACTGGGGTGAACTCACATAGTGACAGTCATAGAGAACATGGTGTCTTCCATCACGGTATCTAAGGATAGAACAACCAGGTGGGATGCGGACATGGTACTGTTACAACCCATAAAATAGCAATGTAAGTAAAATGCCAAAATAATATGAACAACAAGATTTTAGTTAGTTGCGCACATCTGCCAAGAAAATCTTCATGCCTAACTAAAATGAATGCAATTTACTTATGATCTAGTGATGCATTAATCCTAATGCATAGAGCGGTCACAGAGGGCATAGCGTAGTGGTGTAAAATAGTCTAGTCTTAAAAGTAAGGTTATAGTCCAAAAGTTTTTAGAAAAACTCTTTGGTTCTCTATAACCTTAGCTCTGATGCCAATTTGTAACATCCCCGTGATCATAATGACAGCGGAAGACTAATCGGGGTGTTACTCGATTGGAGATCATAGTCAATAATCACATAAAACAACTCGAAAGAGACGTTTTAATAAAAATAGTTATCATTTATCGAAAACTCATTGTTGTTACAAAATATTCCAAATTGTTCAAATATTTACCCAAAATATTGAGCATGAGTTTGAAAGAAATGAAAACTTTATGTTTACACCACAAGGGAAGGTCTTGGTATGCCCACTCGGTGCCTTGAACATAATCTTCATTGATTACTTGAGATAACATGCTTAAAAAGGTCAACAATAATGTTGAGTGAAATCCATAGGTTTAAATTAAAGTTAAACACAAGAATATGAACATGATAATTGTAAACTAACAATATCATAAAGAAAATCACAGATTATTATGCGCTAAGCTCATGCAACCAAGACTCAACTACATACACCGAGTTACTGGTGCACATAAGTTTGCCTCAAAGGAGGTAATAGCCAATTTTCTAATGCAATTCAAATATGGTGCGCCCCGTTATTTCCTATAACCAAGACGGGGTCGTTATTCCCCATAGTACTATTCACGATATCTGTGTTCACTCGCGGTGACTAATGGTTCATGATACAGGGGACTTATGGATAAATACTTAGGGAATTCCAATAATCAAGAAGCGAACATTTATGAAAAACCTTGTGTTCGAGTTTAGAGCACGTATCTCCCTCGCGGGGTTTGCAAATAAAAGTAAAAGTGAGGCTATAAACCCACCTTGATGAAAATGAACAAGCACAATAAGGTCAAGCACGATGTAGCGGAGGTTCCAAACCGAAACCTAAAAATGAGATGGCGAGTCTCATAATATGATAAACCTTTGGTTCGCGACCAAAATAATAGAGCATTGAATATACTTTTTCAATAGATCATTGAATTATCCAATTCAATAGGGTGGTGTGCGTGCTTAGCGTTTTAAGTTTATTACGTGCTACATCAACTTAGGTTGATATTTATCAAAGGTCCTCACTTACGCATAAGTGAAATTTTCCCCATTGTGATCTTGTGGAAATAATGATGTTATTGAGTGTTTTAATTCGTTTATATTCCATGTGCGTTATTACCGGAATACGGTTTTATATAATTAAAGTTTAATAATTGTCAAACACTTTAAGTGATCAAAATACTCAATTTTATGAAGTCGTGATGAATTTATAAGTTTTCTAAACTTTTTCTCAAATTTACACTTTTTACCCTCAAGTTTTAAAATATACAAGTTTAGTCTCTCAACTATGGAAAAATGACAATTTCTACCCAAAACTCTTTTTATTCAAACTTTCCAGAAAAGACAGTTTTGACCCCTTTACAAAACTGTTTTGACAAAATGTTCCAAAATTCGATTTTTACACATGCGGTCTCCAAGTTTCCAACTTTACCATTTTAACCCAAAATTTTTTATTCCACTTTTGTAACTAGTTTGACAATATTGCATTTCCGCCCCTTGGACTTTCCATGCACACACGTGCATTATGCATATATCCCTTTTATCTATCGAAACTTTACAATATTTACCCTATACTTTTCATGCGACCAAAAGTACGTATAAACATACCCTTTTAGTTTCAAAATTTTACATTTTGCACCCAATATTCATACGATTTTCAAACATAGTCCAAGTTTATGTTTTTCGACTTGTATTTCATTTAACTATTTCGAAAACTTTTACTAGTTCATAATTAGCTTATGTGATCTTATAGCTTATTCATGTTTAACTTGGGCCGGTAAAAAGTCATTGGGCTTCATTTTCCTCGTATTAGGCCTTAAGACCCATACGGTTTTGGTTTGTTTATACAAATGAACGAGGAATTTGGGGAGGGTTTTAGAAGAGTTTTCAAGATGTTTTTACTAGGTTTCATGTTCATTTGGTGCTCGTGTGTCATTCTTTGTGCAAGAGTGAGTGTCAAGTAAGTTTTAGAATATGATATACGTGACATACAAAAGAAAGTGTTGTGCCTAGGTGCGTTTTAACATTTAACGTGTGACATATTCGTATACTAGGGTGAAAACAATGAAGAATCGAACAAGGTTTCAAAAGGACTTACAACACTCGTATTGAGTGGAGATGAAAGCCACGAATGAGCGAGTATGAATGATATCTAGACCCCTTGTTCTCCTTATATCCACAACGAGTTACCCAAGTTTCCTATCTTCCTTTTTATGCAATGATTTTCCCTTTCCCTTCCTATTTCCCTCGAACATACTTCTCACACCCCCAAATTACCTGTTTTGCAGCGGAATTGAATACCTTGGGGAGGACTGTCATAGCATCAAAGTTACAGTTATATCGAACGACCTAAAGTGTCGTTTAGAAAACACATCGTTTGATTTAATAAAACAATCAGAGTTTACAAAGTATAGGTCCCAAATGAAAATCAACTTGTGCGGAAATAAGTGTGTTACAATTCAAACGATGTTTTAAAGTGAGTAAAACCCAAGTGAAACGCGTCGTCACCACGACTCTATGATATGTCCATATGCATGCCATGAAGTGAATGCCTTAGATACCCGAGATAAAACATGCTAAAAAGTGTCAACACAAAGGTTGAGTGAGTTCATAGAGTTTGTGTTGAAATGTAAAGCCTTTAAAGAACGTTCATGCGGCAAAGTCTAAGTTTTTGGTCATATAGAATAGTTCACAAAGCAAAGGCATCGTAAATCCACTCAGTTCCAAGTCCCGCCCATACAAAACTTGCAACCTGTGTGTTTACAACCCACTGCTAAAAATAGTATGTCAAACTTGTATGTATATATCATAGTAGTTAAAAGTATAAATGTCACCACAAGGGTCTTCCAACACTCGTGTTGGGATGTTCCTCCAACGACTCACGTTGGGCTGTATCCATAAAATGGCCTTCCAACATATAAATATTGGGATGTTCCTCCAACGACTCACGTTAATGTATCCAAATAAATGGCCTTCCAACATATAAATATTGGGATGTTTGTAAATTAATAGCCTTCCAACAACTTAATTTGGAGCCACTAATTCTTGTATGTTTGTTCCAAATATGCATATGAAATCAAGTATAACCCAATCAAGTATAAAACGCAATCAAGTCTAAAGTATAGGTAATGTTGTTTGGCAAAAGAGTTTAAATGTTTGGATAAATAAGCAAATATCTAAGCCTCAAATAGTATATAGGAATTTAAACGAGTAAAAGCGGGGTATGAACTCACAGTAATATGTAAGAGTTTAAAGTACTTGTGAAAGTAAATGAAAATAGTTTGAGCATGTATCTCCCCAAAAGTTTGTAAACAATTAATAGAAAGTGGGGCTATGAAAACTCACCTGGTGTGATTGATATGCTAACAAAATGAAGTGCACGAAAGTGAGGCTCGAAAACTATCCTCGACCTAAAATGAATGTTATGACTTGAGTTATGATATGTTGTCGTGAATGCATGATTTGAAAACGTATCACCCAATATGCCACTTGAGAACTAGTTATATAAAAATATTGTTACTCGAATGTGTGACGGTTCCATGTCAAAAATAATTACTTTTGAGAAAATGGTGAAAATGTAGTTAAAACTATGTAACGGTTTTAGTAATTGAAAAATCGGTTTACATTAGACTTGAAGTAATATATACATAGGAAAACTAATTCGTTTTTAAGGTCCGTTTCCCCCGAAACGTCCGTTTAGGCCCTCAAAACCTTGATTAAAATCCTGACAGCATACTAATGCTGTGAATAGTGTTTTCAGTACGTTTTCGACTCAAAGTTCGGTTAACCATAACTCACTCGTTTTAAGTCCGTTTTCAAGTTCTTTATATCCACGCGAAGGTAATTAAGTGTACTAGTATATTTTTAAACTTTGGAGATTTCACAGAAAGTTTAAGGACACTGTTTGGTCAGTTGAAAATCGGGACTGCATGTACACTTTCCGGAAAATGGTAGTTTTTAAATCGTAACTTTAAAACCACATATCTTTTTCGTTATAACTCCGTTTTAGTCCGTTCAAAAGGCCACGTCCATAACTAAAAATCTATTTTCTAAATATTTAATAAAACTTATAAAAATGACTAACTTTTCGGAAAAATTATAAATTTCGACAGCGCCTTCCGCTTATTTTAAACTTTACCATTTTTATCTACTTGTTTAACCACAACTTCACCACAAAAATCCCTTAATCTACTCATCACCAATCCTACTAGTAAAACAACTTCATTTGATCATAACCAAAATAAATATTCATTGTGAGGCTAAAATATATATATACAAACTTAAATAAACATATATAAAATTTATGTAACCATTTCCTCCAAAAACCACAACTAGACTTTGATGATCCATTTTTCAAACTTCTCATTTTTATAAACTTTTAACTAGCACATGATTGTTATAAATATTTATATAGTACATATGGGTGATAATCTTGGATGATAATGAATAAAACCACAACAAATCAAATATGACCATGAGGACTTCATGAAAATGTATGAAAAATATATATGAAAAAGTAAGAGATGAAGTTTCATGCTTACAAGTTACTTGATGAGGTTTATGATCAAGGATTAAGCTTAAACACCCTAGGTTTTTATTTCAAAACCTAAAACAAGAGTGTATCTAGGTTGTGTAGAACTTGATTAGAAAATTTTTGTGATCCTCCTTACTATAACAATGGTGTGGCCGGATTTTTGAGAAGAAAAAGAGAGGAGAATAGCTTGACTTCACACTTTGAATTATTGAGATGAATGTGTTGTATGTGTAAAGTCTTGGAGTGTAGACTTATATAAGTAAAATATCTTAGCAAATCTTTAGGTGAATGATACATTTAATAATACATATCTTTTCTTTTCTTTTCTTTTTATTTATTATGTTTATAAATGTGTAAGTGTAAGTAAATGTAAAGTTACTTGGAAGTAAGTAGTAATTTGTAGTATTGTTAAGTAATATTAGTAAGTTGTATACACATTTGAATATTTAAAGTGGCGTTAGATAAAAATAGATTTTCACGGGTCAAGATAAAATAAAAATGAAGTCATAAAAATTATAAAAATACATTTCTTGCAAAATTTGAGTGAAATAATAATTATCGTGTAGTTTTTAAGAAAAACGTCGTAATAATATAAATTTAACGATTTATATACAAAATAAATTCAAAACACTAGGTAAACTCAAAATATATATTTTTTTTTATAAACTAAATGTAAGTATAAAAATATATCGGGATCATTTTTAGAAGTATCGGATTAAATGTTCAAAATAATAACTTACGCGATAACGTTTATTTAATATGAAATTTACGTGTTTAATGTGAAATGAAAAGTCATGAATGAACTAACATGATGCAAATGATGCTAATGAAATGTAGAATAAACTTAGTCCATATGAAATGTTCGTGATGATATGATCATGAATTTGCCGCTAAACCTTTAAGGTTACGCGAATCTGGAACACGCAAACCTAGTTTACGATAAATGATGAAATTGTGAAGCATGAATTGTTTTGAGAAATGACCAAAAATTGAGAATTGTGACATTCTTCCCATGTCAGAGGAATCACGTCCTCGTGATTCAATCGATGATACTATGGTTCGAACCTCGACAAGGGTTCTAAAAGTTTATGCTCGTGTATGGTCTAAATGATTATGTCAATGCTCATGCATATGAGTTACTCGGCCCACAAGATACGTTCTGTGCTATCGTGAGCAATTCCCATCCTAAATACATGCTTTCTTATGATTAGGCTCGATGAGACAAGCTTTCCCATTCTCAAGCAAAATTTTAAAAGACTTTTTGGTAACCGATTTTTACTTAATCCCACAACTCATCAAACAAGAACTGTCATACGATTAGGCTAAATCGGTTTAGGTAACGACTTGTTTCTAGCTCGATCTTTGCAACTGATCAAACAAGAACTGTCGCTCGGATCAAACTGGAAACAAGTGGTTTGAAGAAAATCTTTTGAAAATTTGGCTTGATTACTGAATTGCTTACACATATGAGACTACTACTCCCTTCATTGCATGATTCTTCCTGAATTAGACATAGGTGATCGGGCTATGTATAATTTAGGAGTAACTATGCAATGCTTGGACTAATCGACTCATATGATGTTTGGTGTTGAGTCATAAGTCCGCATGTATAAAGAATGTGCACTTATAATGATATGATGAGATGCTATGATGATGTGGTTATAGTCTAGGGTCAATGATGCAACCTAGTTCTCTATAACCGATGCTCTGATACCAATCTGTCACACCCCAAATTACCGTTTTGCAGCGTGAATTGAATACCTTGGGGAGGACTGTCATAGCATCAAAGTTACAGTTATATCGAACGACCTAAAGTGTCGTTTAGAAAACACATCGTTTGATTTAATAAAACAATCCGAGTTTACAAAGTATAGGTCCCAAATGAAAATCAACTTGTGCGGAAATAAGTGTGTTACAATTCAAACGATGTTTTAAAGTGAGTAAAACCCAAGTGAAACGCGTCGTCACCACGACTCTATGATATGTCCATATGCATGCCATGAAGTGAATGCCTTAGATACCCGAGATAAAACATGCTAAAAAGTGTCAACACAAAGGTTGAGTGAGTTCATAGAGTTTGTGTTGAAATGTAAAGCCTTTAAAGAACGTTCATGCAGCAAAGTCTAAGTTTTTGGTCATATAGAATAGTTCACAAAGCAAAGGCATTGTAAATCCACTCAGTTCCAAGTTCCGCCCATACAAAACTTGCAACCTGTGTGTTTACAACCCACTGCTAAAAATAGTATGTCAAACTTGTATGTATATATCATAGTAGTTAAAAGTATAAATGTCACCACAAGGGTCTTCCAACACACGTGTTGGGATGTTCCTCCAACGCTCACGTGGGGCTGTATCCATAAAAATGGCCTTCCAACATATAAATGCTGGGATGTTCCTCCAACGACTCACGTGGGGCTGTATCCAAATAAATGGCCTTCCAACATATAAATATTGGGATGTTTGTAAATTAATAGCCTTCCAACAACTTAATTTGGAGCCACTAATTCTTGTATGTTTGTTCCAAATATGCATATGAAATCAAGTATAACCCAATCAAGTATAAAACGCAATCAAGTCTAAAGTATAGGTAATGTTGTTTGGCAAAAGAGTTTAAATGTTTGGATAAATAAGCAAATATCTCGCCTCAAATAGTATATAGGAATTTAAACGAGTAAAAGCGGGGTATGAACTCACAGTAATATGTAAGAGTTTAAAGTACTTGTGAAAGTAAATGAAAATAGTTTGAGCATGTATCTCCCCAAAAGTTTGTAAACAATTAATAGAAAGTGGGGCTATGAAAACTCACCTGGTGTGATTGATATGCTAACAAAATGAAGTGCACGAAAGTGAGGCTCGAAAACTATCCAGCGACCTAAAATGAATGTTATGACTTGAGTTATGATATGTTGTCGTGAATGCATGATTTGAAAACGTATCACCCAATATGCCACTTGAGAACTAGTTATATAAAAATATTGTTACTCGAATGTGTGACGGTTCCATGTCAAAAATAATTACTTTTGAGAAAATGGTGAAAATGTAGTTAAAACTATGTAACGGTTTTAGTAATTGAAAAATCGGTTTACATTAGACTTGAAGTAATATATACATAGGAAAACTAACTCGTTTTTAAGGTCCGTTTCCCCCGAAACGTCCGTTTAGGCCCTCAAAACATTGATTAAAAATCCTGACAGCATACTAATGCTGTGAATAGTGTTTTCAGTACGTTTTCGACTCAAAGTTCGGTTAACCATAACTCACTCGTTTTAAGTCCGTTTTTCAAGTTCTTTATATCCACGCGAAGGTAATTAAGTGTACTAATATATTTTTAAACTTTGGAGATTTCACAGAAAGTTTAAGGACACTGTTTGGTCAGTTGAAAATCGGGACTGCATGTACACTTTCCGGAAAATGGTAGTTTTTAAATCGTAACTTTAAAACCACATATCTTTTTCGTTATAACTCCGTTTTAGTCCGTTCAAAAGGCCACGTCCATAACTAAAAATCTATTTTCTAAATCTTTAATAAAACTTATAAAAATGACTAACTTTTCGGAAAAATTATAAATTTCGACAGCGCTTCCGCGCTTATTTTAAACTTTACCATTTTTATCTACTTGTTTAACCACAACTTCACCACAAAAATCCCTTAATCTACTCATCACCAATCCTACTAGTAAAACAACTTCATTTGATCATAACCAAAATAAATATTCATTGTGAGGCTAAAAATATATATATACAAACTTAAATAAACATATATAAAATTTATGTAACCATTTCCTCCAAAAACTACAACTAGACTTTGATGATCCATTTTTCAAACTTCTCATTTTTATAAACTTTTAACTAGCACATGATTGTTATAAATATTTATATAGTACATATGGGTGATAATCTTGGATGATAATGAATAAAACCACAACAAATCAAATATGACCATGAGGACTTCATGAAAATGTATGAAAAATATATATGAAAAAGTAAGAGATGAAGTTTCATGCTTACAAGTTACTTGATGAGGTTTATGATCAAGGATTAAGCTTAAACACCCTAGGTTTTTATTTCAAAACCTAAAACAAGAGTGTATCTAGGTTGTGTAGAACTTGATTAGAAAATTTTTGTGATCCTCCTTACTATAACAATGGTGTGGCCGGATTTTTGAGAAGAAAAAGAGAGGAGAATAGCTTGACTTCACACTTTGAATTATTGAGATGAATGTGTTGTATGTGTAAAGTCTTGGAGTGTAGACTTATATAAGTAAAATATCTTAGCAAATCTTTAGGTGAATGATACATTTAATAATACATATCTTTTCTTTTCTTTTCTTTTTATTTATTATGTTTATAAATGTGTAAGTGTAAGTAAATGTAAAGTTACTTGGAAGTAAGTAGTAATTTGTAGTATTGTTAAGTAATATTAGTAAGTTGTATACACATTTGAATATTTAAAGTGGCGTTAGATAAAAATAGATTTTCACGGGTCAAGATAAAATAAAAATGAAGTCATAAAAATTATAAAAATACATTTCTTGCAAAATTTGAGTGAAATAATAATTATCGTGTAGTTTTTAAGAAAAGCGTCGTAATAATATAAATTTAACGATTTATATACAAAATAAATTCAAAACACTAGGTAAACTCAAAATATTTTTTTTTATAAACTAAATGTAAGTATAAAAATATATCGGGATCATTTTTAGAAGTATCGGATTAAATGTTCAAAATAATAACTTACGCGATAACGTTTCTTTAATATGAAATTTACGTTTAATGTGAAATGAAAAGTCATGAATGAACTAACATGATGCAAATGATGCTAATGAAATGTAGAATAAACTTAGTCCATATGAAATGTTCGTGATGATATGATCATGAATTTGCCGCTAAACCTTTAAGGTTACGCGAATCTGGAACACGCAAACCTAGTTTACGATAAATGATGAAATTGTGAAGCATGAATTGTTTTGAGAAATGACCAAAAATTGAGAATTGTGACAACTTCTCACAGTGGACGAGTTCTTTGGTTACAATTTGAGAGTGGATGTGAGTGATAAGAGTTTTAGACTTGTAATTTTTGCCAAATATTTGAAGTAGTTTATAAAGGAAACTTAAGTATGGTCTTAGGATTATTTTATGGTTTAGTGTTTGTATGTTTCTGAAGCTTGAGGTTGTAGCAGCGAGACTTCATAAGCATGCAAGGCCAAGTCGACTTCAAAACTTGTTTAGGGAACACATTATCTAAAGTTTTTCTAAGTCAAAAGTGTAGTCAAGGTTTAGGCAAATTTAATAATGTTGTTAGGGTGGCTAAAGCATGGTGTTGTGTCTCCCTCTTTTTCACTCTAATACGCAAACATAAAGACCAAAGGAGGGGGGGAATGAACTTGGCTTTGTTTTTGATATATTAGTTGTGTTGGTTTTGTTTTCTTGTCCGATTAAAAAAAGAGGAGTACAAAAAATTTCATCACAAGTTCTAATTGGTGTACTTGGGCTTCGTGTGGGTTTCGGTTGAGGCCTAAAGAATTAAAAGATGTGTTGGACTTGGACATTGGTATGGATCGGATCAAATGGAGGCCCAAAGGGAAGGTATATAGCGAGATGGGCTCGGGTGCAAGACGAGGCCCATTGGAATTGGGTGTGTGATTGGGCTTTTGGGCCCGGTCCATGTTAAATATATTTTATTTTTATTTATTATGTATTTTTATATAATTTTATATATATATATATATATATATATATATATATATATATATATATATTAAATATTTAAGGATATCGGGATTGAGGGGAATTTCGTTCTGATCATAACGATATATTTTTGAATGCTAGAGTCGCGTTGATCATGCATATACCAAATGATATGCAAATATGATAAGTGTAAAATTTCATGATGTTCTAAGCCGTGCTTTATTCATGATTAAGATGTTAATTACAATGAAATTTTTTGGGAGCTTACAACCACGTCCTCTAGAACCGACTTTGTTATTGTTAACAAGAAGAAACCAACCCATGTTACTATTAGAAATGTCAAACAACCACCTCCCCTAAAACAAAATCAAAGTTTTAAGAAAAACAAAGGTCTATCGTTTTCTAAACCAAACACAAATATAAGAAGACCAAACATTGTTTATCCTAGAAGTAACCATCATCAAATGGGATGGAATACTATTACACAAAATGGTTTTCCATTTCAAAACTTTACACCTTGGAATACTTTCTCACCTTTTTCGTATATGCCTCATATGAATGAAATGTATAACACCAATTGACCCATGAACAAATGGGTACCAAACTTTTGAGTTAATTGTTTTCTTAGGTGTGCCTAAAGGTTGACTTAGATCCAGACGAATGGATCAAGGATAGCGGGTGCACAAGGCATATGATCGGTAATAAAGATTTTTTCTCCACATACGAATCTTTCAATAGAGGAAATGTGGTGTTCGGAAATAGCAATAGCAAAATCATTGGTAAAGGTACAATCTCTCACAAATCCTTAAACATTAACGATGTATGTCACGTAGAAAACCTAAACTTTATTCTACTAACTATAGGTCAAATATGTGATAAAAAGTGCAACGTACTTTTTAGTGAAACCGGTAGTAAAATATTAGAAAAATGGAATTACTATAGGAAGAGGCATTAGAAAACATGGAGTCTATGTCATTAAAATCATAAATGAACCAAAAGAAAAACTTTGTCTTACCTCTATGGATGATACTTCATCCTTATGGCATCGAAGATTGGGTAATGCCAATATGTGACTTCTTCAACCGCTATCATCCAAAGAACTAGTAAGAAACCTACCCAAACTAAAATACGAACATCATTTTTATGATGCTTGTAACATAAGAACACAAGTCCATGCTAGTAATAAAGCTAAAAATATGGTTTCTACAACTAAGTGTCTAGAATTACTACATATGGATTTATTTAGTCCATTCGCTATTCAAAGTTACAGAAGTAACTTCTATACTTTGGTTATAGTGGATGATTACTCTAGGTATACATGGACTAAATTTTTAAAGAATAAAACTGAAACGTTCAATTAATTTGAAATATTAAGTAAGAAATTCCAAACAAAACTAGGAAGTCCTATTGTGTCAATTAGAACAGATCATGGTCGGGAATTTGATAATGAAGTGCAATTCAGAGCTTTTTGTGATGCTAATGCTATTACCCATAATTTCTCGGCGCCTCGCACTCCACAATCAAATGGGGTAGTTGAAAGAAAAAATAGAACCCTACAAGAAATGAGTCGCACCATGATTAATGAGAAATCTATTCCTCAAAATTTTTGGTGCAATGTCGTCGACACATCAACTTATATACTAAACCGAGTCCTAATTAGACCATTCTTAGGAAAAACTCCATACGAGTTACTATGAGGCAAAAAGCCTTCGTTAGAACACTTTCGAGTATTTGGTAGTAAATGTTTCATACTTAATACTAAAGATTATTTAACTAAATTCGATCTTAAATCAACCGAAGGTATCTTCTTAGGATATTCTCCTAATAGTAAAGCATACGTAATACTAAATAAATAAACCATGAAAGTTGAAGAATCTTTAAACGTAAAGTTTGACAAGAGTCCACCTAAAACTACCCTACCTCTTGTCGATGACGAGTTAATCAAAAGTGAAGTCCTAGGAATCAAAGAAAATTTAAATAAAGAAGATGAACCATTAAACAATGAAATCATCAATATTAAAGAGTCTAAAGATCATCCCGTAGAAAAGGTTATAGGAAAGTTAAATAAACGAACCTTAAGATCTCATGTCCAAAACCAAATTTGTCTATTTTGTTTTGTCTCAACCAAAGAACCTAAAAACACTCAAGAAGCCATAAAAGATGAAAGTTGGGTAATGGCTATGTAAGAAGAGTTAAATCAATATGTTTCTAACAATGTTTGGACACTTGTCCCTCCACCTAAAAACCATCCATAATCGGAACAAAATGGGTATATAAAAACAAGTTAGATGCAAACGGGTGTCGTGTCTAGAAAAAAAGCTAGACTTGTTGCTCAAGGGTATAACCAACAAGAAGGCGTATACTTTGATGAGACCTATGCTCCCGTAGCTAGATTAGAGTCTATAAGAATACTTCTTGCTTATGCTTGTGCTCATGATCTTAAGCTTTTTCAAATGGATGTTAAAAGTTCTTTTCAAAATGGTTTTATTAATGAATAAGTTTATGTAGCTCAACCTCCGGGCATTATCGATTTCGAAAAACCTAATCACGTGTTCAAACTAAAGAAACTCTCTACGGGCTTAAACAAGCCCCAAAGGCTTGGTATGATAGGGTTAAATCATTTTTAATTACAAAACGACTATACCATAGGGTTAGTTGACAATACACTTTTCACAAAGAAAAAGGACTTACAAATAATTATTGTTCAAATATATGTGGATGATACTATATTCGGATCGACTTGTCAAGACATGTGTGATTATTTCTAAAGAATCACACATGATGAGTTTGAAATGAGTATGATGGGAGAATTAAGCTTCTTTATTGGTCTACAAATAAAAAAACTAGAAGATGGTATATTCTTTAATCAATCCAAATACATAAAAGAAATGCTAAAGAAATTCGGATTAGAAGAGTCAAAACCAATAAGAACAGCAATGTCATCCGATACCAAACTCACCAAAGATGAAGACAGTGAATCCATTGATAACACCAAATACTGTGGCATGATTGGTAGTCTTCTCTACCTTACGGTTAATCGGTCGGATATCATGTTTAGTGTATGTCTTTGTGCTAGGTTTCAACAAGACCCTAAAACTTCACACCTAGAAGCCGTCAAAATAATATTTAGATATATTAAGGGTACTACTCAATTGGGATTATGGTATCCCAAGGGGACGGGGTAGAAACTATTATATATGCGGATTCTGACCATGCAGGTGATTATGCTGACCGAAAAAGTACAAGTGGTGTTTGCACTTTCATGGGGTGTTGTTTAACATCTTGGTTTTCAAAGAAGCAAACGGCATTGGCCATATCAACAACCGAAGCCGAATATGTCTCCGTATAAAAAAAGTGTCATCCAAAGACAACATATCCGACATTCTCACCAAACCGTTGAAGCAGAAACAATTCAACTTACTTCGTCTAGGTCCTCGTCTTATGGAACAATCATCGTGAAATATTTTCATTCTGCAAGGTACGTAAACGTTTGCCTTACCTTCTTTTCTGAGTCTAGGATCTATATTTCACACAACTCACAAACAATGTGGGGATTTATTTTCAAAACTCAAGATATTTTTTTCTCTACAAGAAATTCTTCAAAATATTTTCTAAAAAGATATTTCTCCCCGTATCATTTTTCTCAAATCACTCTCACGTCTAGGACAAACTTTTTCTTTCATTTTCAATACAAAGTAAAAACCGTTTTCATTGCATCTCATGTCTTTTGAATGCTAAAGGGAATACATAACTAATATGTGTTTTTGGGTACATTCAATTAAGCAAAAATGAATTAAGGAGCACTTGGGTTATCTCTCGTATATATATATATATATATATATATATATATATATGCTTTTTCACTTTTTTGTTTATTTTTCCTCTTTAAAAGGAGTCGAGATAACTGCAACTCCACATGGTTTTCATATAGGCACACACTAGGCACTATTATTTCCAAAAGCAAAATTTTCAACTGCCTAAGAACACCAGTTCCACGGATCCTAGCATTTACGCTGGAAGGATCCCTAAAGGGTCAGGTCTGTGGGAACCATGCCACAGTACCAAAAATTTTCTCTTATTTTTCTCACTTTGGCTAGAAACTTTCATATTTTCAACATTTTTGCTTTATCACTAATGAATATGTTACTTAATGCTTGTGTTCTCATGATCACGTGTCTTAAATTCATATCTAATCATTAGATTATACTCCACATTTTGGTTTTAGTATTCATTGCAATGCATTATTTGCTCTATAAACAAGGTTCTAAAATGCTTGCATATCCATAACTTTCAACCTCACAAACAAACATCATCATGTCACCCAAAAGATCCTCAAACATTGATGAACAATCTTGTGAAAACAACCCTTTTGAAGAAATACAAAACTTCATCCTACCACCTTCCGTAGTACCACCATCAACCAAATCTAGGAGAACTGCATGGATTAGCATCCGGCCTTTCTTATCTAAATCATTGTCAAAAATCCAATCACCAACTTCTCGTTCCCCACCAAATGACTACAGTGTAGCACCTCCATCATCTCCCACAAGTTCATCACCACACTCACCTAAAGAGTCTCAACTTGACACCCAAATCACCCTAGCAAAACTCCTCAAGACTCCAAAAACAATTCCACTACCCATGTCTTGTCCACAACCCGATCCATTTCAACCATCAAAATCTACCCAACTAGCCTCCAACTTAAACCCAAAAGAACTAGTCTTTTTAACACCTCCAACATATCCAAATACATTCTACAAAGAGCTTGAAAGATCACCACCTCTATCTCCCATCACCTTACAAGAACATCTAGGCTCTTATCCACAACCATTCACCAACACCTCCCTCACCATCTCTATTGCGAACATTGTCAATCCACTAGAGAACTCGCAATGGAAATAAGGGACAAAATGCGGTTCATATTCAACCATATCACTGATCGCATCAACATTATCACTCACCAAAACTTCCATAATTAACCCATATGCAAGAATGGAAGGAATGATAATAATATTCTCTCTATTTTTTCTCTATTCTTTTGAGTCATTTTAAAGAACAATCCTCGTTCTTAGTTTTACATTTGTATGTGGCATATATACCACTACATTTTGTTATTTTATTACAAGGCTTTGTTTACGTACCTTGGCTTTCTATCTTGTTTCTCGTCCTATACAAGATTATACTACATGTTACTACTAACATCTTTTTGTAGGTATTATATTTTCTCACTTGATGCCCAATTCTAAGGGGAGCTACCGTCAAGGGGAGCTAGTGCTTTGTGGGTCATACTTATTTTTATTCCACACTTTATTTCTTCACTAGGCTCACTTTTTATTTTGACAAAAAGGGGGAGAAGAAGTAAAACTTACATATACTTTCAAAACATACATCTAATCTTAAGTTTTACTCATCATAACATTATGTTTTGTCATCAACAAAAATGCGGAGATCGTTAATACAAATAAACTATAAAAACGTTTATTCATATTTACCGATCTCATTATCTTTTGTTGATAACAAATATAAAAGTATCATAAGTAAAATTATAAGAATACATGTTATTTTTGTAAAGTATATACATTTGTTCATTCACATAAAATGTTGTAATAATTTATTTTTTGTAATAGTTTATGTAATAAATATCCAAGACCCATGACCCATACTGTGGAAAAGTAGAAGGGGGTTAAATAGTTTTACCAATTAAAACTTCGTTTTATAATATTTAGATCAAATTATGTCAATCTATTGAATGTGTATGTTGGATGTTGATAGATAAGTACGTAAGTAAGTAATGCAAAGATAAAGAGTAAGAAGCACAAAACCACGACACGAGTATTTATAGTGGTTCGGCTACAAGGACACCTTCCTTGCCCTAATCCTCTCCCCGAGTCACCAACTCAAGAGTTTGTTATCACTACACAACATAAGCTCCTTATGGCGGAGAAGCCTTCGCAACGTCGCCTACTCTTTATGCGGTACAAGGCTAGACACCGGGTTCTTCCACGAGGTAGAACCAAACCTATCACAACGTCATCTACACTTTATTCGGTACAAGGCTAGATACCGAGTTCCATTACTAAGGAGGAACTACTACACAACACTACAAAACACCTATCCCAAAGGAGACCCACTCTTTATTACAACATCATCAAGGATATCAGTATCCTTGGACACAACCTATCTATATTTGTACATCGATTCACCATATCGATTGTACACCCTTGGCATCTTTCACTACTGCCCTTGACATGATCTTTTGGCACCTTTCACTAATGCCTTCATCATGGACCTTTGGCATCCTTCCCTAATGCCTTAGACACGGACCTTCGGCACCTTTCACTAATGCCTTTGACTTGACCCTTTTGGCATCTTCTACTAATTCCTTCAACACAACACTTCTAGAGAGGAAGAAAGAACTATCAACAAGAGAACTTTAGTAGTCTTGATGATGACGAAGCTAGACAACTCATGGACTTGAGCTTCCTCAACTTCAAGAGGTGGTGATCTCGCCTTTAAGGGGAACCTAGAGAATCACACAAAAACAAACACAAACTACAAAGAAAGATTCTCTGGATCTGAGGTTAGAGAGTTTACAATACTTATAGAAAGTATGTGTAGAAGTTTCAACTTACAATGAAGAAATGGCTCACTATTTATAGATAAAAATTTACCATTGTCCCACGGATCCCACGGATCCCTTTCTTGAGGGATCCGTCTAGTGTATTCCTAGGCATCCGTAGGACGCTTCCCCCTAAATGGGTTGTGGGTCATGAATCATGGATCATGGGTTATAGACTTTGAACCATGGGTATCCAAATAGATACAATGTATCTAGAAGATTCAATACATCTAGTCAATGGGTCATGGGTTAGCTCCATGGGTTATGGATAATACCCATTATGACTTATACAAGATGTCATGCAATGGGTCATGGGTTATGGATCATGATCCATGGGTATGGGTCATGGACTTTGGGCTTTACCCAACTACATTTAATGTATTTAGTCAATGGGTCAAATACTTAGACTTCTACCCATTATGTTACCCATTAAAATACATGCTAAGTATGTATGTATATATATATATATATATATATATGACTACCCATTATGTAAACACTAGTTGTTATACATATGCATTACTATAACATGAAAACACTATTACTTTTTTAGTGTTTTATATGAAAACATAAGTTTGTTAGTAAACGATTGGCTCAAACCATTTACATATTTTATTTGTTTTAGTATAGTGATTTTATGTTTGTTATTGACAAAACATTAGAAGATCGTAAAATATAAATAAACGTTTTTACGGCTTTTTTGTATTAACAATCTCCCCCTTTTTGTTGATGACTAAACATAATATTATTTTAAGGAAAACCTAAAATTCGTAAAAGTTTGAATTGGAGTTTTTACTCTCTTCTCCCCCTTTTTGTCGAAACAAAAAGAGCGTCGAAAAGAAACTAACACGTGTGACAATAGAAAAATATGAAAGCTAGAGAGTAAGAGAAGAGATGGATTCTCTTCTTAGCTCCCCCTTGACCGGTCCATCCCTTTGTGAGGGCGTCAAGTAATTAGAAAGACTAAGTGAGGGCTTTGCAATTGGTTTCGTCTTTTTCACGAAAATGCTCCCCCTTGACGAGTGCTCCTTTACAAGGAGGACGTCATGTAGTTATGGTAATCCTATGTGAAAGTATTGCAAATGGTTTTGAAATTGTTTTGCTTTGACAAGAAACTCCCCCTAGCTAAGGGTGTCAAAGTCTCCATGTGTATATTGAAAATCTACAAAAAAAAAGTTAGAGAACAAGTATATAATGCATAATTTCCTGAAAATAAGACTCAAGTTAGTAATTAAAATGTCTTCTGTTTCATAGATCCCACAGTTCCTCTCTTAGAGGGATCTTTCTAGGCTAAAAAGAGGGATCCGTCTGCCTATAAACTTAAGACAGCAATGGTGATGTAAAATGTGATGTTACATCAAAATGAGTTATGTATTAAGGCATCAAACATATTCTCAAGACAATATGTCATATAACATGTAATTTCATTCAATAAAAACTAGAGAAAAGATTCTACATATCTCTAAAACTAAGAGAATGAACAATACATGTATTAAGATTCCTAAACTATCTAAGTTAAGGTTAAGCCTAGGACACCACTTGAATCCTTAAGCTCAAGGTTGTTTAGGTTTGCTGACTTCATCGAAACGTTCGAGGAGGTGATAAAACATGAAACGCACTCTTCACGTAGTTCATGTACCAAGCCTTCAACATGTTGACAATGATAATAATCTTTGTCATGGCTAGGAAATGGTGGAGGTAAAAATGGAACTGCTTGAGATGGAAGATTGGGTTGAGTTTCCACAAAAGAAGGAAGGCTTTGTGGAGGCACATTTGGAGGTTGTTCAACTAAAGGTGGTGGTGGTGGAATATGTGTCGAGGATGGAGGTAGAGAGGTATCTACTTCCATGTGATCGGGTTGTTGACTTTGATGATTCCTCATAATCCAAAAGGGACTATTTTAGGGTGATGGAGAGAAGGATACCAGTGCTAGTGTCGATTCAACACCTTGATTTTGTTGCGCTATTTTTCTCTAGAAAATGTTGGCAATGGTAGAGGATGTGATGGCCTAGAAGGCAAGTACTCTAAGTTGTAGAGGTGTGGAGATGAAAGTGGAATGGTGAATGATAAGGCTCTAGGCACTAAGGGTGATGGTTTAGTTGAAATAGGAGTGTTTGATTTAGGAGGTATATGGGTGTTTGGCAATGGTAGTTTTGTGGGAACAATCCTTTTGGGGATCTGTTTGATTGGTTTAGTTGGTGGAGGGGAAATCCCAGCTTTTGTGGATTTAGCGGGAGATGATTCGGTTGAAGAAATTTTGTGAACAACACGAGCAAGTTTACTGGGTGGTCCTTTGGTGGATGAGTTAGCACTAGGAGCTTTCCTTATGATGAGATGATAAAGGTTAGTGAGAAAGAACTTTCTAGTTGCTGAGAACTAAGTTGTGGATGGTGACTAAGAAGTCCTAACAAGATGGTTTATAAGGGGAATGATTTGGAAAGTGCATTCAAGGCTTTAAGTCACTAAGATCCTTTGTAATGTGATGATTTGCATGCACAAGAGTCAACTTCAGATTTGTAATAATCAAGAAGGTTAATTAAGGTAATATGGAGTGTTCAAGTTAGCAAGGAGAGTTTGAAATGATTGTTTTAGCTAGGATTAGCTGAATCTGTCAGCCGTTTCCCACGGTTCCCTCCAATGAGGGATCCGTCTAGGCTAATTCTAGGGATCCGGCTCTTAGCAGCCAAGAAAAGAGGAAAATGATGTTTTGTGATGTCTAGTACCTACACATCTTGAGTGTTTCAGTCTTCTTAAGTGTCTTAAATGAAGAGGGTATAAATGATCAAGAGAAATTATTGATGGTAGCTAATAATTGCCTTTTATGGAAAGAAATAGGACTTTATGACCACCAACAGGTAATCAAAGATGACACTAGGAGATTTAAGAGTGTCAAGAGGTGTTTAAATGATCCTAGAGATCAGATGGTTGCTTAATAGATATTTAAGAAATTACTTAAAAATTATGATAAATGAAAAACTTGTTTTTGGCCCATTTTGAAGTGAGAATGACTAAAATCAATTTGCTAAAATTGAAAGAATTATAAAACTAGATGTGTTGACATGTGAAATGATGTGTGAGCATTGGAGCGGAAGGATGATGAGTTTTGGTGAAATGATAAATCAAAAAGCATCTTGAATATGATCCTAAATTAGCAATGAGTGAGTGTGAGGCCTACTGAGCTTGAGGAAGACTTTCTTGATCCTAAAGATTCGTGTTTAGCTAGTATGAAGTGGTCTAGGGGAATGGTTTGATGAGTGGAGGTCTGAAAAACTTTTTCTGTTTCCCCGGATCCCACGGTTCCCAAAATGGTAGGATCTGTCTAGTACAAAGTGAGGGATCCTGCTCTTGCAAAACAGTACCTTCACAGAAGGTATGCAAAATTTGCACAAGGTATCGTATATTAAAGCCAGTGATTTCTAAAGAATTTGAACATCTATATAAGCGAGACATCAAACGATAAATGTTTTATTTCATGAGAATGATCATATTACAAAGATAAAAGATAAATCCTAGGATTGAACCTAATTAGAAAGGAAACTAGGTTTCTTGAGAGTTTTTACTAGATGGATCGTCAAATGGATGATGAGTATTTGCCAATTCAGGGAAGAAGAAAGACGTGATGTGAGATGTGTTTAGATGTTCCATCATCTTGTTCACAAGTACGTACAACAGACTTTGAAATTGAGGATGAAAGTACATGATATGATGATAAAGGCATGTCAGGAACATTCCATATGGGATTAGTTTGTTCTTGTTACCTTGAAGGTTTACAATTCATCTTGCGAAGAAGTGGGCGAGATTGTATGGTTGTTGTGTTAGCAAACAATACATTATGTGAGCACAACCAGCGGGAAGAATTTCTTGATTTCCCATAAGACTCCAAATATTTTCACGTAGAATGACAGCGAGAGGTTTAAGATCATCTTGGATATCACGTGTATATATTATGTTTGGATCCGAGTAATTGGATTGAGGTTTGCATAACATGCGAGTTAATTCTTGAGGGGAAGGTATGTGTGAGCAATATAGACTATTTTCTTCACGAAAGTTGAAGAGAGAATCAAGAGACCAATCTTCAATGAAGGCACATTGTCCATGATTTGGAATTCGAAGAATGTGAGCAAATTGCCCATGAGTTAAAATAAACTTTTGGCTTTTGATCCTCGTTACGAACGAGTTCAACTTGACGGAAGAATTCCAATACAAATTGTAGACAGATTTTCTCGTTAATTTCGAGAAGGCCTTCTAGTCCTATGGTTCAGAATGAGGTATTGATACCTTCTTGGTATAGTAGAGGTGTGTCAACAATACGTCCTTCATGGAAGTGGCGAGTTTCGAGATTATTGAACCTACGGACATGATTGCCATGTGTGTTGGGCTCAAGGGAGATATTCGGAATGTTGACATAAGTGAGTTGAAAGGTTAATTCAAACTCATGAATCATGATGAGATCTAAGGAAGTAAAATGATTAATTTATATGATCGAGTTTAAGATATGGTGATGTATCAAAAAGGAAGAACATTGGATAGGTAAAAATAATCTCCTAATGTTTTTATTTTTTTTATCCTTATTTTTATTAACAATGACAATTAGCTTACTTACTACTAATATTCTAGTACGATTTTTCCTTTTATGTTAGATTTTTGTGAAATGGTTCTTATGTTGCATGAGATTCTGTTTCCCAGTTCCACGGTTCTCACGGTTCCCTTTTGAGAGAGATCTGGCTAGTTAAACCTTAGGGATCCGTGGATCTGCAGTGACAGAGAAATGATCTTGACGTAAAAAAGATTTTTGCAACTTTTAGGTTTATAAAGGAGGTGTGTTTTAGACAATATTTACTACTTATGTAACACCCCAACCCGCTAAGGGTAGAAGTATTACAAAATGGTGTCATATCAAAGCATACATAATGAACATAACAAAGCAGCGGAAGTCTTAAATAAATAACCAAAGGAAATCCAGCCAACACGGCTTAAACGTTACATAAGTTCATCAAAAGAAGAAGGAATAAATCCAAGACATAAATAAGCATAATCCGAGTCTAAGTAATGTCAACATAATCAAGCAGAACTAAGATGACTAGAGCCATAGATCCACATAACCGCTCATCACTCAAACCCATAGCTAAGATCCCAGCTTCTAGCTTAATTACCTGTCGCATGGAAAGAAAACGCTGGCTGAGCTTAAAAGCCCAGTGAATGATATATATATAACAAAACGAATAATCGAAGGGTAAGTAATGAGGATATCATAATCATAAGGTGCAATGGGAAATATCATAAGGCATATCAAAGGATAATAAGAGAAAGGAAATGGAAGGTCAGCCATATACCACGAGCCCATATCATATCAAACACATATCATATCATATCATATCATATCAGTGTATTCGGAGGGGTGACCTCGTAATACCAAATATAATGGAGGGAGACCTCAAGTAACATGGAGTGATCAACTCCCGAAATGTGAAGACGCGATTGCACCGACATCATTCACCATATAAATCTCCAATCAGATCAAATCCCTCGAAACATATCATATCTAGGATGCATCCATACGCCCCCCACTGGCCAAATCATATACATATAGTGAGCTCATAATCATATCATATCATAATAGGGGACGATGTGTATCATCACTCGTTACACACCGAGTCATGCCATTGGTGCATCAATGACACGGTCAGTTACCTTCGACTAGGAACACATATTTGGCTGGTATCGGATGAAGGGTCAAAGCATATTCATATCATAAGGGTTCATATCAAAGTTCATATATAGTTTCATATCAAAGTTTAATATCAAAGTTTCATATCAAAGGGAGCATAGCAGAGTCATAGGGAAGCCCTAATCATGAGGCTTAGAGTAAAGCGTAACAATTCAAGCTAATATCGAAAGATGTATAAAAATCAAGAGAAACCTTAAGAGGTAAGGTCAGAATATCTGTACCTTATTCCAGCAAATCACAACGAAAGTAAAATCAAGAAAGCAGATCAAACCCGTCGCCCGGAACCTATATGAATTAAATAACGCTCTATAAGAATCAGATTACCCGTTTAAGACGGCTTTCTATTTTTAGCAGGTTTCCACTTTTAGTAATCTGTCTATTTTAGGCAACTTTCTATTTTTAGTAACTTTCCATAAATAGCAGGTTTCCATAATTAGTAACTTTCCATAATTAGTAGGTTTCCATAATTAGCAAGTTTAGTTACTTATCTTAAGTTAAATAGTGAAAATGAGTATTATTATGATTTAAGGATCAATTATGACAAGTTATAAAAGTTTAGGGTTTAAAATGTCAATACTACAAAGTATAGGGTAAAAAATGTAATTATAGCAAGTTTACTCATTTTACTCATTTAATCCATTTAGTTAACATATTAACAAGTTAATCCATCAAGTTTCATAATTTACAAATTAACCCCTTATCTTTATTAAATCCTTAATTACAAAACCCTAGTTTTTTATTATAATTAACGTATAGGTTTTAACACATGTAGACTCGATTATCATAGATTACACAACATATTAACCAACACCCCATTTGGGTCGAGACATCCTTCACCAAGACATATATATTACGCCCCATATACAAATCAAAACAACCTCAGAATCATTTGTTATCGATTCCATTTATCACATACGTAATCACATAGTTTCACAAGCTCATTTAACCCTTTAATATAAATCATGTATGTCAACATAATGAGAGACCAAAATCAGATTTGTATAAAGGTTTACATGTTACATAACATTCGAATCATATAGGTTTAGAATCATGATTTTATGTAATCCATTTTATCATTTTATGTGACAAACATATCCATCATTTTATATGTTCCATATTTTCGTATAACAAGCCCTACACAACATATAACAAACCCTAGTAGCGTGTACGTGACAAAGAAACAAGAATCAAACCACCACGATCAAACCAAGACTTCCTTGGCTTTAACCAACCCTACGACCTAAAAGAATACCCCTCGTCCAAGCTTCCAAACACGATCACGAGCCCACCAATCGATCACACACGATCACAAGCCTCCTAGGATCACTTTGCTTCTTTGATTTTCGGATGGAATGAAGAAAAATAAAGGGTGCCGCCACTTTTGTGAAAGAAAATAGATCTAGGGTTTACTTTGTGTTTTTGAAATGAAAAGGAAATGTGTAAATGAGATAATTGAAAATTGATTTAGATAGTAATGAAGGAGTGAATAGTGGCCGGCCATAGAGGAGGGGGAAGACCATTTCATAGACTTTCCAACTTATCTCTTTATTATGTATATAGTCTCCTTTGTAGTCCAAGTTAATTGTGTACATATTGATATGTTTATTTGTTACTTAGAATTTAATCATTTATGTTCTTTTAATCTATATCATAAGTTAATTACTTTCATAATGTGTGTATAATATTTATAAGATAACTTGTTAAATGATGTTGACGTGTTTCCCGAGTTTGTAAAATTTTAAGTTTGAGGGCAAAATTGTCATTTCACGCGTTTGAGATTTTAGGGTTTTACAACTCTTCCCCTCTAAAAAGAAAATTTTCGTCCTCGAAAATTGAAAAGGAAACGAAGCAATAAACGAAGACATACCCGATGATGAAAAGAAATGTGGATAACTAGCTCGCATAGATTCCTCGGTCTCCCAGGTAGCTTCACGCTCTGGGTGATTCTTCCAAAGAATCTTAACAAACGGAATTACTTTGTTTCTCGTCGATCTAAAATAGCTTCGGGTTCTTCCGGTAAGGACATATCCGGCTGAATCTGATCCAAAGGATAGGAAACCACGTCTAACGGATGATAGTTGTATCCCCGTAGCAGAGATACATGAAACACATCATGAACATGAGATAACTGAGGAGGTAGAGCTAGCGGTAGGAAACCTCCCCAACACGATCCGAATCTCGAAGGTCCGATGAATCGAGGACCCGAGCTTGCCTTGATTCCAAACGCTTAATACCACAGGACGGCGAAACTTTCAGAAAAACACGATCACCAACACGAAACTCCAAGTCGCGCCTATGCTTATCGGCATAACTCTTTTGCCGTGAACGAGCCTCCTTCAATCTTTCCCTAGCAACCGCCACCTTCTCATTAGTAATCTCAATGAGTTCCGGACCCTCAATCGAACGCTCACCTACCTCATCCCAACAAATAGGTGCTCTGCATTTCCTCCCATATAACAACTCATATGGTGCTCCTTTGATGCTAGCGTGCCAACTATTGTTGTAGGCAAACTCCACTAAGCACAGATACTCATCGGTTCCACCCATTCCAATGCACAAGCCCTCAACATGTCCTCAAGAGTCGAATAGTCCTCTCCGTCGACCATCAGTTTGAGGATGAAAAGCAGATACTAAACTTAAGACGCGTGCCCCAAGCTTTCTGAGACTCTTCCAAAGCTGTGGCGGAAGCGGATCTCTATCGGAAACAATAGCATTAGGAGTACCATGCAATCTAATAATCTCTTCTTTGAAAAATCTCGCCAATCTACTAACATGATAATCTTTCCGGATAGGTAAGAAATGAGCGGATTTGGTTAGTCGATCAACAACCACCCAAATTGCATCATGTCTTTTAAATTAGGAGGCAAACCTGCGTGACATAATCCATGGAGATTTCTTCCCACTTCCATGTAGGAATATCTAACGGCTACAACAAACCACTAGCCCTCTGATGCTCAATCTTAACTCCGGCCCTGCCGACAGTCATACACCTAGCTACAAACGAAGCCACATCCGCTTCATACCACCACGAAATGTTGCTTAAGATCCCGATACATCTTGGTAGAACCATGATGAATAGTGAAAGGGAACCATGAGCCTCCGACAAAAGCAGTTTCACGCAAAGCATGATCATTGAACACAAAGTCGACCCTCATACCATACGGCGCGAAACCATCAACACCGAACTCATCGCTTACCTACCTCGATATTTCGAACTATAGACCAAAGCTCACCATCATCCTTCTGAGCTTCCTTAATCCGCAATATAAGGTTGGACTCTACCCTCAAGCTCGCCCAATAACCATCATAACCCCGAAAACAAAATTCCACATCCATAAGCTCAAGATCGTGAAGAACCCTGGGTTCAATCTCCAAACTAGCAATCATACCCGACTTTCGGCTTAGTGCATCTGCAACCAGATTAGCCTTACCCGGGTGATCTGGATGTTCGTGGTCGTAATCCTTAAGCTCTAACCATCTCTCTCGCCTCATATTGAGCTCCTTTGTGTGAATATATACTTTAAACTTTTGTGGTCGATAAACATATCACACGACTCACCGTACAAGTAATGCCTCCAAATCTTTAAGGCAAAAACCACCGCAGCCAACTCCAAATCATGCGTGGGATAATTCTCCTCATACGATTTCAATTGCCTCGAAGCATAGGCAATCACCTTACCATGCTGCATCAATACACAACCCAATCCTTTCTTAGACGCAGCCACCAGTAAATCAAAACCTCCGAACCCGATGGAAGTGTCAAAATAGGCGCAGAAACCAATCTCCGTTTCAACTCCTCGAAACTCTTTTCACGCTCATCCGTCCACTCAAACTTTTCTCCTTTCCTCATCAATTTCGTCAAAGGTAACGCCAATCGAGAGAAACCCTCAACAAAACGACGGTAATAACCAGCAAGCCCCATAAAACTTCTAATCTCCGTCCACAGAGTAGTAGGTCTCGGCCATTTTTTGATAGCCTCAACCTTAGATGTGTCCATCTTGATACCATCAGACAACCAAGCGTGACCAAGGAAAGCAACTTGGCTCAACCGAATTCACACTTAGAAAATTTTGCATACAACCCGAGAAGAGTCTCCAATACAATACGAAGGTCTTTGCCGTGCTCGGCCTCACTCTTAGAATACACGAGGATGTCGTCGATGCAAACGATTACAAATTTATCGAGGTATTTGTGGAAAACACGATTCATAAGGTCCATGAAAACTGCAGGTGCATTAGTCAAACCAAAAGGCATAACCAGGAACTCATAATGGCCATAACGAGTGCAACGCGGTCTTAGAAACATCTTGCTCCTTCACACGTAATTGATGATAACCAGATCGTAGGTCAATCTTAGAGAAAAATTTTGCACCTTGCAACTGATCAAACAAGTCGTCCGAAAAGGAAGAGGATGACGGTTACGGATAGTGATACGGTTCACTCACGTAGTCAATACACAACCTCATACTCCCATCCTTCTTCTTAACAAATAACAGATTAAGCCCCAAGGTGAAACACTGGGCCTAATAAAGCCGTTCTCCAATAGTTCTTGCAACTGTTCCTTCAATTCCTTCAATTCGATCGGTGCCATACGGTAAGGAGATTTAGATATAGGTTCAGCCAGAATCAAATCGATGCCAAATTCAACTTCCTCATTGAGCAATACCGGGAAGTTCATCGGGAAAATGTCGGAAAATTCACGTACTACGGAAAGACTTTCGATGGTAGGAACTTCAAGAGAAGTATCCTTAATGGATGCCAGAAAACCAAGGCAACCATGCGAAATGAGAGTGCGAGCTTTCATAGCCGAGATGATCTTAACTGACTTAGGCGGTTGAGCACCATGATAAACAAAATCAGGTTGGTGAATATTACCAAAGATAACAATTCGAGCATAGCAGTCAATGGTAGCCCTATGAAAGGTGTAACACCCCCAAATTTGGTTTAGCGGAAGCATACGTGTTATTTGGGAGCGTTACGAAATTGGTGAATCATAACACAAGTAATACAGAACGGAATACATACTCCATTAAATTTCATAAAATATTTTGAAACAATATCTTACAACATTGTTTAGATGGATGGGCATATCCCATAATTTTTGTGGTCCCAATATAAAAACATCTTTTATTTGTAAAAGCTTTTCTTTAGAAATTTCTACGACCATTTATCCGCCTCTTGCCTTGCATCCATGATCACAACTAAGCACCTGAGAAAATATGCTAAAAAGGTCAGCTATAAGCTGGTGAGTTCATAGGTTTAGATTAAAATAGTAAGTTTGGACCATAAGCACAGGCATATAATCATTATCAAGAATATAATGATATATGGATGTAAGTCTTTTACGTTAGCTCTAAGTTCATGCAACCGATACTACGACAGCCTCGTATGCTAAAAGATGTCATACAATATAGGGGCCCATAGCGAGTGTTTTGTCCCTCTACACTCGGTTTCGACATGGTATACGTTTCGCCTTGGCCTAAGTATGGCCAACCGAACGGAGGAGTCACCCTCAATAGATCTACTTATAACATTCGCGTTTCCCAATGGGGAATTGACGGTTCATGAGAAAGGGCATTCTCTAGGGACATAAGGGCTTAGGCTAAACCACGTAATAGTAATCAAGTAATAGTTTTGGTCCATAAGTGTTTTGCATATTTCTCACCCCAAAATGTATAAAACAATTTATCAAGTAAAAGTGGGGCTATGAAACTCACCTTTGCAATGTGCAATCCAAAAGTGGGATTAGTGATTGTTGTGAAGCGGCACCGACACGCGACCTAGATAAGGAGGGCAATGTTTTTAGTTCATCATTTTTAGGTATTGCCTACTTAAATAGTTTAATTGTTTTCATAGTTGTATTAAAACTATACTTTAGCTTGTAAAAATAATTGGAAGGTTTTTCTAGTAAGTATATGAAGGTACGTATATACTTTCCTTTGTTGACATTAATATGGTTTTAATCTCCAAAGTTTGATATTAGATTGTTCCACTAGTAAGTATATAAATGAGTAGGTATTTAGTTAAGTTGACACAAAAATGGTTTTGTCAAAGTTTATATTTAACTGATTTATTTTCTAATTACCTTTAGAAAATGTTTAGGTTAAGTTTGAAAACCTCAACTTTAACATATAATGAAATGGCGTGGTGGTTTTATCTATTTTTCATGATTTGTTTTTAATACATATACATGGTTCTAAATGCGAAATTCGCTTGACCTACATTTGTTTACACATTGACGTTAAACGTTGACGTAACCATTATTAGGTGAATCATGTTTTTTTTAAATGCTTGTGGCTCATGCCACGCTCTTATACGTTTTTAGTTAAATTCCCATTAGTGTACATACCGGCGTTAAAACAAAGCATACGAAGTGGAAAGAAGACATTCGGGAGTGAGTTTTTGGTCCATAGTTTGGCTTCCGATAATACATTTTGAGTTTATTTTTGCGGTTTGGCTTGGACTACCAAACGAAACTCGAATCACGATGGGCTGTGGCCCAGCATTGATAAGAATAGGGTACCACAGTTGGGTCTAGGCCCGAAGTGGGGCTTGTACAAAGGGGCATGTTTCGGCCCATTGTTAAATAAATGTACCCTCATGGAAAACCCATGGGCTGTGGCCCAACACAACAAGAATACAGGGGGAACAAGTTTTATGCAAGATTTTGTTTTGACATTTATCACATACCGCTTTTAATACTATAGTCCTTGCTACCATTAAGGAGTACTTGGAGACTATATGTTAACCAAGTATGCTCGATTGAGGAAATGATATAACGTACACTAGTTGAGTACTACTCAAAATGTCGCCACTATCATTTCTTACCTTTGACAGTAAAAGACCAAACTAACACGATGCCGAAGACAACTTAAGTTCTAATGTGATAAAACAAGAATATCATTTGTCAAGACACCATGGTTATCAGCATCGCGAATACTTAACTTTTCTAGTTCCCGATGTCTACATCTCGACGAATCGTGAACATACTAGTGACGAGGGCAATCCTAGCATGACCAAGTAAATTTTTAAGGTGACACTTTCCGCAAGATTTTGACCACTGTTTAGGAGATGTTTCGTATGTCACTTTTCATTCTAAATTTGACACTAGTAGATTGGACAACAAGTAGTTTGACAATAAACTTGAACGACTTCATGTGACTTGAACTTTTATAAATCTAAACTTCTAGTTTTCTTGCTTTTCATTTCCTTTGACAGAATAGTAATAACAAACCCAAGACCAGATAAATCCAACATGACTAACAAAATTTCCGTGTTTCAGTAGTAACTGCGTTATTAACAAATCTTCTTATGAAACTTGACTTCTCCGTTTTTCTTGTTTCACCTCTCGACAGAAAACTCAAACACCCAATAATATATAGTTTTCGACATAAAGTAATTTGAAGAATCAAACCGGTAAAGCTTTATGATATCATTTGGTACAAGTTTTTAACTTAACAATATAACAACAACAAAGAATATTACAACAAGGAAAATTCATAACCTCAACTTGAAGACACGGCGTGAGTACGAGAATGAACGCTTGGTTTCGGACCGAAAGAGACTTGAATTAGCTTCTCCACACCTCCAATTTCAAAACCCCTAAATCAATTTTTGAAAACCCTAACTTGTGTAAACCCTAGTTTTTGGTAAAACTTGAGGAAAACTGAGTTTGGGGTCTTTGAAATTCGACTAGAGATATAGGAGTGGATTGAGGATGTGTTTGGTTCACTCTCTTCTCTTGGGTCTTTGGATTGAAGCCAAATTTAGTTAACCTCCAAATCTTAGCATATCTTGGATTTTCCCCAAGGTAGATTGAAGTGAAGATATGACTTCATTGGATGATTTTATCTTGTTTCCTCTTGGCTTATTCGAATTACATTGGCATCAAAGGGGAGATTTTAAGGACAAAACTTACTTGGTTTTGGTAATAAGGAGGAAGATATGGTGGGATTATATGTTGGGTTTTTCCCTTTTGAGAAGATTCGATCTAGGTGATGCATAGGGGTAGAGGTAGAATGAGATTGAAGATGAAGATCTTGTAAATCTCATTTCTCTGTTTTCTTCTTTCCTTTGTCGTGAGTGGGAAGACAAAAGACAAAAGACAAAAGGGTTTCACCTCATTTTTATTTTATTACTTGTATTCATTTGTTTATTATGTAACAAAAGTTAGATATATTTACTTATTGTGTAAAGTTGGGAAGGTAAGAATATACTTTGTTCTTACATATAATAAGTTGCTTTTTGAGTCTTATGAAGGTTGTTGCTCAAGTGAAAGTGGGTTAAACCCTTTGTGTCCCGCGATATTGAATTGTGATCGAAGCCTCATTGTGTGATAACTTTTATAGCGTAATATCTTATGGTTACGTATCGGAGATATGATTTACGTAATATTTTTCATTACGGAAGTTTGTCACTTGTTTTATCAAATCCTTATCTTAGTGTCGGATGCGGCGTGCGGTCGGTCATTGGGGTAAATGAGATAACCTCTCGTCTTACCGTTTAAATCATAAGACAAAATGAAATATTCACAACATGATATGAATGCAACAGTGATGCAATGGTCAACAGTATGCGAGTTAACTACTCAAATGGTCGGGTAAAGCTTATGCATGCTTAATGACTTATGCTTAGTAATAATAAATTACTAATTATCAGTTAAATTTTGGTGAAAATTTACCGTGTGTCACATCCTCCCCGCCTTAGAAGAGAAAACCGTCCTCGGTTTTCAGTTAGAATTATTTGATGAAGTGGAGAAAAGGTGTGGGTATTTGCGCTTGAACTGATCTTCACGCTCCCATAGGTATTCTGGACCTCTTTGAGAGTTCCAGCGAACTTTGACGATAGGAGTGCGGCCTTATACAAGCCGTTTGATTTCTCGACCCAATATTTCGATTGGGTTTCTTGACAAAATTTAGATCTTTTGTCGGTTTGAATTCCTTTTGTTGAAACGGCGAGAGTTTCGTTGTAAGGCAATTCTTCGAGTTTCACATGTGGAACATGTTATGCAAAGAGTTGAGTTTTTGTGGACATTTCGGGTTGGTAGGTTACCGGTCCTATTTTTGCGAAAATTTTGAAAGGTCCAATGTAACGAGGGTTCTATTTCCATTTTTTAAACGGACTTTGCCTTTCCGTGGCAAAAATCTTATCATGACTCTATCTCCCACTTGAAACTCAAGTGGCTTTAGTCTTCGTCGAGTGTCCCTTTTAACGATTACGTGTTGTTTGTAGATGGTTCTGGGTTAGCACAATTTTCTCAGTAGTTTCTTGAATTAGTTCTGGGCCAGTGAGTTGGCTTTCTCGAAGTTGTGTGTTCTAGAATGTGTGGACATAACGTATAGTCCTAATGGAAATCCGAGTTGGTAACTACCGCTTGGTGCAGGAGAGGATCCTATAAATCTTACTGAAACAAGGTATAGCCTTTGCGTTTGGTCAAAATGGTTTACGCTCTTCAGTCGACACCTTACTCCTTTTAAATCGACTCAAACATTATGTGTCATTTAGTCCTATTTTTTATTGACTTTGACGATCGAGAGTCGCTTGTACTCAACCTCCGATACGCATACTATTATCAATGGTCCTTGATAGAAGCTGGAGCCATTGGACCGTTCCTTGCTAATCTCAATCCTGAACACGATAGTTTTGCGCTCTAGACCCTATGGTGTCTTATGAGGTGGTCTTTCGTTGCAAAGGGATTCGGTGAAAGAAATTTTCCTGCTCCATTCATTTCTCAAACAAGTTACTCGTATGCAGTATAGTTTCTATAGATTGAATGGTACTTTCATTCAGCCTAGCGGTCAAAGGACGGTAGGTGGTACTTATTTTGAGATAACTTCTCAAGAACTTTTGGAGTGGTCTTCGAAAGTTTGATGTGACTGGTTGTCGCTATTTGGGATGAAGAGAATTGGAATGCTATGACTTGTAGCGTCTTGCTTTGAGCAATCATTGTAAGTTTGTTCGTGTTGTTGTCCTCTTTGTTTGGTAAGAATAGGTGAATTTGAGGAGACGATCGATTAGTACTCCTGTAGAGTCTAAATTGATAAGGATCCTTGGTGACTTGGTACTAGAGTTTATTGTTTCGCATTCCCATTTCTATCTGAAATTTTCTGGTGCGTACGGTTGGTTTGTCGGTTCCTGATTGTTTTGTTTTCTTCCTTTCAAACATGTTAAGTATGGTTTGACATTGGTCAATTATTAACCTTCGTGTTCAATACTCATAATAGTCTTTTGGATCAAGGTACACCCTTGCTGGACATTAGATGAGTATAACTCCTGGCCTTAATAAGGTTTCCACCTAATGAGATTACAAATCCCTTCTTGGCGTGGGTCTCAACGTTGGTTCACGGGATAAGATTCCCTTCGGTACCTCACGAATTCCATTTCACCTTTGGTTATGTCGTAAGAGTTTTATCTTGTCGGTTCGTCCGTTGCGTGATACTACTTGAAATGATCTGGCTTTTACAAGGTTTTGTTTGCTAGGTGTTGTTTGAAGTATATGCGGTCATGACGGTTTTGATTTGGGTGAGTACAAACGTTGTAATTGATCTCACGTCGCGACTACCATTGTTGGTGTCGTCACATGGTCAAAGTTTTTTTTTTTTTTTTTTTTTTGTACTCTCCGTAGGACAATGCGGTCGGTGTACACCGTACTCAAAGTGGTGTAGTAGGGATAACATTTCTAGGTTTTCCTAGTGTGGTCTTGTTAGGTTCCGATTCTAATTTGTGCCTTTGCGTTGTGCTCCTCATGGATCCTTGGATGTTGAGTATTCTATACCATTATTTTTCCTTTTTGGATCGGGATAGCTTCCACTCTGGTGTAAAGCGTCTTCCTTAAATGGTAGAGTCTGCCATACTCAAGTAGGTCTAAAACAGTGCACCACAAAATTTTTTTGCGTAGTGTGTGTAGGTGCTTGTGGGGTTGACACGGGGGTATGATGATCTATTCCTTTCTTAGTTAGGTGTATGTGGTAGGATGCTAAATATAAAGTGGCATATCCGAGGCGTCAGTCTCTGCGTTCAGTGTTCTATAGGGTGCTAATTCATTGTCAAAGGTTCAAACGTTTCATATTTGCTTCCTTAATAGAAGATTTCTTCTCTCAGGTGGCACGGTTTATTCTATTCCCGTGTAATGTGAAATGTAGGGCATTTTAAGGTAGGATGTCGACGTGAGATATAGGCACGAATCTTCCTATTTCGTGATAGAGAGTTAAACACTTCCTTTAACATGACCGGGTAAGAATTTCAGGAATTTAGCCATGTCAGGCACGCGTTACCCCTCCGAATTATACATAGGTGATCAGGCTATGTATAATTGGGGACCGGTGACGTGTTGTTCGGTATAATCTAAATCTTGGTGTACTTATTCTTTGGTCAGCGGAAATGTTGTAAAAGTTCATATGCGAAGTTCCGGTAAGATAGTTTATAAAGTTTGCTAGGCCGACCAATGTCGCCGGTGTGGCCTATAGTTCGTTTGACCAAGATGTGTGAAAAATGACAACTTGGTTAGAAATGGAATGTTGGATTCGTGATTTTTGGCGAGGTAATATTTTGAGTGGGTCTTATCGGTATTGGTAATAATACCCTCGCAATTTTTCTGAAATGTGGATCATTCTAAAACAACCCGTTGGGTGATACTAATTTGGCACCGAGACCTGTCGAACATCCAAGATGATGTTCTCTTGTCTTTGGAGGAACTTTTCATTGAGACAAGATAGTTGAAGTCCTTAATGATATGGTGAAAACGGTCATGGAGAGGACATATATCAAGATAACACGATAACATCAACAGATACACTACTAGGGGAAAGGTTTCAGTACATTAAGATTTCCTAGAGAAGTACTTTAAAGTAGACTGTAACTTGGAAGTTAAACTAAGCTTTATTACAACCAGCATCTCTAGCTAAATTAGTTTCTTCCATGGTGTCCGTTGGAAGTCTGAACCATTCTTCACACTTTCTTCAGGAAAGTGTTTTGGCAGCTTGCCGCTATGCGTGCGACCCTTCCTTTCCAGCACATGCTTTTGATGTGGTCTTTCCTTCCACATCCATAACATGTCATTGTTTCCCTATAGAGTTGCTTACAATCTTCTATCTCATGTCCAACTCTTTTACAAATCCCACAAGGTATAGGGCATTTTCCATAGTGGTAATATGGGCATATATTACACTTGGGTTTTGTCCCGGCATACCTTACTTCCCGTTTGTTTTTAGTAGCCTTAAACTCCGCTGTCCCTTGACGTTTGCTTGATTGTTGCATTTGATCTTCCTCACCATCATGATTCCAGCTCCTCTTGCTACCACAGTACCTTATTGTCTTGCCTTGAGGCAGTGACCTTGTCAATCCAAGGGTCGCACCAGTTTCTTGAGTGGACGGTGGTAGCGAATGCAACAACGTTCTTTCGAAGTTTCGGAGGACATCCCCAGAGTATGCCTCGAGTCTCTTTTCCTCGAGTCCTATCATATTAGGACATACTTGAGCTAATTCGAAGCGATTGGTGTACCCTCGAGGTCATTCCCTATCATAGTTAGCCCACAGAGTTCTCTTTCCATCATCCGCAGTTCATTTCTTGAACAAGATTCTCGCAATCATCATTTTCTTGAGTGTCCCATCAAGAGAGTAAGCGGCGTCTATTCCCACTAATCGGACATAAATGTCCCACCATGTGAGGGCTTGGTGTCGAAAGGTGCAAGTAGCATACTTGAGTTTACAATTGTCCGCGCAACTCGTTTTGCGGAAGATTGTCTCTATTCTTTCTAGCCATTTTGCCAAACTCCTAGCTCCTTCAGTCCCCTCAAATGCTGGTGGTTTACAGTTTCTGAATTCTTGGTAAGATAAATTTCGTGATGTGAGCATCTTACCAATCTCCTCTTCCCTATTCTCCTGGGTGAGGTTGTTGATGTCGGGATCGATTTGGTAGTTGGAAATTCTTGCAGCAACTCGTTTGCTAACATGATTTCTCGATGGTGGTTCGCTCATGTTCGCATTTACTGGAAACATTTTCCTTCAACCACAAGAAATGACAATAATGAGTTCTCTATGAGTGTGAGGACCATGGTGAAGGTAAAGTTACAACGTATATTACTTCTTAATCAAGTATTTCCCAGGTTGTGTTGACTGAATATAGCGTAATCTTAGTCTATTAAGATAACGTTAAGAAAGCGGGGACTGGTTGAAGCGAGTTTGACAGAAGGTTATAATCCACAAGTCGTTGTTTATTATGCATAGTTGTTTGTCATAATAAACTTGATTACATTCTAAGGAGGTTCATGGCTCATAGGGCGATACATAACATCGTTCATTGACTCGCTCTAGTTTGTCATACAACAAAACTACTACAGGCGTTTTTATTGAAACCACTCATCACGACGTTTAACACAATTGCAAAGTGAAATTTAAGCATTTCGATGTTGTCGAGTTGACTTTGTTGAGTTGCCTTCCATCCTTCTAACTCCCGAGTTGGGTCTCCATTCACGCAAATTTGTTGTTGGCCTCATTTGCCCTACTCTCCATAGTACGTCTTTGAAATTCTACGGCACCCTCCGGGTATCCTGTCTCGATTAATGCTATTGTAGTAACGGTCTCCAACCACGTTAGCCTACTTTCAATCTCGTGAGGACGTCCCTGGGTGTCTCATGGAGTTTGCAGAGCACACCTTTCAATGTGGTCTTCGAGACGTGCAATCACTTCGTTTAACTTCTCACGGGTTCCTTCTATTGTTGTCCCAACATCGTTGTAGCATTCCTTGAGTGTTTCGCCAAGTGCTTGTAGTTCTCCTACCACTTCTTCGATCCCTCCAATCCTTTCTTACGGTAGTATTCCCGGATGATCCGACATTTCTTCTATTTGTTCTTCATGGCGTGTTAGCGCGCCATAAGCGTGTCGAGGGTTGGTGGTCTAGCAATGGTCGCTCCGAAATTTCCCCAACTTTGAATGAACTAGGAGGTGATGCATTAGAAGATGATGGTGATGATGCAGAGAGACGGATTCTCTTGCTAGCGGTATCTCCCAACCGGGAGTGGATCTCTTTGGTGTCTTGGTGAGAGTGTAGGAGTAGTGGAACTGGTAGGTATAGTATTGACGGTAGTGATGATTTGGAAGTGAGCAGGTGGAGTGTGGGTAGTACCCTCCTGGTAAACTTGATACACTACCCGTATGGGTTTCGGTGTCGGGAGTGAGTTGAGAAGGGGCTGGGATGCGTTCACAGGTGAGAAACCTTACTGTGCCATCGCATCCAGCTTGAGTGAGGGAAGGCATGGTCTGTGACAAGACGGTGCATATGTGTAAGTATATGTAAGAATATACTTATGATAGATATAGAGTAGTGAATTTATAAATAGGCAATATGTCATGCAATCATGTAATAGGCATTATGTCATGTAGTCATGTCTAAATTGACTCTAAGTAATATGGCAAGTAAGGCAAGTGGTAGCTGGCGGTCGTAGGGTGATGTTTTTGTAAAAAGTAGTTATAGTTTAGGGTTTATATGTACCTAGTTCTCTATAACTTAGGCTCTGATGCCAATCTGTAACACCCCCAAATTTGGTTTAGCGGAAGCATACGTGTTATTTGGGAGCGTTACGAAATTGGTGAATCATAACACAAGTAATACAGAACGGAATACATACTCCATTAAATTTCATAAAATATTTTGAAACAATATCTTACAACATTGTTTAGATGGATGGGCATATCCCATAATTTTTGTGGTCCCAATATAAAAACATCTTTTATTTGTAAAAGCTTTTCTTTAGAAATTTCTACGACCATTTATCCGTCTCTTGCCTTGCATCCATGATCACAACTAAGCACCTGAGAAAATATGCTAAAAAGGTCACTATAAGTGGTGAGTTCATAGGTTTAGATTAAAATAGTAAGTTTGGACCATAAGCACAGGCATATAATCATTATCAAGAATATAATGATATATGGATGTAAGTCTTTTACGTTAGCTCTAAGTTCATGCAACCGATACTACGACAGTTCTGTATGCTAAAAGATGTCATACAATATAGGGGCCCATAGCGAGTGTTTTGTCCCTCTACACTCGGTTCCGACATGGTATACGTTTCGCCTTGGCCTAAGTATGGCCAACCGAACGGAGGAGTCACCCTCAATAGATCTACTTATAACATTCGCGTTTCCCAATGGGGAATTGACGGTTCATGAGAAAGGGCATTCTCTAGGGACATAAGGGCTTAGGCTAAACCACGTAATAGTAATCATGTAATAGTTTTGGTCCATAAGTGTTTTGCATATTTCTCACCCCAAAATGTATAAAACAATTTATCAAGTAAAAGTGGGGCTATGAAACTCACCTTTGCAATGTGCAATCCAAAAGTGGGATTAGTGATTGTTGTGAAGCGGCACCGACACGCGACCTAGATAAGGAGGGCCATGTTTTTAGTTCATCATTTTTAGGTATTGCCTACTTAAATAGTTTAATTGTTTTCATAGTTGTATTAAAACTATACTTTAGCTTGTAAAAATAATTGGAAGGTTTTTCTAGTAAGTATATGAAGGTACGTATATACTTTCCTTTGTTGACATTAATATGGTTTTAATCTCCAAAGTTTGATATTAGATTGTTCCACTAGTAAGTATATAAATGAGTAGGTATTTAGTTAAGTTGACACAAAAATGGTTTTGTCAAAGTTCATATTTAACTGATTTATTTTCTAATTACCTTTAGAAAATGTTTAGGTTAAGTTTGAAAACCTCAACTTTAACATATAATGAAATGACGTGGTGGTTTTTATCTATTTTTCATGATTTGTTTTTAATACATATACATGGTTCTAAATGCGAAATTTGCTTGACCTACATTTGTTTACACATTGACGTTAAACGTTGACGTAACCATTATTAGGTGAATCATGTTTTTTTTAAATGCTTGTGGCTCATGCCACGCTCTTATACGTTTTTAGTTAAATTCCCATTAGTGTACATACCGGCGTTAAAACAAAGCATACGAAGTGGAAAGAAGACATTCGGGAGTGAGTTTTTGGTCCATAGTTTGGCTTCCGATAATACATTTTGAGTTTATTTTTGCGGTTTGGCTTGGACTACCAAACGAACACCCGAATCACGATGGGCTGTGGCCCAGCGTTGATAAGAATAGGGTACCACAGTTGGGTCTAGGCCCGAAGTGGGGCTTGTACAAAGGGGCATGTTTCGGCCCATTGTTAAATAAATGTACCCTCATGGAAAACCCATGGGCTGTGGCCCAACACAACAAGAATCTGGGGAACAAGTTTTATGCAAGATTTTGTTTTGACATTTATCACATACCGGTTTAATACTATAGTCCTTGCTACCATTAAGGAGTACTTGGAGACTATATGTTAACCAAGTATGCTCGATTGAGGAAATGATATAACGTACACTAGTTGAGTACTACTCAAAATGTCGCCACTATCATTCCTTACCTTTGACTGAAAAGACCAAACTAACACGATGCCGAAGACAACTTAAGTTCTAATGTGATAAAACAAGAATATCATTTGTCAAGACACCATGGTTATCAGCATCGCGAATACTTAACTTTTCTAGTTCCCGATGTCTACATCTCGACGTAATCGTGAACATACTAGTGACGAGGGCAATCCTAGCATGACCAAGTAAATTTTCAAGGTGACACTTTCCGCAAGATTTTGACCACTGTTTAGGAGATGTTTCGTACATCACTTTTCATTCTAAATTTGACACTAATAGATTGGACAACAAGTAGTTTGACAATAAACTTGAACCCGACTTCGATGTGACTTGAACTTTTATAAATCTAAACTTCTAGTTTTCTTGCTTTTCATTTCCTTTTGAGAATAGTAATAACAAACCCAAGACCAGATAAATCCAACATGACTAACAAAATTTCCAGGTTTCGTAGTAACTGTTATTAACAAATCTTCTTATGAAACTTGACTTCTCCGTTTTTCTTGTTTCACCTCTCGTGAAAACTCAAACACCCAATAATATATAGTTTTCGACATAAAGTAATTTGAAGAATCAAACCGGTAAAGCTTTATGATATCATTTGGTACAAGTTTTTAACTTAACAATATAACAACAACAAAGAATATTACAACAAGGAAAATTCATAACCTCAACTTGAAGACACGGCGTGAGTACGAGAATGAACGCTTGGTTTCGGACCGAAAGAGACTTGAATTAGCTTCTCCACACCTCCAATTTCAAAAACCCCAAATCAATTTTTGAAAACCCTAACTTGTGTAAACCCTAGTTTTTGGTAAAACTTGAGGAAAACTGAGTTTGGGGTCTTTGAAATTCGACTAGAGATATAGGAGTGGATTGAGGATGTGTTTGGTTCACTCTCTTCTCTTGGGTCTTTGGATTGAAGCCAAATTTAGTTAACCTCCAAATCTTAGCATATCTTGGATTTTCCCCAAGGTAGATTGAAGTGAAGATATGACTTCATTGGATGATTTTATCTTGTTTCCTCTTGGCTTATTCTAATTACACCTGGCATCAAAGGGAGATTTTAAGGACAAAACTTACTTGGTTTTGGTAATAAGGAGGAAGATATGGTGGGATTATATGTTGGGTTTTTCCCTTTTGAGAAGATTCGATCTAGGTGATGCATAGGGGTAGAGGTAGAATGAGATTGAAGATGAAGATCTTGTAAATCTCATTTCTCTGTTTTCTTCTTTCCTTTTGTCGAGTGGGAAGACAAAAGACAAAAGACAAAAGGGTTTCACCTCATTTTTATTTTATTACTTGTATTCATTTGTTTATTATGTAACAAAAGTTAGATATATTTACTTATTGTGTAAAGTTGGGAAGGTAAGCATATACTTTGTTCTTACATATAATAAGTTGCTTTTTGAGTCTTATGAAGGTTGTTGCTCAAGTGAAAGTGGGTTAAACCCTTTGTGTCCCGAGATATTGAATTGTGATCGAAGCCTCATTGTGTGATAACTTTTATAGCGTAATATCTTATGGTTACGTATCGAGATATTATTTCGTAATATTTTTCATTACGGAAGTTTGTCACTTGTTTTATCAAATCCTTATCTTAGTGTCGATGCAGCGTGATTTGCCGGTCATTGGGGTAAATGAGATAACCTCTCGTCTTACCGTTTAAATCATAAGACAAAATGAAATATTCACAACATGATATGAATGCAACAGTGATGCAATGGTCTACAGTATGCGAGTTAACTACTCAAATGGTCGGGTAAAGCTTATGCATGCTTAATGACTTATGCTTAGTAATAATAAATTACTAATTATCAGTTAAATTTTTGGTGAAAATTTACCGTGTGTCACACAAGGCCAACCAATCCGTACCCAGAATAATATCGAAATCAAACATATCCAGAGGAAGAAGATTAGTTGAACGAATACCATCATCGAAACGTAGGGGACAATCCACATATTTACGATCAATAAGCACTTGGTTTTTCATAGGGGTGGAAATAGAGACTCGGTTTAACAAAGGTGTGGGTGTCATATTTAATTTCCTTACAAACGAAGTAGATATCATAGAATGTGTAGCACCGGTATCGAATAAAGTAAAGGCAATAATATCACCAATATAAAGAATCTTGCCGTAATGGTACTGAAGAGTTCTTGGTCCCGAAGTAAAGAATACACACGCCCTTGGTCGGAGCTGGTTTGGCCGTGTTCCCCGGAGTAGTCACTTTCCCCTGAGTGCAATCCTTAACCCTATGAGCAGTAGACCCACATGCATAGCAACCACCTGTGGCCTTGAAGCATACGCCTGGATGAGGCTTACCACAAGTGTTGCAAAGTGGAGGGAGGCAAAATCTCGGTGGCTTCTTATGATATGAAGAGCGGAAGAACGGTCTGCTGACCACCACGATAAGATTGATCCCGAACCCGACCCTCGCCATCACGACCACGACGGTCGTTTCACGATCTGTCATACCTCTGTGAACCACGTGCCCGAGTGTCCGGCGTCCACGGTCGTATCGTCCCCTAAACTCCGAGTATGGTCACATGACCCGAGGATAAATACGATCACCGTCCCTGTTCCTCTTGTTGAAGCCCGGATCCTCATGTAGCAACTCAATGTTTGCGGCAGATCCGCAATCGCAGACCACCTCGGTGTACTCGTTATTAATCACCCTATCCAACACCCATTTCTTCAACCCCCATTTGTACTTCCGAGCGACGTGCATCTCGGCAATCTCACCTACAAACCCAACCAACCTCATAAAACGTTGCATGTACTCATGGGAAGTTTCCTATCCAGTGATGTAATGCGTTGTACTCTCTTTCATATCATTGCCGTTCGATTCGAGGAAAATCGTTTGTAGAAGATGTCCCTAAAAGTATTCCAAACACAAGTATCCAGAAAGTTCTCTTCCCTGGACAAGAGATAGGCCTTCCACCAGTTAAGGGCATCACCCTCAAGTTTGAAGTTCGCTAGTCGGTTTCACCTCGTCACCACAACCCGGCACATTGAATAGCTTCTCCATATGCGTAATCCGTCCTCCGCCTCATTAGGTGAAGCTGCCGAGCGAAAAGGGATTGGCTTAAGTTTGTTGAAGCGTTCGATCCAAACATGAATGGGAGTAGGTGGGTTGGCACCCCCACCATCATTTCTGCCGGAGGAGCTAGCGCCATTCCGAACGTTATTAGTGATGGTAGCAACGATCTCGGGCATAGCAGAGGCCAGAGCGCGCGCAATCAAAGCTTCAAAGTTAGGATTTCCATCCCCGTTATCGTCGCCATTCCTTCGAGTAGTCACCATCTGAAGAGTTCATTAAACGATTAGCAAAGGTTAGGAAATAAGATGGAGATCATGAACGGAAATGATGAAAAAGAATCTAGAATCTACCAAAACCTCACCAATCAAATCTTAAGCTCTACGGATTAACGCTTAGGGTCCATATGTCACAGTCGACTACAAGTCGTAAACCGGCTCGATACCATAATTGTAACACCCCAACCCGCTAAGGGTAGAAGTATTACAAAATGGTGTCATATCAAAGCATACATAATGAACATAACAAAGCAGCGGAAGTCTTAAATAAATAACCAAAGGAAATCCAGCCAACACGGCTTAAACGTTACATAAGTTCATCAAAGAAGAAGGAATAAATCCAAGACATAAATAAGCATAATCCGAGTCTAAGTAATGTCAACATAATCAAGCAGAACTAAGATGACTAGAGCCATAGATCCACATAACCGCTCATCACTCAAACCCATAGCTAAGATCCCAGCTTCTAGCTTAATTACCAGCCGCATGGAAAGAAAGCGCTGAGCTTAAAAGCCCAGTGAAGGATATATATATAACAAAATGAATAATCGAAGGGTAAGTAATGAGGATATCATAATCATAAGGTGCAATGGGAAATATCATAAGCCATATCAAAGGATAATAAAGAAAGGAAATGGAAGGTCAGTCATATACCACGAGCCCATATCATATCAAACACATATCATATCATATCAGTGTATTCTGAGGGTGACCTCGAATACCAAATATAATGGAGGGAGACCTCAAGTAACGATTGGAGTGATCAACTCCCGAAATGTGAAGACGCGTATTGCACACCGACATCATTCACCATATAAATCTCTAATCAGATCAAATCCCTCGAAACATATCAAATCTAGGATGCATCCATAGCCCCCCATGGCCAAATCATATACATATAGTGAGCTCATAATCATATCATATCATAATAGGGGACAGTGTGTATCATCACTTTGCATACACCGGAGTCATGCCATTGGTGCATCAATGACACGGTCAAGTTACCTTCCTGACTAGGAACACATATTTGGCTCGGGTATCAGACTGAAGGGTCAAAGCATATTCATATCATAAGGGTTCATATCAAAGTTCATATATAGTTTCATATCAAAGTTTAATATCAAAGTTTCATATCAAATGGAGCATAGCAGAGGCATAGGGAAGCCCTAATCATGAGGCTTAGAGTAAAGCGTAATAGTTCAAGCTAATATCGAAAGATGTATAAGAATCACGAGAAACCTTAAAAGATAAGGTCAGAATATCGTACCTTATTACGAGCAAATCACAACGAAAGTAAAATCAAGAAAGCGAGATCAAACCCCGCCCGAACCTATATGAATTAAATAACGCTCTATAAGAATCAGATTACCCGTTTAAGACGGCTTTCTATTTTTAGCAGGTTTCCGCTTTTAGTAATTTGTCTATTTTAGGCAACTTTCTATTTTTAGTAACTTTCCATAAATAGCAGGTTTCCATAATTAGTAACTTTCCATAATTAGTAGGTTTCCATAATTAGCAGGTTTAGTTACTTATCTTAAGTTAAATAGTGAAAATGAGTATTATTATGATTTAAGGATCAATTATGACAAGTTATAAAAGTTTAGGGTTTAAAATGTCAATACTGCAAAGTATAGGGTAAAAAATGTAATTATAGCAAGTTTACTCATTTTACTCATTTAATCCATTTAGTTAACATATTAACAAGTTAATCCATCAAGTTTCATAATTTACAAATTAACCCCTTATCTTTATTAAATCCTTAATTACAAAACCCAAGTTTTTTATTATAATTAACGTATAGGTTTTAACACATGTAGACTCGATTATCATAGATTACACAACATATTAACCAACACCCCATTTGGGTCGAGACATCCTTCACCAAGACATATATATTACGCCCCATATACAAATCAAAACAACCTCGTAAATCATTAGATTATCGATTCCATTTATCACATACGTAATCACATAGTTTCACAAGCTCATTTAACCCTTTAATATAAATCATGTATGTCGACATAATGAGAGACCAAAATCAGATTTGTATAAAGGTTTACATGTTACATAACATTGAATCATATAGGTTTAGAATCATGATTTTATGTAATCCATTTTATCATTTCATGTGACAAACATATCCATCATTTTATGTGTTCCATATTTTCGTATAACAAGCCCTAGAAAGGACTCCCATAGCCACGAATTGAATAAGAAACAAAAGAGAGAAGACGTGAGATGATGATACGTTACCCTAGTAGCGTGTACGTGACAAAGAAACAAGAATCAAACCACCACGATCAAACCAAGCCTTCCTTGGCTTTAACCAACCCCACGACCTAAAAGAATACCCCTCGTCCAAGCTTCCAAACACGATCACGAGCCCACCAATCGATCACACACGATCACAAGCCTCCTAGGATCACTTTGCTTCTTTGATTTTCGGATGGAATGAAGAAAAATAAAGGGTGCCGCCACTTTTGTGAAAGAAAATAGATCTAGGGTTTACTTTGTGTTTTTGAAATGAAAAGGAAATGTGTAAATGAGATAATTGAAAATTGATTTAGATAATAATGAGGGAGTGAATAGTGGCCGGCCATAGAGGAGGGGGAAGACCATTTCATAGACTTTCCAACTTATCTCTTTATTATGTATATAGTCTCCTTTGTAGTCCAAGTTAATTGTGTACATATTGATATGTTTATTTGTTACTTAGAATTTAATCATTTATGTTCTTTTAATCTATATCATAAGTTAATTACTTTCATAATGTGTGTATAATATTTATAAGATAACTTGTTAAATGATGTTGACGTGTTTCCCGAGTTTGTAAAATTTTAAGTTTGAGGGCAAAATTGTCATTTCACGCGTTTGAGATTTTAGGGTTTTACAACTTAAACATGCATTGTAGATTTTGGAAGTATGTTAAGGTAAAAAATACGAACGAAAAGAAAAAAAATGACAAATACGTTATGAGAAATAAATGGGATAAACTAAGACATTAGTAATATTTCATTTCAATGTTAAGAGTGATACAAAGGATTGGATACATGATACAAGTGTAGATTAACAACACAAAGTACATGTCTCCATGAGAAAACTTGATCATGGGATACACGAGAGCGATGAGTGTCAAGACGATGATCACAAAGGCGGTATAAACCATGATGATGAAACTCTTCCTTGGTATTGATTTGAGATGAGATGAGAAGGAAGATGAAGTTTGAATGAGAGGTATTTTGAAAGTGGAAGATTTGAAAAAAAATGGGGTTTGGTGGTTGTGAGACAAGCGGGGGGAGTTTTATGGGGAAGGAGGAATTTTTGAGATTTGTGTTTTGTTTTATTATTAGAAAGTTTTTATATTTAGATTAGTATAACACATATTTATATACCTAGATTTTAGACGGAGGAGAAGCACGTATGCAAGAAGGTTTCCCAATGAAGACACATATATCACTAAAGCATATCTTGAAAAAATAAATAAATAAATAAAATAAAAATAAATAAATAAATAAATAAATAACCTTATAGATTCCTATGCAAGCATACTTATTTTAAGCTAATGTTAATTAGAGATAGGTTTTAAGAAAGTCATACCTCTAATGCAATTATGAGTGTCCTTTTCTTTTGACATAAAATTTTGTCAATAGACAACTCCAGTTCCTTCGAGATCTAGGTGGTAGTTTTAAGATACCTTCTTAGGAAAGGTAATCTTGTTACCAAGGAATTCATATGGCTTGATTTAAATGAGCTTAAACAAAACAAAATGACAAGAGATGTTAGTGCAATTTTGCAAGATAAAATAAGAAGTAAGAAATATGATGTTGTCATCCAATCAACATCCTACAAAGGTGTTTTTAAGACATGGTGTTTATTTTTGAAAAAACCTTCTTTGTAGTTTTCAATTATACACGGATCGTCTCAAGTTTTTAAATTACAATATACTCTAAAAAAACTTGGTAATGAAGCTCTGGTACCTATTGTGGAAAACTAGAAGGGGGGTTGAATAGTTTTACTGATTAAAACTTCGTTTTATAATCTTTAGATCAACTTATGTCAATTTATTGCATGTGTATATTGGATGTTGATAGATAAGTACGTAAGCAAGTAATTCAAAGATAAAGAGTAAGAAGAACAAAACCACGACACGAGTATTTATAGTGGTTCGGCTACAAGGACACCTTTCTTGCCCTACTCCACTCCCCGAGTCACCTACTCGAGAGTTTTTTATCACTACACAACACAAGATCCTTGTGGTGGAGAAGCCTTCACAATGTCGCCTACTCTTTATTCGGTACAAGGCTAGATATCGGGTTCTTCCACGAGGTAGAACTAAACCTATCACAACGTCGCCTACACTTTATCTAGTACAAGGCTAGATACCGAGTTCCATTACTAAGGAGGAACTACTACCCAACACTACACAACACCTATCCCAAAGAAGGCCCACTCCTTATTACAACATCATCAAAGATATCAATATCCTTGGACACAACCTATCTATATTTGTACATCGATTCACCATATCGATTGTACACCCTTGGCATCTTTTCACTAATGCCCTTGACATGATCTTTTGACACCTTTCACTAATGCCTTCATCATGGACCTTTGGCATCCTTCAATAATGCCTTAGACTCGGACCTTCGACACCTTTCACTAATGCCTTCGACTTGACCCTTTTGGCATCTTTCACAAAGGCCTTCAACACAAAAATTCTAGAGAGGAAGAAATAACTATCAACAAGAGAACTTCAGTAGTCTTGATGATGGCGAAGCTAGACAACTCATGGACTTGAGCTTGCTCGACTTCAAAAGGTGGTGATCTCGCCTTTAAGAGGAACCTAGAGAATCACACAAAAACAAATACAAACTACATAGAAAGATCCTTTGGATCTAAGATTCAAGAGTTTACCATACTAGGAGAAAGTATGTGTAGAAGTTTCAAATTACAATGAAGAAATGGCTCACTATTTATAGACAAAAATTCACTAATGTCCCACGGATCCCACGGATCTCTTGCTTGAGGGATCCGTTTAGTGTATTCCTATGGATCTGTAGGACGCTCCCCCTAAATGGGTTGTGGGTCATGGATCATGGATCATGGGTTATAGACTTTGAACCATTGGTATCCAAATAGATATAATGTATCTAGAAGATGTAATGCATCTAGTCAATGGGTCATGGGTTAGCTCCATGGGTTATGGATAATACCCATTATGACTTATACATGATGTCATGCAATGGCTCATGGGTTATGGATCATGCTCCATGGATATGGGTCATGGACTTTCGGCTTTACCCAACTAAATTTAATGTATTTAGTCAATCGGTCAAACACTTAGACTTCTACCCATTATGTTACACATTAAAATACATACTAAGTATGTATATATATGTCTACCCATTATGTAAACACTAGTTGTTATACATATCTATTACTATAACATGAAAACATTATTACTTGTTTAGTGTTTTATATAAAAAAGTAAGTGTGTTAGTAAACTATTGGCTCAAACCATTCACGTATTTTATTTGTTTTGTTAAAATGATTTTATGTTTGTTATCGACAAAATATTAGAAGATCGTAAAATATAAATAAACGTTTTTATGGCTTATTTGTATTAACACATACCCATGGAGCTAATCCATAACCCATGACCCATTGCATGACATCATGCATGAAATCATGTTGGGTATTATCCATGACCCATGACCCAATGTCCATGACCCATGACCCAAGACCCATGACCTATTGTCTAGATACATTGTATCTTGTTGGGTACCCATGACCCAAAATCCATGACCCATGGCTCATACCCATAACCCGGTTTGCAACCCAAAATCCTGACTGGGATAACACAGACTACTGGATCCCTAGGTTTGCACTGGTCGGATCTCCCAAGTAAGGGATTTACCGGAACCATGGGACGGAAGGCTTTTTGTGCCTATAAATTGTGGGCCACTTCTTCATTGTTACTCACCCTTCCTTTTACAACTCTCTCATATATTATCTCAATCTTCTAACCTCTGATCATTTGATCATTCTAGTATTTTTTCTATCTTTTGTTGTGATTCTCATATAGGTCCTTCTCGAAGGCGAGATCATGCTATACTACAAGTCATCCAAGCTATACTACAATTCATCCAAGCAAAGGGTCCTTGATTGATTTGTCCATCCACAAGATTTCTGTAACAAGATCTTGTAATTCATATTTCATATAGTTGTTGTGTAATAGTTGTGATAGGTTTGGTTCTACCTCATGGAAGAACTCGATATTTAGCTTTGTACCGGAAAAATTGTAAGCGACGTTGTGAGGCTTCTCCACCATGTTGAAGGAGCTTGTTGACATAGTGCTTGAACTTTCGAGTCGGGAACTCGGGGAGTGGAGTAGGGCAAGGAAGGTGTCCTTGTAGCCGAACCACTATAAATCACTTGTGTCGTGACTTTCTATCCTTTACTTTACTTGCTTTCATTATTTACTTTACTTATTGTTTTATACTATATATCTATCCATACGAATTCACATAAGATCGAATCTAAATCTTTGAAACTTAAATTAAAAATCGATAAAACTATTCAACCCCCTTCTAGTTTTCCACATTATGTAAATTATTTTTGAGTGGGGGGGGGCGCCGGCTAGCACTAAAGCTCAGGCACCCAAGTTGTTATTTTTATTAACTTTCCCGATATTTTCCTTAATGGCTCATTTATTTTATAAGTTGTGACCGGAAACTTTTATTATATGCGCCATTGTACTTAATTATCTCTTTCCATAAGGTTTGATTATTAACACATCTAATTTCCACGTATCGAGTTAAATGCTACTATTTTCTTGCTTTTAGGTTTTCATTATGCCGACTCGAGTAGTGCCTAACATTACAGATCATCAACATACATAATTCATTTAGTAACATAATCATTCGCGAATCATCTCAAGGGTGATCATAATAAATCAAGATAGGGCTCAAATAAGTCAAGCCAGGTTCCTACGTTTTGGGTTTTTTGGGATTATTCATGAAAGCATACATAACATAGTTTTCTAAATTTTTTCGAGTTGTCACAGCCTCCCAGCCTCAGAAGAAACCCGCCCCGGGTTTCAATTCAGGTTACTCATCATGATCTCGAATGAAGTAAAGATGTATTTACTTGATTCCACCCTTACGTGACCGCGTGAGTGGAAGACTATTTCAAGAATTTTTTGTGAAACCTGATGACAAGAGTTCCTATTCGGCTTTGCTTTCTAGATCTCCAAATTCTAAGATTTCAATGAGCTCCTCGACGAGGTTTTGACAATTTCCATATTAAAAGGAATCTGGGCTCACGGGGACGGCTCCTATCGGATACACCTTTCATGATTTGGCACGTTGAGTGTAGCGTGCACCTTGCTGCGTTCTGGCAATATCATGTATGCTTCGCTGTAACACCCCCAAATCTTGGTACAGCGAAAGACTTAATCAAGTTTTAGGGGCGTTACATTGGATTGGTATCTCACACAAGTATAGCAAACTAGATAGTCATATTATCATTCAAAACCAATCCCAAATTTAATTATCCAAAACAATAATCCCAAAATGTAAATAAAAGGCCCAAACATGATTTATAAAAATAGGTCCCCATAAATTATCAGAGTTTGATTATGATCCTTCAACCATGACTTCTTGCCAAGATTCCACAGAACAAGCACTCCAAACATCACTTAAATACCTAATAAAGACATGCTAAAAGGTCACCTAACGCTGGTGACTTCATAGGTTTAAATTCAAGTTTAAAATAGTGTACCTGTAGGAGTTTATTTGCTATGCGAGACCTAAGATAGATACACATCAATCCCATACCAATATCACAATCACAATATCATCAATGTCATATCCGACGTCATAGTGGACCCCTAGCGACTCTAGCCAGCACAGTCGTAGCAAAGTCTAGAACGATTTCTAACCCTGGACTAGGTCGAGGTAGAAGTCTATACTTAGCTAGGCATGTTTTATAGTGTTGATCCCAGTTGAGCAAACGATCCTTATAGAAACTGACTTAACAATTACTTGTTAAATACTACGCGGAATATAATATTTAACCTTAAAAAGAAGAACAGTAATAACACTTAAACACCTCAATTATATTAATAACGAATACTATAAACAGTATTAGGGTTTTACAACCTTGAAGTGTATCGACCTTAGATATATCAAAACACACGAATATCTAATCTAACCTAGGACCTCCTTTTATAGGCTAAGGAGTCCTTTACATAATACAATACGTAACCTACAAGATAAATATCTTTTCCATATATATCTAATACAGAATATTAAACCGACTAAACAAACTAGCAGTGGTTACAATACATTAGCCGTGCTTTCACTATACTACTAGCCGTGGTTTAACTCCAGCAGTGGATTCCTTCTTCTAGCCGTGGTTACATTTACTCTAGCAGTGGTTCCATACTTAGAATAATTCCTGATCAGTGGAACCTAAAACCCAACAATCCTCCCCTAAACTTGATATTTACCAACAAAAACATCAAGTTTCTTTTAAGCTCAAAACTTCTTACTTGGAGGATGTATCCAAACACTTAGTAGGAATCAAAATCTTTTCAAATTTCCTCAGCAACCTGTAAGCTTGATAATCAAAGGGTTTCTGCAATTTCAATCCATGAGGCTGTAACATCTGAGTAATGAATTCTGGATGAGTATTCAAATTTGGATAATCAGTTTCTACACACATATGAATAACTTCTCTAGACATACATAGTACATGAACTCCACAAGACTAATACAAATACCAACTTGAAACACTGCCATTGTAGAGTCCTTTCCATTCAGGTTCATCATGAGTAGGTTCAAAAATCATCTTCAAATTATAATAAAAAATCCTCTCATGATAGTCAGCCGGTGCCACACCTCCAAATCTATCTTTATATAACATCCAAATAGCCATCAGATCATCTCTTTCCAAATATTAAAGCATTTGTGAAAATTTGATACAACCAAAACTCTCACCATTGGCTCTTTCAAAATCCCAATATCCTCCATTCATATTAAGCTCAAATGTATAAGAAACTATCTGATGATGACTTGTAAGAGATATTTTACCACTAACCTCTGTTTTTGTTTCTTTTGACAATTTAGTAAGAACCATCAACCTTTTCTTACTTTCTTCAATCTCCTCTTCAGTCTCTGACTCAGTTGCAAAATCCGACTTTAGACATATGACCTTCCTCTTGATCTTCCTTGAGGTTTAGCCTTAATTTCCAAAGGTCCTTGTATGTCTGAATCTTTTCCAATCTTCTAAAACAGTTTATCAATAATAGAATGTGTAGCCTTTGTTTCTTGTGGATTAAGTTTAGCTTCCAACACTTTTCTGGCCACATTCTTTGATATTGGATAATCCTTATCAGCAAACATAAAGAACTTCTCTTTTGTGGTCTGCACAGCATGAACTTTGCAATATGAATACAGCAGCCACTCAACTACTTCACAGTCTTCCCAAAATACTTCATTAGGATTAGGCTGACACAAATTCTTTACAGAAGTCCATACAAATTTAGCTAAATTCCATTACCTTCCACAATTGTTCCAGATCTTCTTTAGTCATACAATCCAATAACAATCCAAAATTGAGATATGTACCTTTCCACCAATCAGCTCTTGTAATCTCAATTACTTCTTTACCATTCTCTATGATGATCTGCCAATCTTCAATAGGATGAAGTGCTCTTACTGGAGTAGGATTAATAGGTACAGATGTATCACACTCCAGAAGATACTTTTCTGTTCTGTCTTTCTTCTCAATCTTTTCATCCACCTTTTGTCTTTTTGAACTAGATTCCTTCTTAGAATCAGCTTTTCTCTTTAACCACTCAGCTTCTTTCTCAGAATTCATCGGATTGAAATCATCATTCATTCTCATACTTTGCTTATAAATCTCTTTAATCCTCTCATACGTACACTTTCTTAAATCTTCACCCTTATACAAGTCCATGTTTCTAATTATCTTCATCATTGAATTTCTCATTTGACTCTTTGTAGGTGGTTTCATCCTTTTAACTTGCTTTTTCTCTTGACTTAACATCCTTGCCCTTGCAGCCAACACCTTAGCCCTCTCATCAATAGATAACAGTGCCCATTCTTGAGTAGAATACTCTGTCTTAATTACTTTAGAGGCTTCAAGAACAAAATGATGATCATTCCATTCTGCTATCAATTTCTAAGTAGCTTCTTCATCTTCTTTCCTTTTCCTTTCTTCAGCTGCTTCATCTTCAGCTAGCAATCTTTCACCAAGCTCCCTATCATAATCAATCTGTTCTTGTCTATTCTTAAACTTCAATTCAGGCTCAGCAATACCTTTCCCTTTTCCAATGTTTTGTAGAACCATCTGAGTCTTCAAAGGCTCACCAATTTTCAAACTTTTACTTAAGGGTTTAGGTTCAGTGGGTTTAAGAAATAATGGAACATATGCAACTGTAGGTAGAGGATTGGATGAAGTTTGACTTAAGTTCATCAGAGTACTAGCAGCTTCCTTTTCAACTTCTTTAGATTGGGGTTGTGAAATAATAGTTGTTAGGATCCAATATTTATGTTGTTTGATGATTCGGGTGGTCTAGGACAATGATTAAATAAGAAAGCCATTATAGAGATGAAGAGAGTTGAGAGGAGGTTTCTTGAAAGAGAGTTGCTATGTAAAATGAAAGGTTTATTCAAAGAAGCCACACCCCTTCCATGGATGGAAGGGGTATTTATACTTACAAAATACACGACCTCCTATCGGCATGTGGATCAGGTATACAGTGGGTAAAGACCCGTCCTTCCTCCACGGTGTTGTACTACACTATTCTACGCTACTAATTAACTAATTAACTACTACATAACGTAAATAACGACACGTCTACGAGCTAACATATGATAGACTATAATTGGGGTGACCGACACTTTAACATGCAATTTTCTAATTCCTAACAGTCTCCCCATAAGGGAGGTCATCCCATGAAATACATTTTGCATCCTAGCATTCTATCTTTGACTTTAGTTCTGAGCTCGTAGACTTTAATTCTTCAATTCCGTAATCTTTGTGCTTGTGTAGTGATTCTTTAAAGTCCGCATAGTTTTGTACTTTGAGTGGAGGTCTTTGAACTGATCCACATCTTTGATGATCTTCGAGCTTTCTTTGAGATCATCAGCCACAGTAAATCTCTGGATCACCCTTTTGTTGTGTTGCCATCATGTGAAGTTGTGACTTTCGGACCGACATGCTCACACTTTTGAATCATGACATCTTTCCAACAGAGTAGCGGAAGCCTTCTTTGGTTCATGATATTTCCAGCGAAGCGAAGCATAGTATGAAATATCAGAGCCGGTTATGTAGATAGGCACCGGTCATGATTTCTTCAAATTAAGTGTGGATGCTGTGAGCATGCGGCTTTGGATTGACTCCTCAATTCCGATCGGTACAGCCGAGTCAAATGTAACGCAAACAACAGTTAGCAATAAAACACACGAAAGTGTCTTTGATCACTTTTGTTGAATTGAGGTACACGGCCCACGGTTCCCGTTGATCGATAAGACAAGTACTGCCTGTGATTAAGTAGGATTCCTAAGAATCTCCTTGACAGGGTTTCAGAATTTGTTCTAGCCGTTCTCTCAAGCGGAACGTCTCAAAGAAGAGAAACGAGTGAGTGAACCAGCCAATTGATTCAGCGATTGATGAAAAATTGATTTGAAAACAATCGCGTATTGCTTAGAAGAAAGAGTTTTGCAATATGACTAAGGTTTTATGAGAAAGATCAATTTTCAATCAAAAATACTTTTTGTATCTGAAAAGAGTACACATTCGACGTGCTAGAGAAAAGAAGGTTTGCACATCGAACGGTTTTTCCGAAAGCATTTTTTCAATCGAGATAGTTTTGTGTTTGAAAACATAAGTACACATTCGACGTGCTAGAAAAAAGAAGGTTTGCACATCGAATGGTTTTTCCAAAAGCATTCGTCAATTCCATTCCTGGACCAAGGTTGATTCAAGAGTGAATCGCCCCATTGTTTCAATCCAGTTGTCACAAGCTTGATCTTTAGAAAAGATCTCACATGTCACCCACCAAGAGCTTGTTTGATGTTGGCTCTAGAAGGATTTCCATCTTCATTGTGAATATTTTTACATATCACTCGGATGTTCTGGCAATACCACAAGGATAATGTGTAGGACTCTTAATATATACTTACTTTCCACATTATGTGAAATAGCAAGTCTTCAAGAATTTAGTATTGATGAGTGTCTAAATACTCATCATTTTTGTACCATCTAGACTGCAAAATCATCTGAAAACACTAAGAAATGCATCAAAATGATGAAAATATCATAAATTAGTGTTTTATGTGTTTTAAATGCAAAAATATCAAAATCAGATGAAAAATGTATCAAGTTTGCAAAATTGGCAGTTTTAGTCCCCCAAGTTTCAAAAGTTGTCAAATCTAGTCCCTGGATATTCAAAACTTGTAAAATATCATTTTAAGTCCTTAGGGATTCATGAAGTTGTCAAAATAAACCCTTTAAAGTTTAAAATTTACAAAATGACAACTTTAGTCCCTGAACTTTGAAAAATGTCAATAATGGTCCTTGGTTAATTTAAAAAGTGAAAATTATCAAATATTATCCTTGTACTATTCATAAATGACAAAATTGGTCCTTATGGTTAACTTTTGGAAAATTACATGTTTGGTCCCTCAAGTTACAAACTTGACAGTTTTGGTCCTTGGAAGTTTAAAATGGAAAATAAATACATGTATGGTCCTTGGTTTATCATATATTGCAGGTTTAGCCCTTGTGATAAGTTTGGATAAGTTGCAAGTTCAGTCCTTCATTTTCACTAAATTACATAAATTGTCCTTGTGATAACATAACCAAACGGACCCTTTTATTACTAAACACCAAATCCAATATCCAACCCAGCCCAATACCAAGCCCAAAACCCACGGTTTAAAATAGAAACCCGCCTACCACGGTACACCTCCCTCTCCCACACCTGTTATCCCAAAACCAGTGGTCTCACCACCTCACCACCACTTTCCACCTTATCCCCCCAGCTAGTTAACAACCCCCCTCCACCTCCACAACCTCCAAAACCCATTAAATGCAAAAAAATCTGCTAAAGATATTTTTGGCGCCAAATTGCAAATCAAAGGCTGAGATGAGTTTGACTGATCCAAAGGCCAGGATTAATGATGGGATTTCTTCAGAGACTCAAGTGGAACCTTTTTCTTGAATAAAAAGGAGAAAAGTAGCAGGGTAGGGATATAATTAGAGTAGTTTAGTTTTTTTACATGTCGTTTTAGTTAATTTCAAATTTCCAGTGTATTTTAAGTCTTTCCAGTACTTTGTTTAAGTTATTAAAGTATATTTGAATCTTTTCCAATCCTTAATTTCAAAGTTCAGTCTTATTTCATGTTTGTTAAATTTTCAAGTTCAAATTTTCAATGTGTCCTAATGTTGTTTGTATCTGTTAATAAGGACTTATAAGATCACATAAGCTCCTAGATAGCTTATTTAAGCTATTAGAAAATCTTAAAATTCAGTTTAGAAGCAAAAAGCAAAAATTCATAAAAATCAAGAAAAATTAGTAAAAAATTAAAAATCTATAGAGAAATGATCAAGAAACTGAAGCAGAGCTGATTTTGGATTGCTTTTGGGTATAGAGGTTTGTGGAAAGCTATAGGAAGTGGTATTGATCCTTGGTTCTCTGTTTATTGCTTGAATTCCAATTTGTAAGCCATTTCTTTAAAATTTGCATTTCCTAGTATTAGTAATTAAACCTTGTTAATTCTAGCTTAATCCTGTTTAAATATAGTTAATATTAGTTAATCAATAGGTTACTTGGTCTAAAAATATGTTTTAGTATATTAAGCTTCAAAACTGCCTCTTAAAGGGTTGTTTGGTTTACTGTACAAACTGTAATAGAGGTTATTAGTGTTGTTACTTGTTGTTGTTACATGTTCCATTAGGTAATAATAGCTTAAAGAAATAAGTAAAACCAGTCCTTATTTGATTAAAAGTCAAAATAGATTTTGATCACACCTTATTCATCAACTGTTGGATTTTCATGATCCATGATCATGATTTCATACTCATAAGTTGTTATCATTGGTTAATCTAGTCTTAATTTACCTTCATACAACACAATTAGTGAGTAGGATTAATTTAAAGTTCATATTAGTCAACTTAGTTCATTTTTATAAAAAGTCAAAATATCACTTAAGCAGTTTTTGAATAAAATGAATAATTTTATATAGGATTCAATATTAAGATTTAGCTTATAAGCTTTTGGGATATCAATTTTTAGCTGCTTAACTTATTTAGAAAAATACTATCTTACTTTTATTCAGCTTATAAAGTGCTTATTTTTTAGCTTCTTTTGAATACCTTTTCTGAAAACTGTCCTGTGCACCAGTTGTATAAGCTATTTCTCAAGCTCTCACAGAGCTTATTAGTGACCCCTAGCTTATGCACTTTAGCTTTTTGAGAAGCTCACCTAGCTGTCTCAAGGTTCCAGTTCTTATTTTTCACTTTACAGCTTATTTGATAAACCTGCTACTTGTTTTTTATCTTGTCCATTTCCTGTGTACACCAGTTAATCAGTGGTTACCAGTTTTTCAAAAGCCTCTCACTAGCTTATTAATGGAAGCCAAACTTTGTAGATTAGCTTTTTAGAGAGTTTAGCTGGTTAACTAGTTAGTTCCAGTGTTTATTTACATTTTCTAGCTTATTTAGGTGCTTAAAAATAAGCTAGAAAGTAGCTAGAAAACCATATAGTACCCTGTGCAAACAGTTAGCTTAGTGCTTATTTGTAAGGGTTTAGTGCTTATTTCTTAATAATTGTGCTTATTCAGTTGTTAAAATTAGCTTATCATCAGTTATTTAGCTTATTTCAGTTTCCTTTTGCTTATTTATTAGCTTAATTAGCCAATTGGCTAAATCCTTGTGCTTATTTCATTTTTTTTCCACTGTTGAGATAAATAAGCTCAAACTGAGCTTATTTGTGATTTTCATAAAAAGTTATAGTTTTGAAAAGTGCTTATTATCATTAGCTTAATAAGTTTGTAAAAGAAAAAGTCCAAAAATAAAATAAAAAGCAAAAGGGTGGGAGGCAGGGGGCTCGAACCTTGAGACCTCCCAGCCTTTGAGAGTGATATTGGTGTAACTGTATGCCATTGCGCCCTTGGGTCTTTCTTGGTTTTAGTTTGCAAGATTAAATATATAAGGTAGTTTGCTAGGTTATAGCTTATTAGCTTATTCGACTTTTAGCAGCTTATTTGTAGAAGCTTTTACATGTTGTGTATTTTTCCTAGCCTTGTACTGATATAAAGTATTTTATAAAAAGTTTCAGATTTTTCTTAATAGTTTTAGTATTTTTAATCATTTAATTAGTGTAAAATAGTATTTAATTCATAATAAAAAATATAAAAGTAAAAAAAAATTATAAATCTTTTTTCTAAAATTTTCTTTTGTCATATAGTAGGTAAGAAAATTGTTTTTACACTTGTAGGATTTTTATTTCATAAAATTTACGTTTTTACTTGCGCACTCGCGTAATTTTTATAAATAACGTACGTTTTCATTTTAAGTCACATTTTTAGGTAATTTAAGTTTACGTTTTAATTAAAATAGTTATTTTAAGTTATTTTATTTTATAAATCACAAAAACATCATTGTAAAAATAGTGATAGCGTTTATTTAATATATTTTTGTTTCTTAATTTTCTTTAATTTCATTTAAGCCCCTGTAATTTACAAAACTTTCTCTTTAGGTATAAATAACTCAAAATCCTTACTGATCACTATCCTTAGTGATTATTCGACATCTGTCTGTGTTAAACACCATTCATCCTCCGTGGGACTTAACGACCCAGGAATCCACTATATTCCTCTGATCTTCATTGCATTGCCTCCTGAGCTGTTTGATGTTTGTTACGGTTGGCCATTCACAAGTGACCAGCTCGAGTGATAAAACTTGACGGTTCGGGAGCGATCAGTATCCTAATGAGATGTTGTGGATGATCTCTTGGCTCTAGACTCGATTGTGCACATTTGGTTCCTATGCCGGAGACTAGGGAGAGGGTCTCCTTCTTCAATATCAACAATCTCTAAGAGAAAGTCGATAGATTATGTAGGTTCCCCGTGAGAATGAAACAAGCCCTTTTAAGAGGAACTTGAGTAGCTTGGGAAGTTTAGGTGCAGTGCGTCAATGGGTCCATGACGTCTTGTCTTCAATACCAGTGTTACCGTAGTAACCACCAGCAGCATATTCATTGAACTCGGTTTCTGCCCTAAGGTTGAATAGTTGGAGGGCTATTTCTTTTCACCCTTTTTCCATTCATTTCTTTTTTATTCTTCAACCCCTTCAGTGCTTACTGAGACTTCATTACTAGAACCTTGTTGAGTTTATTCCAGTTCTAGCTCAATCTCAGTCGACACTCTTCCCATATCTCACTTTTCTCCTTTTTTGCATCATACCTAAAGACTCTACACTATCTAGTGGATTGTCCCTGGGTAGATCCCTCCAGTTCTGGCAGATCATGGGAACGAATACCTAACCTAACCATCCTTATAACACCATGCATAAAGTAAATTGGTCGGTATTTTGGTATTGTTCTTTCCTTCATGAAACCAATCGAAAAATCATTTGGAAAAACAATCAAGGTACTTGTGATACGAGATCAAAGAATTTTTTACTTTAATAGTTTTGATCATTTTAGAAATGCTCCCCCTCAACATGTGCATATGATATTGAAATTGTTTGGCACATGGAGGCAAGAGTTCTTTGAAATAATTTCTTGATCACAATTTCCTTAGAAAAAGCCATTTGAATTTCTTTGGTAAATTCTCCCCCTCAATATGTACATAGGATATTTGAAATCATTTTATCACATAGAGGCAAGAGTTCTTTTGAAGCACATCCACAATCACAAGCGCCATTAAGAAACCATTTTAAAACTCAATCAAGGTACTTTATAAATCACTTTAAAAAGCTTTCGTACCTCGATAGTTTGTTTGTTCCCCCTCAATATGTGCTTGAGATTGAAAGCGCTTAGCACATATGAGAGAGCAGCCTGCACAATTAAATCAAAACGATCACCTTTTATCAAATTTCATTATCAAATCACAAATTCTCCCCTGATCAAAAATATCAAACCCTTTGAGATTTTAGATCCCAAGTGAATTATCACGGTTTAGAAAACATGGGAGAATATGTGGCCTGGTTTAAATACTCATCATGTTTTTGGATAAATCCTCCTCCTCAACATGTGCATTGTGTATGAAATCGTTTGGCACATGGAGGCAGGAGTGCCTTTAAGGACTAAAACCAATTCCATTAAAACAGATTTGAGATTTAAATCACGATCTCTCCCCCGATCAAAGATTTCAAACCATTTGAGGTTTGTGATCCCAAAAGATTTAAATAATTTAGAAAATTTTGGGGAAAGACGTGGCAAGATTCAATTTTGAAAGATGACAGATAAGGACCATTTTAAGACACTAAAGATTGTTAGTGTCAGGTATGATAGTTTTTAAGAGATCCTTTAAGTAAAAAAACAATTTCACAATCAAACAAGAACCGAAAAAATTTCATTTTGAAAGACCTTGATTCAAAAGAAAAATCATACCATGACATAACATTAAATCTTTAGATCACCACAAATTTTGTACAAACGGACTTTTGTGAAGAAATATCGTTTGAAAATACTTTAAATTAAATCACTCTCCCCTCAATCGATGACCGAAGTCAATAATTGAGTGACTTAACTTTTGATAAAAGAAGTCCGGTGATTTTCAAAATTTAGTCCAATTTATTTTCAAAACAATATTTTTCCATTTTCAAAACAATTCTAATCAAAGTTTTAGAAAATGTTTATGTTTAAAAATGGTATCCTGCACAAAGATACATTAGTGGTTGAGAAGCTTCCGTTGTTGTTGCTGTAGGATTTGGAAGAAAAACCGTCTGCTGATGCAGTGAGACTTCTTCTTACGTTGCATTTTGAATGCCAACTGAGGTCAAATTAAGCTCCGTTTCTTCAATCACTTAGAAGAAAACCATCTGATGATGCAGTGAGACCTCTTACGTTGCATTTATGCCAACTCTCCATAGAAGTCCAATTAAGCTCCGTTTCTTCATTTGTCAACCCAAGATATTGTTACCCTTTCCTTTCGGTATCCAATCATCATATTATGTGGGATCCGGATCGGGAACATTCTTATACCAAAATACCTGCATACGTTAGTGAACACAAACAGATATATGGTGGTCGACATCACCCAAACAACAATCGACTAATAACAGTCAATTCAACATAATAATTAGATCATATAAGGTATGGGAATAATGCGTTCATCAAACTATAATCATCTAAACCTAGCAATCATATCCTAGGAACCTAGTCCTTCAACATAGGTTAACATCATTTTCAATTAAGCACGAGGATAATTAAGAAAGTCCGTTATATGATATGAATTTGAAAACATTCTCCCCCTCAATCAATGACTTATTCTTCTGAAAATGTTAAAAGCGCTGAAGTCATTGATTGAGTTTTCAATATTTTTTTTTCAAAAACTCTGAATCTGATAGATTTACATGCAACTCATTTACCACCATTTTTGAAAACAACAAATATTTTTCTGAAGAATTTTAGACGAAAAAACATTTGTGTAGGAACAGCAGTCCTTCGACATACTTTCCTCATTTTTGTTTTTAGGATAAGTGCACGAAATATTTGAAAAATTGGTTTAGCGCAACACTTTCCTTTCATGAAGAACGGGTTGCTATCTGAAATAATAGCAAGCCATATTTTGAAGCGCGGGTTACAGTCTAAAATAACTGTAAGCCATCATTTGAAGCCCGGGTTACAGTCTGAAATAACTGTAAGCCATATTTTGAGACATGTTATGGAAAGAAATATTTACACCTCCTGTTCGAACTTCATCTATGGTCCCGTGCCATTATTGAATGACATTTCTAAGACCGTAGATGTTATCGATACCAGAAGACATGTCATGAGAAAACAGTATTTTTGGTATTTTTGAAAATTTCTGATTTTTAGGGATTTTTGAAGATTTTATATTTTTCTATTTCCTTTTTGTTGGTTTTATATTTTTGTATTTGGTTTTAGATAAGTATTTACAAGGATAGAATAGATGATATAGTTAAAGAAGATGATGACACGAGTACCGAGATAAGGATATCGACCAGCCCCGTTGTAGAAGATAGAAGTCATCATCCCTAAAACTTTCACCATCAAAGCTTCCAAGACTCTTGAATCGACGAGAGAAAATGAGCCACTTGAAAGTGAGACTTTGGCAGCTTCCCCCCAAACCAAAAATCCATGTGATGAGCAGATTCGAAGCTCTATTTCAAGCTTGCCTTATCTAGGTACACAGAGAAGCACACCATTATCATAAATCCCGCTGCTCCTTTTAAGAACGAAAATCGAGATTCTTCGTTCGAGGTTATATCATCCAAAAGAACAACTGCACCGTATCATCCCACATTTAAATAATCTTCTCAAAATTCCTTTTCCACTGAAGTCTGAAGCGATCCATTCCAAACGGTGTCAAGAGAACAATTCCCCCAAGTAGATGAATTGATGTAGTCAGCCTCTTTGTATAATGCTCACGAACTCTCCCGAATACACATCATGAGGGGAATGAAAACACCTTCCCATGTTCACATTTTTCTTCCCGGATGATCGTGTATGAAGCTCAAGAACCCGAAGTACACCAATACCCAAGAGCTCTCCCGAATACACATCATGAGGGGAATGAAAACACCTCCCTATGTTCACATTTTTCTTCCCTGATGATCGTGTATGAAGCTCAAGTATCCGAAGTATACCAATATCCAAGGAAGGAATAACTGATAACATTGAAGAAGCAAGCCAAGTCACTGATTATCTCTGCGGATGACAATCTCTACGGATGTCAACTCCGGAATAAGTGATTATATCTCTGAATCACTGATTAAGCCCTCAAGTGAAACAGCTGAGCGCCTCCAATGTACACAATTCTCTCTCATATGATGATTGTGATAACATCGAGATCATCACGCACTTGTGTACCTCTTTTATCTTCAGAAACTAACTCGTCCATCACTTCCCCCACATAGTTGGAATAAGAATACTAAACGCCTTGATGAGTAAAACATTAAGTTTCTCTTCGGTCATGACATTTGTTTTCCCGGGATATTTTCAATCACTTAGAAGAATTAAGTTCATCAAGTTTACTCGTCATGAGTCAAACCTTGAGTTTCTCTGCGGTAATAACATTTGTCTTCCCGGGGTATCTTCAATTACTTAGAAGTATTAAGTTCATCAAGTTAACTCGCGTTTAGGTGCTTGTCTCCTTACGCCTTGCTGGTTTTTGACACTTCAGAGTCAGCAAATCATTATAAGCCCGTATACTAGAAATTTGATGAGAAGAACACTTGAACTCTTGTGAGAATCAACTTGCTGAAGATTCTCTCAGACTATTTTTATCAACCCATATGTAGACAATTTGAAGTGACCACTGAAGAAGAAAACCCGATATACCATACTTGAAACTGAAGTCAACTTCCCCACATTTGTATCTTAAGCTTGCACCTAATGATGGAAGAACGGTGTCGAGAATTTATGCTTCAAGCAAATCTCTAAGTACTCACTACCCAAACAAAGTATGAGACATTAACACCTCTTGTGATTATCCACACCGTCATATGCGTGTGACACTGAGTAAAACAAAGTAACTCCTAATAGTGATAGTTAACCAGGTCTTCAACCATCCACCTCGACTGCTGGTAACTAGATAAACCAAGTCTTCAACTCAAATTCTTAAGCCCGAGCAAGTTATCAAATAAGAACACGCCTTTGTGAAAGTCAACTTCAATCTCAAATAAGTGATAAATGATTAACTCCGAAGTAATCAATTTGAGTCAAATGTCCAACACGTGAATAAATGTACAACCGGATGTACATTGACCCACTTAATGAACCGGAACAAATGATTCCTCAACATCAATTCCATCTTCCTAAAGATATACATATAGAGACTGATCTGGAAGATTCACCAATAATATCTTCAAACGGATGAGGTAGTCATTTTCCTTAATGTTCATGTGGTTGATTTACAGAGTGCACAATAATCCGTGAAGATTTGGTAAAGGAATACCAAAGAGCGGATGATTTTTCATGAAAAATAATCCGTGAAGATTTGGCAAAGGAATACCAAAGAGCGGATTATTATTCAATAGTGCAACTGCAATATTATAATGGTCAATATCAACGCCTCCCATAAACCGACAATCTGTTTGATAAATGCCCAGATTAAGAAGAAGTCTTTAGATAATCAAATGCAACTCGTCTTTAGTCTTCTAACATGCAGCAGAGAATGTGGAACTGACTGTAGACTCGACCTTCTTCAAGATTGTCCGAATGGGGAATAGAGTGTTAACATCTTCAACTCATACCAAAAAGCATCCCACCAAAAGGCATCCCAATTAACTTACATCTTGCAAATCCCCTTAACTAAAATCCCTCCCAATCAAACAAGAACAGAAAGATGTTTATCAAGGAAATCAGCAATCAGGCCGCAACGAACACACAAGATTGTAACACCAAACTACCCATCACATCAAACAAGAATAGAGAGATTGTTCGGAATTATCATGTTGATGTATACGTGAAGCATTAACCGGAAGAACTTTGTCGATAAACTCATCAATCCGAGTGAAGATGTCAACCAACGGCTCTTAGAAGAGAAAAACTCCATGTGAATATGACCCGATAAGAAGAAGCTCGGTTCTTACATGAGTTTAGAGCCGTATGACCATTTATATTCTCAAATATCAATCAACAATGCAAAAATTCACACTTCTTCTCCCCTCAAGAATTGCATACGGAGTTGCCATTCTTGATTAAATAAGTGAAAATCATCCGAATGTTCTATTCACACTTCTCTCCCGCAAAATAAGCACATGATGTCGCCATCTTCATTATAATCGAGCAACTGGAATGAGAAAACAATCAGTGGTAGCCCGGTTCACTTGATGACTGAAGCGCATGGAAAAAGCATGAAGCATGTTGATGAGAATGGTCATAATAAGAAGATTTCTCTTCTTCAGAAGATAAAGTGCACTGAAGCGTACACTTTTCTTTTCTTTGAGTACGAGGCATGAACTGTTGTGTTCATACGTTATAAGAAGATTTCTCTTCCTTTTGAAGATAAAGCGCACTGAAACGTACACTTTTCTTTTCTTTAGAGAATGAGGCATGAACTGTAGTGTTCATACGTCATAATCTCTCTCTTTTCATCATCTCTTTGGCAAAACTTATAATCACCCCATTATCATTCAGTAGGCTCTTTGTTGTGACAGCTGATGGAGAAAACCCGATATAATGAATTTGACCCTGAAGTATACTACCCCGAACTCATGACTTAAACTTGCACATATGTAACAAAGAGCGGTGCCGAGACTTCATCCTCCATTGAATCTCTAAGTACTTTATATTCTTCATCCAACCAACCATCAAGTAATAGACGTACATCACCTCTTGAGAATCCACAATTCAATGTGACACTGAGCACTACAACATAACTCCTTAAAGTGATAGTTATTTTGTGGTGGTATGAGCCCAATTCCCCCAAGTGGTAAAAGAAAAGGTAAAAGACACCCAACAATAACTAGATTTCCAATTCTTCGTATTTGAAGATAAGCTCGAACAAGGATCTTGAAGAATCTTCATCCAACCATCCCCGATACCTTCAGATACTAAGTACACTCGCCTGTGATATTTCACTTCAACCTCAAATAAATAATACTGAATTAACGCCTCTGTCACATCTTCTGAACAGCTCAAATCTAGCCTTCTTTGACATTTAAACAAACTTTGATAATGGTTTCATCTCGACCATGGTTAAATGCACATAACCCCGTAAACCATGTAATAGCCAAACTGCCATGACGAATATCCAAACACACATCCAATTCATGAAGTACACCCTTTTATCCCTTCTTCGAAGCAAAAACCGTAGCACCAGCATCAAGTAAGATCCAGAATTACACTTTCTCTTCTCCAAGATGGTTCCATCATTACGGGATTTTACAACTCTAAGGTTTAAACCGAGAAATAGTTTCTTTCGCGGGATTTTACGAAACCAAGAATAAAACGTAAGATAGATCCGGAAATGCTCATTACTTTAACCAGGATGTTTTCATTGTCATGGGATTTTACAAGTCTATGATTTAAACCGAGAAATAGGTTCTTTCGCGGGATTTTACCAAATCAAGACAAAATCGTAAACAATGTCAGCTTGAATGAGTTATGACAACCTTGGTTTCGGTGAATATCTGTTTTAGGGGAACATGCAGCGGTTTATCAACGGTTCATTATCCAACATCAACAACATCATCAACCATCCAATCAACACTTTGGTAAACACATCATTCACGCATTCTTTCGGCAATTGCAGTGACAACATGGAGAAGTAAACCCGATATGCCAAACTTGATCATGAAGTGAAATTCCCCAAATTTGTTACTTAAACTTGTACTAATCCTTGTGAAGAAGAAACGGTGTACCCAATGTACAAACCTCTTGACATATCCTCAACTGCGTGAGACACCAAAGTGATAGTTACGTTGTGGGTTAAGCGAGAAAGAATCACAACCGTAACTAAATATCCAAGTCTTTATCACACTCTATAAATGCCCAAACAAGTTATCTTCGCGAAAAGGATGAAAGAATGAAGACGAAATAAGTAAACGTGCCCGGAAAACCTCTTTTCAAAGCCAAGTAAGAAATGCCGTACAAACAACTCCGTAGTCACCCATGTTCAATAGCCAACTCAATCCGAGACATAATATACTTCGTGAAAATGCATAAACCAAAGCATCAAACCCCATAACACAACAAATATCATCATCACACCAACTCTCATCATCAAATTTCTTCAAATTACAAAACTTATTATCAAACCGCGTCAGCACAGTCCAAACATAATTAAATCATCATCAAAAATTCGAATCAAGTCTCATAAAAATCATCCAGTCCAATAACCATTAAGTCCCAAATATAAACGTAGTATACAACCGCATCAGGACTTTTCCATAGATAATCACCATCTCACCCGATCAATTACCCAATAGTGAAAATGTGATATTCGGGTTACAATCATGCCAAACTTATGCTTAATACATTTTTAGACCAAAGTCATCACAAATGTTTATATCACCTACCGGCGTAATACATTTGAATCAATTATCATAGACATTCCACAAGTAGTGATATAACATTATGGCCCAAAGTACCTATTAAAAACAAATGGCCCAATGTCCATTCACAAGACACGGTCCATGGATAATACCAGATCCATTTAATTCACAACACTGATCCAATAATTCTCAACCCTAAGTCTTCGGGAGTATATAACATCACTTAACCACACATACCCTATTTCCAAATCTTATCAAACCCTAAAAACTCTCTTGTTATCTGTAGTCACAAACAAAAATTATTTTTAACAAACCCTAATCACATATCAATCAAATATCCGCCCCCTCCATAATCAAAACACACTTCATTCATTGTTTAACACGAGACACAGACCTGGAGACGGATGTTCATTCAAGGTCACGACCTTGCCACAGGGATGGCATGAGGTCTTGCATAAACGCCACAGGGATGGCTTCAAGATGAAGGACACGGCTTCAAAGTCTTTAATAAGGATCTCAGGTAGGTGTGATATGTTTTTGATTTTCGTTTTACGGTGATTCATTATGAACAAAGTGAACATACAGGAATAACACTATTGTTATTTTCTTTATCCTTTTCATTCGAATATTAAACAAGAAGTGACGGTTTCCAAAAAGATCTATGAAGAGCTTGATTCACACACGAGTAATATTTGAGTCGTGAGTTGATTAATTTGAATGAAATAAATCTGAGATCTTAAGATGTTTTCATTAAGATGGTTTTCATTTTGTTATTTGAGTCTTGAGTCTTGATTAGTGATGATGACTTGGGATTTATTGATTCGGACCTGATGAGTTGGTTTAGGTCATATTGTAGTTGGTTTTAGATCAGTTGAACTGCTTGTTTTGTTGAAAAAAAACTGTGGATCAATGAAGGTTTCGACCTGAGGTGACTAGAGTTTAGTTTTTGTTATTCATTTGGTTGTTGCTGGTCTAGTTGTTGTTAGTGTGGTTTGAGTGTCTTAACATCAAGAGGCATCCCATTCATCTCAAGTAAACAACTAACTTTATATACTTCCCCTTTTCTGTCAACTCGCATTCTGGCTAACAACTAGCATTTGATTTTGACACAACTCGCATCAGTTACTTAAAACACCACGCTTCAGAACCAACACGCATCTGTAACAACTCGCTCAAAAGCGAGTGCACTCATACAATATTCGAGTTAAATAACTCACATTGAAACAAGACCAGAAACCCAACTCGCTTAACATTCATTGTATCTGGGCGTTATAACGACTCACATCCAGGAATACATTGAGTCATGATAGTCAATACTGTCAACTCGCTTTACAGAAACAGTCAACTTGCATATTAGAAAACCCAATTCGCATGTATGAAAGTCATAGCAGCAGCAGAACAGAACTTATTCATTGTGACCCGTTTTGACCTTTTTGACCACATAAATATTTTACTCATATTGACAATTGAAAACACTCATCCTAGATGCATAGAATCAGGGCCTTATGAATGTGACAGAAATTTGACCAAAAGAATTTGACAACTCGCTTATGACCAATATGGACAACTTGCTTTGAGTACACAGAATCTGGACAGAAACCTCAAAAATGTCAACTCGCATTTGATGAAAACCAGTCAACTCGCATTTTAGAACATAGACATGAGCAGATTCATAACATGAAGACCAAAAACATTTTAATCAGTACATAACAAAACAGTTTTATCAACTCATGAAACTAGATTCAAATGACTATAACAAGATATCAAACATGCATAACCATCATCAAGAGACATAGCCAAAAACCATACGTATCAACCACATCCACATACACACAAACCATATATCAAAAAACATGTAAAACCATACGAATCACCAAGACAACACAACCTTGGCTCTGGTACCAATTGTTAGGATCCAATATTTATGTTCTTTGATGATTCGGGTGGTCTAGGACAATGATTAAATAAGAAAGCCATTATAGAGATGAAGAGAGTTGAGAGGAGGTTTCTTGAAAGAGAGTTGCTATGTAAAATGAAAGGTTTATTCAAAGAAGCCACACCCCTTCCATGGATGGAAGGGGTATTTATACTTACAAAATACACGACCTCCTATCGGCCTGTGGATCAGGTATACAGTGGGTAAAGACCCGTCCTTCCTCCACGGTGTTGCACTACACTATTCTACGCTACTAATTAACTAATTAAATACTACATAACGTAAATAACGACACGTCTACGAGCTAACATATGCTAGACTATAATTGGGGTGACCGACACTTTAACATGGAATTTTCTAATTCCTAACAATAGTAGTTGTGACTATGGTAGATGTGGTTAATACAGCAGTGGATGTTTGTAAAGTAGCAGTGGTTAAGGTTACCTCAGATGAAGTTGCAGCAGTGGTTTCAAATGAACTAGCCGTGGTTGCAGCAACACTAACAGTGGTTGTTGCCTACACCATCTCCTTCTCCTTATCTTTTGCTACACTCTTCACAGTTTCAAGTACTGCTTCATTTCCATCTTTATCAAACACCACATACCTTTCTCCTTGATTCCCACTATCCAAATCATCATCCATATTCACAGCAGCCTCCCCTAAATCTATGCACTCACTCCTCCCCTGTTTGGTTACATCCTTCATAGTGACATCCAGAGAGGAGTTCACCTTCCTTTTCTGCTTTCTGACCTTCCTACCAATAGCAATCCCTGGTCTCTGAACCTTCTCCAAAACAAACACCATGTGCTTCAAATTTCTGATATGTCTGCCGTGAAACACAGCAAGTTCTTGAAGACTAGAGATTGTGTCCTCCATTTTGGTACACTTATCCGTCAATTCCTTTAAATGTTCAAGAATATCCTCCCCACTTCGACCTGTGTTAACTGGTCCAAGAGGTGGTTCATTGGAAAAGTCATCATGTACCTGAGTAGGATCTGTCAATTCAATATCATGTTCCAAACTACCCTCATCACTTCGAGCTGTGTAACCTGCTCTGAGAGGTGAATCCTTGGGTAATGAAAACATAGCATCAGACCTAGCCTGATCATCTATGCACCCTAAAGTAGCCAGTTGGCTAGGGATTCCTCCACTTGTGTTGAGTTCCAAGGAACTCTCCACATTGGAAGTTGCCAAAGGTTGGGTCTTATTGATGATTCCACTGTCCTGACCAGCATCTAAGCATGAGTCAGTAGTGGAAGCCCTTCCAGTTATGTCACCTCCACTCCTTGTGACAGCCTCATTAGCTACACCACTAACACCAGCCTGAGGTAGCCCCTTCCTCCTTCTCCTAGTACACAAAATCCTAGTGGGTTCAGAGGTTGAAGTTAAGGGTCCAACAGTGGGTTTAGTTGTAATAGCAGTGGGTGTTAGTGTGATAGCCGCAGTTTTAGTTGTAGGAGCAGGGGTTTTAGCTTCAGTGGATTGGGAAGGTTGGGGTTCAGGTACATCATCAACATCAGAAATATCTGGCAAAGGAATCATATTAGGAAACAAAGGGGTAACTCGGCCTGTGAAATTGGGATTCTTATGCCTCATGTGTGCAAAAACCTTAGGAAGCATATAATGAACCTCATACTCCCTATGATGATCAATAGGTTCTGCAATTTGACTATCCACAATCAGTTGAACAAACCTAGGGTACAAGTAATAATTACCCTTCTCCCTAATGTTCTTCAAAAACCCATCAAAAATCATTCTAGACCAATTAAATTTCCTCCCTTCAGAAAGGCAAATAACTGTAGATGCAATTTTGGAGGGAAACTCATCAAACCCTGTGGTCTTATTACTCATACACATCAACAAAGTGTGGATCAAAAACTTCCACTGAGGTAAAAACATACCTTTATGAAATTTAGTTCTACCTTCTCGCCTTTCATAATCTAATTTCTCTAACCCTTAAAAAATAGCAGCATCAGAAAGATTAATCACCCCATCAGCATCCTCTAACTTCAAGATAGTCCTAATAACCTCCTCCGTTACCAAGATCTCATTCTCATCCACAACCGTCCAAAGAACCTCTAATCCATCTCTCTCTTGTATCTCAGCATTCCACCAGAATTGATGTACATATTGTTTAAGAATTGTTGGTGCTATAGTTAATGCATAGTGGATGAGACTGTGGTTAAGAAAATCAATCATCTCATGAAAGCCTTCTGATTGATTGTTTTTTATCAAATAAGCAACTAGGTTATGGGTTTTGGAATACAGCGACGGCATTGTGATTAGTGATGTGATATGATGTGGGATTATGAATTAAGCAGTTGGGAGTGGTTAGGGTTTGTGATAGGCGCCAATTTGGAAGTGATTTGAAGATCAAGTAAATGATCTGGCAGTGATTTGGGGAAATAAATACGTTATCACCAAAGTTACAAAACAGCCCCTCAAGTATCCATCAGCAACAATACTATAGCAGTGGATTGAAAACCACTAACAGTGGTTTGAAATGCTCTAGCAGTGGATACAGTAATCACTCCCCAATTCCATGACTAAGATTACAGAAACCAAATCTGAGCCAAACATAGTGATAGCAAGCATAAATATAAAGGATTACAAAAGATTCACAATTTTTTTTTAATAACAAAACACATCAACAGCTCCTAAAAGCTCCAAATTTACATAAGTCCTTCATACCTGCACATCACAACACAAACCAAAAACAAGAAATATGGTTAAGGTTAGCAGTGGTTAGTAAAACAAGGAGTGGTTTCAAAATGAATACTGGCAGTGGTTAGAACAATACTAAACACCCAGTCAAAGGTCAACTCCAAGTCACTAAATCGTCTAACAAAGTCAAAAGACTTTATTTACTCCACAACAACTCACACCTTCCCCACATTTAACTCCCTGATATCATATTAACTCTATTGAAGACCATCTTACTAACATATCACAAATATCACTCATATTCCCAAAATTCTCTCACTAAAAATACTTTCAAGCACCATCTCATCAAAGATCATTAGTAACTCAAATCCCATCAACCTTTCAACAGATAACTCTTCTTCTGACAGTGTTTAGGAGGAGTTTTTGAAAACAGGTAGGGTTGAGGAAGAGGTTTCATCAAGAAAAAGAACTCACTCAGGTTCTTCTAAAGGTGGTTGGAACAACTATTTTCCACCAAGGAACACATCCCTCTCATGTGTGAAGACAAACCCTTCAGCTGCTGGACCTTCTGCAATCCAACCAACGCCTCAAGATGCTATCATTAAAGAATCCAGCTCAGACCTAAGTTACATGCCAAGTTATGTGTCTCCATATGAAGGTACAGATGATGAAACTTCTTCAAGAGTCCATGTTGTTCCTCCCCTTGCTGCAATAATCCCACCAGAAGAGCTTCAAGCACCACCTCAGCAAGCACTGTTGACAGCACCACCTCCACCAGAGGGTCCATCATCATCATCACCACCCATCAGAGGAAGGGTGATTGGGCTTGCATGCCCCAAAGTGTGGGATGTCATTGGTGGACCAAGGATTCAGAAGGAGATGCCAAAGTGCGGCATTGCTAAGAAGCCTTAGGTGGTGAGGGGGAAAGTTGTGAAGCTTAAGTCTCTTGTTTAGCGGTTATCTTGTGTTAGTAGTCCTGGTGGTTATCTGATGTATGCTGGTAGACTGAATAGGAATGATGTATCCCCTGCATCCTAGGATGCAGATGAATAATAAATAATGGACTACTTTCTTTTAGTATCTTTTCTACTTACTTATTTAATCTGCAAAAGTGTTAGTGGGAACAAAATAAGAAGCATTCGATTGAAATAAACTAGCAGTGGATAGAACAAAACAAGCAACACTAATATCAACTAATAATAGTACATAACTTTTAAACACTTTTACAAAACAAATTTGAGACTTAGAGATTTATCATTCCAATACTGACTATAAGATACTGAAAACTCCCCACATCAAAAGCTTTAGTGAGAAGATCAGCAACATTGAAATCAGTATGGATGTTTACCATTTGAATCAACCTTTTCTCATTACAATCTCTAATAAAATGATGCCTTATCTCAATATGTTTAGTTCTAGAATGCCAAACAGGATTTTTAATTATGCATATTATACTGTTATTATCAATGTAAATCTTAGTATGCATAAAATTGTACCCAAAGTCAAGCAATTGATTCTGAATGCAAAGCACTTGACCACAGCAACTAGCAGCAGCCACATACTTAGCTTCAGTGGTAGAATTGGCCACAATTGTTTGCTTTTTACACTTCCATGAGATTAATCTCCCTCCCAAAAACTGACATCCTCCAGTAGTATACTTCCTATCCAAACTAGCTCAGCATAATCACTGTCTGTATAGGCCACCAAATCAAATGCTGAATCCTTAGAATACCAAAGGCCCAATTTAGGATGACCCTTAAGGTATCTAAAAATTCTCTTCACAGCATTCAGGTATGTTGTGTTGGGTGTGACTTGAAACCTTGCACATACACATACTGAGAACATAATATCTGGCCTAGATGCAGTGAGATACATCAAAGATCCAATCATGGACCTATACAACTTCAAATCAACTTTGGGTCATCCATCATCTGGTAGCAGTGGTTTCTGAGTCTCCATTGGTGTATTAGCACTCTTTACATCCTGAAACCCAAACTTCTTCAAAACATCTGCTACATACTTGTCTTGACTAATGAAAATACCATCAGTCATTTGTTGAACCTGTAGCCCCAAAAAGAAAGTGAGTTCACCCATAGAACTCATCTGAAACTTATCATGCATAAGTTTCTCAAAGTCTTTGCACAGCGCCTTATTGGTTGAGCCAAAGAGGATGTCATCAATATAAACCTGAACTAGCAACATGTCATCCTTGAGCTTCCTTATGAATAAATTTTTATCAATTAGTCCCCTCTTGAAACCATTGTCCATCAAATAAGTAGAAAGGCATTCATATCATGCCCTTGGAGCTTGATGCAACCCATACATAGCCTTTTTCACCCTGTAGAACTTATCAGGATGATCAGGATCTTTAAAACCAGGAGGTTGACAAACATATACCTCCTCATCAATAGTACCATACAAAAAGGCACTCTTAACATCCATTTGATACACCACAAAATTTTTGAATGAAGCATATGCCAAAAAAAATCTTATAGCTTCAATTCTGGAAACTGGTGCAAACACTTCATCATAATCCAATCCTTCAGTTTGTGTGTATCCTTGAGCAGCCAACCTTGATTTATTCCTTACTACTATACCTCTTTCATCCCTTTTATTTCTAAACACCCATTTAGTTCCAATAGCCCTTTTTCCATTTGGAAGGTCAACCAAGGTCCACACCTCTTGAAGCTTGAACTGCAATAGCTCCTCTTACATTGGTTCAACCCATCCTTCTTCTGATAAAGCTTCTTTAACTCTTTTGGGCTCCTTTTGAGACAGAAAGCAAGCAAATAAATAATTTTGCAGATCTTTATGACTATTCTTGTTGTGAAGTCATCTGGCAAAGAAACCTTGTTCAGGAAAGGTTTTATTGCTCACAGCTCTGCTTCTTGTTTGAACTGGAGTATTCAGATCTCCAAGTATTTGCTCTTTGGGATGATTCTTATGAACTCTGGTAGTAGGAATTGGGCTCTCTGTGATGACTGTTTCCAAGTTTGTAAAATCTGCATCATTGAAATAGTCATCCAGATTCTCATCATCAGTTGGAGTATCCCTTTCTTCTAAATCAGGCATTTCTGGATCAGTTGGATACTCATCTTCACCAAATAGTGGCTTAGCAGTGGGTCCAAAGAAAGTACTGCTATTAGAATATGTAGCAGTGGTTGCACTTGTACTAGCAGTGGTAGAACTTGGCTTAGCAGTTCTTTCATTATGCTTAGCAGTGCTTTCAGAATTCTTCATCTTCTTTTCAATTTCTTCTACCGACACTGAGTTATCTTGCAACAACTCTTCCTTATCTTGATGATGATCACATTTGCATCCAAAATCCAAATCATCATCATTTGTGGGACTCTGCTTTTCAATGATGGGTGAGACAGGACCAGCTTTCCACTTCTCAATCAAATAGAATTCTTTTGGAGAATCAACTTCCTTAGAAATTGTTTCTGCATCAGAATTATTTTGTGTACCTGCATCAACATTAGTAGAAACACCTGCAATGATAGGCTCATAATTCATGGATTTGGTTAGCATATCAATATTAAACAGCCACTCAGGTCCTTTTGTCTCAAAACTATGAGTCTCTTCATTTAACTTAACGTGTACGTTTTCTTCTACAATCCTATTCCTCCTATTCTATACTCTAAAGGCTTTGCTATTTGAAGAATAGCCAAGAAAGTATCCATCATCTGCTTTTTCTTGAAACTTGCCTAGGTAGTCTATGGTATTCTAGATACTAACAGGACACCCAAAAGGTTTAGGGAATGCTATCATAGGCTTCCTATCATGTAACAGCTCATAGGGGGTCTTGTTATGAGGCTTCACTACCTTGCTTCTATTTTGCACATAACATGCAGTTCCTACAGCTTCAGCCCAAAAGGTAGTTGGTAACTTTGATTCTGACAACATTGTTCTTGCAGCCTCAATAAGTGTTCTATTTTTCCTCTTAGCTACACCATTCTGTTGTGGTGTCCTAGCAACACTAAACTGTCTTCCTATACCCGTAGCCACACAGAACTAATTCAATACATCATTCTTAAACTCAGTTCCATTATCACATCTGATTACTTTGACCTTATGGTTTACTTGATTTTCTATCTTAGTAATGAAACTCATGAGAATCTCACTAGTTTCACTCTTAGCACCTAAAAAGTATACCCAAGAAAATCTACTATAATCATCAGTGATAACTAGGCAATAGTGCTTATGGTTCAAACTTTTAACAAAGGTAGGTACAAATAAGTCCATATGAAGCATATACAGTGGTTGTGTAATGGTGTTTACAGTCTTGGTCTTACAAGAGGCTCTATGTTGTCTTCCTTTCTGACAAGCCACACAAAGTTCTTTACACTCAAAAACCTTAGAAGGTAGCCCTCTTACTAAGTTACCCTTTACCAGTTTATTGATTGTTTTGAAATTAAGGTGACCTAGCCTTCTATGCCATAATTTTGACTCATCAAGTGATGCCTTAGCAAACAAACAAGTTAAGGACCTATTAGGAATTACATCTTTCATGTTAAAGCAATATATGTTTTCTTTCCTAAGTACTCTTAACTGCACATATTTCTCATCAGGCATTTTAAAATCAAGAGACAACACCACACACTCAGTTTCCCCAAAAAGTACCCAGTTTTTCTTATCACACATTTGAGAAACATTGAATAAATTATACTTTAGTCCCTGTACCAAATAAACCTTCTCAAAATCCAGCTTTCCAGTTCTGATAGTTCCTCTGCCAACAATTTTTCCTCCCTTTGGATCATTGCCAGAAGCCACATGTCCTCCATCATAAGCTTCAAAATCCTCAAGGTTGCTCCCATCCCATGCCATGTGCCCAGAGCAACCACTATCAAAAATTCCTTTTTCTTGTAGTTCATCTTGTAGATTGCCCTCCACATGAGATAAACAAATTAGTTCCTTTTGTGGACCCAAGCCAATACTGACTTGGGTCTACCCTGTGCATCAACATAATCAAATTTCTTTAGGTCCATTGATGCACAACTAGCATTATGTAAAACCTTGGTCTTAGGCTTCCATTGCCAGCTAGCTGAGGCCATTACAAAGATAAAATGATTTTCAACCACTGTGTCAGTTATCACTTTTGGAATAGTTAAAACTTCTTTTGTTTTAGTGGTGATATTCTGCTTAGCAGTAGAAATAGTTTGCTTAGAAGTGGATTCGTTTTGCTTAGCAGTGGTTAGAACCCATTTGGGTGCAGCAGTGATTATAGATTTTGTTTTACCATTCCTCATTAACACTGCTCTGGGAACCATATTTTTTTTAGGATGAGGGATTGTTTTCTTTGAAAAGTTTTGATGAGTTACCCTCCTCCAATGGTTCCAAACTTGTGGTTGGTTTTTATAACAATTTCTCTGTAGATGCTCAAAACTACCACATTTAAAACAAGCCTTGTTAACACATTCAAACTCATCTCCTAATCTGTTTGAAATTAGGCCATTGAAGTTTCTCTGATTTCCCCTAGGTATGTATCTTTTCATCTGTTCCCTAGGTATCTCATTATAGTCTACCACTTTCCTAGAAATTAGTGCTCAAAATCTAGGCATAAGGTTGGCTTGTTTAGAATCAACAAGCTTAATATTTTCTAACTTCTCAGACTGTGTTGATTCAGACCTATCTTCCTCAGAATCTGATTCCCAATCTTCAATAATTGGACCATCAGATGATTTATCAGAACCTATCTTAGGTGATTCAGTCTTACTAATCTCTCCTACAGGTTTGTTGAAACTGAATTCACTGCTAAATGACACTTTTGGTGGTGCATGTTTCATAAGAGAGGGTGGTGGCATATTGTTGTAACCTAGGCCAGTACCATCTTTGAACAATTTTTGTCGAATAGGCTTATTTACTAGATCAGAAGCATATTGTGTTTTAGCAACCCTAACAACATGTTTTTCTTTTTCTACTAGAGCTTCTTGTTTTACACTCTCTGCTTCTTCTAGTTTCTGTTTAAGCACTTTAATTTCTCTATCCTTAAGATCAATTTCACCACCTAGTATGTTAATCTTATCTACATACTTAAACTCACATTTAATACAGAATTTAAGTTTCTCTTCAACACTCTCAAGACCAACTTTATATCCTAAGTTATATAGTGAAAGTCTTTCTACCCTTTTTTCGACTCTCACATTATTTTTAGAGATTCTAAGTTATCTTGACATGATTTAAAAGAACAAGTAGAAGTTTTAGAATCATTAGATACCTAGAATCTGAACCAGAAGATGAAGCATAGCCATGAGAGCAAAGTTATGCTCTTTTTGAAGCTTCACTCAGCAAGAAAAATGCGATTAGGACCTTCTTCAATCCGGGATCACCCAGCCATAATCACCAATACCATCTTGAGCAACTAATGTTGAAGAAGAACGTGCTCTTCAAGAGCCTTCTTGATGCCTTCAATCCTCTTAGAGCTGACATTCCCTAGCAAATGACCCTTCTTCTTGCAGTTAAAGCACTCCATCTTGCTTTTGTCAAATCCAACTCTTCTTTGACCATCACATTTGACCTGTCTACCAGTCCTCCTCAAGAATTTCCTAGCTTGCAGTGTTAACATTGCCATTTGCAACTGAAGATTGATTTTATCAAGATCATCAGGATCAATTTGATCCAGATGCTGATTTAGTACAAAGAACACTGGTTGTAAGATTAGCTAGGAAAGCACAGATGGCACCATCACTAACATTATCACTAAAAGTGGTATTATTAGCAATAGCAGTATACTCATAAGGCAGTGGAAACATCCTGAGAATTTTATACCTGTAGACACAAAAGCAATGTTTTGTGTTGATGAGGATGAGTCAGCTATGTTCTTTTCAGACTCATAAACTTTCAGGTTGTTGTAGAGATTGTCCAGAGTCATCTTTTCAAAGTCATCTTTGTTCCTCCACACAACAGTATGCACAGCCCATTCAGGTGACAAACTTCTGATGAACTTGAGATTTATATCTTCTTGAGCAACTTTGTAGTCCACCAATTTCAGTTGACTGATCAGTTTCTGCAGTCTGTTATAAGTGCCATCAAGTTTTTCTCCATTGAGAGTAGTGAAGTTTTCAAGCTGATGCTTGAGCATGTTTTTCCTAGATTTCTTGGTAGTTTCATTACAAGCAAATCTTGTTTCAATGGCATCCATTAATTCCCTAGCTGTCTCATGTTGCTGAAAGTCCAATTCATACTCATTAGGTATTCACATACTGAGAATACTATGAGCTTTAATCTCCAGCTTCCTTCTAGCCTTGTCAACCTCACTAACAATGCTTATTTCCTTACCATCATCACCCTTCTTAGGAAGAGTATCACCATTCTCAACAACATCCCAGATGGTGTAATCAATCATGCGAATTTATTGCCTCATTCGCACTCTCCATACCTGATACTCACCGTGCTTCAGCATGGGCACCTTTGATGCAATAACAATATGAGTTTCATCAGACATCTTAATTTTCTTGAATTGAACTTAACTAGATTTCTTCTTGATTTCAGTTTCTAGATCACAAGCTCTGATACCACTTGTTGATCCCAGTTGAACAAACCATCCTTATAGAAACTGACTTAACAATTACTTGTTAAATACTACGTGGAATATAATATTTAACCTTAAGAAGAAGAACAAGATAACACTTAAACACCTTAATTATATTAATAACGAATACTCTAAACAGTATTAGGGTTTTACAACCTTGAAGTGTATCGACCTTAGATATATCAAAATACACGTATATCTAATCTAACCTAGGACCTCCTTTTATAGGCTAAGGAGTCCTTTACATAATACAATACGTAACCTACAAGATAAATATCTTTTCCATATTTATCTAATACAGAATATTAAACCGACTAAACAAACTAGCAGTGGTTACAATACATTAGCCGTGCTTTCACTATACTACTAGTCGTGGTTTAACTCCAGCAGTGGATTCCTTCTTCTAGCCGTGGTTACATTTACTCTAGCAAAGGGTTCCATACTTAGAATAATTCCTGATCAGTGGAACCTAAAACCCAAGATATAGCAATCAAGATTGCTACCCTAGACTAAGGCAACAACTACCACATATCTATCTAAACAGTCAAGCACATAAGCAAATCAAAATAGTTTAAAAGGTCCAAAAAGAGTAGCATGATTCTCACCCCAAATTAGTTAAAAACATAGACAAAAGTGGGGCTATGAAACTCACCTCAAGCAAGCAACGCAGAAATAAACACTAGCAAGAATATAATAGCTAATCACCGCTCAGCAACTATCGACTCAGCACAACCTATTAATGTAAACCAATTTTAATATATATTTCCCAAAATCAATGTTATCTACCCCAATGTATTCCTTTTCTTTATCTCCAAAAATGTCTTGTTTCACCGTTTAGTCCTAGCGTTTGGTATCGTCGTGTGTGTGTGTCGACTCAATATGATTTCATGAATGCATTCAAACAAACATAATGTGACTCAATGCAACACAATGAGATATCTAAGCGATAAGCTCCATAGTCCTATAAGTTTTGGAATACATAGTAGACCTTATCGAATTCGTCAACTCAATAAACTCAATTATTTATTCGTGTCGCTTATTATCCCATAAACCAATCGCATCCTAACGAGTCATAAGGATAATTCACCCATTAATAATGTTATCCTACGTACCTAGTGGGATCTTATTAGATTCGCCAACCTAATAATTCCACTATCCACATGAATCGACGCTATTAATGTTAGGTCGTCCGTAACCCATGCACACAACGTAAATAAATTAAATACTCGAAACTAGTATTAAAAGCTCATAAATGGCACATTTAGATAAACGTGCACTCGAAACATTAAATACTTTTTAAATAGAAAACATTTCCGTTTCTAGTAGTTAATTCCCTTTTTAAAATAGTGAATAACAAGACAAGTCTTGTTATCGATAGTTTTGGTATAAAAACCATTTATTATTTATGTTTCATAGTTTATTAACATTTATATATATATATATATATATATATATATATATATATATATATATATATATATATATATATATATATATATATATATATATATATAATATATATATATATATATATATATATATATATATATATATATATATATATATATATATATATATATAGAGTTAGGATCAAATAAGAAGATTACTTCAAATAAGAAGGAATAAGAAGAACTATAACCGCAAATCTGAGATGCACCAACCTAAATTAGATGTATCCCTATAATCTTAGATGCATTATAACGCACTATAGTGTGTTTTCTAGCTTTTAATCAGATGCATATACGTATATTAGATGCATTTCATGATTTCTCTAGTTTTTTGTTCCTCTGCACGTGCCGAAATCATGAAAATTAATTTGCACCATCTATACATCAAATTAACTTTCGAAACTCAAGATGTTGCATCTATATCAATAGAAATGCATCTAATGCAAGTTGTTGCATATAAAATGCGTGGTTTTGGTCACTTCTCACCACTTCTTATTTTAATTTACTTCTCATTGGATCCCTATTCTATATATATATATATTACGTCAATTTCAATATTTAGTTTCATATCGTTATTCGAGTCCACAAGCACGAGTCATGACTTCTCGGCTTTTAATCAATCTATAGTCCAAAATATACTAACGTCCATGTTACGGCGTTGTCGGGGTCAACAATGACTAAAAAGTCAAAGTAACACCGACTTTGCTCAACGTTGACAATTTATATTATAAGTCCAAGTAAATAATGACAATAGCGCAACTCAATCTCAGATCAACCCAAAACAATGTCGCCAACCAATCAATCTACCAAATATACCTGTAACCAATGTTATGACCCTAGTGGTCATGACACGGTCACGGTTAAGACCACGTGAACCAAACAAGCTCTAGAAGCTTTTCGGCTCTACGCGTCTCATCCAAACACCAACAACAACAACCAACAAGATACCACAACAACCCGACCCGGACCCGTGGTCCATGAGGGTCTCGTACGCCACACCACCAACCCATACGTGGGTCTTGGTGGCTAGTACGCCCCAACAAACACAACCAAACACTCCCAAATAGCAAATCGAGAATGAGCTGTTCTTCCGCCTTCCAACAATAATGTTGCAATACCACCTGATGCTACATTTAACACTATTTCTCCTTTGGACCTTAATGCAGCCGATAAAGTTTTGTAAAGGTATGTCTTTCCAGTACCTCCATAGCCATAAACAAAAAACATTCCACCTTTTTCACCAGTACCTGCATCTATTATTGTCTTGTATATTCCTTTTTGTTCACTTGTCAGTGTGGCGTATAGCCTTTGATGTTCTTTATGTAATAATTTTTTGTCGTATTTCAACTCATCGTATACCAACCTGTTATAAGTTGCCATTGTGTACATTTCGTTTGGGTACGGCATGTTTGGTATATGTTTCAAACTTTTGTTGTTACAAAGTAGCATGTGTTTGATGTATGTAAGGTAGATGTTTTTCAGTTCTTCGTCTGAAGGTTTCAAATCTGTCAATAAAAAAGTTTCTAATTAGTTTTTTTTTTGGTTTATTTGTAGTTTTTTTAATATATATATATATATATGTTGTAAGGAAAGAATTTTTGTTATATTAATTTTTTTAATAACATACATGGATTGTTATTCTTTACACGCTCCACTTGTAAAACATCATCATCCAAGACTTCCCATGTTTTTTCGTACACAATCTATTGGCGAGACATGTTGTCTATCATAATTAGCATCACAAAAAAAATGTTCTTAAATAATTTCCGGACCCCTAATAGTTGGCTTCCATTAATCCATCAATATATTCCTTATCATCCTCTAACAATCCACGAGCTTGACAAGCGTCTTTATAGGTTGGGTATACGACTTTATCATATGTCTTAAAGTCAATCCAATCCTGTGCCCCTCTCACCTTGTTTAGTAATACTCGTTGATAGAACAATTCTCCAAATGAAGGAGGTACATGATGTACACGTCCAATAGATGTACCTTTTTGTCTTGGGAGCCATATCCTTTCTTCTTGTCTCCATACAAAATATGTTGAAATCTCATGATAAAGCAACTTTCTAGCTTCTTCATTTGTCTTGTTTAGCTCCATCCATGCTATGAACTTTGATTCATTAATTGGCGCCTTATCCAGTGTGTAGTCAAGACTATTTGTTGCGTCAAATATAACTGTCTGTTCCCCTTTCAAGTGAAACGGTAATCTTTCAACAGGTGGAAACTCAGTGTATATCAAATCCGTAAATTCTCCATGCTGCCTCACATGCTGAAAGATATCTGCAAGCGTAGTAATATTTTAGTTCATCTACTTCTACGTCCTCTATAGCAGCTGTTATTCTATCTGGTCCTTTATCTATATATTTGAACAGATATTTTATGGATCCAAGTTGGTTGCACCATTCGACGTTTATATGTGATTGGTAACGTCGTAGCAATCTAGGGTTGGATGTTACTACATATCCATTATGCAAGTCGATGTTGCTTTTTTTAATAGTAGATCCGTCATTAAATTGCTTTGGAAATTTTCTTGTGCACCTTTTGTTTAATGTGCAAGAACATGTTGGCCGATCAGCGCCACATGGTCCATGCATCCTATGATCGGTCACAATTTGATAAAGTTCTGGGTCTTCATTTTTTTCGGGTATCTCACATGAAATAAACTTATCAATATGTGTCGGTGTTGTGATCTTGTCTTGTTGTTCCAAAAAAAGCAGTATGTGCGCATGCGATAATCCTATTTTTTGGAACTCAACAGTGTAAACAGCTGTTTTAAGTACAAAATGTTAATAATATTATCAAATGTAAAAGGTGTTTATGATTAATATTGTTTAGAACTAAAAGTTAGGAAGTAGTTACCTGCTTTTAGTCGTCCAAAGTAATTATTGTCTTTGAAGTCTTTCATGAGGGAGTCTAGTTTTTGTTTGAAAACTCTTGTAATTATGTCTGCTCAATCTTCCAGCTTCAAACACTAGTCACTCACAAAGCATGTAATCTCTGGAAATTTTGGGTTGCAAGTAAATGTTACAAAAAGGTCAGGGATCCATATACCTTGCAAATGCTCATTGCATCCAAATAATTTTTCATCATATATCTTGGGCTTCCCGTATATGATGAGGGCAATACAACCTTTTTTCCTCAGAGTTTAACACTCAATCTTCCCATCCTGTCAGCCAATTTGGAGTAAGTTTCACTTCTTAAATCCTTTTGTTGGTTTCTAATGTATGACATTCTTTCACGCTCTATCATAGTGTATGCGTCGACAAGAAATTGTTGACATAATCTCCTTGCATTCAAGACCATTGAAAAAACATTTGATCAATTTTTTAAGTGATAGGCAAAATAATCGCACATGATACTCTTGTTTTTTTATTTTTTTGGTGTTTGATCCGTAACTCCTTGATGATATATATCAGTCCAATATCCGTCTTGTCCATAAGCAAATACCAGTTGGTATTGTAGTGGAAGGTATGAAGGATGTAATTCACTTATTCATTTTAGGTCCCCTTCTTACATTTGGAGAATTATGTCCCTATCATTAGTCATTGAGTCAAAGTCTCCTACAATCAATGCAACAACTTCAGAAGCTGTGGGTAGGTTATACTCTCGTCCATCTTGCATTCTTCTACCAATAAGCCTTAGCTTAAGCTTTGTTTCCTCATCTGCTGTGAGTAAGCGTTCCCTCGCCATACGAAATTGAGCAACTGATGGATTGATTGTATCAAGCATGTCTCTTATCTCAATTGTTAGCTCGTATTCTATTACATTGTTGGTGGTAGATCCTGGTTGGTCGTCACTGTAGTCATAAATTTAGAAATTTAAATTCCAATTATAATGTTTCTTTAAACTTAAAAAATGTACTTTTTAAACCAAGAATGTATCATATATATATAGCTGATTTAATAAGAGAATCATACCTTACATAGCTAATTCTGTTTTCTACTTCATTATCAGTGTCGTAAATATAAAGCTGAGCAAACGTTCAAGGTTTGCCTTCCTCGGGTAAGAGAGTTCCCATTGTATGGTAATTTTCACCCTATATTCTGTAACAATATTAACCATGGCCTTGGTTAACTGACGTGTCTTGTTTAGCACCCATAGACGTGAATGAGAACATTGAATTATAACGCCGGATATTGTCTTTGAATTTGGTGCTTTTCAGATGATTGCCGTTGACAAGGTCCATTAGCAATTTTGGTCGGTTATGCATTTCGTTTCCTAGCTTTACTTTTCCTCTGGCACAACAAAGTAAAAATGAACCTGAAGTTGAGTGGGTGTTTCCGACCATGCTCTCAGAGAGATGCCATATAATAATGCGTCACAAGATTCACAACGAAAAATGGGATCTCCATGGTCATTGAAATCTGTAATACATAAAGTTTCATAGTTTACACAACCATTAAATAAAAGGGTTTAATAAAAAATACATCTGTTATTATTATTATTTTTTTAAGATAAATTTGTTGTAGAGAGAATATGTACCATTAGAAATACCAACAAATGAACTGTTAGTTTGGCCATCTGCATGGTTCATTTTCTGCATTTTCATTTTGTCAGATCTTCGTCTAAAAGGTTGAAAAATTGTGGATGTTGTCGTAAACAAAGATGTTGTTATATCTGCAACATACATATTTATGTTAGTAATCTTATACAGATAAATGTGTCTTGATATTTATATTTGAGATATTGTCTTACATGTTTTGTTTTTAGAGTTTTTTGGGCGACCCCTACGACGAATTGCAATGTCTGTTGTTCCAGTGGATATGCCTACATACGTGTTATTTGAATTTGATGTTTGTGCTTTATTTATTTCTGCTGACGCTATATCGATATTTTCATGGCATCCTCTACGTGTAGATGTTCGTCATTTTCTTTAGCTGTGTGATGAGTGTCTAAATACTCATCATTTTTGTATAATCTAAACTGCAAAATCATCTGAAAATACTCAGAAACACATCATGAAAAATATCACAAATCAGTGTTTTATGTGTTTTAAATGCAAAAATATCAAAATCAGATGAAAAATGATTCAAGTTTGCAAAATTGGCAGGTTTAGTCCCCCAAGTTTTAAAAGTTGTCAAATCTAGTCCCTGGAATTCAAAATGTGGAATTTTATCATTCAAGGTCCCTGTTCTAAGTTATCAAAATGATCCTTGAATGATTCTTTGGTCAAATTGGCAAGAAAGGTCCCTAAACTTTGGAAAATTGTAGTCCTTGGACCTTAAAATGGATTTTATGCAAAAGGATCCTTGTTTTATCAAAGTTGTCAAGTTTGGTCCTTGTGATAACATTGGAAAGTATCATGATCAGTCCTTGAAGCTTGGTGAAATTACATATTTTGTCCTTGTGCTTATTCCTAACCAAACGGATACATTATCAAACATAAGCCCAATCCAATGTTTAGCCCATACACCCCTTGACCCCTTTGGCTGACCCTTGAGCCAGGTCATAACCCCTTTTGACCTCCCCCGTGTTATTAATCCCAACGGTCAAAGAAAGTCAAACCAAAGAAATACCGCCAGGTACTGTAGCTCTTCACAACCTAAACCAAAACCGAGATGGTTTTCCATCTTTTTCAACCCCTCTCCATACTATGTCCCTCCACCTCTAAACAACAAACCTTTAATTGATTGAACCAAACTCATTAATATAAAACCTGCTTGAAGAAAATTGGCGCCAAAATCCAAGTGGACGGATATGATGGTTCTAGCCAATCCAATGGCTCAGATTTGGTGGGATAGATTCAGAGGACATCAGAGATTCACAAAAGTCATTATATATAGAGAGAGATGCAATGTATCATATCTATCTAGTGTAATTTACATTTTCCTTAGTCGTTTTTTTATCTAAGCTTTCAAAGTGTGTTTTTATTTCCAAAATACTTTGTTTAAGTATCTCAAAGTGTATTGAATCTTTTTAATAAGCAATTTCAAGTTTTAAATCATATCTCAAGTTTATGCAAAATGTTTATGCAAAATTTCATGAATTATCAAATGTTGTTGTTAGATGTTTGTATGGACTGAACTAGATCACTTAAGCTCCTAGAAAGCTTAATCAAGCTTTTAGATACATTTAAAATCAGTTTAGAATCAAAAACAGAAAATCACCAAAAATCCAAATTAAATAGTTGAAAAATAAAAAATCACAAGAAGATGGTGTACACAGTTGGAGCAGGGTAAATCATGGATGGCCTTGGTTTAGTAGCTTAGTGGTAAGCTAATAGGAGTATTCATTGGTTCTGATTCTCATTTTAAGCTTGGAAGTTTTGTAAGCCCTTTGATCAATTTGGCATTTTACTGTTGTAGTTAATAGCTTATATTTCTGTTCCTTAGTAATCACTAGTCATAATTAAGTATATCTAAGCTTTTAAATCAGTAGGTTGTTCTTTTAAATTTGTGTTTTGTGAAAATTCCATTTTAACAGTTAAACTAGCTCAAGTCTTAATTCTTGGTTTTATGTTATTGTCACTGATGGTTCATGCTTCATTAGTCTCATGTAATGATATTATAAGGTCTGAGATAAGTTTCATGGTTTTAATCTGTGCTTTACTTTGAAAAAGTTTTAAAACAGTTACTTAAAAGGTGTTTGGATTTGTTTGCTTAAACTGTTATAGATATTGTTTGAGTTGTTGTTTGTGCTTGCTCTGAGTCTCTTTAGTGTCTATAAACTCATTTCAATCAAGAAAACTAGCTCTCATGTTTAAAAAGTCAAAATACCATATAATCTCATTTCTGTGGCTTACTGTTGGAAGTTCATGATCTATGATCATTGATTTGTGTTAGGAAGTTGTTAATCTTGCCAAATAGTCTTATTAACCTTAACATAACATAATCAGTGATTGTAATCAACTCAAAGTTCATTTTGGTCAACTTAGCTAGTTTTCTTAAAAAGTCAAATTTCCAACTTGGTCATTTTTGAATAAATTAGATATTTTCATTGTGTGTTCAATAGTGAGTTTTAGCTTAAAAGCTCTTAGGGTATTATAGTCTGGTTGATAAAAAAAATATAAAAATGCTAGTTCTCTGTTCATCAGCTTTTTAAGTGCTTATTTCACTGCTTCTTTTGGGTACCTGTCTGGAATATGCCTCTGCACACATTGATAGGTCCAACTTGATAAGCTGCATAGAGCTTATTAGTTGCTCAAAACTTGTGATTTTGGTTCTTTGAAAGCCAACCTGGCCATCTTGAAGTATCAAGCTTTGTTTTTCATTTTGAAGCTTGTTGGCTAGGGCTGCAAGTAGCGCTGTCCCATTTCTGTTTTTTAATCATAAGTGCTTATTCTTCTATAATAGCTTTTCTGTGCTTATCTGTTCTTTTTAGCTTCATTCTAGTTCATCTAGCTTGTTTGTAGCTTATTTGAGCTTTTGTTTCTAGGATTGTTTGAGCTTATTTCACCAAATAAGCTCATTAAGCCATCTGTTGTGATATTAAGCTCCTCAAACAGCTTATTTCAAGTTTGTAAAATTTTTGTCTTTGTTAAAGTTTCATTATATTAGTAGTAAAGTAGTTTTCAAAAAGAAAATCCAGAAAAAGATCAATTAAAAATCAGTGATAGTGTTTATTTAATATTTCCTAGCTTTTTGATTTTTCTTTCTAGCTTATTAATAAGCAAATCTTGTTTTTCTATTTTTCTTAGTTTTCTGTCATCATATAGTATTTTTATAAAAAGTTTCATAATTTTCCTAATCTTTTTAGTATTTATTATAATTTTAAATAGTTAAAAATAGTAATTAATTAGTAATAAATAATTTAAAAAGCATAAAAATATTTCTTTTAATTTAAAATTAGTTTTATAATATTTTAGATTTTTATCAATCATAATTTTATTTTTCTAGCTTTATTTTGTATTTTCTTCTATTTTAGAGTATTTATTAAATAGTTAAAATAGTTTTTAATTAATAATAATTAAATAATAGTCATAAAAATAATTTTCTTTTCTAATAATTTTCTTTTATTTTTAGGATTCCAAAAATGTCATTTTATATTTTAGGTCTTTTATTTCTTAGATTTCACTTTTTATTTAGTACGTATACGTAGTTTTTTTAAACGTAAGTTTTACGTTTGTTTCATCTGATTGTTGTTTTCATCTCTTATCCAATTCCTTCCAAGCAATCAGTAGTGTAATATTTCTAATCAAAACCTTTATTGATCACTATCCTTAGTGATCACTCCTCATCATCTAATCAGTTTTGACACACCATTGAGTCTCCGTGGGACTTAACGACCCGAATTCCTATTCTCCAGACTTCATTGTATTGTGTTTAGTGCTTTTAAGATTTACGGTTAGCCATTCACAAGTGGCGCTTGTGTGATTTAGCTTGACTGTTCGCACGATCAAATTTTGCTCCGGGAGGCTTTAGCGTGTGTTTAGCCATTTTCAGACCCATTCTTGCACATAACCCATCATTTGTAAAAAGTTTTTGTAAAGTTATAAGAAAATCCAAAAAGTTCATTAACACTTTTCCTAAAGTGTTAACAACTCCAAAAAAATATAAAACAACAAAACAATCGAACGTTTTTATTTTGTATTCTCTTTTAAGGTGATTCTTGAAGAGATACGATTTGGTTAAACGAGACGATACCAAAAATATTGTCCAAAAGTTTTGAACCCTTTGCACAAATCTTACCTACGTCTTTTCAGTGGTACTTAATATACATAAAAAATCAACCACCGAAATCAATGCACTACCTAACTGGGTGACCATAATAAGTTCCCGAACATCAGATTTAAAACTTGCCTTTGTGTCACTTGTGATTTGGTGTACCTTTTCAAAGAAGCCATTTCATTTGTGATTATTGGTTAAGTTCACTTGTCGTTTTGCCTCATTTGTTTTGAAAACTGATTTTATACTTAGTGCATGCGCACTCGTTCTTCCAGTTCTACAAGTCCACTTTCAGAGCTTGGAAAGATTCCTCAGAGTAGAGGACGTTCAGCTCCTTCAGCCGTGACTGAGGAACGTCTACCACCACCACCACCTGTCGAAATGGCAGAAGACAAACCCATGAATGAGCTTCTCCAAGCACCCATCGAGGGTTACGGGGATGCCATTGTTGTCCAGCCATCATCGTGGCTACTTTCGAGCTCAAAACCGGGTTGCTCAATCTAGTAACCCAAAGCCAATTCTATGGTTTTGAGCGGGATGATCCTCATGCCCACATTCGATGGTTTAACAAGATTGCATCTACCATCAAGTACAAGAATGTCCCACATGAAGCTATCAAGCTTCTTCTGTTCCCATTTTCTCTAGAGGGACAAGCCCTGAATTGGCTTGAGAAACAACCCCCTCGTTCTATAGAGACATGGGAAGATCTTGTCACCAAGTTCGTTAACGAGTTCTATCCTCCATCCCTAACCACAAGTCTTAAGAATGAGATAATGAAATTTTCTCAGAGATTTGATGAATCATTCGGGGAGGCATGGGATCGTTACAAAGAGTTGCTTCGCAAGTGTCCGCATCATGGTTTTACCGAGTTAATGCAAATGGATACTTTCTATAATGGTCTCAATCAGACCAATCAAGACTCTTTGAATGCCTCAGCGGGAGGTAATTTCCTGAGCAAGACCACAAAAGAGGCCTTGCAAATCATTGAGAACAAATCTCAGGTCCGTCCTTTCAGAGCAAAGACATATCAGTCTCATGCTGGACCTTCTTCTTCTTCATCCCCAGTGAGTACATCTAGCACCGATGCTAAGATTGACAAACTCACAGACATTGTTCAGGCTTTGGTTCTTGCTAACCAAAAGAAAGTGACCTTCACTCAGACACCAACACATGCTGAAGTGAAGAAAGTCGATAGTTGTGTTACTTGTGGTGGTCCTCATGCATACTACAATTGTACTGCCACCGATGGTAGTCCATTTGAGGCCAATGCTCTAGCCGGTAGTTCACAGCAAGGAGGTAATCAATACCGTCCTCAAAATGAACCACACTACCGTGCTAACACTAATCAGGCACCACCCGGTTTTAACCAGAATCATAACATGCAAAACCGGAATCAGAACCAACCAAGAATGAACCAAGGTTATCAAAACCAAGGTAATTTCTATCCTTGACCCAATCAAGGTTTCCAACATCAAGGAAACCTTAATCAAAACAATTTCAATCGAGGGAATCAATTTCAAGGGAATGTGAATCCTAATCAAGGGAATTTTGGCTATAATCAAAACATACGGCCTCAATTTATCCCTCCAGCCTCCTCGTCATTGTTCCTCCAGTACCATCATCTGATGAGTTACTGAAGCAATTCATGAAATCCCAAGATGAAATGAACAGGTTGTTGGTCAGCCAAATTGCTGATCTCAAAAAGTCTTTAAATGATCAACCCTCGGGCTCAGGTACTTTACCTAGCAACACGATCGCTAACCCGAGGGGCGATGCTAAGGCGATCACAACCAGAAGTGGTGTTTCATACACTGGACCTGCTGTTCCTACTACCTCTTCTTCCTCTTCTCTCCCTAAGGTAGTGGAAAGTGAACCGAGGACACACAATGGACCTACGACTCCAATGCCTCCTCCACCTGTGGCAATGAGTCAAGTTACCAAGGAAACAACGGACAAGGTGCATTATTCAAGCCCACGAAGTACCGCACACGTCCCACCTTCGGTAGTCCAACCTCAAGTTGTCCAGAAACCCAAGTCAAATCAAGGAGTTGTTTTTGAACCACCTGTAGCTCCCGTTGAAAACCAGAAATCCAAATCTTCTATTCCTTACCCATCACGTTTGAATGAGCAAAAGCTCCGCGAGAAAGCCAGTCATCAAATGGACAAATTTTTCCAAATTTTCCAAGAGTTACATTTTGACATAAGCTTTGCGGATGCTATCATGCTGATGCCCAAGTTTGCATCGACTCTCAAACACATGTTAAGCAATAAGGAAAAGCTGTTTGAAATGGCAAAAACTCCTCTTAACGAGAACTGCTCTGCAGTTATTCTGAAGAAGCTTCCTGAAAAGCTTGGAGATCCTAGGAAATTTCTCCTACCTTGTGTATTCCCAGGAATGGTTGAATGCTTTGCCCTAGCAGATCTTGGTGCAAGCATAAACCTTATGCCTTATTCAGTGTGGAAGAAACTTTCTCTTCCAGAACTTACTCCTACATGCATGACTCTCGAGCTTGCAGATCGTTCCATATCCCGTCCTCTTGGCATTGCCGAGGACGTATTTGTGAAAGTAGGAAAGTTCCATTTCCCAGCTGACTTCGTGGTTGTTGATTTTGATGCCGATCAATGGGTTCCTCTCATTGTTGGTCGAGGATTCCTGAGAACGGGCCGTGCTCTCATAGATGTATTTGAGCAAGAAATCACATTACGTGTTGGTAATGAAGCTGTCACCTTTAACCTTGATCAAACTTCGAGGTACTCCGCAAACTATGATTCTGAATCGGTTAACCGAATAGATATCATTGATGTTGCTACTGAAGAGTACTCTCAAGAAGTTCTTGGTTATTCTCATAATTCTGTGAGTGGGGATCCCACCACATCTTCTCAACCTATCATAGCCAATTCTACTCCTTCTATCACTCCATTTGAAGGAAGAGACTTCATCTTGGGAGAGATTGAAGCATACTTGGCTAGTGATTCTGTTCCATGGGAAATTGATCATGCTCCAATTGACATTGAAGGGGACATACTTCTTATTGAGAAGTTGCTCAATGATGATCCATCATCAACCCTTCACCTTAGTGATTCAATTCCTGATGAGATTAATCGAGGAGATATTCTTCTTGAGGAATTGTTGAATCATGACACTTCTTCTCCTCTCCCTCCCATCAAACTTCATAACAAGGAAGTCAAATCAGTTGAGAAAACTGAAGAATTTCCTGAGGTTGAGCTTAAGGACTTACCTCCTCATCTCGAGTATGCATTTTTTGAGGGTGATGATAAATTACCCGTCATTATTGCTCGAGATTTGAGTAAAGATGAAAAAGCTGCTCTCATAAAGGTCTTGAAGTCACACAAGCAAGCAATTGCTTGGAAACTCTCCGACATAAAGGGTATCAACCCTGAGTTTTGTACTCATAAAATCTTGATGGAGGATGACTTTAAACCAGCAGTTCAACATCAGAGACGAGTGAATCCAAAAATCCATGATGTTATCAAACAGGAGGTTATCAAACTTCTTGATGCAGGATTGATTTACCCGATCTCAGATAGTCCTTGGGTCAGCCCAATTCATTGTGTTCCGAAAAAGGGTGGCATAACTGTTGTCACAAATGAAGATAACGAGTTAATTCCAACTCGATTGGTTACGGGATGGCGTGTGTGTATTGACTATCGTAAGTTAAATGACGCCACCCGTAAAGACCATTTTCCTCTACCCTTCATGGACCAGATGCTTGAGAGATTAGCAGGGAATGAATACTATTGTTTCCTTGATGGTTTCTCGGGTTACTTTCAGATCCCCATTGATCCAAATGATCAAGAGAAAACCACATTCACCTGCCCATACGGAACTTTTGCCTACAAACGTATGCCTTTTGGCTTATGTAATGCTCCTGGCACGTTCCAAAGATGTATGATGGCCATTTTCCACGACATGATCGGGAAACAATGGAGGTGTTTATGGATGACTTCTCGGTCATTGGGGATTCGTTTCAAACATGTCTCTCCCATTTAGAAAAAATGCTTCAAAGGTGTGAAGACACAAATCTTTGTCTAAACTGGGAGAAGAGCCACTTTATGGTCAAAGAAGGCATAGTCCTTGGCCATAAAATTTCAAAGAACGGGATTGAGGTAGATAGAGCAAAAGTTGATGTTATTGCTAAGCTGCCTCATCCTACTACCGTCAAAGGTATTAGGAGTTTTTTAGGTCATGCCGGTTTCTATCGTAGATTCATACAAGATTTTTCTAAAATCGCCCGGCCTATGACCCATCTTCTTGAAAAGGATGCTCCTTTTATCTTCTCTCCTGAGTGCATCATAGCTTTTGAAACATTGAAGAAAAAGCTTACTGAAGCACCCCTTCTCGTTGCTCCCGACTGGGACTTGCCTTTGAGCTCATGTGCGATGCAAGTGATTTTGCTATCGGTGCAGTCTTAGGGCAAAGAAGGAACAAGCATTTTCAGCCTATCCACTACGCAAGTAAAACTATGACCGAAGCTCAAACTCATTACACCACCACAGAAAAGAGCTATTAGCCGTGGTGTATGCATTTGAGAAGTTTCGGCCGTACTTAATCTTGACCAAATGCGTGGTGTATACGGATCACTCGGCTCTCAAATATCTCTTTGCAAAACAAGATGCAAAGCCGAGATTGCTTCGTTGGATTCTCCTCCTCCAGGAATTTGATATCATTATACGTGATAAAAAAGGAGCTGAGAATCTAGCTGCTGATCATCTGTCCAGATTAGAAAACCTCACCAAGATGTTTTCGAGAAAAAGGAAATAATGAAACATTTCCTCTCGAGACACTCAATGCGGTTTCTTTTCGTGGAAATTCTACCACCCCATGGTTTGCTGACTTTGCAAATTACCATGCGGGTAACTTCATTATGAAAGGGATGTCGACCCAGCAGAAAAACAAATTCTTCAAAGATGTTAAACATTATTTCTGGGACGACCCTTTCTTATTCAAAATCTGTGCGGATCAAGTCATCCGACTGTGTGTTTATGGACAGGAAGCTATTGACATTCTCACAGCTTGCCATGCTGGACCCACCGGGGCCATCATAGTCCAAACTACACCGCCAAAAAGGTGTTTGATTCCGGATTCTATTGGCCCACAATCTATAAGGATGCCCACGAATTTATCAAAGCCTGTGACGCCTGTCAACGTCACGGAAATATATCTCAAAGAAATGAAATGCCACAAAATGCCATTCAAGTTTGTGAGATATTTGACATCTGGGGTATTGATTTTATGGGGCCATTTCCTTCGTCTCGTGGAAACAAGTACATACTCGTGGCTGTTGACTATCTGTCAAAATGGGTTGAAGCGAAAGCTTTACCTACCAATGATGCCCGAGTTGTTGTGAAGTTTTTGAAATCTCTGTTTGCCAGGTTTGGAACTCCGAGAGCGATAATCAGTGATCGTGGTACACATTTTTGTAATGACCAATTTGAAAGAGTCATGCAAAAGTATGGTGTTACCCACCGTCTCTCTACTGCATACCACCCCCAAACAAGTGGGCAGGTGGAAGTTTCAAACCGTGGTATTAAAAGGATTCTTGAAAGGACAGTAGGCGAAAATCGTGCATCTTGGTCGGATAAGCTAGATGACGCACTCTGGGCTTTTCGTACAGCTTACAAAACACCCATCGGGTGTACTCCATACAAGCTAGTGTACGGAAAAGCATGTCATCTTCCGATTGAGTTAGAGCACAAGGCATACTGGGCCTTGAAGCATGCAAACTTCGATATACAGACAGCTGGTGATCATAGAAAAGTTCAAATGAATGAATTAAATGAACTTCGTGATCAAGCTTACGAGAACTCTTTGATCTACAAGCAAAAGACAAAGAAGATTCATGACTCAAAAATCAAGAACCGCGTTTTCAACGTTGGTGATCGAGTCCTTCTTTTCAATTCAAGATTGAAGATTTTCTCGGGAAAGCTCAAGTCCCGTTGGTCTGTTCCATTCACCATTGCTTTTATCCTTATGGTACCATTGAGTTATCTCAACCCGATGGTCCTAATTTTAAAGTGAATGGTCATCGAGTGAAGCATTACTTTGGAGAGGACATTCCTCCTGTGGTTGTTCCAGATCTACAAACTTTCCCCATGAACCAATGAATGCGGGGATCGAGTCAAGCTAATGACTCGGTAATCAAAAAACTTTAGCACACACACCATATGGGTTTTCACCCATATTTCTGTCTTCTTTCACTGTTCTACCACCCTAGTGTGGGGGAGTTGCCCCACACTGTTGTATATATGTTCTTAAAAAAAAAAAAAAAAAAAATCTCAAATAATGGCCGTAGTATTTTACGTTCTTTGTTTCGGCATAAACGCCGGTACTTTGAATATTGAGGGCAATATTCATTTCTAAGTGTGGGGGGAATTCTCACGAATTTTATCATATATTATCCACCCAATTCCCCCGTTTTTGGCCAAAAATTTTTTTGGAGTAAGTGTTTTTCACTTACTCATCTTGGTTATCAGTCCGCCATGTCTGTAAGACAAAAGGATTGGCTAATCCAGGAGCAAACGGCTCTTGGTAAAGATTTCTCAAATCCGTTTATATGGCTTGCAATTTGCCCAAAATTGTATGGTTCTCAACTCACCATATCCTAAAAAGTGAAGAGTTGGCTAGCCCGTAAGGTTATGGCTTGTGGTAAAGGCAGTGGAAAAACCATAATTGGTATTCAGCTCACCAAAGATAATTCTGATAATTTATCTAAGAGTTGGCTAGTCCAGAAGGGTACGGCTTAAAGACACATCAAATCCGTTATATGGTTTATGATTTGCCAATAAATCGATGGTTATAGTGTACCATAGTTCTTACTTGAACTGAAACAATTGGCTACTCCAGAAGTGATGGCTTTTGGTAAAGAGTTTTTCAAATCCATTAAAAATCTAAATCATTGCTAGGGACTAGCAATATCTCAGTGTGGGGGATTGATGAGTGTCTAAATACTCATCATTTTTGTATAATCTAAACTGCAAAATCATCTGAAAACACTCAGAAACACATCAAAATGATCAAAATATCACAAATCAGTGTTTTATGTGTTTTAAATGCAAAAATATCAAAATCAGATGAAAAATGATTCAAGTTTGCAAAATTGGCAGTTTTAGTCCCCCAAGTTTTAAAAGTTGTCAAATCTAGTCCCTGGAATTCAAAAATGTGGAATTTTATCATTCAAGGTCCCTGAAATATTCTAAGTTATCAAAAATGATCCTTGAATGATTCTTTGGTCAATTGGCAAGAAAGGTCCCTAAACTTTGAAAAATTGCAAAATTAGTCCTTGGACCTTTGAAAATGGATTTTATGCAAAAAGGATCCTTGTTTTATCAAAGTTTGTCGTTTGGTCCTTGTGATAACATTGGAAAAAGTATCATTTTCAGTCCTTGAAGTTTGGTGAAATTACAATTTTTGTCCTTGTGCTTATTCTTAACCAAACGGATACATTTATCAAACATACCAATCCAATGTTTAGCCCATACACCCCTTGACCCCCTTTGGCTGACCCTTGAGCCAGGTCATAACCCATTTTGACCCCAGCCAAACCCCTTTTGACCTCCCCGTGTTATTAATCCCAACGGTCAAAGAAAGTCAAACCAAAGAAATACCGCCAGGTACTGTAGCTCTTCCTCACAACCCCTGTAAACCCAAAACCAGAGATGGTTTTCCATCTTTTCAACCCCTTCCATACTATGTCCCTCCACCTCCTCTAAACAACAAAACCTTTAATTGATTGAACCAAACCTCATTAATGATAAAACTCGCTGAAGAAATTGGCCAAAAATCCAAGTGGACGGTTATGATGGTTCTAGCCAATCCAATGGCTCAGATTTGTGGGAAAGATTCAGAGGACATCATAGATTCACAAAGTCATTATAAAGAGAGAGAGAGATGCAATGTATCATATCTATCTAGTGTAATTTACATTTTCCTTAGTCGTTTTTTTATCTAAGCTTTCAAGTGTATGTTTTTTATTTCCAAAATACTTTGTTTAAGTATCTCAAATGTATTAGAATCCTTTTTAATAAGCAATTTCAAGTTTTAAATCATATCTCAAGTTTATGCAAAATTTCATGTTTATGCAAAATTTCATGAATTATCAAATGTTGTTGTTAGATGTTTGTATGGACTGAACTAGATCACTTAAGCTCCTAGAAAGCTTAAAAGCTTTTAGATACTTAAAATCAGTTTAGAATCAAAAATAGAAAATCACCAAAAATCCAAATTAAATAGTTGAAAAATAAAAATTCACAAGAAGATGGTGTACACAGCTGGAGCAGGTAAATCATGGATGGCCTTGGTTTAGTAGCTTAGTGGTAAGCTAATAGGGGTGTTCATTGGTTCTGATTCTCAGTTTTGAGCTTGGAAGTTTTTGTAAGCCCTTTGATCAATTTTGCATTTCATGTTGTAGTTGTTAATTAGCTTATATTTCTGTTCCTTAGTAATCACTAGTCATAATTAAGTATATCTAAGCTTTTAAATCAGTAGGTTGTTCTTTTAAATTTGTGTTTTGTGAAAATTCCATTTAACAGTTAAACTAGCTCAAGTCTTAATTCTTGGTTTTATTGTTGTCACTGTTGGTTCATGCTTCATTAGTCTCATGTAATGATATTATAAGGTCTGAGATAAGTTTCATGGTTTTAATCTGTGCTTTACTTTGAAAAAGTTTTAAAACAGTTACTTAAAAGGTGTTTGGATTTGTTTGCTTAAATTGTTATAGATATTGTTTGAGTTGTTGTTTGTGCTTGCTCTGAGTCTCTTTAGTGTCTATAAACTCATTTCAATCAAGAAAACTAGCTCTCATAAGCTTAAAAGTCAAAAATACCATATAATCTCATTTTTGTGGCTTACTGTTGGAAGTTCATGATCTATGATCATTGATTTGTGTTAGGAAGTTGTTAATCTTGCTCAAGTTAGTCTTATTACACCTTAACATAACATAATCAGTGATTGTAATCAACTCAAAGTTCATTTTGGTCAACTTAGCTAGTTTTCTTAAAAAGTCAAATTTCCAACTTGGTCGTTTTTGAATAAATTAGATATTTTCATTGTGTGTTCAATAGTGAGTTTTAGCTTAAAATCTCTTAGGGTATTATAGTCTAGTTGGTAAACAAAAATATAAAAATGCTAGTTCTCTGTTCATCAGCTTTTTAAGTGCTTATTTCACTGCTTCTTTTGGGTACCTGTCTGGAAATAGTGCCCTGTGCACAGTTGATAGGTCCAACTTGATAAGCTCACTAGAGCTTATTAGTTGCTAAAAACTTGTGATTTTTGGTTCTTTGAGAAGCCAACCTGGCCATCTTGAAGTATCAAGCTTTGTTTTTCATTTTGAAGCCTGTTGGCTAGGGCTGCAAGTAGCTTAAAGCTTGTCCCATCGCTTTAATCATAAGTGCTTATTGTCTTCATAATAGCTTTTCAGTGTGCTTATCTGTTCTTTTTAGCTTCATTCTAGTTCATCTAGCTTGTTTGTAGCTTATTTAAGCTTTTGTTTCAGTTGTGATTCTGTTTGAGCTTATTTACACCAAATAAGCTCATTAAGCCATCTGTTGTGATATTAAGCCCTCAAACAGCTTTATTTCAAGTTTGTAAAATTTTGTCTTTGTTAAAGTTTCATAATATCAGTAGTAAAGTAGTTTTCAAAAAGAAAATCCAGAAAAGATCAATTAAAATCAGTGATAGTGTTTATTTAATATTTCCTAGCTTTTTGATTTTTCTTTCTAGCTTATTAATAAGCAAATCTTGTTTTTCTATTTTTCTTAGTTTTCTGTCATCATATAGTATTTTTAGAAAAAGTTTCATAATTTTCCTAATCTTTTTAGTATTTATTATAAATTTTAAATAGTTAAAAATAGTAATTAATTAGTAATAAATAATTAAAAAGCATAAAAAATATTTTCGTTTTTAAAATTATAGTCCTTTCTATTTTAGATTTTTCTGAATCATAAGTTTATTTTTCTAGCCTTATTTTGTATTTTCTTCTATTTTATAGTATTTATTAAATAGTTAAAATAGTTTTTAATTAATAATAATTAAATAAATAGTGTTAAAAATAATTTTCTTTTTCTAATAATTTTCTTTTATTTTTAGGATTCCAAAAATGTCATTTTTATATTTTTAGGTCTTTTATTTCTTAGATTTCACTTTTATTTTGTACGTATACGTAGTTTTTAGACGTAGTTTTACGTTTGTTTCATCCGATTGTTGTGCTTTCCAGTTCTTTATCCAATTCCTTTCAATCAAGTAGTGTAATATTTCTAATCAAAACCTTTACTGATCACTATCCTTAGTGATTACTCCATCATCTGAATCAGTTTTGACACACCATTGAGTCTCCGGGAAAACGACCCGGGAATTCATTATCTCGATCTTCATTGCATTTGTTTCGAGTGTTTTAAGTCTATTACGGTTAGCCATTCACAAGTGGTTAGCTTGTGTGAGGTAGCTTGACGGTTCGGGACAGATCAAGGTCGCTTCTCATATGTGCTAAACGCCGAATCTCAGCACATATTGAGGGAGCAAACAAACTATCGAGGTACAAAGCTTTTAAAGTAATTTATAAAGTACATTGATTGAGTTTTAAATGGTTTCTTAATGGCTTGTGTGTTCGTGGATGTGCTTCAAAAGAACTCTTGCCTCTATGTGTTAAAATGATTTCTCTTATCCTATGCACATATTGAGGAGGAGAATTTTACCAAGAAAATCAAATGGCTTTTTCTATGAAAATAGTGATCAAAGAAAATATTTCAAAATCCTCTTGCCTCCATGTGCTAAACGATTTCTAATATATAATGCACATGTTGAGGGGAGGTTTTCTAAATGATCAAAACTATTAAGGTACAAAATGTTTTGATCTCGTATCACAAGTACCTTGATTGTTTTTCCAAATGATTTTTCAATTGGTGTTGAGAAGGAATGAACTGCACTAAAAAGACCCACCATTTTACTTTATGCATGGAGTTATAAGGATGGTTAGGTTAGGTATTTGTTCCCACGATACCGCCAGAGCCGGAGGGATCTACCCAAGGACAATCCACTAGATAGTGTAGAGTCCTTAGGTATATTGAAAAAGGAGAAAAGTGAGATATGGGAAGAGTGCGGACTGAGAGGCTAGTAATCGAATATACCCAACAAGGTTCTAGTTATGAAGTCTCTAAATGAAGGGGTGAAGAAAAAAGAATTGAATGTGAAAAGGGGTGAAAAGAAATAGCATTCCAATAATTCAACCTTAGGGCGTAAACCGGGTTCATTACATATGCTACTGTGGTTACTAAGGTAACACTGGTATTGAAGACAAGACGTCATGGACCCAGTGACGGACTGCACTAAACTTCCCAAGCTACTCAAGTTCCTCTTAAAAGGGCTTGTTTCATTCTCACGGGGAACCTACATAATTTATCGACTTTCTCTTAGAGATTGTTGATATTGAAGAAGGAGACCTCTCCCTAGTCCTCATAGGAACCAAATGTGCACGATTGAGTCTAGAGCCAAGAGATCATCCACAATATCTCATTAGGACACTAAAATCTTGAAGACTTCGTTTCACAATGTGGAAAGTAAGTATATATTGAGAGTCCTACGATTATCCTTGTGGTATTGCCGTAACATCCGAAGTGATATGTAAAAGTATTCACGATGAAGATGGAAATCCTTCTAGAGCCAACATCAAACAAGCTCTTGTGGGTGACATGTGAGATCTTTTCTAAAGATCAAGCTTGTGACAACTGGATTGAAACAATGGGGCGATTCACTCGTGAATCAACCTTGGTCCAGGAATGGAATTGACGAATGCTTTTGGAAAACCATTCGATGTGCAAACCTTCTTTTCTCTAGCACGTCGAATGTGTACTTATGTTTTCAAACACAAAAGTATCTCTGATTGAAAAAATACTTTTGGAAAAACCGCTCGATGTGCGAATCTCTTCTTTTCACTAGCACGTCGAATGTGTACTCATTCTTTAATACAAAAAGAATTTTGATTGAAAATTGATCTTTCTCATAAACCTTCGTTGTATTGCAAAACTCTTCTTCAAGCACACGATTGTTTTCAAATCATTTTTCATCAATCGTGAATCTCAATTACTGGTTCACTCACTGTTGTCTTTGAGACGCTCCGATTTGAGAACAACTGAAAACCCTGTCAAGGAGATTATTAGGAATCCTACCGATCACAAAAGACTTGTATCGATCAACGGGGAACCGTAGGCCGTGTACCTCAATTCAACGAAAGTGATCAAAGACACTTTCGTGCGTTTTATTGCTAACTTGTTTTTGGGTACATTTGGACGGCTAAAATCGTAATCGAGGAGCCATTCCAAAGCCGCATGCTCACAGATCCACACTTAATTTGAAGAAATCATGATGGTGCATATCTACATAACCTGCTCGATATTTCATACTATGCTTCGTCACGCTGCAAATATCATGAACCAGGAAGGCTTCCGCTACTCTGATGGAAAGATGTCATGATTCAAAAGTGTGAGCATGTCGGTCCGAAATCACAACTTCACATGATGGCACACAATAAAGGGTGATCCGAGATTTACTGGCTGATGATCTCAATGAAAGCTCGAAGATCATCAAAGATGTGGATCAGCTCAAAGACCTCCACTTAAAGTACAAAGTTGTTCGACCTTAAAGAATCGCTACTAATGCACAAATATTGCGGAATTGAAGAATTGAAGTCTACGAGCTCAAGAACAAAGTCAAAGATAGAATGCTAGGATGCAAAATGTATTTCATGGGGTGACCTCCCTTAGGGGGAGACTGTTAGGAATTAGAAAATTCCATGTTAAAGTTTCGGTCACCCCAATTATAATCTAGCATATGTTAGCTCGTAGACGTGTCGTTATTTAAATTATTTAGCAGTTTATTAGTTAGTTTGTAGCGTAGTTTAGTTTAGAGCAACTTCGTGGAGGAAGGACGGTCTTTACCACCTGATATACCATCCACGTGCCGATAGGAGGTGGTAGTCAAGTATAAATACCCCTTCCATCCATGGAAGGGGTGTGGCTTCTTTGAATCTAACCTTACATTTGTTTAAGTAACTCTCAAGAGAACCTCCTCTCAACCTGCCTTCATCTCTCTAAAATTTCTTGTTTAATCATTGTCCTAGACCACCCGAATCATCAAACAACATAAATATTGGATCCTAACAAGATATTACCTATCGCTTATGGTATATGCCAAGGTGAGGACGGCCCCGGATGGACATGGTTCCTTGAACAGTTGAAGCTTTGCATCGGTGAAAAAGGTTTGACAATCATATCCGATCGACACCCGTGGATCATTCGCCGTTAAAAGGTTTTCCCAAAGCTTTTCATGGTTATTGTTGTCGTCATTTAATGATGAACGCCGACATAAATTCTCAAAGATTCAAACCTATTTATTGGAAGATGTGCATGCGTACCGATCCCTGAGTTCGACAGTTACTTGGACATGATAGAGGTTTCTAGACCTAATGCATATAACAAACTTAAAGATGCATAATATTCAAAATGGTCTCGCTCATTGTGGCTAATCGTTATAATTACCTAACATCTAGTAGTGAGTCCGTTCATTAACCCGAAAGCTCGAAACTTCCAGCTACAATGCTCATGGAATTCTTTAGAGACCTACTACAGAGGTGGTATTACGAAAGGAGGGAGAGGGAGGTATTTTTTACTATCATTTCAAAATGTGGTATTATCGAAATGTATGAAACACTTAATTGTATAGTATTTTATTTTTAATTATGTAGATGCTGGTGAAAATGAGCTTACACCTTAGGCAGAAGCTAAAGTGGCATTTAGAATACAAAAAAGTTATTCATTAAATGTCTTCGGTATCAATGTTGACAAATACCAAGTGGATGATAAACATGCAAGCTATGTTGTTGATATAAGTAAACGTATTTGCAGTTGTAGAAAATGGCAACTTTCGTGCTTGCCTTGCAATCACGTAATAGTCTTTCAAGATTTCTCAATATTACCGATTTGGATATTTGGGCAGAAAAATGGTTCATGAAATCTACATATAGAGCAACATATGAAGAATCAATTAATCCAGTCGGTGATGTTGAAGCATGGGAAACTCCAGCTTATGTCACACCTATTTTACCTCCTTACCTAGGTAAACGTTCAGCAGGGAGACCTAAAAATAAAGATCGTATCCCATCTAAAGGAGAGATGCCAAGAGAACCATATTGTACTCGATGCACAAAAATTGGGCATTCTAAAGATAGATGCCATGAGCCTACATCTTCACAAAGATCATACGACATCTTTATGTAATTGTTTGTGTGTTATTGAAGATAATCTAAAAAACAATATATTTATGCAACTTGTTATTGATGAATCTCAGTTATATGCTAACTAAAAAATAATTGCCTTAATTGAAAACGCAAACAAGTTACGTTGAATAATGAATGCAAATAACATAAAATTACATTGAAAATTACACATTCCTAACCTTCTTAGAGCATGAATAGTGGGTTTATTTGGAAACTTACACATCCCTAACCTTCTTAGAGCATGAATAGTGGGTTTCTTTGGAAACTTTGACCTTTCTTTTCTTTGGATTGATCTTTGTATGAGTGAATTGGTATCTTGTAACGTAAACGTTAATTAGTTTCTCTTCAAGTGTTATACATGGGAACATGTCACACCGATATCAGATATCGTGACCAAAGGTAGCAAATCATCTTCCAAACTATTATTCGGTTTTCGAAAATAAAAAAATCTAGGTGTTTTTTCATCATAACCCAATTCCATTACAAGTTGATGCAATTCATCCATGCAAAATGTGCTCATATTTAGAAAATCAACATAAGCGTAAACACCCTCGTACGGGTGATACAACCAAATTTAGTAGAGAAAGTACCATAGTGATGTAGTCTAATAGAAAAAAGTAGTTCATCTTCATCACTATCTTCACCGTATATATTTCAGTGAGGTTGTATTGACCTTCAGATCTCCATTCACAAACAACCATATTCGAATGAATATTATGAGTTTTGAAGTTTTGAATTTACACAATGAGCAAGGTTTATGTGGGTATTTATAAGTAGAAAAGTAGAAAAATGATTTCAACTAGCCAACCATGTTCCAAGCCCTAGGCCACCAGATTTCAAGGCACCTTGCTCATCCCACGTTCATGCCATAGGGCACGCCAGCTTTCTGTTCACGCCTAGAGCACGCCAGCCATCCATGTTCACGCCTAGGGCATGCCCAGCCACTCTCATGCTCCACGCCGCCTCATGCCACGCCAGTGGCACACCTAGGTCACCATCGCCAGTCACGAACACGATCACGCCCAAACTTCTCGACCACGCCAGAGAATTGGTGTACACGTACGAAAGCGAACGGTACCATGGTACTACCTAAAAGCTTATTGAAAGTTTTTTGGAAAATTAAATGCGAGATAAAGATGGTGTTTTCTCTATAAAAAAACCAACTTAAATTCTGCTGAACACATTTTCAACATAGCCAACGAACCACAACGTCCACGGCCCATCCCTTCGTATTGACAAAAGAAAACGAAAAATAATGAGGTAAAACCTGATATGTTATTCTTCTTCCCATATCGGTCTTGTCATACAACCTTAAAAACGGGCAACAACTTTTTTGTCACACAACCTGGAAAACGCACACAGCTTTTTTACAGGAAGAAGATAATGAGGTAACAAAATGAACCGTATATTCATATCCATTAGTAGGAAAGTAAAACTCAAATATCCCTTAACAAAAAACATAACAAATACCTTTTCTCCGATTAAGAATACGACTCCCGTATAATATTCCTTTCGACCGACTACACCAAATAAGCAAAAGCAGCCGGTATTTCCTAGGCAGTTTAAAAGGGCTTATTTGTAAGCATAATCAATAAAAATAATAAGGATTTTCGTGCCATAAAGATAAGCTTTACAACCAAAAGTACATCGGATCCACCAAAAGTATGGATCCACATAAAAGTACTGCAGTGTACTTTTTGGGTCCTAATGTACTTTCGTTGGAAAAATCCAAATAAGAAATCCCAAACACCCCTTAAGTTAAGTTAAAAAATGAATAAAATGTAACAAACACACTACATGCGTACCACAACCTTAAAAACAGACTCAGTTGTACTCAAAGACCATCTTCACCAACCTACCTCCCTAATAACCAACTGTTAACAAAACCAAAAGCTATCCAAAAAACATAAATCTACCATGACAAAAAAAATTACGGCCATTTCTTGATGTGTGTATTGATTTGTGTAAATATGTTGATCGACTTTCCCTGTAACGCCGGTTTAGTATAACGAACCTTCAAGAAATAACGAACCTCTTGAAAAGTGTGTGTTGATAAGTTTTATCCAATCTAGAAAGATGAGATATTTTTTGTCTCATGTTATCACACCTAGGGTGGCAATTTTTGATCCGACATGAAACCCGACCTGAAACCGACACTAAAATTAACCTGGTTCAGGTTGAGTCTAAAAAGATTCACTAGACATGGCTCTCTCAAGAATCCGAGAACTACAAAGCTTAAATAGGAAACTCACAACTCTCACCCTTCTTTCACGAGCATCGTAGTGTTGCCATTCTTCAAAGTATTAATCGAATGCAACAAGAATTCGGTATACGAGTGGACGAAAGAGGTTGAAGTAGCATTTCAAGACCTCCTCGGTGTTCCTAAACGAACTACCCACCTTGATGGCTCCAATACCGTGAAACTCTCACCATGTACTCGCCAGATCCCATAAGGCAATATGGTCGTAAGATTTTTATCGTAACAAGACAAGGTCCAAAAGCCAATCTACTTCTTCAACAATATTCTGCAAGACACACAAGTCACTACCCTCCACGGAAAAATAGTGTTCGCTACTAGTATCATCCAAAAGATTCAAAAGGTATTTCCAGCACATCCGACACGCCCTAACAGACAAGCCCTCAAAGGTTCTATCGAATCTGAAAGTACACAAGCGAATGTCAAAATGGGCGATCGAGCTAAGTGAACAAGATCACCTTTGGATCTAGGCACACAATTAAAGGGTAGATAATGACGAACTTTCAGTCAAGATACATATCCTCTAACAATACCATGCAAGAAGTCAAAAACACAACCGACACCTACGCGTTGACAATGACTAACCTGGTTTATACATTGACGGAGCGTCATGTAAACAAGGTCGTAAGTGGTTAGTGCTTACAAGCCCATGAGGGCACGAAACACATATGCCGTGAAGTTTAATTTTCGAGCCTCGAACAACGAGTCAAAATACAAAGCACTACTAGCAGCTTGCGATAGCTAAAACGATGAATGTCGACGAATCAAGGTAAAGTAGTTTTAATTTTAAAAGTTTTTCTTAGATTTAATAATCACTTGAGGACAAATGATAATCAATCTTCCAGAGTCGTATTCCATGACGAGATATGAATTAAAATTTACATTTGTGTATTTTATTTTATGCTTGATTATCAAATATTTTTGGTTTGGTATTAAAAAAAAAAACAAAAAAAAACAAAAAACTATTTAACTAATGATGATAAAAACAAGCTAAGAATATAATAATAAAAGATATGCTTGTCAAGTGAGGTGAAAAGATAATTAAGTGTGAATAATCTATTAAGCCCGCTTAATTAATACGCGTCAAAATAAAATTATTTTCTTATCGAAAACAATTTTTCTTTTGGTAATAATCACTAGATCTTAATTAATTATCCAAACGGCTTTTGCCCTTAAAACAATCAACCAAATATATCTAAAGATATTCGAAATTAATGATCTTCGATACCGCTTAAAAACTATTTTCTCACACGTTGGTTTATTTTAAAACAATTATTTATCTTGGTAAAAAAATTACTTGATTTAGAATATTAATTTCCAAATGGGCTTTTGCCCGTTTGATATAACCAAAAATCAACCTAAGTAAGCTTAAGATTATCAATCAATAATTTCTAAGCTTTTCACACTCAAATCCCAAATAACTACTCACTTAACAAGCATAAAAATAATCTACTCACTACGCATAACTACTAAGCTAACAATAACAAATCCAACAATAATAAGCATATTATTCTAGACTAAATGAGAAAAAAAAAAGAAAAGAAGTAAAACCCTCTTTGACTAAATGAGACTAATAAAGCCACCAATCTTATAAACTAAAACAAACACTAAAAATTAATCCTTTATTAGCTTTTACTTAACTAATTAGTTAATAAAGTTGCAAACTTTATATACTAAATAGCTTAATAAAAACTATTAAAGCTTTAAACTTTAGAAAATAAGCTAGCTTATAAGACTCTTAAGCTCCACGCTTTATGATGAATGATATATGCCATAAAAAAAATCATTTTAAAAGTAAAAAGATTAAAACTTTGTTAATAAAAAGTACTACATCCGTCCCATATTAAATGTCCACTTTCAACTTTCAAATTTATCATTAACTTTGACCTTAAATATTTATCATTGTGTTGTATAACACTTGATGCAAAATATATGAATAATTGGGTTTTAAATGTATTTTCGTTGATATAATTTTCATCAAGTATTATATAACACAAACAAAAATATTTAGAGTCAAAATTGAAGAAAAAAGACTCCAAAAATCAAAAGTGGACATTTAATATGGGATGGAAGGAGTACTAATTTGTGATTTAAGACTTTAAAAATGCAAGCTTTATAAAACAAAGTGACCAAAAATGATAATTTTATAAAAAGATTTGAACTTTATAATCTAAAATCATAAAACTAATATAGAAGAAAATTTTATAAAAAGTTGATTAAGAAAATAAAAGTAAAGATTAAATGAGTAAAAAGTGATTAACTAAAACATTAAAATGAAAAAGTTTGAATTTAATAACACATAAGCATAAACTAATAATGATTAAAACCTTACTTTTAACAAATATCACTACAAAGTTTAAAGATTAAACTAGTTAAAATCTGAATTAAGAAAAGTAAAAATAACAAAGAAAAATAAAAGATACTCGTAGTAAATTATGGTCTGTTCTTTGTTGTTGTGTTAATTTCTCATTGAAACCAAAAAGACAATAAAATAAATAGAGATTCTTTATTGAAACTTGAGATCAAGATTAAACAAAAATAAAATACTTACTAGTGTTACTACAATTACTTTGACAAGAAACGGAACAGAGAAACGAAAAAGCTAAAAAAGAAAAAAAAAAAAAAAAAAAGCGGCGCGATAAAAAGAAATGTACATATATTTACTCCCTCTCAAAATTATTGTTATAAGAGAAAATATCATTAGAGAGAATCACAAAGTAATAAAATGAGATTATTATAAATCTCAACAACTCAAAAAAATCCTCTAATACATTCTCTAGCTTTTACTTAAAAAGAAAGTAACAATTATTTTAAAACATTTCAAAAAGAAAACGCACTATAATTTTAAGACGGATGAAAGAATAATAGTTTATTTATACGATCAAAAAAAAAAAAAAAAACAAAACAAAACAAAACCTGAGTGATAACATCGCTCACTTTAGGTACTTTGGGCCAATGGCGCCCTGGTGCATAACTGGATATATGACTAAAAGTGGGAATATCTTCGGCTTCAATCGGCTTCAATAATCTTCAATAAATGCTCGAAATCTTGTACTTTTGCTCAAATGTTTGTGTCTCATGATTTCGTGCTCTTTCCAATAGTGTTCGGGAAATTTTTCCGACTTCGTTTGAATCTCGATAAACGTGAAAACATCGCGAAACTATCCAAATCACTGTTGCTTTCAAATCCTTGTACCTGCAAGACATAATAACATATACCAAACATATTTGCAATATAATTTAACGTATTTAATGGTTATTAGTCCTTTTAGGAAATATAAAATATAAAATGATGTTTGTTTAAGCACACATCAAGAATGTTAATACAAATAAGCCGTAAAAACGCTTATTTATATTTTACGATCTTCTAATGTTTTGTCGATAACAAACGTAAAATCATATTAATGAAACAAATAAAATACGGAAATGGTTTGAACTAATAGTTTCTAACATATTCACATTTTCACATAAAACACTAAAACAAGTATAAGTGATTTTATGATTTAGTAAAACATATGTACAACAACTAATGTTTACATATTTGGATAAAATATACACATAACTAGTATGTAGTATATTGGGTAATATAAATGGGTAGAAACTTAAGTATCACAACCCATTGGGCAAATACATTGAATGTAGTTGGGTACAACCCAAAGCCCATAACCCATGGATCTTGACCCATAACCCATTGCATGACATCATGCTTATATCACATATGGATAATACCCATAACCCATGGATCAACCCATACCCAAGTGACTAAGTGCATTGCACTCAAAGATACATTGTATCTAGCCAAAGATCCATGGTTCAACCCATGACCCATGACCCATAACCAAAATACCCATGGGTAAAGAGGGAGCTTCCACGGATCCCTAGCTTTGTGCTAGCCGGATCCCATGTTGAAGGGATCCGTGGGATCCGGGAAAGTGATTTTTCTCTATAAATAGTAAGCCATTTCTTCATTATTTATATCTCTTTTCTAACAAACTTTCCCCTAAGTTAAATCTCACTAACCTTAGATCCAAGAGATCTATGTTTGTAGTTTTGTTTTTGTGTGATCCTTTAGGTTCCTCTTAAAGGCAAGATTACCACCTTTGAAGTCAAGCAAGCTCAAGTCCATGAGTTGCCATGCTTCCATCATCGCTACCGAAGTCTTCTTGTTTATGATTCTTTTCTCAAAGAAGTGTAGTGTTGAAGACATTAGTGAAAGATGTCTCAAGTGTTAAAACGAAGATATTAGTGAAGGGTATCTATCTTCTATAGCATAAGCACTGTGGTAGGTGCTTAGAAGTCAAGACAAAGAAGCATTAGTGAAAGGTGCTTAGAATTCAAGACAAAGAAGCAGTGAAAGGTGCCGGTGAAGACACAAGACATTAGTGAAAGGTGTCTTGTAGATCTAGTCAAAGGCATTAGTGAAAGGTGCCTTAGATGTACATTCGATATGGTGTGTTTTGATGTACAAGATAGACTTGTATTAGATCCAAGGATATTGATATCCTTGATGATGTTGTAAAGGAGTAGATCTCCTTTGGGATTATTCGTTGGTGTGGTGTAGTGTAGTTCCTCCATTGCAATGGAACTAGGTGCTTAGCCTAGTACCTAATAAAGGGTAGGCGATGTTGTGAAGGTGTAGTTCACCTTGGAGTGAAAGAACTAGGTACTTAGCCGACGTTGTGTAGGTGTGGTTCACCTTGGAGTGAAAGAACCCGGTGGTTAGCCTAGCAATCGGAAAAAGTAGAAGGCTTCTTCGCCATAAGGAGATTGGTGTAGTGATTACGAACTCGAGTAGGTGACTAGGGAGTGGAGTAGGCAAGGAAGGTGTAGCAACCACTATAAATACTGTTGTGGTTTTGTGCTTTACTTTATCTTTTCATTACTTACCTTTATATGCTTGTTTATCAACATCCAACACACACATCCAAATAGATTGTCATAAGTCAATCTAAATAGATTAAAAAGAAGTTTTAATTGGCAAAACTATTCAACCCCCTTTCTAGTTTTCCACATTGGTATAAGAGCCGTTACCAAGTTTCTTGAAGTATATTGTACTTTAAAACTTGATACGATCCATAGTTAATTGAAAACTACAAAGAAGGTTTTTCATAAAAACAAACACCATGTCCTTTAAAAATATATGCTTGGATGTTGATTTGATAACAACAGTTTTCTTATTTACCTTTTCATTTAATTGCACTAATCTTCTTTGTCATGTTGATTAGCCAAAGCTCATACCCACCAAGCTTTAGAGTCGCTTGGTCAAGAATCTACCTTTAGAAGGTATCTTAGTTGCAAAGGAGCGGGAATCGTCTAAGTGACATTTGTTGTGTCATTTGTAAAGACATTCATTAACGCTTAAAGGTATGCTTTTCTTTTATTTTGCTTGCTTGATATTAAGTATACCTATTGAGGTATTTATATGATTATCTCTTGTGCTCATACATGTTTTACATGAAGCTTCATTAGGAAGCATTTTTCTCACATAATGTTTTACTTCGCTCTAAAGTCATGGTATATAAAACTTATGTTTTGTCTCTTTCAAATCCAATAATAAAACAAAACACGAATTTCAAAAATTCCTCCTTCCCTATAAAACCCCACCGTCGACCACTCTACCAAATCCTCACTTTTTCAAATCCTCCAATTTCAAAATTTTCTCTTATTCAAAACTTCATCTTCCTCCTCATTTCATCTCAACCGAAACCAAGAAGATCGCACATCAACATGGTTTACATCGCACTCGTGCTCATCGCCTAACACTCATCGCACTTGTGTTCCCTATGATGAAGTTCACATATGGAGACATTTACTTTTGTTGTTAATCTACATTGGGATCATATACCCAATCCTTTGTATCATCCTTAGTATTGAAATGCAATATTATTAATAATCTAGTTTATCTAGGTTATTTTTATCATAATGTGTTTGTCACTTATTTTGATTTATATGTTTTATATTCTTTCGTGATACATTAGAAGTCATGTATGCATGCTAAAAGAAAATGTAGGATAAAACATATTTCGTGGTATAAAAACTGTAAAACCAATGTTTTTATCAAATCAATACATGATCCACGGATCCCAGTTATACTAGCCGAATCCCTTTGTAAAGAATCATGGGATCCGTCCCATCGAAAACAGCCTTCATGCAAGATTAAAACCAATATCTTTTAAATGTAATAATCCACTAGAAAGTCAAAACCTTGAGTATGTTAAAGTGTTAAATACCATTGTTAATAAAAATCTAGTAAAAACATTAGATTATCAAAGGTTGACCACAAACATCTCTTTCTATTAACTTATCATTTTTATAGGTTCAACTATGACGCATGAATATGAGTTTGATTTTTCACTCACTAGCGCCTACACTCCGAACATCTCTCTCGAACCCAACACACCTCGGCAATCATGTCCGGTTCAATAATCTCAAAACCATCACTTCCACGGGACGATTGTAGACACCTTCTACAATTCGAAGAAGGTATCAATACCTCCTTCGAGCCATAGGACTAGAATGCCTCTTGAAATCAACAGAAGATATGTCCAAGGTTCATAATGGAATTCTTCCGTCAAGTCGAACTCATTCGTGAACGAGGATCGCTTTCTATCTTTGGTTTTATATCAAAACCAAAAGTTCACTCTAACCCTTGGGCATTTTGCTCACATCCTCCGGATTCCAAATCATGGACAATGTGCCTTCATCGAAGATTGGTCTCTTGATTCTCTCTTCAACTTTCGTGAAGAAAATAGTCCATATTGTTCACACATACCCTCACCGAAAGATTTAAATCGCATAATATGCAAACCTCACCATATTACTCCGATCCAAACATTATCTTTACAAGGGATATCCGAGAAGAGTACAAGCCTCTTGCACTCATCCTACGCGAAAATGTTTGGAGTCTTAGGGGAAATCGAGAAATTCTTCCCTACTGTTGTGCTCACATGTTGTAATGTTTGCTAACACAACAACCATACAATCCGCTTACTTCTTCAAGGCAAATTGCAAATCTGAAGACTCAAGAATAAACTCATCCCTTATGGAATGTTCTTGACGCTTATCATCATAATGTTATGCACTTCCATCCTCAATTTCAAAGTCCATTGTACGTACTTGTGAACAAGATGATGGAACCGCTAAACATATCTCTCATGAAGACTTCCTTCATTCTTGATTCCACCAACACTCATAAATCACATAATGATCCTCCTAGCAAAAACACTCAAGGAAACTAATAATATTCCAAAATAGGATCAAATCTCTTGTATTCGTGCTTTATCAATGTAATCCAATTTCCTTCATGAAATAAAACATCCTACATTTGATATCTTAGTATTAGAACTCTTTTAGACTATCCTTGAGATATAATGCATTGTCAAGATCATTGCATACCTTTAGTAAAGATCCCACAGATGGGCGTGATCCCAAAGATTGTACTAGACGGATCACTACTCTAGGGAACCGTGGGATCCGTCAAACAGAAAATGCAATTGCAAGCATTATATTTCAAACATATCCTTAGAACACCTCACACACTAAGCTAAACATAGTGTCTTAAGGCAAAATTAAGTCCTTATCAAGATAGGTTGATCTTTCCTACTCATATATAACTCACCTAGATCACACTCTAAGACGATTGTAGATCTACCATTTCGTCCTTAATCCATTACTCTTCCACTCTTAAACTCACACTTTTTTACTTGATCTCTCCCATCTAGCCTTAGAGATCTTTCGATTATGGCAAAATTGATCATTAATCATCCTCACCTCAAAATTGATCAAATTTGATCATCTCAAAGCTTCTAGGATATTTTCAAAAACACTATCCTAAAAAACAACATGATCTCTAGGATCATTTAGCTTCAATTGACACTCTAAATCCTTAGTGTCATCCTTGCTCATCTATTGGTACTCTTGAAAGTTCCAAATCCTTCCATAAATGACAATCATTAGCTACATCATTCATTACCTTCAAGTACTCAAGCACCCCTTCATTTAAAACACTTAAGAGGACTGAAACACTCAAGATGATATAGGTTTTAGATCTTAGAAACATCATTTCCACCCTTTCATAACTGCTGAAAGCCGGATCCCTAGGATTAGCCTAGACGGATCCCTCCGAGGAAGGAACCGTGGGATCCGGATGACAGTTTAGGTCAAATCTTGCTAAACAATCATTTCAACTCATCTTTCTAACTCAAACACTCCATCTCATCTTAAATGAGTTCCTAGATCAGGCAACCTCTGTTGACTCTTGTGCATGTCAATAATCACATTCCAATGAATCCTAGTGGCTTAAGGCTTAAATGCACTTGCCAAATCTCTTAGTTTATAAACCACCTTGTTAGGACCTCCATAGTCATCACTCTCATCCTAACTTTCAGCTCTTGCAACCTCTTGAAATAATCTCATCATAAGGAAAACCCCAAGTAGTAACTTATCCACCAAAGAACCACCCATGAAAAGGGCTCGTGTTATACACGAAATTTCTTCAACCAAATCATCTCCCGTCAAGCCAACAAATGATAGAATTCTTCATCATCCAATCAAACCAATTCCTAAAAGGATAGTACCCACAAAACTACTTATGCCAAACTCCACCATACCTCCTCGGCCAAACAATATCATCTCCACTAAACCATCACCATTGGTTCCTAGAGCTATTTCATTTACATCCCCAATATCATCACCACACCTCTACAATTTAGAGGACTTGCCTCCTAGGCCATCTCATCCGCTTCCGCCGACAACGTTCTCCCATTAGGAGGAATAATGGTTCAAAATCAAGGTGTTGAGTCAACACTTGCTCCGACTTCCTTTTCGCCGTTTCCATCATATAATCCCATTTGGATTATGAGAAATGATCAAAGTCAACCACCCGACCATATGGAAGTTGACACTTCTCTACCACCACCATCATTTTGGTTGAGTCATTCTCAAATGCACCTCCACCAATCCCTCCATCGTGTGAAGCTCCACAAGCCACTTCACTTGATCCTTCGCATCAAGCCATTTCACTTCTTCCACCACCACTACCTAGCCATGACAAAGATTGCTATTGTGGAAACTAGAAGGGGGTTGAATAGTTTGCCAATTAAAACTTCCTTTTAATATATTTAGATCGACTTATGTCAATCTATTTGGATGTTGATAAACAAGCATATAAAGGTAAAATGAAAGGTAAGAGTAAGAAGCACAAAACCACAACGCAAGTATTTATAGTGGTTCGTCTACAAGGACACCTTCCTTGCCCTACTCCACCCCCGAGTCACCTCGTGAGTTCAAACACTACACCAATCTCCTTATGGGGGAGAAGCCTTCACAACGTCGCTTAACCTTTTTCCGGTACAAAGCTAAATACCGAGTTCTTTCACACCAAGGCGTACTACACCTAACACAACGCCGCTTACCCCTTTATACGGTGCTAGGCTAACCACCGAGTTCTTTCACACCTTAGGAGAACTAATCCTATACAACGTCGCTTATCCTTTATATGCTAGGCTAACCACCGAGTTCTTTCACACCTTAGGAGAACTAATCCTATCACAACGTCGCCTACCCTTTATTAGGTACTAGGCTAAGCACCTAGTTCCATTGCAATGGAGGAACTACTACCACACTACACCAACGACTAATCCCAAAGGAGATCTACTCCTTTACAACATCATCAGGATATCAATATCCTTGGATCTAATACTAGTCTATTTTGTACATCGAAACACACCATATCGAATGTACATCTAAGGCACCTTTCACTAATGCCTTTGACTAGATCTACAAGACACCTTTCACTAATGTCTTGTGTCTTCACTTCTAAGCACCTTTCACTAATGCTTCTTTGTCTTGACTTCTAAGCACCTTTCACTAATGCTTCTTCGTCTTGACTTCTAAGCACCTACCACAAGTGCTTATCCTATAGACGATAGATACCCTTCACTAATATCTTCGTCTTTGACACTTGAGACATCTTTCACTAATGTCTTCAACACTACACTTCTTTGAAGAAAGAAAGGAATCATCAACAAGAAGACTTCAGTAGCCTTGATGATGAGGAAGCATGGAAACTGATGGACTTGAGCTTGCTCGACTTCAAAGGTGGTGATCTTGCCTTTAAGAGGAACTTAAAAGATCACACAAAAACAAAACTACAAACATAGATCTCTTGGATCTATGGTTAGTGAGATTTAACTCAGGGAGGAAAGTGTGTTAGAAAAGGAAAGGGGTGAAAACAATGAAGAAATGGCTCACTATTTATAGAGGAAAACCTCACTGCCCCTGATCCGGATCCCTTCCACAAGGGATCCGGCTAGCACAAAGCTAGGGATCCGTGGTACGCCTCTTGCCCATGGGTATTTTGGTTATGGGTTGATCCATGGTTTTCTTTCTAGATCCAATGTATCTCAAGGATACAATGAAGTTGGTTAAGTGGTATAAATAAAACCATGGGTTATGGGTCAAAAACATTTGCTAGTTTTTACCTATTTAGCATATACTTGTTTTTACCCATTTTAGTGTATACTTAGTTAAGTATATGTTAACCCAATATGTAAACACTAGTTGTTATATATATATGTATATCTAAAGCATAAAATCACTTGTACTTGTTTTAGCGTTTATGTGAAAGCGTAAGTGTGTTAGAAAACTATTAGTTCAAACCATTTACGTATTTTATTTGTTTCGTTAAAATGATCTTACGTTTATTATCGACAAAAACATTAGAAGATCGTAAAATATAAATAAACGCTTTTACGGCTTATTTGTATTAACAATCTCCCCTTTTTTGTTGATGACAAAACATAAGATTATTTTAAGAAAAAGCTAAAATTCGTAAGAGTTTAAATTTGTAGTTTTACTTTCTCCCCTTTGTCGCAAACAAAAGAGCTTTGAAAGAAAGCAACACTTTCTTTTAAGATAAATGTGAAAATAGAAAAGAAATAAGAAATAAAAACAAGTAACGGAAAGGATCTCGTCGTTTCCTTGACGAAGTCCATCCCTATGTGTAAGGCCAAGAAATTAATACTAATCTAGTTCATTGCAACTAAGTTTGCAAAAGATTACCATGAGACGAATTTGCTCCCCTAGATGATTGCAATTTTGCAAAAGGGATGTCATAAAATGTAAACCTAAGATTGTAAGTAATTTGCAATGTATTGTTTTGACACCAAGCTCCCCTAGCTTTAGGGTGTCAAATTCTTCATATGTTAATTGAATATTTACAAAACAAAGGTTAGAAAACAAGTATAATCCATAATTTCTTGCATATATGATCCAAGTTAGTAGAAAACTAGTTCCCTGTTTCACGGATCCCGTTCCCTCCTAGTAGGGATCCGCTTCAATTCTCGAGGGATCCGTTTGGCTGATGAATAAAATCAGCAAATGGTGGTATAACACGAAATGTTAATACCAAAATGAAATATGGATTATATAAAATACTCATATACTCAGAAATATAGCAAGTAGCATGTAGTTTCATTTAATAAAACAAGAGTTATGATATACATGACTCTAAAAATAAGAAAATAGACAATACATGACTAGGAATTTCTAGACCAACTAACGCTTGATGCTAGGACACCACTAGAATTCTTCTAGCTCAAGTTTTATTTAGGTTTGATCTCGTCGAAACGTTCAAGGAGATGATAGAACATGAAACGTTGGTCTTCTCGGACTTCATGTATCAAACTTTCAACATGTTGACAATGATAGCAATCTTTGTCATGGCTAGGTAGTGGTGGTGGATGAAATGAAATGGCTTGATGCGAAGTATCAAGTGCTTGTGGAGCTTCAAACGATGAAGGGATTGGTGGAGGTGCATTTGAGAATGACTCGACCAAGAATGATGGTGGTGGTAGAGAAGTGTCAACTTCCATATGGTCGGGTGGTTGACTTTGATGGTTTCTCATAATCCAAATAGGATTATTTAATGGAGATGGCGAAAGGAAGCCGGAGCAAGTGTTGACTCAACACCTTGATTTTGAACCATTATTCCTCCTAATGAGGAGAATGTTGTCGCCGGAAGCGGATGAGATGGCCTAGGAAAGTCCTCTGTGGTGATGATTGTGGGGATGTAAATGAAATAGCTCTAGGAACCAATGATGATGGTTTAGTGGAGATGATATTGTTTGGCCTAGGAGGTATGGTGGTGTTTGGCATAGGTAGTTTTGTTGGTATTATCCTTTTAGGAATCGGTTTGATTGGATTGTGAAGAATCCTATCATTTGTTGGCTTGATCAGAGATGATTCGGTTGAGGAGATTTCGTGTATGACACCAGCCTTTTCATGGGTGGTTTGTGGATAGGTTACTACTTGGGGTTTTCCTCATGGTGAGATGATTTCAAGAGGTTGCAAGAGCTGAAAGTTAGGATGAGAGTGATGACTATGGAGGTCCTAACAAGGCGGTTTATAAAACAAGAGATTTGGCAAGTGCATTTAAGCCTTAAGCCACTAAGATTCATTGGAATGTGATGATTAACATGCACAAGAGTCAACTTCAGAGTTTGCACTGTTCTAGGAACTCATTTAAGATGAGATGGAGTGTTTGAGTTAGGAAGATGAGTTGAAATGATTGTTTTAGCAAGATTTGACCTAAACTGTCATCGGGATCCCACGGTTCCTCCTCGAGGGATCCGCCTAGGCTAATCCTAGGGATCCTCGCTCAGCCTATGAAAGAGTGGAAATGATGTTTCTAAGATCTAAGACCTATATCATCTTGAGTGTTTCAGTCCTCCTAAGTGTTTTAAATGAAGGGGTGCTTGAATACTTGAAGGTAATGAATGATGTAGCTAATGATTGTCATTTATGGAAGGATTTGGAACTTTCAAGAGTACCAATGGATGAGTAAGGATGACACTAAAGAGTGTCAATTGAAGCTAAATGATCCTAGAGATCAGGTTGTGTTTTAGGATAGTGTTTTGTAAAATATCCTAGAAGCTTTGAGATGGGAAAACTAGATTTTGATCAACTTTGATCAATTTTTGAGGTGAGGATGATTTATGATCAATTTTGCCATAATCGAAAGATTTCTAAGACTAGATGTGAGAGATCAAGTAGAAAATGAAGTGTGAGTTTAAGAGCGGAAGAGTAAAGAGAATTGATCCTATTTTGGAATACTACTAGGTTCCTTGAGTGTTTTCGCTAGGCGGATCATTATGTGATGATGGTGGAATCAAGAATGAAAAAAGTCTTCATGAGAGATATGTTTAGTGGTTCCATCATCTTGTTCAAGCACGCATAACGAACTTTGAAATTGAGGATGGAAGTGCATAACATTATGATAGCCCATCCGGATGAGTTTATTATTGGAGCCTTGAAGATTTGTGATTCGCCTTGCGAAGAAGTAGGCGAGATTGTATGGTTGTTGTGTTAGCAAACAAGCATAAACATGTGAGCACAAACAGGAAGAATCGATTTCTAAGACTCAAACATTTTCACGTAGGATGAGTGCAAGAGGCTTGTACTCTTCTCGGATATCTTTTGTAAAGATAATGTTTGATCGAGTAATATGGTCGAGGTTTGCATATTATGCGATTTAAATCTTCCGGAGAGGTATGTGTGAACAATATGGACTATTTTCTTCACGAAAGTTGAAGAGAGAATCAAGAGACCAATCTTCGTGAAGGCACATTGTCCATGATTTGGAATTCGGAGGATGTGAGCAAAATGCCCAAGGGTTAGAACGAACTTTTGGTTTTTGATATAAAACCAAAGGGATAAAGAGCTTATTCGCATAACGAAGTTCGACTTTGAAGAATTCCATTATGAACCTTGGACATATCTTCTCATTGATTTCAAGAAGAAATTATAGTCCTATGGCTCGATTGATACCTTCTTCAATTGTAAAGAGGTGTCTACAACACCTTCGTGGAAGTGACGATTTTTGAGATTATTGAACCCACGGACATGATTGCCAGGTGTGTTGGGTTTGAGAGAGATGTTCGAGTGTAGACGCTTAGAGTGAAAAATCAAACTCATATTCATGCGTCATAGTTGAACCTATAGAGATGATGAATTAATAAAGGTGATGTTTGTGATCAACCTATGATTATCTAACGTTTTTATTAGATTTTTATTAACAATGGTTATAAACAAGAAAGGCACTTAACTCACTTATGGTTTTAATATACTAGTGAAGAATTACTTTTGAAAAGTGTTTTTAATTTGCATAAAAAACTGTTCTCCAGAGGACGGATCCCACGTTCCTTTTCAAAAGGATCCGGCTAGTATATTTTCCAGATCCGTGATCCAGAGTAACAGAACGCATTTGATAAAAACATAGATTTTACAGCTTTTTATACCACCTAAATATGTTTTATCCTACATTTTCTTTTAGCATGCATACATGACTTCTAATGTATCAAGAAAGAATATAAAACATATAAATCAAAAGAAGTGACAAACACATTATGATAATAATAACCTAGATAAACTAGATCATTAATAATATTGCATTTCAATACTAAGGATGATACAAAGGATTGGGTATATAAACCCAATATAGATTAACAACACAAAATAAATGTCTCCGTATGTGAACTTCATCATAGGGAACACAAGTGCGATGAGCATTAGAGCGATGAGCACGAAAGATGTAAACCATGTTGATGATGGATCTTCTTCCATTGAGATGGAATGAGGAGGAAGATGAAGTTTTGAATGAGAGGAAATTTTTGAAATTGGAAGATTTGAAAAAATGAGGGTTTGATGAGATGGTCGACGGTGGGAGTATTTATGGGGAAGGAGGAATTTTGAGATTTGTGTTTTGTTTTATTAGAAGATATGATTTTTTGATTAAGTGAGATAAAACACAATTATTATAAACCATGATTTCTAGATGGAGGAGTGACATATATGTTAGAAAAAACTTCCTAATGAAGCTACATGTAAAACATGTATAAACACTAAATCTACTCAAATAAATGCCTAACAAATAACACTTATTTATTAAACTAATATAATTTAGATATAAGTGGAAAGTCATACCCTAATGCACTTAGAAATATCTTTATAAATGACACAACAAATGTCACTTAGACGATTCCCGCTTCCTTTAGCTTAAGATACCTTCTTAAGGAAGGTATTCTTGTTACTGCTACTCCTAAAGCTTGGTGGTATGAGCTTTGACTAATCAACATGACAAGGAAGATTAGTACAATTAAATGAAAGAGAAAATAAGAAAAATGTTGTTTATCAAGTCAACATCCAAACATATAGTTTTGAGAAGAAAAGATAGTGTTTGTTTTATGAAAACCTTTTTGTAGTTTTTAATTAACTATGGATCGTATCAAGTTTTTAAAGTACAATATACTTCAAGAAACTTGGTAACGAAGCTCTGCCAATTGTGGAAAACTAGAAGTGGGGTTGAATAGTTTTGCCAATTAAAACTTCCTTTTAATCTATTTAGATCGACTTATGTCAATCTATTTGATGTGTGTGTTGGATGTTGATAAACAAGCATATAAAGGTAAGTAATGAAAAGGTAAGAGTAAGAAGCACAAAACCACAACGCAAGTATTTATAGTGGTTCGCTACAAGGACACCTTCCTTGCCCTACTCCACTCCCCGAGTCACCTACTGAGAGTTCGTAAACACTACACCAATCTCCTTATGGCGGAGAAGCCTTCACAACGTCGCTTAACCTTTTCTGGTACAAAGCTAAATACCGAAGTTCTTTCTTCACACCAAGGCGAACCACACCTAACACAACGTCGCCTACCCTTTATATGGTGCTAGGCTAACCACCGAGTTCTTTCATACCTTAGGAGAACTAATCCTATCACAACGTCGCCACTTTATAACGTGCTAGGCTAACCACCGAGTTCTTTCACGCCGTAGGAGAACTAATCCTATCACAACGTCAGCCACCCTTTATTAGGTACTAGGCTAAGCACCTAGTTCCATTGCAATGGAGGAACTACTACCACACTACACCAACGACTAATCCCAAAGGAGATCTACTCCTTTACAACATCATCAAGTATATCAATATCCTTGGATCTAATACTAGTCTATTTTGTACATCAAAACACACCATATCGAATGTACATCTAAGGCACCTTTCACTAATGCCTTCGACTAGATCTACAAGACACCTTTCACTAATGTCTTGCGTCTTCACTTCTAAGCACCTTTCACTAATGCTTATTTGTCTTGACTTCTAAGCACCTTTCACTAATGCTTCTTGTCTTGACTTCTAAGCACCTACCACAAGTGCTTATCCTATAGACGATAGATACCCTTCACTAATATCTTCATCTTGACACTTGAGACATCTTTCACTAATGTCTTCAACACTACACTTCTTTGAAGAAAGAAAGGAATCATCAACAAGAAGACTTCAGTAGCCTTGATGATGAGGAAGCATGGAACTCATGGACTTGAGCTTGCTCGACTTCAAAGGTGGTGATCTTGCCTTTAAGAGGAACCTAAAAGATCACACAAAAACAAACTACAAACATAGATCTCTTGGATCTATGGTTAGTGAGATTTAACTCAGGGGGAAAGTGTGTTAGAAAGGGATTGAAAAGGTGAAAACAATGAAGAAATGGCTCACTATTTATAGAGGAAAAAACTCTCATCGTTCCTCGGATCCCACGGATCCTTCCATAAGGGATCCGCTAGCACAAAGCTAGGATCCGTGGTACGCCCTTTTGCCCATGGGTATTTTTGGTTATGGGTCATGGGTCATGGGTTATGGGTTGATCCTAGATACAATGTATCTTAAGGATACAATGAACTTGGTTAAGTGGTATAAATAAAACCATGGGTTATGGATCAAAACCATTTGCTGTTTTACCTATTTAGTATATACTTGTTTTTACCCATTTTAGTATATACTTGTTTTTACCAATTTTAGTGTATACTTAGTTAAGTATATATTATCCCAATATGTAAACACTAGTTGTTATACATATGTATATCTAAAGCATAAAATCACTTGTACTTGTTTTATTGTTTTATGTGAAAGCGCGAAGTGTGTTAGAAAACTATTAGTTCAAACCATTTACGTATTTTATTTGTTTCGTTAAAATGATCTTACTTTTGTTATCGACAAAACATTAGAAGATCGTAAAATATAAATAAACGTTTTTACGGCTTATTTGTATTAACAGCTATCATTGTCAACATATTGAAAGTTTGATACATAAAGTACGAGAAGACCAACGTTTCATGTTCTATCATCTCCTTGAATGTTTCGACGAGATCAAACCTAAACAAAACTTTAGCTAGAAGATTTTAGTGGTGTCCTAGCATCAAGCAATAGTTGGTTTAGAAATTCCTAGTCATGTATTTTCTTATTTTCTTAGTTTTAGAGTCATGTATATCATAACTCTAGTTTTATTAAATGGAATTACATGCTACTTGTTATTTTGTTGAGCATATGATTACTTTGTATTCATATCTTATTTTTGTAATAACATTACTTGTTATATCACCTTGGTCGTAATTAAACAGCTAATATGATCCTCAGAATTGCCTAGACGGATCCCTACTAGGAGGGAACCGTGGATTCGTAAGACGAAAGCTTTCTTTCTACTAACTTGAATCACATTTGCCGGAAATTGTGAATTATACTTGCTTTCTAACATTTGTTTTGTAGTTATTCAATTTACATATGAAGACTTTGACATCCTAAAGCTAGGGGAGCTTTATGTCAAAGCAATACATTGCAAATTACTTGCAATACTAGGTTTACATTTTGTGACATCCCCTTGCAAAATTGAAATCATCAAGGGGGAGCACATTCGTCTCTTAGATCATATCTTTGCAAACTTATTTGCAAATAAACTAGATTAGTATCACTTACTTGACGCCTTACATAGGGATGGACTCGTCAATGGGGAGTAAAGACGAGATCCTTTCCCGTTATTTGCTCTCTATTTCTTTTTACTTTTAATTCTTTTCACACATTTTTTTAAAAACAATGTGTTGCCTTCTTCAAACATTTTTGCTTCAATGGGAGAAGAAAGTAAAAACTACAAATTCAAACTTTTACGAATTTTAGTCTTTTCTTAAAATAATTTTATGTTTTGTCATCAACAAAAAGGGGGAGATTGTTAATACAATAAGCCTAAAAACGCTATTTATATTTTACTTATTTTAATGTTTTGTCGATAAGAAACGTAAAAATCATATTAACTAAACAAATAAAATTGAAATGGTTTGAACTAATAGTTTCTAACATATTCACATTTTCACATAAACACTAAAACAAGTATAAGTGATTTTATGATTTAGTAATACATATGTACAACAACTAGTGTTTACATATTTGATAAAATATACACATAACTAGTATGTAGTATATTGGGTAATATAAATGGGTAAAAACTTAAGTATCACAACCCATTGGGCAAATACATTGAATGTAGTTGGGTACAACCCAAAGCCCATAACCCATGGATCTTGACCCATAACCCATTGCATGCCATAATGCTTATATCACATATGGATAATACCCATAACCCATGGATCAACCCATACCCAAGTAACTAAGTGCATTACACTCAAAGATACATTGTATCTAGCCAAAGATCCATGGTTCAACCCATGACCCATGACCCATAACCAAAAGACCCATGGGTAAAGAGATGCCACGGATCCCTCCTTTGTGCTAGCCGGATCCCAAGTGGAAAGGATCCGTGGGATGGGAACAAGAGGGATTTTTCCTCTATAAATAGTGAGCCATTTCTTCATTATTTATATCTCTTTTCTAACAAACTTTCCCCTGTTAAATTCACTAACCTTAGATCCAAGAGATCTATGTTTGTAGTTTTGTTTTTGAGTGATCTTTTAGGTTCCTCTAAAGGCAAGATCCACCAAGTCAAGCAAGCTCAAGTCCATGAGTTGCTTCCTCATCAAAAGCCATCAAGTCTCTTGTTGATGATTCTTTTCTAAATAAGTGTAGTGTTGAAGACATTAGTGAAAGATGTCTCAAGTGTTAGATCGGATATTAGTGAAGTGGTATCTATCTTCTATAGCATAAGCACTGCGGGTAGGTGCTTAGAAGTCAGACAAAGAAGCATTAGTGAAAGGTGCTTAGGTCAAGACAAAGAAGCATTAGTGAAAGATG